>VDFB02047230.1:117564885-117777452 GCA_007258455.2 Sequoia sempervirens
AACACAAGGCTAGCAAGGGCCACCAAAAACAACCAACAAGAAACCCCCAGCTAACCTAAGAACTTAAGAGCTTCAATAGCCTCAGCTTCAAGATTGTGCATTTCCTAAGTGCCCTTCTTCGGGCCCTGAACCATTTGGGGCATAGGAGAAGTCTTCCTCTTCATACTGGTTCTCATCCGCTTAGAAATACCAGCATCCTCAATATTGTTCTTGTCCTTATCCGCAACCAGATCCACAACCAGAGAACCTTGCTATGAATTCTCCAGTTTCTCAGACATTGCACTAATAATGATGGCATTATGTTTCTCCAATCATTGATTATGCTCCATAATAGTTTTCATAGTATTTTTCATTTTACCTATTTCATCTTCCAGAAATTTGAATTTACCTTCATTATACTCGACCTCCATTCTCATTCTATCCTCCTTCATCCAGCACTCCACAGTAATAAGGGAGCTAACTTTACCTTCCAAATCCTCCAGCTTGCCATTGAGGGCTCTATTTCTGAGATTAAGGTCTTTAATTTCATGGAAGGCCCATTTCATAATTCTGAAGTAATCCACAACACCATTCCTGGAAATAGCTAGGATATCCCTAGGAAACTCATGGCCTGGTTTAAAATAGTAGTCCTCAGGGTTTAGATCTCTGGGGAATTTTGGCCTATTTTCTCTGTCCAAAGTAGGGAAGGATGAGTAAGAGTTATGGCTTGCATTAGGGGCCTCCAAAATTTCCTCTTGGGAATCCTCAGAGTAAGAGACCATTTTATTAGCAAGGGACTCTTTTTGGGTGGGCTTGACACTCTGACCAAAGTGACTGGGGTTTTTAGCTTTCGGAATAGAGCAGTTGGGGTTTTTGACAACACTAGGATTCTTGGGCAGGGGATTACCCTATTGGGTTTCCTTACCATAGTTTGGGGTCAAGGGACTTTCAACATTCCACTTAGGGTCAAGCTCCTTACCATCCTCTAAAACACTATCCTCAGTATCCTCATCTTCTGAGCTTGAATCTAGGATAGGGTTGGATGAGGCCAACATATTTTGAAAGTGTTCATAAATGAGGCTAATAAGGCCAGAATGAAAAATAGGGTACTTCTTAGGATCCTTCTTATGATCCTCCATTCTATTGCTCATGGAACAATACAAATAATAAGGTAAATAAACCCTTACCATGTGATGAAAATGGTTGAGCAAGGCGAAGTGGTAGCCATAAACCCTGGTGAATCTACGGTCCAAAGTAATGTATTCCATGATGGTTCTGAGCACCTTCCTCCATAGCGATTTAATCGTATCTACTTCAAAGTAGTTGTTGGAGACTTTTATCAGCTTGCTCTTTTCTTTGTCTTTCTTAGGGAATCTAATAACCGCTTCATCAGAGAACCTTCTGTCACGAAATAATTTCATTCCCTTAGTAGACATGCCAATCACCTCTCCAATGAGGTTCTCATCCACCTTGACCTACCTACCAAACATAAATATTTCCCCATTCTTCCAATTTTTCTCAAAGTACTTGGTAGCCTTCAAATC
Organism: Sequoia sempervirens; assembly: GCA_007258455.2. Taxonomy (NCBI): domain Eukaryota; kingdom Viridiplantae; phylum Streptophyta; class Pinopsida; order Cupressales; family Cupressaceae; genus Sequoia; species Sequoia sempervirens. Next base: position 117,566,409 of record VDFB02047230.1, read on the forward strand.
AAGCCCATAAAGCTTCTCAATGAACGGGAGTAGCCCACTACGTTCAATTTTTTCCCAGACCTTTAGATTGCTCTTATGCATTTCATAGATTTTTGGCTCCACCCTTTTCCTGTCTCCTCCCATTGTCACAAACACCTCACTACCAGAGAAAAAAGTATGGAATGAAATTCCACAGCCAAACCAGAGAACCCACAAAACGTGTCGCCTCTTACTACCAGTTAAGAAATTAAAAGTGGCCCCATCAAATCTAATGATGTTGAAGTACTTGGCCCTACTCACTTTCATCATCGAAATAAATTGTTGCTTTCCCATGCATGATATTATAATTAATTAAAGCCTTGACATCAGCACCAAGAACATTGAGGTTCTGCCACATGACCAACTCTAATTGTTTAACCCCTTCATTAGCAAAGAAATCAGCCACGTTGTTGGCTTCCCTAAATGCATGAGTAATTTTAACTTTATCAAAATTAGCTAAGAGGGACTTAGCCTCTTCTATCCAACTCTTGATAGACCATGATGGAGGGGACTTCCCTAGGAGGCAATCAATAATATTTTTAGAGTCTCCTTTGAGCCATAAGTATTTAATATTCCTGCTAACAACCAAGTTAATCACATGAAAGGCTCCAATAGCTTCAGCCATGTGATTAGTTTTAGATCCAATGGGAATAGCCACCACCGCTAAAAAATTACCATTATAATCCCTAATCACACCTCTACTTCCAGCCAACCTCGAGTTTCCCTTAGCCGCACCATCAAAATTAGCTTTAGACCAGCCCCACGGAGGAAAACTCCAGCACACCCCTGTCTGGTCTTTTTTTGTAGGTTTAGAAGCCCTGGACACATGATTTTTAATCTTCCACTCCTTGGCTATCTTTAAATCATATGGAGTGCAAACCATTGCCTCTTTTATTATTCTCTTGTTGAGGAATGATATTATAGTTTTCAACAATTAACCTGAAGGTTTTTTCAAATACATTATTCTCTGACATTTCCTTGTCTCTAAAGAGTCTATTATTTTGTTCTTTCCACACACCCCATGCTATATAGGGGAAAGTGAAAGCCCATAATTTTCGAATAGAAGGAGACATCATGTTAATGTTAGCATGACATCAACAAGTATGATAGAAATATTCCTTCAATGGAAAAAAACTCCCCTATGCTGAAAAAAAATTCATGGTCATTGGAGATGCTAGAAACTTAATGGAATATTCCAATAAGATTTTATGCCAAAGTATTATTTTTCTATCAAATATTTAGGTGGGTTATTTTATGTTTTATTGGCTAAGTAAATGAGTCATCAATGAGATTTTTACTTCTCGCCAGTGGGTTTAGGGGAAGTGGGCCCTACTTGTTGTGTCATTTATGGTTAATGTAGGTTACCTTCATCCATATTTATTATAATTCTTAAATTCTAAAGTCTTTTTGAAAAAATAATGTTCTAAATTTTATTTTTTTTAAAATAACAGTATTTTATTTTAAGCATATTCATACCAAATGCATGTACCTTCACAGGCATGATGATTTATGGTGGCAAAGGTTGTATAGGTCATAGACTCATATGGAATTTTGTACAAAATCCGTGGTTGCGAATTTTCTTTATGGAAACTCCAGCTTCACCAATTTTAACAAAACGATTGATGATCTTTAGGTTTTTGGTCATTTTTTATTCAATGATTATTCTTGTTTTACTACAAGATGTGCTGATTTTACCCTCAAGATCGGATTTATCTAAACTTTCAAATATGAATTCATAGATATGGTGCTTTGATACCATGTTAAATTTGACGATTTAACTCCACAACTCCTAGAAGTCTCTTGCAAGCAATTATCCTATCACAAATGAGAGATAAAAGAAAGATGATGTGCTCAACAACCTCAAATATTGTACTGATACAATAACTTGAATTGTGTTGGAATAGTTACAAAGCACAGAAGAATGGTTCTAGAAGAAAATGTGTAAACTCTAGATGTGGAATTGATTAGATTGTAACAAGTGTCCTTATCCTATCTAATAAGACAACTTGACCTATAAATATCCCAATCTAATAATGAAAAATAATTCTAAGATTTAACTTCCATATTATAAAGTAAAAAGGGACCTATTAATTAATTAATGACTAATTAATTATTAGGTGATTACATAATTACTCCAACATGATTAAATACTATAAAAAAATAAATTCCTCAAGACATCAAGAAAGAAGCTCACATTGTCTAATCCCATTTTTTTTTGTCCAATATTAGGTTCCCAGTCACTACTCTAATGGAAACCTTACAGAACTTGTGACTAATAAAAATAAGTTAACACTTCAACATGAATAGAGTGTAAGAGTAAAAATTAATATTAATGGTTAGTATAAAGAGGGAAAACAAAGGTTAGGACACATATAAATAGGCAACCATGACCATGGACATGTACGAAGATATGAAACTTTACAAAGGCATATTGATTAGAAAATTAATCAAATGATAAGAGAATAAATAGAGAGAGAGATAGGTTATAAAAAAAGAAAAAGAAAGAGGTCTTTATACAATTTACATTTATAGGCACACAAAAACCCTAATATTTGACTCTCTAATTGGCTACATTTAGAACATAGACCGAAATAAAGAGCCAAAAAGAAGAAAAATGTGAAATTTGTTTTCCAAGTTAGTTTAATTTTGATAATAAATAAATGTTTAAATGATTAGATTAAGACTAGAAGGGCCAGTACCCATTACAGAAAAACCATAGAGGAAAATGAGGGGCTCACAAGGAGTGAGATGCCCAACCAAAATTAAAACAAAAACTGAAACTTAAATAGTCCAATCAACAAAGGAAACAAAGAAAACAAACAGAACAGAGACCACCATAAGACCACTAGACACCTACGATAAAATAAATAAATGTTGTTAATTATGATAAATAAATATTGTTAATGATGATAAATAATGATTCACCAATGCTTTATATTTTTATGGATGGCATTGGCAATTATCTATTGTTCCAAAAATGATGAGGGCTACACTGCCCAAAACCCACATAAATCACAACAAATACCAACACAGAAGATGTGAGATAGAAAAATGACTCACTTTCAATTATTTTTAGAAAATGAAATTACAAATTCAAATCTTACATGCTACAACCTCATGGACTTGATTCATTATAACAAAATTAACTAAGAAAAGAAAAGTCTACTATTCGAAGCCACAATATGCACCATGAGGGCCCTCTTCTACAATCCCCATTTAACCCTTTTTATTTTTGCCCAATAACCACCCTAGAATGTTCTAGAAAGTACAAATTTCCCCTTTTTGTTTTGGCCCCAAAAGTCCCACCATTTGATTTTTTCCCTAGGAAGAAATTTTATGAAATTCACTTTTCAGAGGACCAACTTTGTGGGGCCATAACTTTTGATCCAGGTGTCTGATTTGCTATTATTGCATATCATTGGAAAGCTCTCGATGAGCTATATAATGTGTAAATACATCATAGGTCAGCTTGGCCACCTTTTTAGTTGTTTTGGGGCCTCTAAAGTTTTATATCTGAATTTAAAGCTACATTGGAGAAATTTCCCAACACGAAAATTTTAATTTCTTCCAAACTGTGCAAGGTATTGAGGCAATTTTTTTGCGACTGGAATTTTGTTTAGCTCTACTCCTTGGTGTTAATTTTCATGTCCATACAAGCCCATTTTAGTTGACTTACTAAAAATAGTAAGTGCTCGTTTTTCGCTATTTTTGACACCTTACAATCTTATATCCCCTAAGTTCCATAATGGGACTCAAAACAAGTAAAGAAAAGTAAAGAAAGCAATTTTTTTTTGGGTGATGCAAGATGTCCCTACACTATTGAATGCTCTTGCATCAAATACCTAGGGTAATTTGAAAAGTGACCCTATCACTTCTCAGGAGTTAGAAGGAAACCAAGATGGTTAACCTCAGCCTCAGATAACCATGATGAATCTTCAACAGGAATTCCTCTCCATTTCACCGAGTACTCTGCATATTGTCTATTTCTTGTGTTGGGTATGTGCAGGATCATGATGGGCCAAAAAGTGGCGATATGTAAGTGATATGATGGCCCATGTGGTTGATGACTTTTTTTTAACCAAAATTGATGAAATGAAAAGGGTTTTTAGAGGATATTCTTAGCCGTCCACTGATATAAATTATGTTTTGCTTTGAATTTAATAAATAATTATTATTCATTTTTTATTTGAACTACCACTAATGTCCCGATTGATAGGCTGATTGAAAAACATCTATAGCTTTCAAACGGTATCACATTTTTTGAATCCAAAACATGCATCACATTCTATGCTTTGCATACTATAGGATTAAAAAATAATAATAATAAATTCATGAAGTTTTGACCAAGTTAAGGTGGTCAGACATATGAGTTTTTAATATTTTTTAAAAGTTGTAATAAAAAAATTATAATTAATTATTTACTTGGAAAAAAATTATAGAAAAATATGTATCACATCGGGACATGAGTCCTCTACTTAAATCTAAAACCTTATTAAAAAAAATTATCATTTTATTGTGGTTAGGGTGGTCAGACAAACACCTACTTCTTATTTTTTCCCTGAAATTTAAGTACTACTACATTGAAATTTCAAATTTTCACCAAATAGATTTAAAAAAAACCTAGTAGTTTAGAAACTACATTCAATTTTTAACAGATTCTATTCTTACATATTTTTTAAATAATATAGATAACTTATTCAAATTTTAACATCAAGTTGCCTAACTTTATTTTTTTTATTTTTTCGCCACTTAAGGGCCTGTTTTTTCCATGATGATCCTACACATACCCTACTCCTACCCACACAACTATCAAAGATTTCTTCCATCTCTTCCTTCTCTGAAGTAGGTGCTAGAATTTTGAACTGTTCATTTATCAGACTCTCCTCTATATCACCTTCATGATACTTTGTCAAATTAACAATGTTGAACATAGGAGAAATGTTTATTCGTCTAGAAAACTCTATATCATAAGCATTTCCTGAATCATGCTTCTTCAGGATCTTGCATGGTCCAAACTTCTCCATATTTAACTTGTTGTATGTACCAAATGGAAGCCTTTCCTTTTACAAATGAACCATGACTACATCTCCTACCTAGAACTCCTTATGCCTCCTTTTCCGATCTGCCTAAGCCTTATATTGTGAGTTCATCTTATTGATATGTTTCTTCACCTCTTCATGCAAATTCTTTAGGTGCTTAGCAAAATATTTATCCTCAACACTACTCTTCTCCCCCTTATCCATCTTTCTCAGTTCAAAATAAGTTCTTGGACTACTCCCATATACAATCAGGAATGGTGATTTGCGAGTGCTCTTATTGATAGAATTGTTGTAAGAAAAATCAGCCTATGGTATAATCAAATATCATCCCTTGGGATTATCTCCAACTAAGCATCTTAGCAGGTTGCCCAAACTCCTATTCACCACCTTTGTTTGTCCATTAGTATATGGATGGTGTGTGGAATTGAACTTCAAATTTTTCTTCAACTTCTTCCATAATGTCCTCCAAAAATAACCAACAAATTTGGTATCTATGTTTGAAACTATACTCTTTGGTAGACCATGTAGTCTCACCACCTCTTTGAAAAAAACTCTACAACATGAACAACATCACTAGTCTTATAACACAAAATGAAATGTTCCATCTTTGAAAATCTATCCACCACCACAAATATGAAATCATGCCCTCTCTGTGTCCTTGGCAATTCAAGAAGAAAATCCATGCTAATATCCTCCCATTGTCTCTCAGGTATAGGTAATGGCTAATACAATCTATTATTCTGACTTGTTCCTTTAACTCTCTAACATACTCTGCAACTTTGTACAAACTTCTTGACATCTTGTTGTAACTGTGGCCAATAATAATTCCCACTAACAAAAGCAATGGTCTTATCTTGACCAAAATGTCTAGCCAATCCTCCACTATGCTTCTCCTTGATTAGACTCTCTCTCATAGAACTCTTTGGAATGTACAATTGGCTTCCTCTAAACAATATCCCATTTGTATTAAGAAATCTAGAAATATTGTCCTATCCAATGTAATAGGTTCCAAACAATCCTTCCAAGCTTCTATAAAGTATGGATCTTTTGGATACAAACCCTTGAGTTCATTGAACCCAACAACCTCTATATTCATCTCTATCAACAAATTTTTCCTCCTACTTAAGGCATCTGCAACTCTGTTTGACCTTCCACTCCTCTACTTCAAAACAAAAGTATAACTCTACAAAAAATCAACCCATTTTAAGTGCCTTTGATTAAACTTTCCTTGACTATTGAGATATTGCAAAGCCTGGTGATCAGTATATAAAAAAAATCTTTTTGCAACAAATAGTGTCTTCATTTCTTTAAAGCCTGAACTATAACATAAAACTATTGATCATAGAAAAAATATTTTTTCTTAGCATCATTTAACTTCTCACTAAAATAGGCAATAGGCTTACCTTCTTGACTCAAAACAGCTCTTATGGTAGTGCCACTAGCATCACAATCTACCTGAAAGACCTTATTGAAATTTGGAAGTTCCAAAATAGGTTGCTCTATAACTTTCTTCTTCAACATATCAAAACTTTTGGCTGCTCCTGTAGTCCACTTAAACTCTTTTTTATCCCCTCTCATCGCTTCATTTAGAGGTGCACAAATACTACTAAAATTCTTAATAAACTCTCTATAAAAACTTGCTAGACCATGAAATGATCTTACCTTTGTAACACTCCTCGAGATAGGCCATTCAATGATAGCTCTCACCTTCTCTAGATCCATTTTAAGACCCTCTACTGAGACCAAAATCTCTAGATACACCAACTCCCTTTTCAAAAAACTACATTTCTTCAAATTAATCAACAACTTCTCCTCCCTTAGCTTCTCAAAAACTCTTTAGATATGCATCAAGTGCTCCTCCAATGTCTTAAAAATTCTTTCAATACCACGTTCATAAGCCACATAAATGTGCTCGGTGCATTGGTTAGCCCAAAAGGCATGACTAACCACTCATACAAGCCCTCCTTGGTTTTGAAGGTTGTCTTCCATTCATCTCTTTCTCTAATCTGAATCTGGTGATATCCACTTTTCAGATATATCTTTGTGAAGTACTCAGCTCCACTCAAACAATTCATAATGTCATCCATTCTTGGCAAGGGAAATCTATACTTGATGGTGATCTTGTTGATGGATCTAGAGTCTGTATACATTCATCAAATGTCCCCGTCTTTCTTTAGTTCTAGTATTTCAGGTATTGCACATGGACACAAACTCTCCCTAATAAATCATTTTCACAAGAACTCTTGCACTTTTCTATTCAACTCTTCACTCTCTATTGGAGTCATATGATGAGCTTATTTATTTGGAAAACTAGCTCCAAGAATCAAATCCATTTGATGACTAATATTTCTTACTAGAGAAAAACCTTCAGGGGTCACATTATTAGAAACAATAGCTTGAAACTCATTCAACAAATATGAAACTTCTACAGGTACCTCAGTAGTATCTTCTTTATCAACTCTAGGGATCAATGCAAAAAACATATGCTCATGCTTCATACCTTCTAGGAACTTGCATCCATCAATCCAACAAATTCTTGCATTACTGCATACCTTTTCTTCTACCTCTTTCAAGGGCTTCAGCTTATGACAAACCCCATCCTTTCTCAAAGAATAGGTGTTGGCATGTCCATCATGTACTGTAGGCCGATCAAACTACCATGGTCTGCCCAACAACATATGAAAAAAATACATAGGCATAATATCATGCAATACCTCATCATGGTAATTTCCAATCTTGAACTTTACCAGACATTGTTCATTTACCAAGGCTTTATGGTCCTTCTGCAACCAAGCAATCTAGTATGGGTTCGGATGCCTTCTTCTCTCCAACCACAACTTACTCACCATTTCTTCTGAAACAAGGTTATCACTACTACCTCCATCAATAATAACATTGAAAACTTTACCTTCACACTTACATCTGGTACGAAACAAATTCTTCCTTTGAGTTGGTTCCTTCTCTTCATCCAGCAAGGCTCTTCTAGTAACAAGAACCTCTCATCTTTCTGCATCCTCAAAATGTGAAGACCCAACATCTTCATCTACATGTGCAACTCGTGCATTACCCTCAGGTCTTCTATTTATCCTTCCTTGATGTTGAGGACACTCGTAGGCTCTATGTCCTCCTTCTCCACACTAGAAATAGGTTTTGGTTGCTAGTAGAGCCTTCACCCTTCTTTTGATCTTCATTTTGACCTCCACATAACCATCCACCGGTCTTTCCTCCATGACCTCCAGCTCGTTTATTCTCAAACCTCTTGCTCATTCATTCTTCAACCTTTAGAGAAAACTGGTAAGCGTCTTCAATGGTGGTCATTCTTACCATTGCCAATTCTTCCTATGTGCTTGGCTTCAACCTATTAATATAATGAGAAAATTTCTCCTTATTCCCCTCAGAATGTTTTGTCTGAATCAGGACCTTGTGAAATTCTTCTGTGTATTCTTTCACTGTCCTTGTCCCTTTCCTCAAGCTTTGCATCTTCTTGAGTAGCTCCAATTCATAATCGACTGGAATAAACTGTTTCTTCAATTTTGACACCATTTTGTCCCATCTAGAAATTTTATCTTTCCCTTGTCTTCCTCTTTCTAACTGGACCTCTTTCCACCATATGCTGGCATGACCTTTCAATTTTGTCTTTGAAAACCTCACTCTCTGAGGATCTTCAATCTCCTCAAACTTGAAAAATTCCTCCATGTCATTGATCCAATCAATCAATTCTTCAGGATTCAGATTTTCACTAAAAGTTGAAACCTCCATTTTAGGTCTCTTCCCAATGCTTGAGATTGCTTGCAACAATCTTGTTTCTCCAAGATCCATTGGATCCAACTCTTCCTCTTCCATTTCTTCTTCCATTTCATCTTCACTGTCATCTCTGTCTCGTTGTACATCTCTCTTTGAACCTCTTATTGCAAGGTTTCTAATTGCCTTATAAGGGCTTTGATTTCATCTCTTGGTGGATCTCTTCCTCCATTACCTCGGCCTCTACCTCTTCCATATTGGGAAATTCTTGGAGGCACGTTGAACTCAACCCACACTCACAAGTTTTGTTGTAACTGCCTCATGTTCGACGCTTTATTACAGGCTCAGGAACTCCTGCTCTGATACCACTTGATGAGGGCTACACTACCCAAAACTCATATAAATCACAACAATAGATACCAACACAGAAGATGCAAGAAAAAAAAATGACTCACTTTAAATTATTCTTAGAAAATGAAATTAGAAATTCAAAGCTTACTTGCTACAGCCTCATGGGCTTGATTCATTACAACAAAACCAACTTAGAAAAGAAAAATCTACTATTAAGAGGCACAATTTGCACCATGAGGGCCTTCTTGTACAACCCCCACTTAACCCTTTTTATTTATCCCCAATAACTCCCCTAGAATAATCTAGAAAGTACAAATTTCCCCTTTTTGTTTTGGCACCAAAATTCCCGCCATTTGATTTCTGGCCAAGGAATTCTTTTTATGAAATTCACTTTTTAGAGGACCAACTTCGTGGGGCCATAACTTTTGATCCGGGTGTCCGATTTGCTATTATTGTGTATCGTTGGAAAGCTCTTGACAAGCTCTACGATGTGTGAACCCACCATAGGTTGGTTCGGTCACGATTTGAGTTGTTTTGGGGCCTCTAAATTTTTATATCTGAATTTGAAGCTGCATTGGAGAAATTTCCCAAGAAAAAAACTTTAATTTCTCCCAAACAGTGTAGGGTGTTGAGGTGATTCTTTCACAACCGGAAATATTTTTCAGCTTTGCTGCTTCGGGTAAATTTTCACATTCATATGAGTCCATTTAGGCCGATTTACTAAAAATAGTAAATGCTTATTTTTCACTATTTTTTACATCTGACAGTCTTATATCCCCTAAGTTCCATGATGGGACTCAAAACAACTAAAGAAAAATAAAGAAAACAATTACTTTTGGGTGATGCAAGATTTCCCTATACCACTGGATGCTCCTGCATCAAAAAATTATTGTCAATCCCCTTGGTTTAGATTCATGCCTATGGAACTAGTCTCATTAAGCACAAAAGTAATCTTTTGCATGAAATGAACTCATAACTCATGGACGTAATCTCATCAATTCTTACAATCTTTAACTTATTCACATCACTTCTCTAGTGTTTGAGTGTTTTGAGGATTTGTAGTTCTTATAGACATATTTAGGAATTTGTTTTATCATAAGGATCAAGTTTCCATTGGTCAAACTCCTAGATGATATAGCTCTATAACTCTTAGTGAAGATTGAAAGATGATAAGAAAATGTGTAATTCAATTTTGATAGTGCACTTTAAATACTTTGATTATGTAATAAATTCTTCCTCATTCATTTTACAAATCAAAGATTAGATATGTCAAATTGATTTTGAGATCATATATTGTTTCAAATGAATGAGGAAATATCTTTAACTACAATAACTAAGTACACTAATGAAACAATGTGTTATATAGTGTCACAAAGGGTAGTGGAATAATCAATCAAGTAAGAAACTTAGATTTTAAATTTTCAAAAGTAAAGAGATTAAAAGATTTATGGATGCAAAACTAACCCATTTGAAATTCACAATCACAAACCTCATCCAAAATGTGAAACAATAATTATAAGAATAAGCACTAAAAACCAGTAAAAATATGTAAATATAATATTTATAAATTAATATTAAATTTAGGACACGTAAAAGGAAAAATGACATGGGCATACAATATTCTATCATTTCATATAATTCTCTTATTGAACTAAATTATATGTTTTTTAATTTCTGTGTTGTTTCTCGGAAGAAAAAGAAAACCACGCCATTGGACAATGTTCACGTTATTTAAACATACATTGACATCGTCGAAAGAAAGCATGCTGGCAAGATTATAGAGATGGGGACAATTTTGGCTACATCTTACGCAGCTCTATCTATATAACGGTTGGTTTCTTCCCCCATCTGGCGCTGTGTAGACTGAACAACTATCCTTTCGTCTCGTAGAAGTTATTCATAGACGGCATTCATTTATTCCCGGTAAATCCCAATGGCTAGCATCCATCCCCTACAGGCGGCAAGTTTACTTTTCTGCTTGTATATTACTTGTTCTGCTTTTTGGTTCGTGTCAGATGCAGGAACCATTAGTTTTAGTTTTCCTCCCGAAACGGATATCCTCCTTTCGGCAAATGCTTCCATTTCTAACGACGTGATACAGCTTACCAAGAGCGAAGCGGGGCTCGGGTGGGCAACTTATCCAAACATTATTCCTTCCAAAGCTCTGGTAAGTTTTTCTTCGCATTTCCAATTCAGCATCGTCGGAGTCAGTGGCAGTGGAGACGGACTTACTTTCTTTCTCGCTCCATTCGGCTTTCAATCCACCGGCGCTGATTCGGGCGAATGGCTAGGGTTGTTTAATTCTGAAACAAATGGGAACTCATCGAATCAGATTCTTGCTGTGGAGTTCGACACCTACAAGAATGACTTCGATCCCGATGATAACCATGTGGGAATCGACGTCAACAGCGTCAAATCAGAGATGAATGTTTCAGTAAGTGATCATTATTCAGGTGCAACTCTCAACAATGGAGACAAATGGGAAGCGTGGGTGGATTACAACGGGACACAGATTCAAGTGTTCCTTTTGCATAAGACCAATGATTATGGTTCATATAAACCGTATAGTCCGTTGATGGTGTATGATATAGACCTGAGTAAGCTCCTTCCCCCCAGCGTCAAGGTTGGCTTTTCAGCTTCCACGGGGGTCGCAGTTGAGACTCACGCCGTGTACTCTTGGGATTTCTCATGTCAATATTCATCAGAAATTCCCATTTTACCCCCACCCTCTCCCCCAGGAGTGGCAAACCCAAGTTCACCCTCTCCCCGAGAAATGCCAGATCCAAGCCCACCAGCTGATGAGAAAACAAAGCACTCTCTAATCGGATCTATTATTGGCGCTGCTTTTCTTATTCTTTTAATATATGGGGTTTACAAGTGCTGTTGCAGTAGCCGCAGAGACGCGCCTCCCCTGGTGTACGCTCCACCACCTCCTCCGCTGGTTGTGGCTCAAGTTCAGGAGCCCGTGCCCGTCGTTGAGGTATCTAACCATGTGTATGTAAGAATGTAGTATTTTATTTGGTGATTAAGGGTTAGTATTTCTGTACGTTTTGATTAAAATAAAGATGGATAGGGTTCGTACCTATTATAAACCCATCCTAAAGGTCGGTAGGGGAGTTCACCCTAAGTGGTTTTTTCTTCTTTTTTATATTGGATGTAATGGTTAATTTTTATGTGTAATTATTATGATTTCTTAATTAATATATTTTTATTTTAAAAATTAAAATGATTGAGATTTTTAACAATTATAAAGTAAACATGTGATTAAAAATAGTAGTGAAGTTTAAAATAAAAAAGATTATGCAATGGATAAAAGGACAACTCTAATTTATAACAATAAGATAATGAATTAAAATGGATTACCACATATAATTATTTTCAAGTATAATTTAATAAAATTTTAATAATTTAATACATGTATTTGAATGAATTTATGTATGTGATGTTTTTAAAATGACAAACACTTAGTTTTGGAAAGTTTAACATATTAAATAGATTTAAAATTCTTATGAAAAAGAGGAAAATTTATATTATTTATTAGATTAGAAATTAATAATTAATGTAGAGTATGGTTAAGGAAGCTTTATATGCTAGTTAAAAATCTCAACTCAATGTAATGGTAACAATTTGTAAAATAAAAAATAGATTTAAAAATATATAATTGCTTTCATGCATAACTAGGCATAATTCTTAGAAAAATTCAAACAAAAATAGATAGTGGAGGAGCTTTAGAAGATCTATCCCAAAGGGAGAAGTTTTTTATGAGTGATCTTCATGGTGTTACCAAGAAGGAGGAATTCTATTAGAAACAACGATCTAAAAACCAATGTATAAACAGAGACAAGAACTCCAAGTTTTTTCATCTATCATCCATCAAACACAACAAATGGAAGAAAATAATTGAATTGATTGTTGTTGATGGCTGCCACCTCTCCAAGGAAGAAGAGATATATCAAGAAGGGATTACATTCTTCATTGACCTCCTTAACCCACCTTCTAAAAACTCCACTCATCTGGACCTTATTGTTGACCAACTACTATAGCCCATCCCTAGCTCTCTATACATTGCTAATATTGTGGCCATGGAAAGGAGTTCTTATTCAAATGAAATAAAATTTATTGTCACCCCCCTTAACCCTTCCAAAGCTATTGGTCCTAATGGGTTCCCTCCACTAATTTTTAAAAAATATTGGGATATTGTTGGCATGAATGTTGTTAAAGCAATTAATTTTTTTTTAATTCTCAATTGGTATTCTTAAGGAGATTAATAATACCTTCATAGTCCTTATACCTAAAAAACATGGGGTGAGTAAATTGTCAATTTTCAAGCCTGTAAGTCTTTGTAATACAATCTACAATCTACAAATTCTATCATAACCATCCCATCTATAGTTGATGTATACTGCATAGTTGCATCTTAATTACTCTTAGGATCATAAGTACAAATAGTCCCACAAGATTGGAAAATATGGTTTGGAACTTGAGGCCTAGAAGACTCGTTCGCAATACTCTATACTAGAGGTCTCACATATTATATAAGGCTCTAAGTGAGTGAGTTAATGGATTATAAGGTGTCGACCTCAACACTATCCTTCAAAATGAAAGGTACAGTCATATGCTCCATGACAGGTCTACCTAAGGGTCTTAGTGCTAGGTGTCGGTTATGTTATGCTCCCACTTTGTCATGTGAGGAGCCTCCACCTCTACCTTAAAATTTGAGAAAGTCAAAATTGTTTGGAATCTCATTGAGGATAGACTCACAATAGATTTTCCTCAAAAAGTATTTTGGTACCTCATAACTATTACACAAAGGCTAATAAAAAACCATCCACCACCTATCCCAAAAATTAATTTGTATCCCTTTGTGGTGGCACCAATGGATGGGAAAAATCTTACATCTAGTTTCTAAGGCTTAATTTATTTTAGGGTCAGTGAAGAGGGAACACAAGTCAAATTTTTCTTTACTTTCTCATAAGATAGTTTATTTGCATAAAACTATTTTTGTTCTTCCCTCTTATTGGACCAAAAATTGAATTCCACACTCACTGATCCTACATGAGACATGTTAGATTATTGCGATTTAGCAAGGCCTCTCATATGAGGGTTTGTTGTAGCAATATCTTTTATCCCTGTAATCAATTCCTTGAGGTATTTTTTATTGTTTTCTATTTTCCCTAGTATATTTTCTTTTGTTCTTGGGCCATGTCTATGAATTGGTAGAGGTTTATGCTATGGATCTTATTCAAGAGGGTCTTCATGAGGAGCTGATGGAGGATTTCAAATATTTGGGGGTGGAATATCATTCTTGGAAATTAAAACATTTTTTTATTAGAAAGCTTAATTCAATCTACAAATTAATCAAAATGTGAAACTAAAAAAGTGAGGATACTTACCTCTTTGACCTCATTGGAATCTTGGTGCCATCTTGCTAAATATTTCACAACCTCCAAGTGAAAAAGTGAATGTATTTTGGTGACTATGGGTTGAGGAGCGAAAACACATAGGTCACAGGTTGAATAGTAGAAGAATTAAAAGGAACTTTGTTTTTTAATTTTTATAACATGTTTCTATTGACAACACAAGGGTAGAAAACTAAGAGGGGGGGTGAATTAGTTGCCACAAAATTTCCAACTTATTAAACACACATAAATCATCAACACATCAAAAACACACATAACACCAAAAAAAATTTACGAGGAAACCTTGTAAGGGGAAAAACCATGGTGGAGGTCAGTCTAAAAGATTATACCCTGTTAAAAGTATAAAGAATGAAATGAGGAATGCACATGCATTCAAGCACACTTCCTAGAGCTCACTGCTCAATTACAAATAAAAGCATAAATCATCAACACAAATGAAAGCATAAATCATCAACACATCAAAAACACACATAGTACCAAGATTTTTTTACATGGAAACCCTGCTGGGGAAAAACCATGGTGGAGGTCAGTCCACAAGATTATACCCTATTAAAAGTATAAAGAATGAAATGAGGAATGCACATGCATTCAGGCACACTACCTAGAGCTCACTGCTGAATTACAAATGAAAGCATAAATCATCAACACATCATAAACACACATAACACCAAGATTTTTTTATGTGGAAACCATGTTAGGGGAAAAGCCATCGTGGAGGTCAGTCCACAAGATTATAACCTGTTAAAAGTATAAAGAATGAAATGAGGAATGCACATGCATTCAGACACACTGCCTAGAGCTGACTGCTCAATTACAACAAGGCTCATAGCCCAAAGGAAGATACACTGTCTTACAAAAAGATTTGGATTACATCTGTAGGGATTTGAATTGACAAAATAACATCTGTTAATGCCCGACTACAGTTTCGGTTAAGCACATGAACACATTTTCACTCTTCTTCACTCTCTGCTCTTCCTTCAAATGATTTAGAACATTATTCGCTCACACACACATTCGACATACTTCAAATGAAGTAAAAAATTGCTTATTTATATTTGCAACAAGGAATTTCATTGCTACATGTTGGCTACAAGAAAATAATAAAATGCATACAAACTATCAGCTCAAATCAATAAATATTTTTAATGCAAATCAACCAAGGTCAACCACAGCTTAGTGAAGACCCAAAATAAAATTCTCAAATATGAACCACCTTCAAAAATTAATCCTCAAGGATCTACAACACACTACAATCATCTTGTTGGCCAAGAACATGAAAAACATGAACACACAAAAGAAAATCTTGAATCGCGAGCACAATGATTAATGTAGACGTGCAACATGGATAAAGCATGATCTAGAAACATCTAAAAACATCATGAATCACCAGAAAAACATTTGAACAAATTGAAGTAACTGAAATCACATTATCTTCAATCAAGAAAACCAACTGAGGCAACATAAAAACTGTCAGAATACAAATCTTCATAACTCGATCAAATCTTTATGCAGATCTCTGAAACTTGACGTGGAAAAACTAGATAGACTCGACAATAAACCCTTTAGTCCACAACCTCTGATCATCAACGTACTAAACTCACTAACAGACTGAACTTCACTTCACCACTGACAACCTGCAACTCATTCCATTACAATTTTCTCAATATCCTCGACATATACAACTTCGAATGCATTAATGCTAATAGTGTTGACATCAATGAAAATCACATATCTGGAACACAATCACAACATCTAACAATCTCCCCCTTTGGCATTGATGGCAACACATGATGTGAAAAACACCATCAATGCAACTATCTCTTAACACTTAGTCCCCCTTAGGTTTTGACTCTTTTCTCCTCAACTCTTTTACACATCTCTTCTTCCCACATAGCTCTTCTCCCCTAGAAAGCTTTTCACGTGACTCTTCTCCCCCTTTGACATCAATGACAAACATCTCTTCTCACCACACAAACTTTGAACCACATATCTAAACATTTGAATCATCTGACTACTCCCCTTGAGTAGCAACCACCACAAGATCAATCCAAATTAAGATATGACTATGAAATGCACAAATTGATGCAAAGAAATGCATCCTAGTTCTAATTAGGAGGGGTAATCACCCTAGCTTCCCTCTGAGATAGTTAAAAGTATCTTTAGGCAATGACTTGGTAAAGATGTTTG
Organism: Sequoia sempervirens; assembly: GCA_007258455.2. Lineage (NCBI taxonomy): Eukaryota > Viridiplantae > Streptophyta > Pinopsida > Cupressales > Cupressaceae > Sequoia > Sequoia sempervirens. The sequence continues at coordinate 117,583,165 of VDFB02047230.1, forward strand.
CAATCTTCTCCTTAGTAGGCACATACTCCAATCTAACTTCCTTTTCACTCACCTTCTCCCTTAAAAATTGAAACTTGATAGATATATGCTTGGTCTTTGAATGCAACACCAGATTCTTAGAAATGTTAATTGTACTTGAATTATCACATAATATAGCTATAGGTTCATCATACACAACTCTGATATCTTTCAACATCTGCTTCATCCATAATAATTGAGTACAATTGTTAGTAGTAGCAATGTATTTTTCCTCTATAGTAGATAAAGAAATGACATTTTGTGTTTTACTTAACCATGAAATCAATTTCTTTCCCAAGAAAAATGTGTCACCACTAGTACTTTTTTTGTCATTCACATCTCCTTCCCAATCAGCATCAGTAAAAGAACTCAAAGTAAGATCATCATTTTTAGGATACCTCAGGCCAAAATCAATTGTTCCCTTCAAGTATCTGAAAATTATCGTCACAACAGTCACATGAGATTCCTTAGGATCAACTTGAAATCTTGCAACCATACACACAAAATTCATGATATTAGGCCTAGTTTGAGTCAAATAAAGCATTCCACCAATCATTGATTTGTATCTAATTTTCTTTTAGAGAATCATCATCTATTGTCAACTTGCACTCAGTCACCATGGGTGTACCAACTGTCTTTGAATCTTCCATACCAAACTTCTTCTGTAACTCCTTCACATACTTGGACTAAGATATAAAGATCCCTTTTTCTGAGTAATTTGCAATCGCAAAAAAAATTCATCTCTCCAATCATGGACATCTCAAATTCACTTTGCATCTCATCATCAAACTTCATGCACAAACCATCATCTCCTCCAAATATGATATCATCAACAAAGACTTCAACAATTAAGTCTTTATCATCATCAATCTTGAAATACAAATTACTATCAACAATACCTTTGTTATATCCAAGCTTTAGCAAGTATTTATCCAATCTAGCATACCATGGTCTAGGGGCTTGCTTGAGTCCATACAAAGCTTTCTTCAATCGAAAAACCATATCTCCCTAATTAGTCAACTGAAATCCATCAGGTTACTCAACATACACCTCTTCTTCCAATTCACCATTTAGAAATTGTGACCTCACATCCATATGATAAACCTTGTAGTTTTTGTAAGCATCATAAGCAAGAAATAATCTCACAGCTTCAATTCTAGTAATAGGGGAAAAAGTTTCTGCAAAGTCAATTCCTTCCATTTGAGAATACCCTTTACATACCAATCTTGCTTTGTTTCTAACCACTTCACCTTGCTCATTCAGTTTGTTTCTAAAGACCCATTTAGTTCCAATCACATTTTTATCCTTAGGTCTAGGAACAAGAATCCATGTATCATTCTTTTCAATTTTCATCAGTTCTTTCATTGCTTCAACCCAATGTTCATCTTTACATGCTTCATTCACCCTAGTAGGCTCAGTCTTTGAAATCAAACAGTATTCTTATGCAATCTTTCTCCTAGTCTGGACACCTTGTTTCTTATAACCTATTATTTGATCTTCTGAATGATTTAATCTTACATACCTCAGATTCTTCTTAGGATGTTCTTCAACTTCAAGTTCTTGTGTTCTTTCTTCTACACTTCCACTATTTTCTCCTTCTTCTTGATTTTCCCGATACATCAGATTGATCTGCACTTGATTAGTAGTATGAACTTTCTTCCCTTTATTTTTACTTTCATTCTGATCATTTTAATCATATCCGGACAAGTTCTAGATGGTGTAGTAATATCTACATCAACCTTAACATGTGCACTTTCAACCATTTTCCTCAATCTCTTATTGTAGCATCAATAGGCCTTGCTCTTAGTAGAATAACCAAGAAAGATACCTTCATCACTTTTAGCATCAAACTTTCCCATATATTCATCTCTTTTGATATAACATTTACTTCCAAATATTTTGAAATATCTAACAGTAGGTTTATGTCAATACCATAGCTCATAAAGGGGTCTTACTAGTATCACCTTTGATTTGTACCCTGTTGAGTATGTACATAACAGTACTCATAGCTTCTCTCCAGTAGATATGAGAGATATTTCCTTCCAACATCATTGTTCTAGCAGCTTCTTCAATTGTCCTATTCTTTCTTTCCACAACTCCATTTTGTTGAGGGGTCTGTGATACAGATAATTGTCTCCTTATTCCATGTTCTTCACAAAAAGAATTAAACTCAACTAATGTGAATTTACCACCTCTATCTAATCTAAAACATTTACTCTTCAGACTTGTCTCTGTCTCAACCATAGCTTTAAATATCTTGAACTTCTCCAGAGCTTCAGATTTCTCCCTTACAAAAGTAACCCACATCATTCTAGAATGATCATCAATGAGCAACATGAAATACTTGTATCCTTGTAAACTTTTGATTCTAGTAGGACCATACAAGTCAGTATGCACAAGATCCAACAATTCATTTGAACAATGTTGTTTGCTCTGAAATGAGATTCTAGTTTTCTTTCCCAATTGACATTCCTTGCATATAGTATTAGTAGGTTTCATCAACTTAGGTAGATCTCTCACAACCTTAGTAGAACTTATCTTGACAATGTTATCAAAGTTTACAGGACATATTCTCCTATGTCACAACCAACTTTCATCAACTTGATAAATCAAACAACTTTTACTAGTAGCACTCAGGTGAAAGATATTACCTTTTGTTTTTGCACCTCATGTAATCACATTTCCACAATTTCCCAATATTCTACACTTTCCATCAATGAACTGAAGATTGTAACCCTTATCAACCATCTGACCAACACTTAAAAGATTATGCTTCAAACCTTCCACATATAGGACATCATCAGTATTATGCTTACCATCAAGAGAAATGCATCCTTTGCCTCTGATCACACTAGCTGTGTTATCACTAAATTTCACAACACCACCATCATACTTTTCCAGGCTCACAAACTTGCTTTTATCTCCTGTCATGTGATGAGAGCATCCATTATCAATCACCCATTCATCTTTCTCTTCAACTCAAGCAGCTAGGGCTTTCTCGACATTTGTACAACTAGTAGATTTAGTTGACACAAGATTATTTTCCTTGATAGCAATAAATACCCATTCATCCTCACTTACATTTCCTTTATGAGATTCATCATTTGTCACACCTTCATTAGCAACATAATAGCATTTTTGTTGAAATCTAGGATTGTTATGTCTTGGCTTGGGGACTCTTTCTAGACACCTTGATGCAAAATGACCTATCTTATTGCAAGAAAAACATTTAATAGGAAACTTTCCTTCATACTTACCTTTTCCTTTGGCTTCTATCTTGACAATCAATGCTTCAAGCTCATTTAGTTCTCTTTCTTCTTCAATCTATCTCATTTCCTCCTCATACTTGAATACCTTTCTAGATGAAATTTCACCTGGATCATATCTTTGTTTATCTCTTCCAGAAGTAGTAGCGGGTATGTGTAGGATCATGATGGGCCAAAAAGTGGCGATATGATGGGTATGTGTAGGGTATGTGGCTGACAATTTTTTTTACCCAAAATTAATGGAATGAAAAGGGTTTTAAATGATATTCTTAGAATTCCACCGATATAAATTATGCTTTACATTGAATTTAATAAATAATTATTATTCATTTTCTATTTGAATTATGACTAAATTTTTTATTGATAAGCTAATTGAAAAACATCTATAGCTTTCAAACAGTATCACATTTTTTGAATCTGAAACATGTGTCACATTCTATGCTTCACATACTATAGGATTAAAAAAATAAAAAAATTCATGAAGTTTTAACCAAGTTAAGGTGGTCGGACATCAAGTTTTATATTTTTAAATGTTGTAATAAAAATTCATAATTAATTATTTACTTGGAAAAAATTATAAAAAATATGCATCACATTAGGACATGAGTCCTCTACTTATATCTAAAATATTATTAAAATATTATCATTTTATTGTGGTTATGGTGGTAGACGGACACCTACTTCTTATTTTTTCCCTGAAATTTAAGTACTACTACATTGAAATTTCAAATTTTCACCAAATAGGATTTAAAAAAAAAAAACCTAGGAGTTTAGAAACTACATTCAATTTGATACAGATTCTATTCTTACATAATTTTGAAAAATATAGATAACTTATTCAATTTTTTACGTCAAGTTGCCTAACTTTGATTTTTCTAAATTTTTTTCCACTTAAGGGCTTGTTTTTTCCATGATGATCCTACACATACCCTAGCTTTAAATGCAGATTCTACCTTAGGAAGGGCATCACCAAATTCACTTAACTCAAAATTAGTAAGCTTACCAATCAACATGTTTGTGGTTACATTTGTTATAGGCCAAAGCTCCCCAATAGTAGTAGCTTTGACTTTGTATGCAATAGGAAAGGATATAAGCACTTTAGCAACAATCTCTAATTGTTGCAACTGTCTGCCAACACATATGATACCACACACAAGTTCATTCACTCTTTGCATGAAAGTAGTAATGTTCTCATCATCACCCATACTCAACATTTCATATTTTTCTTTCAGACTCTGCAACTTAACAATCTTCACATTAGCATCACCTTCATATAAAGTTTCCAACTTTTTCCAAATCTCATAAGTAGTCTTTAGATCCATCGCATTGGTCATCTTAATATCAGTCAAAGCACTCAACAATGCTTCCTTAGCCTTGATATTGTACTCAACATCTCTAATCTCAACAGTAGTAGTAGGACCATTATGAGGAATAACATACCTATTACTTGTAATGCTCTAGTAGGGTTCACCAATGCATCTCAGATGACACTCCATTTGAGTCTTACACAAAGAATAATTTATTCCATCAAATCTCAAACTATCCTTGTTATAAGTTTCCATCTCAGATCACCTCAAGCTATTAAACTTCTTCAAGGAACCTGCTTTGATACCAATTGTTGGCAACACAAGAGCAGACAACTGAGAGGGGGGGTGAATCAGTTGTCACAAAATTTCAAACTTATTAAAATTTATTAACCCTTATTCTCATATCTGATTAATAACAATGAAAGCATAAATCATCAATATATTAGAAACACATAACACCAAGATTTTTTTACATGGAAACCCTGTTAGGGGAAAACCATGGTGGAGGTCAATCCACAAGATTATACCATATTAAAAGTATAAAGAATGAAATGAGGAATGCACATGCATTCAAGCACACTGCTTAGAGCTCACTACTCAATTACAACAAGGCTCACAACCCAAAGGAAGACACGTGTTGTCTTATAGAAAAAAATGGATTACATCCACAGGGATTTGAATTGACAAAATAGCATCTGCTAATGCCTAATTATAGTTTCAGTTAAGCACATGAACACATCTTCACACTTCTTCACTCTTCTTCACTCTTTTCTTTTCCTTTGAATGATTTAGAGCATTATTTCTCACACACACTTTCGACATACTTCAAATGAAGTAAACAATTGCTTATTTATATCCATAACAAGGAATTTCATCGCTACATGTTGGCTACAAGAAAATAATAAAATGAATACAAACTGTTGGCTCAAATCAATAAAGATTTTTAATGCAAATCAACCAAGGTTGGCTCCAAGTTAGTGAAGACCCAAAATAAAATTCTCAAACACGAACCACCTTCAAAAATTAATCCTCGAGGATCCACAACATGCTAAAATCATCTTGTTGGCCAAGAACATGAAAAACATGAACACAAGAGAAAATCTTGAATCACGAGCACAATGATCAATGTGGACATGCAACATGGATAAAGCATGATCTAGAAACATCCACAAACATCATGAATCACCAAAGAAGCATCCACAATAACTGAACTAACTGAAATCACATTATTTTCAATCAGGAACGCCAACTAAGGCAACAAAAAACTATCAGAATACAAATTTTCATAACCTGATCAAATCTTTATGTGGATCTCTAAAACTTGACGTGGATAAACTAAATAGACTCGACAATAAACCCTTTAGTCCACAACCTCTGATCATCAACGTATTGAACTCACCGATAGACTGAAATTCACTTCACCACTGACAACCTGCAACTCATTCCATTACAATTTTTTCAATATCCTTGACATATACAACTTCTAATGCATAACATGCTAATAGTGTTGACATCAATGAAAACCACATATCAGCAACACAACCACAAAATCCAAGAGTTTCACATTTGGAAAGTGCCAAATTTGGTGCTCACCATAATTATAACTCACCAAACTTGGCTTAGAATGACCAAGCCTCAAGCTTGATTATCCAAACCATTTGGCACTCATGAAATGCTCATTTTGGGCATAAAAATGAAAGTAATCTTTTTTTGTCACATCTTGTTTCATATACCATTATGGAAGATGTAATCTTAGTGGGGATATAGGATACCATTTATTATTATATTTTCTCACTATTTGGGGGACAGGTCTATTCTCTCTATTAATAGGAGATTCTTCTCTTTGGGTTGTATTTAATTATGTAGGGGTATCTCAACAAGCTTCATTTAATTGGAACCATAGTTTTAACCACCTAAGTTATGGTTCAGTAATTTTGTTAGCATATTTTCCTTATATTCCTTATTCTTGGGGATATTATTTTCCCTACATGTACTATTGATCTTACTTTCATTAACCAGATATGGTTATTACAGGAGCGTATGACATAATCAATTAGTTACATATGTAACTATCACTCACTCTTGATAGTTGAGTCTCACACTCTCTTATGGATTAATTAACCACCTCTCATAACTATTTTTCTCTTCATCTAAGTAAGTGAAACATTGAATAGTTTTTTCATATCCTAGGCATGTGAAGCTCTTGGTTATTAACAATAGTTAAAGTTAATTCACCTCTTTAATGCACAAATCTCTATTTGAGATATATATACAACACTCGCCTCTAATATCTTGTTGTTAGATTTAGTAATATGATATTTTCATGAATTCTCTTATATGTTTCTCTTATCAATTATGTCTTCTTAGGATATATGCTTCATTATGTTATTACGATATTTAACCATCACTTGATCATAGTGCAAGTGACCTACGATTGATAATATAGATCTTTGTTTAGATTCTAATTTCTTATCAAATTCAACAATATTGGTGAATTCTATTATAACTAAATTGGATCTACTAGTGCTAGATGAATAAAAAAATTGCACCCCTATTTTTTAGCCCAAGTAACTACCCACAATGTAATTATGATCATCCCAATTGTCCCATGTCAACATACATAATCAAGTATAAGTTTTGAATACAAAATTTAAGATTTTCATTACTGATTTTGATGACTAGAATTGAGCATAAGTAAATTATTTTGATCACTAAATAAATGTTATGTATACCTAGCAATTTTTCTACATTTTAACTAAATTTGACAAATAATAAATTTATTATATTTCCTTCCCACAACTCATTATGATAGTTCTCCTAATAGTTAGGCAATGATGAGGAAAAAAATAAGTTAGAAACGTGAAGTAAGGCATGGTTGTAGAGGGAGCCTAGGGGACTCACTTATTAAATTTATCATATATCAGTTGTGACCAAGAATTGGATGAATAATAACAATAATTTATATTCGTATCTCCATTTTTTATTTCGACATGTCTAAGTGTACACAAAACTTATTAAAATATCTTCTCTTATTACCATATATCTTAGCATATGTATACTAGTGACATTTTTTATATGTCGAGCATATGTTCAAATAAGAATTTTATTTACACCTCTATCATTCCCCTATAAATCAAAACTATTAAATTAATCTTTAGAGGAAATTATCAAAGAATACATGCAAATATTTGTATATTATAGTAGTGTTGCAATGTTTCTCAATGGAAAATATTTTTTTATTTTTATGGATAACTATTTGATTAAAATATATTGTCATCGTTTGCATCTTTAGATAAATAAAATATAATAATAATTATGGATATGCTAAATTACATGAAAGTAGAAATATAATTGTTTATCCATTTCATATTTACCTATAAAAATGGAAAATTTCCTCTTTAGTGTTATCATTTTGTAATCCATTAAATAATGTTTGTATTAACCTCTACAAACAAGATATTTCAAATATTAAAAAATGGTAAATATTTTTTCTTATCATTTCTAATTGAGACAATAATTTCATGTATGAAAACCCTCTTGTTGGTAACTCAAAAGGAGAGTCCTTTCCCTTTTATCTTTATACTTCTATATAAGGTGTACATGGGGAAAATACCTCTTTTTGAAACACACTTATATTTCATATGTCTATTGTTTACAAATATATCTTGATTATTTAAACTTAGGACTAATGTATACATGCACACATATATGCACATATAAATATGTACATATATACATACATACATATATCTATATATGTGTATATAAATATATACATATAGATGTATAAATGTAAATATATATATGTCCATATATATCTACATAAATATGTATACACACACGCACATATACTTATATTTGCGTATTTATTTAGTTTTGTATATATGTATGGATATAATTTATGCATAAATAGTAGACTAAATTCTTCTTTGTGGCCTAATGAAACCTAAAACTAAGGAGAGATAGCCTTAAATTGTGTTTTTCATCTAACTTTGTATCAATTAGACCCAACCCATAACCACTTGTACACTTTAACTTTTGTCAATATACCTAAAAAATGTATATTTACTACCACTACCCTTGATACCATGCAACAAATCTATCCTTTTTCTTAATTAAGAAAAACTATTATGATCTATCATGCTATGATGGTTACAATGATCAACCTAGGAGAGGAAACAAGGATGGTAGTGTTTCAGATGGTAGTTCACACTATCAGAAACACCATGATTGATAGTGGACATCAAATTGGTAGTTGTGAAGTTAGGATCCATAGAAGAGGAATGGTGTGATGACATACTATGCTAGAATTAGAGATTGAAGAGTTGATTTCATGAAAGCTATCTATACCACATGGGTTTTTTTTATTACTTTTAATATAATAAGGAGACTAAATTTTGTGGAAATGATTAATCAAAAGTGAATCCACAATTACTTATCTAGTAAGTGTAATATCTTACATATCTACATGTGCATTGTGATCATAATATTTTTATTTTCATGATCCTCAATATCCGTCTTAGCATGACTATTAGATTTAGTGACCATGTTAGAGTTAAAAAGAAAACTCATTTTTAAAACAATATATCATAAAATATAAGTGAGAGAGAGGGACTAATAAAAAGAACTCAAAGGTGTAAATGACAAAAAACTAGTAGGAGATCATATATAAAACTAAAGTTCCCTAGACATGAATACAATAGTAGGTAGATAAAATAAAATTTAAATAATCAATCACAAACTATATAGAAAATAGATAATGAAGTGAAATTAAATCCTAAATGATTATTAGAATAAGATAAAATAATTAAAAATAATACATTTAAGATCCCTAATTACAAAGGAGGTCAGGTCTAAGGGGCTATAGGAAAGCCGAGTTCCACAACTATTTCAAATAATTATATAAAAACAACATTGATTAATTATAGTTAGGGTTGATCATGTCATAAATAAATAATATATAAATTAAATGAAAATGAAAAATAATACTTCCTTAAGTTTTGATGAAGTGTAGTGTAGAAAAATGTACCCCTCTACATTTTCACACTTTTTTGGGCCCTTGTGAGCTGAATGGACTTAATTATTCCTTATTTAGGGGTAAAAACACAAAATTGTGTCACACTTTATAAGGGAAACGACCAACACTGACCCAAATTTTAAACTTGAATCACTAAAAAGTTGCATATATGTTTTGAATTTTGAAATGATGTAAACTAGTAAAATATGTATTTTTCAGTATATTTTATGATTATATTTTTTAAAAAAGTTAAAAAATTATTTTAAACTAGTTTTTTAATAAATTAACACTTTAATTTACTTGATGATAAAATGTTGAAAAATGAAGTTGCATGGGATGTCAAACTTTTTATAGTAAATTTTATTTTTTCTTAAAAAAAAATTGTGTGTATTTATAACTTGAAACTTTAGTGTATGGATATATTTTTCTCTAACTTTGATAAATATATATGGGTGATCCCACAATAGTGGTTTACAGTTTATGGGAGATCCTAATTTTTGCTAAAATCACATATTTTTAGAAAATATAATGATTTAAGCCTTGAAAAGTTCCATTTAAAGGATTCCAATTGAAGAGCATTTGATCAAACCACCTTAGATCAAATCCCCTTGGATATAACCCCGCTAGTTTTAAACCATACCTATAACATAGTCTCCTTTACACTTATCAAAATGTTGATAAAAAGCCACTTTTGATTTACCTTTTGGGGGATCAAATGAATTCATTTAAAATTTATTTTTTGTATGTATTCCTTATTATAAGCTTCCCAAAAACTATAATTTAAAATAAATTTATTTTTATTATAATATTTATTTTTTATTTCTTGTGAATGTAGGTTTTTCACCGAAAATCAAGCTCTCTATTCTGCACATGTGGAAAAATAGCATATTATAAAAAAAAAATTAAAAATATTAGTGCACTAGATATTGAAGTCCTTGATCCAACAATTTTTTTAAAAAATTTTATACATACAAAAAATGTTATGTTGTATACAGTCCCCCTATGTCTAAATTGTAATTGGTTTGACTTCAAAACTTGATTACAGAAAAAATATTTAATAAAACACTATGAAACCAAATGAAAGTGCTAGATATTGTAGTTACAAACCTAAATTCAAAAAAATTAGAATTTTATCCTTCATGGAAAAGAAGTTATGTTGTATACGGTGAGCATCACACCTTAAAAATAGTGTTTACTAAAAAAAAATTTTTTTTGAAGAAGATGGAAAAAGAAGTGCAATTTGATTCCAAAATTTTTGAAAAAAATATATTTAGACTCTACAAAAAAAATGTCACAAATCACTGGTTTGCATCATTTTCAAATTCCTCACAGTTTAGCCGCTATAGGTGTCCAAACATGAAGATTTAGTTAGAAAAAATAAGTCCAGTGACCAGTTTGGCCAAAAATTGTAAACCAGTATTGTGGGATCACCCATATTTTTAAATGAATATTAAAATGTGCATGAATCCAAAACAATTGTTTCCATTGGACGTCAACTTTCAAATTAAAAATTTATCTAAAATGGAAAAAAAATTATACCATCTTGAAATAGATTCTTTTATCTAGTGCATCATATTTTTTCTATTTTTTTAAATAAATTTTAGTATTTTTCCTTGGCATGGTAATCAACCTAATATATTGTACTGACAACCTACTTTTAGTAAAAATAAAAAATAAAATATAAATAATAATTAAACTATTAAAATAAATATATTTTTAAAAATTACACTTATAGATCTACAAAAGGGTATTTTTTATATTTTTTAAATGTTATTTACATTAGTAGGAGTTATTGAAACTTCAAGTTTTTCAAATAATTTTATTTTTTGGTAAATTGGACTCAAGGTGGTTCTCCATATATTTTTAGCCAACAATTTTAGTTTAAAAGGTTGTAGAAGTATCTAACTTAGCTAGAATGAATCTTACTAAATCATATGTTTGACCAAAATTAATGTTTGGTTAGAATTACATAAATTCATTTGTGTTAATAAGTTGGTTGAAAGTGTGACACAACTTTGTGCTTTCACCCTTAGGGTGTTGTAGAGTATTTTCTTCCACTTTCACACTAATTTAGGGTTTTATTAATTAATTAGGCTTATTTATGCTTTAATTGGCCTTATTTTGCATCCACAAGCCTTAATTGATATATCTTTCCAAGGAAAATCCTGACATAAAACAACATCCAATCATAATTTATGTGTTTTTGGATTGTATGGACCAGATTTAGTGATCTGAGACTCATACGCCACCTTGGGCATATGAGTCCCACCTAAGTTTTGAGGCCCCAATCTTGATTTCACATTAATCTAAGAATTTCTTAAAAAAAATGTCCCAAATCCTATCCTAATGAGACTCATACACCACTTCTAGCGTATGAATCTCATGTGGCTAAAACCTAAATTAAATTTAAATTCTTAGTGGGATTTTATCTTCCTACATCTGATGCCAGGTTGTAGTGTTGTAATATCAGGAAATTTGGTATAAACAAGTATAAATACAAGGTTATTTCATTCATCTTTAGCCTAACAAGCAATCAAGTGACCTAGCAAGTTGAATAAGCATCCTTATAGAAAATTTGAGTTCACAAGAGAATTCAAGAGTCTACAAGAGCATTCGAGAGTTGACTATGAAGTGTTTTAGAGCATTATTCAAGCATCAAGCATCATGCCAAAGTCATCATGTATCATGTTTATTTTTTGAGCTAACATTTGTGATGTAGAGTTTCATGATTTAAGCAAGCATTCAAGTCAAGATCTACAACATTCAAGCAAAAGTCAAGATACACATTCAAGTTAGCCATTTCAGACATGTTTGCAACACTTTGTTTCTAGGGTTTGGTGAGTTGCAACATATCATTTTGTTCATTCATCATTTATTCTTTTCATTTCATTTCATTTCAAGGTTTGATTACCAAAAAATGGTTTGACCAAGGCAAACCCCTTTCTAGTAAAAACTAAACATTTTCCCCTTTATTTAATGTGTGATTTACAAACCTAGGTTAAAGGTACATTGAAGAGAAAGATTGGAGAAAAGTTGTCAAGTGTGCAAAGTTTTCAAAGTTGTCAAGTGTGCAAAGTTTTCAAAGTTGTCACCTTGTTTAGAAGATTACTAAAAGGAATCTACATGGATGAATTTGACATTTCAAATCTTAAAATCAGGTTGAGAAGGCATAATAGAGATATAAGAGAAAATTCAGATCTTGATACTCCCAAAAAGCCAAGCAGGACTGATATGGAACTTTTGGAATATGAGTCCTAGTATAGGAAATTTTCCATATTTCTGAAGATCTTGAGTCAACATTGTCAGATCCATGTTTTAGCTTAGAAACCCTAGACTAGGACTGATACACCCAGCTTGGTGTATGAGTCCCGATGTGCCCTAAAATCAACATTTTCAACATTTCAAATCTCTATTCAAGCTACTATGTGTTTCCAAGTGCACCTATTTGATTTCTCTATTTTTTGTTCTGATTTACATTCATTTCTAGGTCATTTATTAAAGTCTTGCACATCATTAGGTTTGATCATTAGATTTTGTATGTTACTTGTCTTTCCAAGCCCTAGCTCGATGTTGAACCCCTCTTTAGTTATTAATCATACCCTAGGACAACCTTTAGAAGATCTATTTCCTTTATTCCATCCTTAGATTGAGATCTCTAGGGTTTCCTTGAATGAAACTTCCCAAAAGATTGGATACTCTCTCTCCTAGAACATAGAGTGTCACATTTTCTACATTTCATTTTAGTGAACTTGCATAATTGAGAACATCTCAATTCTAATTTGGATTGCATCATAATCCTAGATCTAGGTTGCATTAGCTTTACATTAGGGTTTGAATTAGTTAATTGGCATTCTAGGGTTTCCAAACTCTTGTATTAGTGAAAGTGCATATAGGTTGCATTTTTTCTTCTTGAATCATAGAATTTCATCGAAAATCTACATTTTCATTTGGTTTAAACATCATCCAAAATAAAAAATATAACATTCACACATAATTTGCTAAAAATGGTGCAAAAACCCTAATCTAGGACTCATAAGCCCCTCTAGGCAATTTAGTCTTAGTACAGGTGGGTTTGTTTGATTTATGGATATTTTGTGGCAGTTGTTATTCAACATTCAAACCCCTAAAAAACCCTGATTGGGACTCATACGCCCCTCTGGGCGATTTAGTCCTATTTCATATTTAAGAATTTAAGAAAAACATTGTTTCTTACATTCTATCAAATTGATATATGCAAAATTGATCTCTATGAATGTAGAAATGATATCTTCTATGGAAATGACATTGTATCTCATTGAAATGAGCTTGTCAATTCTTATATTTGACAGACTTATTTACCCCAGTTATTTAATGTTCAAGTGGTTTATGGATAGGTGGTGTTTATAAACACCTTTTAGGAATTTTTTTTATCATGATGGTCATGTTCACTTTACTCAAATATAATAAAAAATTGTGTGATTTCTTATGCAAATTAAAGTTTAGATGGATAGAAATTGTTTAAAACAAATGATAAAATATCTTTAAATGCATCCATTGATTGCACTAATCAACATAAAATACATCACATCGACTCTAATGAAATAATCAACTAAACAAAAAATTAAATTTCAAATTTTAAAAAGTGAAAAAATTAAAAGATTCATGAATGCAAAACTGATCCCAATCATTATATAATCACAAATTTAATCTAAAATGTGAAATAATAAATGTAAAAATAAATGGCAATAGCATTAAGATATAAACCAAATTCACTTACAAATATACTATAAGTAATTATTACATTAACCCAATTTAAAAAAAAAAAGAACTCTCCAATCAAATTTTCACATATATAAATTTCTTCGTCGAAAGAAGACAAGCCGGCCAGGACAATCATTACTATGAAAACCACGAAGAACTCGGATAAACAAAGCACAAAAAATAGATATGCCTGCACAGAGTTGACATTCGCAGAATGTGACGATGTGGGTGAAGAAACCGAATAGAAAGTGGGAAGGAAGATAAACAAAACAAATAAAAATAATTGTCTGCACAGCGTTAGGATTCGGTGAAAGTAACAAGGTGGGTGAAGGAAGCGAGAAGAAATTTCAGCGAATCCAGAAGAGATTTATTTTAGTGTTTCTCTATCACATCCAGTTTCTTCGTAGTTCTCAAGGTCATGATTGTATCCCGAGTGGCTTCAGGACTAAATAAACAGTGCTATTACTTGAAGTTGATTGAAGACGGCAAGAAAATTGTCTTCTGTGACAATACCCAAAATTAGAAAAAGTCTCCATAATATTAAAAGTATCAATATAGTGACTTCCGCCCATATGCCTAGTTTCTTCCCCTATATGTGGAGTTCAAGAGAAATTGAGTCAATGAAATAATGAGACAATTTGAGTAGTAACAATATGATGTGTCCTTTCTTCCTTTCTTGTCACTTCTTCTCACGAGGGGGAAGTTTCTTTCTCTTTTCAGCTGAATTGGGTTATGTTGAGTTCACTGTAAGGAATGATAGACTTTAGGTTTGTCCATACTCTAATCTATATATCAAGGGAGTGATCCTTCCACATCTGATTTGAGATGTGTGGAAGGAAAGATAAAAAAAATATTCTAGGAGAAAGCCCTGGTTTCTAAAGGAGTGACTAACAAGATCATTGTTGTCAAAAAAGAAATTTTCATTTTTTCTATTAAAGAATATTTTGATTCCTTTTAGAAGTTGAATTACTTGAGTTGGAGGTGGCCTCGAATTAGCAACTTCTTTTTGATATATTCATGTCTTTTAAAGGCCTCAAAAACAAAGAATGAATATGAGATGGTCTACCCTATATCTACATTATGTGAAGCTTGTGCAAAAAAATAATTTAAATATTTCTACTTTATGCAAAAAAAGAAAAATAAAAAATAAAATCTAAAAAGGACTCAAAACCATAAAATAGAAATCAAACACTATTTATATTTTAACAATGTCATTGCAAACCTCAAATGGATATAGGATCGCCTATTTGGATTGGATGTGACTTAGCAAGATAACACTATACTTGATTACTAGAGTATTTTGAGAAAATGATAAAGGAATTATTCAATTTAGACATATTATAAGGGAAAATAAATTAGGATATGAGGATCTATTTTGTATAATTTCAATCAAAATATTTCTCACTATCCCAGTTTGAAAAATAAAAATGGAAAGAAATCAATAGTGATCTAGTAGATCATGAGAAAGCTAATATTTTTGAATATTTGTCTAATTTAATTTATGAAGACAATAATAAATGAAAAATGGATTATTAGATCTTTATGAAAAAGAGCATATGTATATTCAAAAAAATGTGAACTTTAAAAAAATGGGTTTGGGCGCAATCTAGACTCCCTTGTGATGGATGATAATGCTCATTCAAGTCTTATTTTACTCAGTGAATCAAAGGAAAATGATAAGAATAAATTTTACAATGTCTATTTTGCTATAAGATATCCTAAAGAATTACATCCAAATCATGATAAAAGAATTCTTTAAGCATGCATAAATGAAATTTCAGTAGTAATAATATGATGTGTCCTTTATTCCTTTCTTGTCTCTTCTTCTCACTAGGGGGGATTTATTTCTCTTTTCAAGCTAAATTGGGTTATGTTGAGTTCACTGCAAGGAATCATAGATCTTTAGGTTTTTCCCTACTCTAACCTATATATCAAGATTTTATGGGGGAATGATCCTTCCACGTTCGATTTGAGATGTGTGTAAGGAAAAATACACAAAAAAAAATCTAGAAGAAAGCCTTGGCCTCTAAAGGAGTGACTAACAAGATCATTGTTGTTAACAAGGAAATTTTCATTTTTCCTATTAAAGAATATTTTGACTCCTCTTAGAAGTTGAACTACTTGAAAGTTGAGTTGGAGGTGGCCTCAAGATAAAATCTTCTTTTTGATATATCTACTCCTTTGAAAGGCCTTATGTTGGTGCTCCAAATCGAATCAGACCAGTGAATCCTATAGACTAGCCATTTTCTAATCATTAGATTCAGTGGGGTATTTGGACAACTGAAAGGAAATGGAGTTAGAACTCATTTCCCCTACACTTGAGGCTCTGTAAGACCTAGGGGGTGACCCTTTACCAACATCTAAAGATTCAAACACACAATTAATAGGTCATTGCTTAAAAAATGATGTTCTCACAGAATTATGCTGAGAAACACAAAATATCACTCAACACTGGAAAGATATTGAATGAATTTCATTAACCAACATGGAGAACATGACAGATACAATTACTCACAAAAAAAATTAAGATGATTTATGATTTAAAGAATAGGGACCCAACTGAAAATAGTAGAAGCAAAATAATGGACCAGTGCCAAGAAATGGGCTATGGAGTCATGTAACCAGCATTCATCCTCCAGTGTTGAACATGCTCTGAAGATCCTTGCAAATGTTATCACATTATGACAACCAGACCACTGAAACTTTATCTGCTAATTCTTCTTATAAATCCACCTAAAACGCAAAATTCCTGTCGCATTTGTTGAAGCAATTACACTATTCCATGAACAATAGGAAATAATAAATACAACTTCTGCTTCATTAAAGAAATTACATCAATCACAGAATAGAAGGAAACAACAAATATAACTCAAATGCAACAAATGTCCATGAAAATACTTAGACAACTTTATTATTGAATCCAAAAGAGCATTATAGTTCAACTATGGAGACAATGATCAGCTAAAATAAACATAGAAGCATAATTCAAAACATAGACACTTTCAGATTAGTGACTCAGTCATATTTCATCCTAGCTTTACAATCTACCCAGAACTTATGCCTGCCTTGCAGAGCTTTCAGAAATTGGAACCTAGAATTAGAACCCTTTCCAATGAGAGAAGAAGAGGATAAAAGCAAAAGAGAAGGCTCTAGTAGAGTAATCAAAAGATGCCATCTGGAAGTATTGATCCCGTTGATCAACAATCTGCAAAAGACTCTCTCCTCTCTCTAGCAATAGAATTTACCTCCAAATTGTCTTTACATCAAGTTGCCAAGCAACTGAAAAAATGCCCATGTGCAGAATCTCAACATTTTCCAACAACTGTGTGAAAAATATCCTTTTCCCATGAAAGTTCTTCACTTCTATTCTTTAATTAATGTTGGAGCTGCTCCTTACTTTATTTATCTTTAGCAAATAAAGTCTTTGTTTTAATAAACAAACCCCTTGAACAGTGAATATTTAATTCGCTTTATAAAATATTCCCCTTAGTGCAGTTAATGTTTTAAATTTTCCATTTAAAACATTCACCTTTTCATGTGCAATTTTATCTCCTAGCACATATTGTGTATTTATAAAGTGAATAAATTCACTTTATTTGTTGCACCCACATTTTACTTTGTTCACTCTATTAAACATCCCCTCGTGCATTTCACCTTTAAAATATTTTCCCTTCTGATAAAGCTTTTAAACATTTGTTGGGTAAGGCTTTACCCTTATCTCCATGTCTTTATTTTATTTACCACAACTGAAGGCTTTTATTCACTCTTACGGTGGAGACATTCTAAATATTTATTTCAAATATTTTATTTCAAATATTTTCCCCTTTAATATCAAAGACATTCCCTTTTAAAAAAGAAATGCCTCGAGCAACCTACTTTACACGTGCTTTATATCTAACTTCATATTAAAATATATGCCTTTGAAAAGTGAAAATGCCTAACCTTCATCAGAAAATAAAATATTTCCCCATACTTCCTTTACACTGCACTTTATTTACCCAAGCCCGCCAGAGACTTTGCATCTCACAATATTTTAATTTCTTAAAAGTATTTCTTTTGTAGAAAAAGGCAATTAAAAACTAAGACGATTGGGCCCCCTTCAAAATTCTTTACCCGTACATACGATACTCCACCCAATCGATGAAGACTTAGCCTAGACCCACTGCCATGTACTGCACTCACACTAATCTCGTGGGAATTAATCCACTTGCATTTTCAACCCACAAGCTAGCGAGGAAGGGTGGGGATTTAATCTTTGCATCATTCTTTCCTTTAACTTTTATTGCCAAACATGTTCCTCATGTGCATTCTCGCCAACATTTTAATTTTTAAATTTTTTTGCTTTTGAAATGAATGGAGGCTTATTTAATATTTGCATCCAACATTTAACTATACTTTGTGCATTAAATTTTTGTATTGGGACCCACCATTCACTTACCTCCCTCTCGCCCATCCCACATAAATAACCATCGAGCAATTAAATTGGGCGAGCTAGCAAGGAAGAGTCTCGATATAGTTGCATTTATCTTCTCTTTCTCTGTCATTGGATCTGATTTTCCCTTGTTCTCTTCACAGTTTTCCCTAATTTCTCATCATTCTCGTTCAGCCTCTGCAACAGCTCGAGCTTTGCTTTCAACTTGTAATGGCAGCCCATTTGAAATGCATTTTCTTTTAATTTTTCTAAAGTCATTTCAACATATGTATTTTGTGTTTGGGTTGGGCGCAAAATACTCTTTAACCACATTTTCTTGAAAGTTAAATTTTTTCATAGATTCAACTGTATGCCCATTGCTGCAATGTACAGTTCGATGAAATCATATTTGAAGAGGCCCTCTATCAAGCAAGCCACGTGCCCCTCTATTTTGAATTTGTTGACTCAATTTTAGGTGTTATTGATGTGCCCCCAACTTTACAATTTTCCAGTTGCATTTGCTGGTTGGAGCTTTCCATTTTACAGAGAAGCCACCATTAGCGATGCCGTGAAATTTGAAGCTTTTCAAAATTTGTTTTGAGAGTGTCCAACCAATGGGATGAAAGAATTAAAATTCCTTTTTCCTCCCATTCAAATGTTGAAGAGATTTATTGTCATGTCTCAGCCCTGATGCGGGTTGCTTTTGGTTTTGTGTGGATTTGTTACATGATTTGATGTGCGTGGTAGAATAATAATTAATATGATGGTGTTTTGGTGTGGAGATAAATAAAAGTGTTTATTTAAATTTTTAAAATTTGAATAGTATTGAATGTGTTTTACTTTGAAAATGAAGCAAAATAGAGTAGAAACACTTTAATTTATGTAATATATCATTTGATTTATATCTTTATGTGATACTAATTCAATTATTGTTGTGTGCCTGAGTGCACTTGAGTTGCAAGAGGTGGAAGACCAAGGGTGTGATTAAGGAGAGGAGGCTAGCTTCTTGACAGGACAAAGTAGGATGTTCTCTCAATCACACACAAGCACTTAAAATCATATAGAATGCATTTATGAATGATAATTTTTGTATGACTATTTGATTATTTGCAAATAATTATTGATTAGTTAAATTAAAATATAAGCATATAATAAAGTAAGGGAATTAAATTTTAATAATAGTTAATTATAGATTTTGATTTAAATGCTTATGAATTCTACTCTTCTTTTAATTTGTGATAATCTTTGAGTTAATAAGTTAACTATTAGTTAGAAGACATTCATTTTATTATTGGGTAAATATTTTCAAAAGGGGATTTGGATGCAATTAAATTAAATATTTATCTAATTTTAAAATCTATTATTTTCAATATTAGGTTTAGAGAATAAAGAAAAAGAAAATTTTAAAAGAAAAGAGGGGTAACAGAAAAAGTAACTTTTCTTGAAGTATTTGGAAATTGCTGTGCAACTTTATTTTTCATGGCTTCCAGATAGTATCTTTCTCTTGTTTTCTTAGTTCCAATAGATTAGAAAATAGAAGAATAGAAGAAAAGAAAGGAGAAGAGGAAGGGTCTTGCAGGAAGGAAATCTCAGAGAAAACAAGAAGAGGAAGTGGCAAGGAGGCTTCTTCAG
Organism: Sequoia sempervirens; assembly: GCA_007258455.2. Lineage (NCBI taxonomy): Eukaryota > Viridiplantae > Streptophyta > Pinopsida > Cupressales > Cupressaceae > Sequoia > Sequoia sempervirens. Next base: position 117,603,556 of record VDFB02047230.1, read on the forward strand.
CTGTCAACGAATTATCCAGGTTCTTCTTCATAACTCTCTTTTATTGTATTAAGTTTTCCAGATAAGAGAAAAAAAAAATTGTTGTGTGTGCAAAGAACTGATTGTGCAAAACCCCTCTGTTTGCTGTGCAAAATTTTACAGTGAAATCTGTGCATTCTTTTCAAAATTCTTTCTAAATTTTAATGACAATTTCGTTTCTCTATATTTTATTCTGAAAACAAAATTCTTTCTGGTAAATTCTTGAATAAATCTTGTGCGAGATTGTTGATTGGGGATTATTATATATATATATATATATACAATAATCAGTCTGAGTGTATTTATACAAACATATACACATGTTTTTGTTCTGAATCATTTTGGCACTATACCAAAAAAAAAAGAATTTTTGAATGAATAGTATTTAGATTTTACTCGAATCGAATTTTGTATATAGTGAAGGGGGAGCTGGGGTTTCTCCCCAGCCATGCCCTCCCCATAAGGGAAGGGCGGCACTGTGGGAGACAACACTCCCTCCATAGGTCGCGGCCTGTGGAGGAAGCGCTTCCTTCCACAGGAAGCGCCTCCCCATATGGGGGGGAGGAGCCCTTTCATATACATATTATATTTGTTTTTTTTTTAAATTGTATGATAATCTATGAAAAACCTCATCTCGCCAGAAGAATTTTGAATGGCATAAACATTGCACAATATGATACACACACACGCGCGCGCGCGCGCGCGCATACAAACGATAGGAATATTGAGTTGTGAAAATCCTTTCTTATCTGAGAAAATTCTTTTTCTTTTGTAAAAGATTCCTGAGTTATAAACATATACACATAATATGATTACCTGGGAAATTAAATTCTTATATACATTTAAATGTACATAATATATATAAAAATACAATTATATGAAAATATATACATGTATGAATATCTATCTACCTCAGTAAATATATATATATATACATATGTAAATTTGGGCTTTTATATGGACTGCTTTATAATAAAATCAAGCTGAAACCATGCATATTGACATAGACTTGGCTTTTTCTGAATTTAATCACGAATGTATGCATATAAACATATTGAAAAATATAGTTATATAAATGAATATTAATATGAGTTTCAAACTTAACATTTTAATCTCATACTTTCAATGGAAGATTAGCTATCAAATTTGAGATACATAATTTATAAATCTGAAAATGAATAGGTAAACTCTTGTGCTAGAATTATTCATTTTCTTTTTCTCCTTTATGTTGACTTAGTATCCGCTGTATATATTTCTAGATATACCTCCATTAATAAATGTGGGAAATCTAAGTATTCCAATCCATACTTATAAGGCTGATTTGTGTAGTTTCTTTCTAAATTTATATAAAATTGTTATTTTGGACAAATTATTCAAAGAAAAGTTAGAACTTGTGATTTCATACACGCTCTTTTCAAAAGACCAAACTTAGATCATTTTGAAGAATAGGAATTGAGTTGCAAAATCAACTTGTGATCAATTTTCAGTTAAGTTAGTGTGCTAATGTAAAGTTATTAGTTAATCTGTGTGAACTTTGTAATTGTTAGAATTCCTTTTAAGTTGAGATGAGTAAAATAGAATGAAAACTTAGAAGGAAAATGTATTATTTTATTGTTCATTTTGGAAACTTCTGGGACAGGATGCCAAAAGTGGATCCATAGAGACGGTAGTTTTACCTTTTCTAAAACTATCATTTATTTTATTTATGCTTGGCCAAGCACATGCAACATTCAAATAGATGGAATTAAAATACTAGAACTAAATGAATATAGGTATCTGCCACCTCTTGTTTGCAAGAAATATGTGATTCTCATGTTAGGAATGCATATAGGCATCAGGCTTGCATCGAGAGTTCCCTCCTACATTGTTTCAGGTTGCTAGGCTCCTCATGCAGGGTGAGGGATTTCTTCGAGGTAGGAAGAAACCCGAGGAAGTCTTGTACTTCATGGATGGGTCGAAAAGGTGCCTTAATCACACTCTTGGCCCCAACTTGCAAAAAGACCAGTGGTGTCATGATGGTTGAGGTTTAGAGGTTTATATGCTATAAATGTATGCATGTATTATTGTGGATGGCTTGTAAAGCCCACTTGTAAATGTAACTCTATTTGAAATTTAGTATTGTAACATTGAAACAAATGTATTGGAATGAAAGTTTTGATGTAACTTTGAAATAGATGTATTGATTGAAAGATAATAATGTAATTGAAACATGAATGAATTTATGGAAACTCATTGATATGCAAATGGAATTTACATATGTATCATTGCAATGTTCTTTGTGAATAAAGAAATTTACTTCTTTTTCATAATTGGAATGAAATCTATTACAAAATTTTCCTTTTGAGCATTTATGGAAAGATCTTGATCTATGCATACTTTGCTTTTAATATACTTGGAATGTACTAAGTTTCAAAAAAATATGTGGTTTTATGAGCATCATCTCTCAAGCATTACATTTGGGTATCAGAGTAGCAAGGTTCAACTCTAGGATCTATGCCTAATTACACTTGATGTTATGTTTTCCCAGGGTAACCCTAATGTTGGGTAGATATTATCAACGGGAATGGGGAGGAGAATCCCATGGTGATCCCAATGATAAGTTGGGTCACATTTTGGCCATTTTAAGTAGGCAAGAGGGTATGATTGATAACCTTGAGTAGGCAAGACAAACTGGGCCAACAAGGTCCAAATCTGGTGAAAGTGAAAACATCAGAAATGAACCAAATGGAGAAAACCCTGAAACTGAAAAAGAATCAAAGTAAGCTAATAAAGGTAGCTGAAGAACTGGGTAAGGACCTCAAGAAGGTTGTGCCAGGAAAGTTCGATGGTAAATCCTTTGGTGATGGGGCAGAAGCATGTATTATTGAAATGGAAAGTTACTTTTCCCTTCGTAACCTATCCGAGGAAACCAAGGCAGAATGGGGATCCTACCAGCTCATAGGTGAAGCTACTACATGGTGGGAGAATGAAAGGGATGATAAACAGTTTTTTCCTTGAAAGGTAACATGGGAACAATTTTTTTGCAGACTTTTATGAAGAGGTGGCTTCCATAGTATTATTTTGATAAGAAAATGATAGAATTCAAGGTGCTCATTCAAGGAGGAATGACAGTGACACAATATTGGGAGAAATTCTCTCACTTGCTTAAGTACGTACCTTAGTACTAGCATGATGAGAGGTTTCAAATTTGGAAATTCATTTTGGGGCTTAGGCCTCAAATTGGAAATGAGGTGGATATGCATAGACCGGCTACCATGGATGACGCCTTTAAATTGGAACTTTTATAGGAACATAAAATGCAGCAAGTTGCAAACTACAAGAAAAGCAGGCAAGTTTAGTATGGTAATAAGAAGTTCCAAGGAAGTCGCCAAGGTAAAACTAACCAGGGAAATCAGAGCAATCAGGGTAACCAAGGAAATAATAACAGGTAGATCAGAATTTTGAAAAGGGGTGGTAGTCCTCAGAACCGTAATGATGGAAACCAAAATAACAATAAGAGGGCTAATTTCAATAAGAAGAATGACAATAATAGGAGGGATTTTTCTAATAGGCCCAAAGTGCCTCGTGGGGGATGTTATACTTGTGGTGGTGAGAATTACGCCAGTGTGTGCCCTCAAAGGGTTAACAGACAAAACAACAGGAATCAACATCATATTCATGCAGCGGTTGACAATCGCGAAGCAGATTATCAATCCACTCCTATCCAGCTATCAGATAAACTTTTTGGATGTCCTGTTTCTATTTTGATTGATACTGGTGCCACTGATAGTTTTGTGGATCCTCATTTTATATCTAAATTATCAGTTAGACTGGGCTATATGGTAAATTCATGGAAAGTTTAGTATGGGAACTGGGTAGAGAGGAAGGTAGAGCAATGCCTGTTTTGTAGTGAACTTGAACTCCCTAGTCTTAAAACACAAGTTAATTTGTATGTAGCACCATTGTGATCTTATGATGTGATTTTAGGGATAAATTGGCTTTCTGAACATAAGGCCCTTGTGGATTGCGAAGAGAAATCAATAAGGTGTCTTGATGACCAAGGAAATCATGTGGAGATTTGTGGTGTAAAAAGGCCTTTTGAACTTAGGCAAGTCTCCGCAATGCAATTAAAGAAGGTAAGCTAAAAGGGATGCACTATTTATGCAATAAAGGTCAAGGACCTTGATGAGACAGAATCACCAGTTAATGATCATCCCATTCTAAAAGAATTTGAGGATGTTTTCCCTGGAGAGCTAATTGAGCTACCGCCTAAGCGTGTATTCAATTTTTTAATTGATTTGATACCAGGCGCGAAACCTCAGTCCAAAGCCCCATACAGGATGAAGACAACTGAGTTATATGAGCTAAAATCCCAATTGGAGGAATTGTTGAAATAGGGTTTCATTAGACCAAGTGTGTCACCTTGGGGAGCTCCTGTTATATTTGTGAAGAAGAAGGATGGGACCTTGAGGCTATGCATTGATTACAGGATGCTTAACAAGGTTACTATCAAGAATAAATACATGCTTCCCTGTATTGATGATTTGTTTGACTAGTTAAAAGATGCCAAGGTATTCTCAAAAATAGATCTAAGATCGGGGTATCATCAGTTGAGGATAAAGGATGAAGACATTCACAAGACTGCATTCAGGACAAGGTATGGGAACTATGAATTTATAGTGCTATCATTCGGGCTAACCAATGCCCCTGCAGCCTTCATGAATTTGATGAACAGTGTTTTTCGGGATTGCTTAGATAACTTTGTTTTAATCTTCCTTGATGATATCTTGATATATTCTAGTTAGAGGAAGAGCATGAGAAGCATTTGAGGATAGTATTGCAGTGGTTGAGGGAACATAAGTTATATGGGAAAATGTCCAAATGTACCTTTTTCCAATCTGAGGTGCATTACTTGGGACACGTTATTTCAGCAGAAGGGAGAGTCATGGACCCAGATAAGATTAAGGCAATCTTAGATTGGTCAGCACCGCAGAATGCTTTAGAAGTTTGAAGCTTTATGGGACTTGCAAGTTATTATAGGAGATTTGTGCAAGGGTTCTCGACAATAACAATGCCCATTACCGCACTCCAAAAGAAGGGAAAGAAATTTGAGTTGAGTGATAGGTGTGAAAAATATTTTCAATTGCTAAAAGAGAAGCTCACTTTTGCACCCATTTTAGTTGTGCCTGATCCGAATGGTCATTTTACAGTGATTATTGATGCATCAAGAGAAGAGGTAGGAGCCGTCCTCATGCAGGAAGGACAAGTGGTGGCATATGAATAGAGAAATTTTAAGCAACATGAGTTAAATTATGCACCACATGATTTAGAGTTGGTAGCCATAGTTCATGCCCTTTAGATGTGGAGACACTATCTCTTGAGTAAGCCCTTTGAATTAAAAATAGACCATGTTGGATTACAATACATCTTTACTCAACCCAACCTAAATGCTCGTGAGAGGCGATGGTTGGAATTTTTGAGTGAATATGACTTTGGCATAGAGTACATTAAAGGGAAGGAAAATAGGGTAGCAGATTCCTTGAGTAGGAGAAGACATCTTGCAACCATGGTTACCATAAAATCTAATTTCAGAGAGCAGGTAGTTCAGGCTTTACCTGGGGATGAGCAGTATGAAAGGGTAAAACAAGCCCTAGAGTAGCATCCTTCAGATTGTAGGTTTGTTGGGTATGTATTTGAGTCTAATGGACTCTTGAGGTTCCAGGGTCGCATGTATATTCCTAACTCTATAGGGTTGAGAGAGTTGGTGCTAGAGGAATTCCATAATGTTCCATACTCAGGACACCCTGGTGTGACTAAAATGGTTAAGGGACTCAAGCCTCTATATTTCTGGCTAGGACTCAAAAGATATGTTAGTGCATTTATAACCCGATGTTTGGAATGCCAATGAATTAAGGGTGAGCGTCTACATTCGGGAAGAATTTTATATCCTCATAGGGTGCTAGAATATAAGTGGCAGGTGATAACTATGGAATTTATTTAGGGATTGCCAATGTCTAGGAATCGACATGGTACCATCCTAGTTGTGGTGGATAAATTGAGTAAGGTAGCCCATTTCATTCCTGGGAACCTCAAGGATGGTTCAATGGTTTTGGTGAGGAAATTTGTACAAGAAATCATCCCCAGACCAATGGTCAATCAGAGAGGGTGAACCAGATTGTGGAGGATCTCCTCCAAATGTATTGCATGGAGCAACAACAGAAATGGGAGGAGTATTTTCCTTTGTTGGAGTTTTCTTACAACAACCCCTACATGCCTCTTTGGGTATGGCACCATTCGAGGCTCTTTATGGACGAAAATGTCGAACACCCATCAGTTGGGATAGGGTAGAGGACAATATTGTGATTGATCACGAAATGTTAAGGGAAATGGAAGACCAGATGAAGCTTATCAAAGAAAAGCTTAAGCAAGCTTCAGATCGACAAAAGAGTCTTGCAGATAACAATAGAAATTTTAGACAATTCTCTGCAGGAGACAAGGTTTTTTTGAGAGTTTGGCCGCATAAGAGTTCAATCTCTTTTGGCAAGAACTCAAAGCTTTCCCATAGGTTTGTTGGGCCCTTTGATGTCTTGGAGGTGATTAATTTGGTTTCTTATAGGCTTGCTCTACCACCGGCTCTATCCTGGATCCATAATTTTTTTCATGTCTCGGTGCTTAAGCCCTATCATCCAGATGTAGCTCATATTCTTGACTAGCGTGCGTTGCAAGTACAAGACCCAGGAGTGATGTAGGTGGAGCCCGTCAAGATACTGGAAGAGCGCAACGTTAAGTTGTAGAATAGGGACATTACATAGTATAGGGTCTAGTGGGACCAATATTCAGTGGATAATGCCACCTGGGAGAATGCAAAGGACATTGACAGAGCTTTTCCTCACTTGAGATCTTAGCATGTTTTTCTTTTCTTGCATATAGAGACTTATGATATATTGATGTTTCAGTTTTTGTTGTGTGGACTTGTAGTACAACATCGAGATGATGTCTCTTCCTAGTGGGGAAGGATGTCATGTCTCAGCCTGGATGCGGGTTGCTTTTGGTTTTGTGTGGATTTGTTACATGATTTGATGTGCGTGGTAGAATAATAATTAATATGACAGTGTTTTGGTGTGGAGATAAATGAAAGTGTTTATTTAAATTATGAAAAGTTGAATTGTATTGAATGTGTTTTACTTTGAAAATGAAGCAAAATAGAGTAGAAACACTTTAATTTATGTAATATATCGTTTGATTTATATCTTTATGTGATACTAATTCAATTATTGTTGTGTGCCTGAGTGCACTTGAGTTGCAGGAGGTCGAAGACCAAGGGTGTGATTAAGGAGAGGAGGTTAGCTTCTTGACAGGGCAAAGCAAGATGTTCTCTCGATCACACATAGGCACTTAGATTCATATAGAATGCATTTAGGAATGATAATTTTTGTATGACTATTTGATAATTTAGAAGTAATTATTGATCAGTTAAATTAAAATATAAGCATAATAAAGTAAGGGAATTAAATTTTAATAATAGTTAATTATATATTTTGATTTAAATGCTTATGCATTCTACTCTTCTTTTAATTTGTGATAATCTTTGAGTTAATAAGTTAACTAATAGTTAGAAGACATTCATTTTATTATTGGGTAAATATTTTCAAAAGGGGATTTGCATGCAATTAAATTAAATATTTATCTAATTTTAAAATCTATTATTTTCAAGATTAGGTTTGGAAAATAAAGAAAAAGAAAATTTTAAAAGAAAAGAGCAGTAATGGAAAAAGCAACTTTTCTTGAAGTACTCAGAAATTGTTGTGCAACCTTATTTTTCATGGCTTTCAGATAGTATCTTGCTTTTGGTTTTTTAGTTCCAATAGATTAGAAATTTTTGTTTTTGAAATTTTTGTATATAGTGAAGGGGGGTTTGGGGTTTCTCCCTAGCCATGGCCTCTCCATAAGGGAAGGCCGGCGTTGTGGGAGACAATGCTCCCTCCACAAGTCGTGGCCTGTGGAGGAGGCATTGCCTTTCGCAGGCAGCGCCTCCCCATATAGGGGGGGGGAAGCCCTTTCATATATATATTATATTCATTTAAAAAAAAAAAATTATGATAATCTTTGAAAAACTACGTCTCGCCAGAAGAATTTTGAATGGGATATAAGTTGCACAGTATGATATATATACACACACACATACAAACAACAGGAATATTGAGTTGTGAAAATCCTTTCTTATCTGAGAAATTTCTTTTTCTTTTGTAAAAGATTCCCGAGTTATAAACATATACACATAATATGATTACCTGGGAAATGAAATACTTATATATATTTAAAACCAATATATATAAAAATACAATTATATGAAAATATATACATGTATGAATATCTGTCTACCTCAGTAAATATATATATATACATATGTAAATCTAGGCTTTTATATGGATTGTTTTATAATAAAATCAAGCTGAAACCATGCATATTGACATAGACTTGGATTTTTCTGAATTTAATCATGAATGTATGCATATAAACATATTGAAAAATATAGTTATATAAATGAATATTAATATGAGTTTCAAACTTAACATTTTAATCTCATACTTTCAATGGAAGATTAGCTGTCAAATCTGAGATACATGATTTATAAATCTGAAAATGAATAGGTAAACTCTTGTGCTAGAATTATTCATTTTCTTTTTCTCCTTTATGTTGACTTAGTATCCGTTGTATATATTTCTAGATATACCTCCATCAATAAATGTGGGAAATCTAAGTATTCCAATCCATACTTATAAGGCTGATTTGTGTAGTTTCTTTCTAAATTTATATAAACTTGTTATTTTGGACAAATTATTCAAATAAAAGTTAGAACTTGTGATTTCATACACGGTCTTTTCAAAAGACCAAACTTAGATCATTTTGAAGAATATGAATTGAGTTGCAAAACCAACTTGTGATAAATTTTCACTTAATTTAGTGTGCTAATGTAAAGTTATTAGTGAATCTGTGTGAAATTTGTCATTGTTAGAATTCCTTTGAAGTTGAGATGAGTAAAATAGAATGAAAACTTAGACTAAAAATGTATTATTTTATTGTTCATTTTGGAAACTTCTGGGATAGGATGCCGAAGGTGGATCCACATAGACAATAGTTTTACCTTTTCTAAAACTATCATTTGTTTTATTTATGCTTGGCCGAGCACATGCACCATTGAAATAGATGAAATTAAAATCCTAGAACTAAATGAATATAGGTCTCTGCCATCTTCTGTTTGGAAGAAATATGTGATTCTCATGTTAGGAATGCATATAGGCATCAGGCTTGCATCGAGAGTTCCCTCCTGCGTTGTTGTTTCAGGTTTCTAGGCTCCTCATGCAGGGCTAGGGATTTCTTCGAGTTAGGAAGAAACCAGGGGAAGTCTTGTACTTCGTGGTTGGGCAAAAAAGGCGCTTGAATCACACTCTTGGCCCCAGCTTGCAAGAAGGCCAGTGGTGTCACAGCGGTTGAGGTTCAGAGGTTTATATGTTATAAATACATATTCATGTATTATTGTGGATGGCTTGTAAAGCCCACTTATAAATTTAACTCTATTTGAAATTCAGTATTGCAACATTGAAATAGATGTATTGGAATGAAAGTTTTGATGTAACTTTGAAATAGATGTATTGATTGAAAGATAATGATGTAATTGAAACATGAATGAATATATGGAAACTCATTGATATGTAAATGGAATTTACATATGTATCATTGCAATGATCTTTGTTGATAATGAAATTTACTTCTTTTGCATACATGGAATGAAATCTATTACAATTTTCCTTTTGAGCATTTATGGAAAGATCTTGATCTATGCATCCTTTGCTTTTAATATACTTGGAATGTAATAAGTTTCGACAAATTATGTGGTTTTATGAGCATCATCTCTCGAGTGTTACATTTATGCCCTAAAATAATTTTGAAATGTTTTAAATATAAACATATAAAACATTAGAATGAGGCAAAAATTTAATTTCGCCTCGAAGCCAAACAAAGAAATTTCACTATGAACAAACTAGAGCACCTGAAGCCATGAAATTTTGTGCTGGGGCATAATCAATTATTTAGAGAAAACCCATTTCCTCTAGTTTTTTCCATCCATTAAAATTTAGGTACCTCCTTTGTAAACTGGCCCCCGGGACGTGTTAGCCGTGACAAAAATACATTAAAATAATGTGTCATATGACCTTCGATCTTGATCAAAATGGAGCTATATAGGTTTTAGACCAAAAAAGGAATTGGTTGTCATTAGAATTGGAAAATTTGAAACTTTTCAGAACACCATTTTTGGCCCTGTCACAATAAAAAATCAATTTAATAACCCATCACAACTTATCCTGAAGGTGTGAAACTGAACAAGCATGTAGAAATTTGACCCAAGAATGGAGTGAAAAAGATGGCTTGGAAAAAGGAGTGACGAGGTGAAAGATATTAATCAACAAAGTTGGGTATTCAAACTTTTTTGCAACTATGCTTGTTCAAAAACCAATTAAAACTGATCAAATCACCTCTTTGGAAAAATATCAAATCAACTCCTGGTGAGCTGCCACTGGACATAATAGCTCATTTTGGTGCAATGAACACATGTGTAAGAGGAATTTTCTTGAATCATATCCCATCAAAAGATATTGAGGGTCAAAGTTGACCTCTCAAAAAGGTTTCAGGAAAAGGAGGTGCAAAACTGAAGAAATTGCATTTGGTTTTGGCTTGCTAAAAATAGAAAATCAAATCATAAGGCTCTGAAACCTGACATACAAGTTCATCTTGGCATGGAGAATGTAGAACAACATTCACTTTGGCTTGACCATCATTTGGTTACAAAATGCAAGCTCAAACGAGAGGCTACTTTATAAAACTAAAGGTTTGCAAACAATTGAAAAGTGCCAAAACCCTCCAACTTCACTTTTTGAAACCCTAACAAAACTCATCGTGAGAAGCTGAAAATTGGCATTCCTGCTCACACTAGACACATCAGTGAGCTTGCAAATGGGTTTTGCATTAAAATGAACAGGCATCAAATTGTGTCCCTTCAAAGTGGGTCATTTAGGCAAATTTCTTAGGTGCTCTTCTGAAAGTGTAGAGGCAAATTTTTTGAAAAGGGCACTTCAAATTTGGGAAATTTGAGAGTGCCAATAGTGGATTTGACTGGGAATGTATGCCCCCTATGGGCATAGCAAGAATTTGGGTCTCTAGAGAGTAGACCAAATTTGAGGCCATCAGGTGTCCTCAAACTGCTCCTTTATTCATTTATCTTTTCAACTTCATCTGGTGACCCCAGGCCACCAAATGAAAAATGAGAGTCAACATTTACCTTTGTCAAATACAATTCTATAAAAAGAGTTGATCTCCCTCAACTCATGCTTTCCTTTATCAAGGGTATGTGCAGGATCATGATGGGCCAAAAAGTGGCAATATTATGGGTATTTGTAGGGTATGTGGCTGACAACTTTTTTTTAACCCAAAATTGATGAAACGAAAAGGGTTTTTAGAGGAGATTCCAAGCTTTCCACCAATATAAATTATTCTTTAATTTTAATTTCATAAATAATTATTACTCATTTTCTATTAGAATTATGACTAAAGTCCTAATCGATAGGTTGATTGAAAAATATTTATAACTTTCAAACGGTATCACATTTTTTGAATCCAAAAAATGTGTCACATTCTATGCTTCACATAATATGATTAAAAAAAGAAAAATAAATTTCATGAAGTTTTGTCCAAGTTAAGGTGGTCAGACATACGAGTTTTTATATTTTTTAAAAGTTGTAATAAAAAATTTATAATTAATTATTTACTTGGAAAAAAATTACAAAAAATATGCATCACATCTGGACATAATTCCTCTACTTATATATAAAATATTATAAAAAAATATTATCATTTTATTATGGTTAGGGTGTTAGACACCTACTTATTTTTTCCCGAAATTTAAGTCTGCATTGAAATTTCAAATTTTCACCAAATAGATTTTATTTATTTTTAAATAAACCTAGTATTTTATAAACTAAATTCAATTTTCTACAGATTCTATTCTTACATATTTTTTAAATAATATATATAACTTATTCAAATTTTTACGTCAAGTTGCCTAACACTGATTTTTCTAAATTTTTTGCCACTTAAGGGCCTATTTTTTCCATGATGATCCTGCACATACCCTCAAACCACAAGAGTATGGGTAATTGCATTTGGGTAAACACAAATATCAGGTTTCCTTCATGCAAGTGGAAACTTTCTTTCTATTTAGCTTTGTCACATGGAAGCCAAATCAAATAGGCCAGATCATCACCACTCTCTTCATTCTCTACTTTTGTATCAAGTGGCAACATGAGAGAATACTGATCAAGACCACATTCACTAACCCTCTCATAATGATCATGCTTAGAGGAGATATCACAGTTGAAAAACAACATGAAATTCTCTTGTGTGTTGAGCAAAGATTGATCATGCATTTGTGTCTCCTCCAACTGAAATGCATCACTAGTTAGCCTGGCTTCATCCCAACAACACAACCCAAACACATTGCCATGTGTTTCAAGATTCTGAAAATTAGGTTTATCAACACCCACAATACCACCATCTTCATTCAAATCATGGCATTCAAAAGAAATTCCAATATCCCAAACAATGTTCTCCACCTCAAGTTCAAAGATAAGATTATTAAGGTATGTGCAGGATCATGGAAAAAACAGGCCCTTAAGTGGCAAAAAAATTAGAAAAATCAGAGTTAGGCAACTTGACGTAAAAATTTGAATAAGTTATCTATATTATTTTAAAAATATGTAAGAATAGAATCTATAGCAACTTGAATGTAGTTTCTAAACTACTAGGTTTGTTTTTAAAAAAAGGAAATCTATTTGGTGAAAATTTGAAATTTCAATGTAGTAGTACTTTAATTTTGGGGGAATAATAAGAAGTAGGTGTTTGTCTGACCACCCCAATTCAAAAAATGTGATACTATTTGTGATAGATGTGTTTTTCAATTAGTCTATCAATCAAGACTTTAGTCATAATTTGAATAGAAAATAAATAATAATTACTTATTAAATTCAAAGTAAAGCATAATTTATATTGGTGGAAATTTGGGAATCTCCTTTAAAAACCCTTTTCATTTCAACAATTTTGGGTAAAAAAAAGTCGTCAGGCACATACCCATCATATTGCCATGTTTTGGCCCATCATGATCCTACACATCCTATAATACCCCGGTTTGATTGTGATTAATAAAAAACCTAATTTGTTATATGTTTTCCATGCCTAGATGGTAAGTTATATTGTGTGCAACAAATAATATGAATTGTGTGACAATATTGTTGTATTTCATTTTGATAATTGTTTCATTGTCACTACCATGAAAATATTAAACATTCATAAAGTGTGGGATTATGAATGAGAATTTTGAATGATATTGTATGCAATAAAATATTAAAATATTCAACTAGAAAATTTATTTAATTTATGATTGTTGCTTATGGTTTCATTGGTAATGTGCAAGAGAGGATGTTGGTACGAGAAGGGAAGATCATCGAAAGAAAATTGAAAAAAAAAAGGAGGCATTTTCTTGTGGTTATGAATGTGACCCCTCTTGGGGCTTAGAAAAAAATAAAGTTAAGGTGTTGGTAGATTACACTTGTAGTGGTTGGTATTAAAGGATAATTTATTGTTGTTTTGTGAGTGAATTTGGGTGTAAGTGGGGTTAGGGGTTATGAACCCTTATCCAAGTGTGAAACTCGTATGGAACCTTAAGTGGGTCTTTAAAGAGGGTTGTTGGGAAATTTCCTTGGTTGGGATGCAAAAAGAAGCCCCCTAGGGTCTATACCATAGTGGTAGGGGTCAAGTAGGCCTATAATAGTGCCCCAAGGACATGATTTGACCCCTGAAAAGCTCTCATAATGGAGAGTGACGAGTTTTGAAGAGTAGATGAGATAGAATGATGGAGGGGTTGTCCAAGTGCATGTTCCTCTTTAATAAGAAAAAGACTCTCATTGATGGAGGTAGGTACACTTCTCACCTCCTCACCCAAAATTTGCAAGTCGAAACTTCTATATATTTTGGAGTGGAAGAAGAAGTGGGTGTTACCCATTTCTCCTATTTGGAGAACTTTAGTGAAGATGATAGAAAGAAGGGAGAGAGGAGAGAATAAGTCTTTTGAGGAGATAGTGATCAAGATGGCTTGGCCTAGAGACAAAAGAAGGATAAAAGAGTTGAATTCTCTCACCCAAGAGAGAAGAGATAAGTTCTTCCTTGTTCCATTTGCCTTTTTTTTTATCTGTTGTAAGAAAGTTGTATATTGCATAGATTATGGTTGAGATAGAGAGTATAAAATGTAGATAGAAGAGATTTGGGGTTATGTCATTCTTATTCCTTTGTAAAAATTTGAAAGAGACTCCATTCATCAGCTTGGAGCTAAGATATTTCCTTTCTCGGGGGTATGGCTAGAGTCCACGAGGCTCCATGATGCCATTACGGTAGGGTGGAGAGCAAGCCTTACTCAATAGTGTGTCATTCGTTGTGTTTCTTGAGTTAAGTTGTAATATGGAAAGCTAATGATTGTTGTAACATGTAAGAAAATGGGGAGAGAGAAAATTTGTATTCATCAGCCTGTAAATCATTTATTATTTTGTCTTCTTATATATAAAATTGCAAGTTTAGAATAATGGATTTTACATCTATTTAAGGAAAGAATGAAGGAGAAAAATCGATTTCATGAGCATGTCAATTGTCACTTTTTACACATGATTTTGTTGGGGTAAGAGAGTTGTTATTTTGATGAAATGAGGTAGATGTTTTTAATATGTCCTCTCTATGTACAATGAATGAAATTTATTTTCTTGCAAATCATTATTTTCATGTGTTAGGTAGATTGGGTCTGATGTATTAAGGGAACTATGCTTGGTTAGAATTTAAATAAAGATAGCATTGTTATGTTGCTTATACACTAAAATTTGAATTCAAGGAAATCCCGGGCTCCACATGAGCAATATATTAGAGCATATATATAACCAAGTATATTATAATTAAATATGCGTACCTATAATAGACAAATTTTCTTCTTCTTTTCTCTTTAGAAAAGAACAACTATGTTTTACACTCCAAAGCCAGCTATTGCTTAAGAGGTAAAAACATCCTTCTATGTTGTTGATACAGATGTACTCGTAAACTTACCTTGATATATATATATATGGAGAAATTCATAAATACTCTTTCAAAATTTAATATATACACCTATTTTAATTTATGTAGAGATCAAATATTAGTGTTATATTTGGATAAGTATGCCTTCCCAAGGAAATGAACCTACCCTCACCTTGTAATGGAGAGATTTTGTTTTATTGTATGACCCGTCCATGGTAGAGAAATTACAATTCAAAAATAGTATTCCAAACATGTAATAAATTCGCAAGCTCAAGATCTTCACTTGACAACAAAGAGCAACCTATATATGCTTAGGTGATGATCGAAATAAACTCTATTTGATAGTAGTAAAAAGGTTAAGAAATGTGAAAAAAAGATTGAACACCCAGAGTAAGATCAAGAAAACATTTATAAAGAGGTAAGGCATATACACTTGCTATCCATGGGGCATAATCGGGATTCCTACCCAGATGTTTCCTCCATGTCCTCATAGCAGCACAGGTTCATGTGCAAAACTTCTTAGCTCAGAACCACTCCAATCATCCTAAGTCCAGCCACAACCTCTTTTCTTGAAAATGTTATTATGGTAAACCAGGGTTACGTATTATAGGTATAGTATTGGGCTAGTCATGCCTTGAGCTTAGTCCATAATTTCCCTCTATCAGGATGTCGATCTGCTCAGCGAATAGATCACTTGAAGTCTTAAGGTACTTGGGTTCAGAAGAGTTGTCTCCATAAATAACTCCACTGGCATGTCTGATGATCGATACATCATCTCAAACATAACTTCTACTCACTATGTTTTGTATAAAGTGCAACGTCCAATCTAAATTAATGGGTGATTTATTGCCTGGATGTTATCACCAAGGACAATTAAGACCAAGAAGGAAGTCCCATAACATCGATAAAGTAGGGGAAGCGATAAATTTTGATAGAATATTATTATTTGTTTGCGTAGACTCTAATCCAAGCTCAAAATGAACGCCTTGGTACTGCCTAGATTTAATACATGGTATGTAGATAATTACATGGTCAATAGAATATGATTAAAATTGATACCCGAGATACTAGGGACTCACCTAAAATCAATTGTCGTAGCAATATTCGGTTCACCATTTAAGGCACCGTCTACAATGTCCCCATCATATTTCACAGGGCAAGGAAAATAATTACTAAAATAGCACTCTATAGACTATGCTGGTCTGACGTCTTGAGGTAAAATTATTAAATAGCATTTCACTTCTACCCACTAGTACCTCTTAACATTGGTGTTTAGTCATATCAATTATCCATACGTTATTTGTTTTACAGTTATCTCCTATGGAAGTTACCATTTCTTTGCACTTTAAATATGGTTTAACTAGCTTGCTGAAGGAGCAAAAAAATTTAAAAAATAAAAAAATAAAAAAAATCTTATTGCTGCCAAGCTGTCCATACTAGGATTTAAGCTTGCATGTAATAATATTATGCATGTTGATAAATTTAAAACATTCTCCTTATTTACTCCCCTTGCAGGAATCTAGAATTTTTAACCACAGTAATTATGGTCAACGTTTAATATTCAAATTTCTAAAATATTGTTACAACGTTTAATATTCAAATTTCTAAAATATTGT
Source organism: Sequoia sempervirens (assembly GCA_007258455.2). NCBI lineage: Eukaryota > Viridiplantae > Streptophyta > Pinopsida > Cupressales > Cupressaceae > Sequoia > Sequoia sempervirens. Next base: position 117,620,334 of record VDFB02047230.1, read on the forward strand.
TATCATAGCACTATTCATCTCAGTATTAACAGTAGTAGTAATAATAAAAACAAATATAGGAATGATATACAACATATTACTGTATGAAATCACTAAGCTGCAATTTATTACAGAAGGGAATTAAAGAAATAATAATAATAGGGAATATTAATAATTATCATTAAGAAATTGTGTTTCTAATGTTGATGTGTCATTTTTGACTAAGAATAGTATAATTACCTTAAAATCAATATGTAAGGGGACTGCAATATTAATATCTGAAAGGTGTGGCAGATTGATTTATAAATAAAGAGAAATGCTAATGTGCAAGGTTAATAATTTTATAGGTGACATAAATCAATATTTTGATATTAGCATTGGTTTAAATTAATATTTTTATAGTTGAGACTAAAATTAATAGTAAAAGCATTTAATTAAATGAATGATCTATTTATTTATTTTCTTGAAGTGCAGTAAATAATACTATGAATGAGTAAAATGAGTTATGTATAAAGATTTAGCTATTACTTAATTATTATTTGGTAAAATTAATAATAATAGTAAATGGGAAAAATATTACTAAATGGTAAAACTAGTAGTAAAAGTTATAGTTGGTGAAACTAATATTAACAAGAGCTGCAAGCAGTGAAGTTCCTACCAAAAAGTTCTAGAATAGTTATGTTTTGATTTGTTGTATTAGCTAAGTTATAGCAATAGTGTTGATAAAACAAATAAATTATAATTACATAAAAATCAAGTTCTTCTCTAATAATAAATAGTTGACATTTATAATTGTATTATAGGATTACATCAACATGTAATATATTTATACATGTTCTTTAAACATTTCTTATAAACACAAACTTTGTGTGAAACTATTTGAATTTTGAATTAATGAATACTTACAATGTACAATAATACATGCTTTATATCCTCAGAGCTTGTAACAACCATACATGCTTTATGCCTAAATACTTGATGGATTGAATGATGAATTCTTTCTTATGGTTTATTAAGAATTTCTATTACTCAGAACAGTTAAAGATTTGCCCTTAAAAGACTAAAAAATAGAGTTAAAACCAGTGGAAATCATAACGTTTCAATCATCTCAAAAGAAAGCATTGGAAGCTGAGGAGACTATATTTTCAAAATCAATGCAACTTTTTTTATGGCTGTAAATTCAAAGATTGTGGGGTTGTGCCTTAATATGATGAAGTACGTGCAAAGACCATATCCTATATGAACCTTCGAAAAAATTAAAGATGAAAAATTGATCTGAAAAAGAAGAATAAAGACAAACATCTCATGCCATTACACTGTGTTCCCAATAAACTTGGCAGATTCGTGTTATATAAACAATTTTAAGAGTGCAGAAAGCATTACCAAAAAAATATTTTTCAAGTAACCTTCCAAGAGGTTTGCATACTCTGATACAATTTTCATGAATAGAAACTTAGAAACCCCCACACACCCTTGAAAAAAGTTAAACAACATGGAAAATATCAAATATTTTAATATACAAGACATTGATGGAGAAGAAATATAATATTGTTCATGACAAAAATTGCTCATAGAGGAGTGTGCACATGGGATATTATATTGTAGAATTTATGCTCTCTTGATCTGATCAAAATAATCCTATTTATGATTTTTAAAGGACTCCACCATTTTGAAATTCTATTCAATTTAATTCCTCATTTTGTACTCTTATGTTATATTTATCTGTCAGCATTTTCTTGGGCTGTCGATTAAATTACATGATCACTTCCAGGCTCCTTGGTAGTGATGAGATCTAACATCATTCCTCTTTATAGAAACATTATGACATTACCATTTTTTGGAACTATAAAATAAGCTCATATCTAAGTATTTGTTCTCTTTGAGTTATCGCTTTTCATAATTTTAAAAAAATGTTTATTGTAATGATATTTCAAGAATTTGAATTTGTTGAACTTTCTATATAAAAACCATTTCTAGGATTTCTACAGTGCAGAAAGGGAATTCTTTGGGTCAGTTTCCTTATGGAAAATTTCCCCTAGAATGATTGTTTGCTCACCTATTGAAGATGACATTACATTGGACTGCACAACATTTTCATTACAGTTTGTTAAACTTATGAATCCTGATAAACAGTGCAGTAATCCTGTTGAATGAGTCAAAAGACTCAAAACTCCTGTGTTGGAAACTGAGGATAGGGAACTTGCAATAGAAGATTTCAAAACACCAATAGAACAGATTGAGGAACCTTTGTCAGGAAATACCATGGCCCTTACCCAACCTAAACAAGCTAGACGGTGGGTTGTTTCAGATGATAAAAACTTTGACAATTGTGAAGGAATGAATGGTATGAGTTAAATCCAGGAAAAGCAGATCAAATATGAGTACGAAAGTATGTCTCCTTATTTAGAATGGATTCTAGCTGAAAAATTATCAGAGGTTTAGCCTGGTATCTCTTTAAAGAGCTGCAGTGAAAATTGAAACCCAATAATCTTGTTGACAAAGAAGTGGATGGGTGTTGCATTGATACCATTTCAATTGAGTGTAGTAAGAACACTAAAGTAATGTCAGATGTAAAAATTAAACAATCTCTCATTGAGACTATAGCTACTAAGCAAAACACTAATACAAAATCAATGGAAGTAGAAAACCGTTCTTCAATCAAATTTGAGGCAGAGCAACAACAAAAACAAACAAGGAAATGGTCAGATACAAAAGTGGGTATGGAGCCAAAGAAATCTATGGTTGAGATTGTAGCAACCAACTGTGAGGAAGATACCAATTTAAGATCATTAGATAACTCACATCATGCCTCATCAAAGATGCCTTTGACAAAAGAATCTGTTATGAATTACAAAGCTTGACCTTGTAAACACAAAGCTTCACTTGTACATACAGACTTGTATATAACCTATGTATCTAACAGCTATTTACTATTGGCAGAAACTGTAGTGCACACATGCACTCACAAATACAAAAATGAAAGATTAAAATAACATCGCACATGGAGTATGAATTCCATAACTGTCTTAACGAGCCACAAAGCCAATAATACCTCAAAATGACTTGTGGTATGAGATTTTCTTGTGATAACCTAGTAATGGAGTTTTGAATGCCATGACTCGTTCCACTAGCTTTGGGTTGGGGGTTGGATGGTTTTGGTCTTATATTGGAACTCAGTTTCCCAATGAGTACCCCTATCTTTGCCAAGGATATGAGAGACTGGATTAGAGGGCTGTTGAAGATAACTCATTTTGTTGCATGCTTCAATCTGCTCAAGGATAATTCTGACATCTTACGCATGGATGATAGTCAATGATGCAAAATGATGTATCAAGGATAATGATTGTATCACCTTATTGATTCTAAGATTGGTATTTTGTTAAAAAGATAGATCTGTTGCTTTATATCAGAGATAAGACTGATACATTGTCCTAATTCATATCTATGAAGTATATGTATTAAAGAAATCTTGATAGTTCATAACTCTAGCCCCTAAATACTGTTTAAGGTTCCAAAGTCTAATGAAAAATGATGTGTCAAGGATAATGATTGTATCACCTTATTGATTCTCAGATTGGTATTCTGTTAAAAAGATAGATATGTTGCTTTATATCAGAGATAGGATTGATACATTATCCTAATTCATATATGTGAAGTATATACATATAATTGAAGAAAACTTGACAGTTCATAACTGTAACCCCTAAATAATGTTTATCATTGTAGTTGTTGGCATTCATTCATGCAAAATCCTCCATGTTAGTCCCAATTTGTATAGATGGAAGAAAGAGCAGAACAAAAACTTCTTCTACAGAGGAGCTCGACGGTTTATTTGGAGAACACAAAGGAAAGATCGATGATTTCAAAGCAACTATATCATTTGATAGGTATTTAGAGTTAGTGGGAAAGGGGTGCAAACTGCAAAGGATGAACTAGGGAAATAATCAAGTTGATAAGATAAAGGAATTGAAGCATAAAGTAAATAAATCAATTGTATCCATATTTGATGGCACAAACAAGATCTTTTGTAGGGCTTGGTTGCAAAAACTGCAAACATATTTTACACTCAACCCCATAATGGAAGAGGATGCAATTCAGGTTGCTACTTTGCACTTGGAAGGTGTAGCATATTATTGGTGGCATAATGGTCTCATCACACTAGGACATGACCTTGTGCAAATATTTCAAGATTTCAGCAAGAGGTTGTTGGATAGATTTGAATAGAACGATGACGAAGAATATTTCAGAGAGGTAGCTAGAATAAATAAACAAACCTCATTGCATGTGTATGTTTTAGAGTTTTAGAGAGGATCAATTTCCTCTTTGGAGGGTTTATTTGAGCCTCTTTGGGGCATAGTTAAGGTCTTTGCACCACCATCATTGTAGGAAGATTTCAGTAGGGTCTGGATACTTGAGTTAGTTACATATCTCTTCAAATTTTGTAATGTTAATCATTAGCAAATGCCAATAAGCAATCCTGATGAGAAATCCACTGCCATCAAATATGCTTGGAAGTCCAAATTACAATTATAGAGCATGAAGCTGCCATATTCAACCAAAATCCAGACCAAACATGTAATTTGAACCCAAGAGTTCACACAAGGCAAGTCATTCAAGTGTTGGAACACAGCTACAATGCCACTTTTATCAACAAACAAACCAAACCTTTGGGACCTTCTTCAACCCTAAGATTTGATGATTTTACAATAAGATGTGGTCATATTATTTACAAAATAGAGTCAGTACAGCAAGCAAGTGTATTATGTTATTCATCAGGGTTGAGTTCCTCAGCCTAAAGATTGAATGCATTAATGAGCTATTCCTATATGTTTACTGTTGCTTTGTTTCTCTATTCATTACTATGTTTTTTATAAAGCCATAGCAAGTACAATTACCATAAGATGGCCTATTTTTGTAGAGTTCAGATTGACTTCTAATGTAGTATGCCTCTATATTAGCACCAACACTGCAATTGTCTAAATATGTTATGTTTGGTTTCGAACATGGTTTGATTGTATTCACTATTTTTTAGAGGCAAGATTGATAGCAAAGATGCAGGACAAGCGCCCAACAATGATTCTTCACATGTTATCATAAAACTAATTAAGCATCTTAGAATATTAAGTTCCATGCAAGAGAAGTTACAGGCATAAGAATAAAACATTAAATACATAACATGAAAATACCATATCCATGCACTTGGGCAGAGTAGCCAGAGTAGAGTTTAGGGACGATGAAGATAACAAAGGACCCTGCATGACAAGATATTTCCAATGTCAACATATCATCAGCCTCTTTTATTGAGGTGTATGTAGATGTATCTTATTCAACATAGCATCACTCTTGTTTATTGAGGTTCTTGCAAATCTCAAAGAAACCAAAATATTTTCTAAGACAAACTAGATTAAAACATTAAAGAAATTGCATTGAGTGTCATGATTGAAAGATGTCCATTTCACATGTATTAAAATCTTTTTTACAAATCTTGAAGGAAAAAACAAGCTTACAAGGACTTGAATAGGTATAGGCCAATCTAAAGTGCATCTGAGATAATTGCTTCATTCTTGAAGCTCAAAATTAAAGGGGAAAAGATGTCTTGCATATACTAATCTATAGCATTCCTTAGTATAGGTTAACCATAACAATATGACTATTTCACTCCAATTTTATGAGGAAAATTTACAAACTAAAGTACGATGAATTGAAAACCATGCTAAGAGGCACCTAAAGAAAATCTGCCTGAAAATGCAACGAAAAACACAGATACAAGCAAAATCATATTCAAATAATCATGTGAGCTATATTTTTGTGATAATCTGCATTCTGTGATAATCTGATATGTATTCTCCTCTACAAATCATGTTCTTCATTCTCATTCTGCTTGCACCTGGAATTCATAAAATGTAAAGAAAATTTATAAGCAGACCTTCTAGGACATGGTAATCTAATAAATAAATAATTGTATATTAGTCTCACAAAACAACAATTATTTGAAAAAAAATCCATACATCCTTTATTAGATTTGTATCTCTATCTCTTGGAATAACGTTTGTCCAAAAGCCCATAAGCATAGAAGTGTCAGAGCATCCTTTGACTCCAAAAATGGTAATTGATAGAGCTATGTAGAGGGGTTTGTGGGTACAATGGAATTGTCTCCAATAGACATCAGAGGTAATAATAATTTTTCCAAACGTTTATGAGACCAAACATAATCCAAAATAAATAGAATTGAAAAATATGTTTGTGGTCAATGGGTCCTTGATGTGTTGGTCAAGTTGAATGGTTTTGAATGACTCCACCTTCTGATTAATATTTTTGTTTCAACTTTGAGCAATAGTTAGTTTCTATATGGTTCATTTTACTTCACCAGTTAAAATGTTTATCAGCATTGGAATGAGTATCTTCACCTTGCATGTTCCTGACTGTGTATCTTCATCTTCCAGATGATTTCTCAGATCCTACAAATTAACAAACTTGCCTTTTGTAATACAAAGGAAATAAGCACAATAAAATAGAGATAAAAAGAAAATATTGAGATTCTTACTCCTTCATACTATACTCTATTTTCATTATTCAGAATCTGATCATTACATTCTTCAAAAACTAATTCCTCTCTTACCAGCTATCCCCTAAATCCACAAAAAAAGCCCCTAATTTAACTCCCACAGAGACTGCAATGTAACAGAAGTTCAAAACAGAGTAATCTAACTCCTAAGAAGACTACTAAGAACTAACACATCAATTCCTAAATTACCTCCTACAAAGACTACTAAGCAGATCCACAGTAGATCAACACTAAATTAAGAGCAGATCAACAACACTTAAGAAATAGTTGCATCACCTTTTAATTTGCTATTTTGATGTAGAATAATATCTATAAACACTGATAATGGTTCTTTTTAAGTTTAGAAAATTTATTCAAAGCCTTGTAATAGAAATGGATGTAGATAGTGTAAAAATGATAAAGATTTGTTAAAAACCAAGATTGATTCATCCAGTCACATATTCCCATCAAGTGGATTGATTGAGGTCACTTAAAGATGCTTTGCAATTAGCTTTGGTAGATACTAAATAGCTAATGATAGAGAATAAGAGGAAAAATTTATGTTACCAGAGAGAATAATCCTTTGAAGTAAAGGATGTTCCAATATAGCTTTTTTGATAGATAAGTCATGGTAGGATACTACTTGATTACTGCGGTGCTCAGTTTAGTCTAAGCCTCAAATTTGTGATGATTCCAAATTCAATGATAGAATATCAGTGCCTCAAATGAGGATAGAATAAACCTTTTTTGTGGAAATTTATGATATATGATTGAATAAAACTGAATGGTTCTTATGCACAATATTGAATGGCATGCTCTAGACTATTGTCTGGTTTGCAGATGCTAATATGAGCAGTGAGGTTGTTATGTTTTTTTGTCTTTTATGCATACTTGTCATGTTGAGAGCACATTTAAGGGAAGCATGGTATGCAAATTGTGGGGAAGGAAAATTATACCATTGGCCTGACGACCAACTATGTCTTCAAAAAAATTACTGCTGTCGATGGCACCACCTCATTTGTAGAGGTGTTGAATGAGATATTTATTTCCATTAATATCATTAAAGCATTTATTAAAATTTATGACAAAAAACCTTGAACTTGGCAAATTTCCAAATGTGGAAGGTGCAAATTGAATCCAAAGAGCTTTGACTTCATTCCATCGAGCTTGGGAGTGCATGCATCAAGTTTAACAGACATAATTAAAAATAAAGAAAGAATTCGACATGATTAGGTTTTCACATAGTTTAAAGAAAGATAAATAATAGAATAATATTAATATAATATAATATAATAACATTAGTATAAGAATAGTGAGTGGTAGGGTGAGCGACTTTCCACATGTTGGTTGTGGAAATCCTGTGGGGTCAATGTATCCCTTATGCTTATGTGGTTTGGACTGCCAACATGGAGTTCAAATGACGTTGGGCTGTGGTCACGTTGCCATTTTTGAATTGATGATCAGGCTGGAAGGTGAAGTTAGGGGAGAGGACCCAGTAGTTGAGCGTGTTTCAATAGTTGAGATAGTAGTTGTTAATATAATGCCCAATAGTTGTGATAGTAGTTGTTTATATAATACCCAATAGTTGTGACATGACTACCTTAACTTAAACAAAATGTATTCCTTTGATCTAAAAATCAACCAATCATGTGATGCCACATTAGCACTCAACTACCCATGATGTGAATGCACAAGTATTGGTAACAGGTTTGTTTTGGGCCTTTTTGGACACCTTGACAAAAAGCATGCTGACGTGGCATCATATTTGATGATGTGGCCCTGAAACGAAAGTTATAAGCAGGGGACTTGCCGAGTAAGTTGCTGTAAAAAAATTGGAGTGATTTGAAATTTCCAAGTAGGATTTTGAGAAGCATGAAGATAGGGTGCACAACTACTGAGTCCTCTCCTATGAAACAATGATTACCTCCTACCACTTTTGGCATCATGGACAGATCGTTTAAATGATATTGGCGTCAGGCGTTATACGTAACTTATTTTCGTATCCTTGCCCGTCATTTCATTAGTACCCATTGCTCGAGGTTGGCGATTTGTGCAGGTGAGGTGGTGTCCTTGCAACAAACACATGCTAGTTCCCCGTGGGGAACGCACAATCAAACATTAATCATCGACACCGAGGCCGGGCTCACTGTTGTATAATTACCGATGGTTGGAATGCGTTGGCTCGTATCATTCTGGCTTTGTCATCGTAGTGGCACGTGCATTGTGCTGACCTTTTTATAGTGTCTTTGTGATAATGGGGGAGCAGTTGAAATTCGTGGTAAGGATGTCTGCTGAAACCTTAACGAGCATCGGTGCATTCGATTCGTTTGAAGAGTGTGGGTAGGAAAATGGCATTTTGTGGGAGCATCACAGACTAGCATCACAAACACATCCTCGAACGGTAAGACTCTTTAATTCTGGTGGCAGTGAAAATGGTTCTTGGGCGGGGCTTTGTGGAGGATGACGAAGCCCATTGAGTGAGTACCTGCATTACGTCTCAGTTCTTGGCTTCGATCTTGGGATCAAAAATTCCAAGGATAAGGCTAGGTCGTTGGTTCGACGACTCTTTCATCCGGACCTGTTAGTGGGCATTGAAGAAATTTTGTATGCCACCTCCCCTGACATGGGTATCCCTCGGCCTTGAGCTTTGTTTACCCTCCATATTCCAGGTGAGGTGATCAAATACTACTCATTTCTACTTGATCTGAAAGGAATGGCATTGGTTCAACATAATCACCAAGCGAGGGTTGGGGTGGATTACTTGTTGAACGCTTTGAAGCCCCTCAAATGTAGTGTGGACGATCGATTTAAGATTTCAGTGCCTTTTCTCGTGCTAATGGCTTCCACAGGTTTGGTTAGGGCGTGGTGACGTTTAATACATACTAGCGCTTGCACCCCAACGGGGTGCAATGGTTATGCCGATAGCAGGATATACTCTGGCAATATATTGAAGGGTAGAGAAAAAAATCACAAGAGAATGTAAATTCATTTTCTTAAGACTAACTATTTATAGCAAAATTCAATTGATGATGGGATGCAAGAAGATTTGAATATGAACAAATGGAACTTAATTTAAATCTGTATGCTACGCTAAATGGTTTTACAACTAATATTTTTTGTACAATGAAAGAAGACCTGTAACTTCAAAGGTCAATTGGATTAAGTGCAGTTGTTGTTGGTTAATGATATACCTTGTAACCGAATGTAACATAATCGAAAACTAATAGGCCAATCTTTTAGGTATTTCACCTTGTTAAGGTTTACATGTACCTCATTCTAATCAATGACAAAACTCAAGTATTTGACATAATGTTAACAAAAGCAGGATTTCTTCATTTTTTCTTGAAGCTTGTGACATTAGAGGCCATATAAGGTAGTTTGGACATGCTAAATATGATCCTCCCAATTGTTCTCATACATAAAAATATCATTCATGAACTATCATAAGTTAGGTTGAAATGTCATTAATGAGCTGCATAGATGTTGTAGGACAATTATTGATCTCAAAGAAATCAATCATTCATAAACCCTAGCTTTAATTTTGAAAGCAATTTTATAGTGATCAATAGGATCCATTTGTACCTAATGATGACATAAATTTAGATCCATCTTTATCAAATACCATGCCCCTTTATATGATGAAGAAGGTCATTGATTCTAGGCAAGGGGTATTTCTATTTGAAAATAATTTCATAAATCATTAGATTGATAATCATAATGAGTCAATGCCATGCTCCACTAATATGATTCCATCGATGCTAGGGAAAGGGTATCTATTGTTTATTGTTTACAATGGTTTTATTTAAGGCTTTATAGCTAGTGACTAGTCCATAAAGCATTCAACTTCAAATTTTAATGATTCATAACTACGTATTTCTAAATTAACTCTCTTAAAAAATCTTAGAAAATAATTTTGAAATGATTTAATCATTTATAGACATAAAATTTGAGGAAAAAGAAGAGGAAAATAACAAATAATAGATCACACACATCACAAAATAACTAATAAAATGAAGAAAAATTAAACACATGACCTTTACAAGTTAACAATTGATCAATGAAAAAAATACCTTTCATCTCAACAATTTACACTTCAATAAAAACATGCATACTTCAGTAGCAACACATGTCTCTTAGCAGCACTTTAGTAGCATTATTGATCTTTTGTAACAACTAAAGTCAAATTTATAGCTTATTCAATCTTTACCCCATTCAATAAAAATCAAAGACACTTTAGCAACTTAATTAATCTTCAATAACACTCAAGTAGAAACTAAAGACACTTTAGCAACTTAATCAATCTTCAATAACACTCAATTAGAAACTAAAGACACTTTAGCAACTTAATCAATCTTCAATAACACTCAAGTAGAAACTAAAGACACTTTAGTAGTGACAATTTAACAACATACTAATTTCAAAGGTCCCCTACAAAAATCAATGAACAAATTGTATCTCCACAAATGCCATGACAATGTTCTAGATCATCAAATAGAATAATTTTTGAACTTTCCTCTAATCATAAAATTATTATAAATTTATTTTAACATTTGAATATATTTTTCAAATTAACCTAAAAATTCTCCATCACATTTCTCAAACATGTGACCAAATTTAGAACCTTTCCATTAAAACCCACTTAAATTGGTTGTGAATCATGGATCCTTAGTTAAATTATTTTTGATGCCTAGCATCCTTACTAGTCTTAGATATTCTTGACACATTCATTTAGCCTTATTTCCTAGATCTTCTTGAGAAATGCATTTGGTATTATTTAGAAAATTCACTTCCTTACCAATAAACTATGCCTCACACTCTTTGTGCACATTTTACCTCACCTTGTTAATAAAAATATCTTCTTCCAAGTAATCTTACTCCTTAGGTGAAAAATAATTTGATGAAGAAATAATATCACCCTTATGTTCCTTGTCTAGTGTATAGGACATAAACAAATTATGCTACTTAGCATTGATAACTAAATTTTTTTTTATATAGTTGAGAAAACTCCAACAAAAAGTGTTTTGTGTCAACTACTATAATATCTAAAATGGACCAACCATAGAGGTTTTTTCTTCCATTAAGGAATGTGTTTCTATTTCTTAGCCAAATATAGTTAAAACATGCAATCAATAAGAATGTTAGATCCTTATCAATATTTAAGTATTTATTGTCTATCCGTGAAGGATAGAACCAATTTATTGAAAAATTTAGGAACTTCATTGTAAATACCTTCCTCAATAAATGTAAATTTTACTTCCTTCAACACAAATCTAATTCTGGTCTGTAAAGGCCAAGAAAAAAAGGATATTTTCTGTCTTTTGGAATCTGCTATGTAGTTTTTATATTTTCCCTGAACAATATATAGTTGATACCAGAATATTCACACACTAACACACTGCCAACATACTCAAACAAAATGATATATTGTCTTACATATCAGCTAATAACCTTGCATTGACATTTTTTTGTTGTTGATTGCTTTCTAAATTGAGTGGATATTATAGTGCACTGTTATTGGCATGAAATAAAAAACCCAACATAGAATTATTAAGAAAGCAATCAACAACAAAAATTCAATCATAGAATTCTTAACTCTTAACTCTTATTGGCATAATAAATATTATTAAGTTGCTCATGATTAGGCCAGCAGTATGTTATCATAGAATCTGTAATCAAGATGTTTGAATGATATATTTTTAATAAAATAATATATATATTCTTAATAGATACTGCAAGATACATATTAACAAGAATTTAAACTATTCCAAACAGTCTTTTAATCAAATACAGCTTGACCAATAACCAGCTTGATCATATGAGTCATTTATCTGCAAAATGCCCTACTCAGGCATATAACAACTCTTGGTTTTTTCAATCAGATGTAGAATTGAGATCAAAAAATAAATCTCACTTTAATGAATTAAAAACTTCAAATCCATGACATGTATGCAAAATGTATAAGCAGATATAAGGCACATGAACTACTTCATAAAATGCCTTGAAGAAATGTGTTAACCTTTTCAAGCTACTTCCTTGTTTGTGCCAAACTGGGAACTTTAGAACAGGGTATGGACGCCCATCATAGCATAATTGATAGTAGATTTTTGTCAAATGTTATTGCAGCTGCCCTGGCTAACATATATGCAAACAATGGAGGCATAGACAAGACGTGACTAACTAATTGCATTTGCTCAAAGTTCCTGAAGCTTCTTATTAAATCCATTTTATTGCAGGCAGGGAGGACACTAACCGCAGCAAGGGAGATCTGTCTAACACTTTATAATTAACACATTTGTTTCTAAAATAAGTCGTTGCTTCTTTCATGTCATTAGAATCTTTGACCATTCATATATTGTTATATGCTATCACCCATTGAAATATAAACTACGATAATAATAAAGGATCAAAAGGTTACTATTATAAATATTCTCGTTATGTATTACTTATCTTATTTTGCATCACATATCTCCTTAATGGTGAGGAAAAGTCTTTTCTCTAGCATAGGCAGATTGAGTGCTCGCAATCTTTTGTAGAATCCTGCTGGACACCTACTCATGCTCATTTATCCACATTTTTCTCCACAAACAGCTCTATTGTCTTTCCTTTAGACACTCCCAAATTTCCTCTACCGTAGTTGCTCACGTTTTGGAGCTTTATGGTCTTCTGTTGTTCTTGATCTGCTGGGTTTTTGATACCTAGCATTGGCACGCTTACCCTCTCACACCTCCCAATAGCCTCGCATGGCTCTGGTTGACTTTCCCCCTCACATTTTTCCTGTCTCGATTTGCATTCAAGCCTTCCCTCTACATTTTCTTCCCAAATAGAGCCTGAAGATGTAAATTTATGGAGGATTACTATCTGTAAAATGCCACCCAACCGCCACGCCATTCCCTCTATTGCGCCTCCAGATGGACATGCTCCTCCTTTGATCTTCCTCTGCATTTGTTTTTTCCAGAGGCCAAGCTTGCATTTGAAGAATTCTCTTTCTATTCTCTCACCTACGCAATTTTGGTGCCTCCCCTCCTATTTTTGCTCAAAACGCCTCTTTAATGAGGTCGTTAATGGAAGGCTGAGGTCTTTTTAATGTGCCAAACTGCCCTTCGTGTCCTACAATTTATGGACAACTCCTTGCACAAGCGGCATACCCCTGGTAAATACACGTCATTCCCCCATCTAAATTGTACCCTTTTCCTCTTGTCCCTCTGCGACTCACGTTCTGCCTTTTGCGAACTATCTTCTAAGGCACTCGCCTCTCTCTCTGCTCCTGTCTTTCACAGTAAGGGGCGTGACCATTTGAGAGGAAAACTTGAGAATCTCGGTAAGATCTACAAGGTGTTGTTTAGGAGGAGTCCACTGGTAATGGTGTAGCAGTTTCGCTACCCAGAGATGAACTATAGTGAGGACCAGAGCCTTTCCCGGAGGCACTCGTCGACCTACACCAAAAGGCGCAAGTCTCAAGTCATTACCCCGAATGTCTACTTTCTCTTGCAGAAATCTCTCCGGTCGGAATTCATAAGGCGACTCCCAGATTACAGGGTCATGAGTGAGGGACCATATGTTCACCATGTCTGTCGTTCCTGCCAGAATATGCATCCCACCCCATATATCCACGTTCTCCGTGTAGAGGCGGGCCCATGATAGCAGAGGCCCAGGCGGATGCATCCGTAAAATCTCTTTCACCATCGCTTGTAGGTATAGGAGCCTTCCAATGTCCTTAGCTCGCACACTTCTATCCTACCCCACGATGGCATCCAACTCTGCTTGAACTCTGCACTGTATTTACTCATTCAATACCAACTCTGCCATTGTCCACTCTGTATCTAAAGCGACGGTGTCTGTGCCGCGGAAGATCATCTCCTATATGTCAAGAATATTATGATATAAAATATTTGTTAGTTTTATTGGAGAGTAATAAATAGATCAGAAATAAATAATATGAGAGGTGCCTTCTTACCCAAAGAACCGCGATGATATCGTCATTGTCGAGGTTTTCGTGGCCTTGAAGGGAAAGGAGCACATCGATGAAATCTGAATCGGCGGTGTCTCTGAGCACGGTGGGCTATGGATGTTGGTGGATGATGTGTTGAATGAAACTCTTTACACGAGGTACCAGTCGAGAGCATCGGGAGAGGATTTGTAGGGGGTCAAGAATTCGTAGCCATGGGAGATGATCAGCCCAGTTGAATGCTCCCAGCAGATAAAACCCTCCTCGACCATCTTCCTCACCTCTCTGCCTTCTTTGTCACCATCCAGCTTTGTACCAAAGAAACTTCCCGTGATGTTGTTCAGAGCTGCCGTTTGAAGATGCAAACAGAGGTTGACGGCACCGCTACACACGAACTCATTGTGTATATCTGATGACATTTTCAGACAGTCTGCTTGACGCCCGGCTTCGTGCGCAACAATTCTTCATGGACTGAAGAGATGAGCAGCCGACATCCTGCCATAGAGGATGGCCAAGGGAAGGAAAGCCATTCCTCAATAAATGCGTGACCACTCCCTCACCCATTTCCTACGCCATTCCTCATTAATTACTGTTTGTCTCCCAAATAAATGTCCACCGAAAAGGAGTCATCCCACAATCCAGCAGCAGGAAGCCTGAAAAGTTTATCGGCATCAGACAGTAGACTTTTCCGGTGGGATTTTCCACTTATAATAGACTATCGGCTAATTATAATATAATAAAATATAATAACATAATATAATAAATATTTACATAATATAAATATAATATAATTTAATATAACTATATATTACAATCTAATTTAATATTGTTACATTATATAATACAATATAAATATCTATTTTATTTACAAAATAAATTTACTAAATCTATGTACTTTGTCAATAAATGCTAAATTCTTTTGTAAAATAAAATTTTAACTAATATATTTTTGCATTGAGATAAATAATATCTATGTCTAAATAAATCATTCAATTTTAAATTTTCTATATAACTAGAAACGAGTACTTTGCATTTTAAATTTTTGGTCAGGTTCATGCATGCAAGTTTGTATTTGTTTCTAAATGTATCTTTTTTCGTCTTCTAGAGACATTGAGATTCTTTGTTGTTTTACTTAGACACTTGATTTTAGCCTTGACTTTGTTGTCTTAGCTTTGGTTAAAACATTCTCTTTGTTGTTCTTGGAAAGTCAACACTAAAATTTTATCCCAAAAGTCAACACTTTTACTATAATTCTTGTTAAATTGTTATTTCAGAATTGTAATGTTTTGGTTGAATTCATGTATTTTTGCTCTAAAGTTTTGGGTATGCCAAACTTACTATTTTTTCAAACATAATGCTTTTGTAATGTCTTGGTTAAATTCGAGTATTTTTTCTCTCAAATTTAGTGTAATTTTGAAACTAACCCTTTTTTTATTGCTTTGCCTACATTCAAATGTTTTTTGTGCTCAATTTTTGTGTTTTACTTTATAAAGAAAAAAAAACTTTAATCCTTTTGTAATAGTTGGTGTTAAAATTCAACTATGTTCGACTCTCAAACTCAATGTTGCTTCATTTTTTAATTTATTTTTATGGTTCTGGTTATGTCAACTACATTTTGCTCTCAAATTTATTGTTATTTTGTTTTTCTTAAATAATTTGATTGAATTTTCTTTTGATATGTACTATTTTTTACCAAAATTTAGATCATTGATTTAAAAAATGCACTTTTTTCAAATTTAACCTTAACTTAAGCAATGATAATAATATTGGTTAAATTCAATTGTTTTTTTTGTCCTCATTTTTAAATTTTTGCATATCCACCCATCTTTTGGGTTAACCTTTGGCTTAGTTTTAAGATTAACTTAGCTTCTTTTTTAAATGCTCTTTTTTCAAAAAATCATTTTCAACTGGAAAATTACCCATCTAAATGCTACAACAAAAATAACACAAAATGAAATGTAAAGAGAATTTAAGAAAAAAACTATTTTTATCATGTATGCTGAATGGTTAAGGAAATATTTGAACTCATAAATATTTACATAATGTTGGCAACATATAAATTGCACTTTCTTCATGGCCTAAAAACACAACCATTTAAATTTTTGAGCCATTCCAAATTGATTAAGACTTGAGAAATGTATGAATGTTTATTTTCAGGTGAATTCAAATAGTATTTCATGGCATTTGGACGGGAGCAGTCTATGCCCAAGCAAGGAATTATGCATAATGAAAATAACTTTATTGCTCTACCACTTTGTTACTAGATATAGGTAGGTATCCATTATACTGAACAAGTTGTGCAAACTTCCTCTACTCAATGTTTTGAGGCACCCCTTCATCTCCACCACGTTAACATGGAATTTTGTCCTTCACCCCTTTTAGTGCTAACTTTCAAGCTCCATCATATCTTAACCAATTTCCCTCTCTAATAAGATCTCTTTTATTAATATTAAGGGTTTGTTTCACTTTGCAATCGAATATTTAGGGGTTTTGTACAATGAAGCAATATGAGTTCAATGGATCTATTGAACATTATTGAAGGTATATTATACTTTTGTGAGGATTATTAAAAAAAAAGCATTTTTCCTATTTTCATCAATTTTTAAGCAGTTTTTAGTTTCTCAAGTAATTGAATTTCATTTATACTTTTGATTTTTATATCTCAAACTACAAATTGTACTTTTCACTTTGGAAACCTATTTTTTTCAATGCAATTTTAATGGAAGTAAGAAAAGAAGTGACTACAGTTTAATATTATTTTGAAATGAGTAAATACAATATCTTGCAACATCGACCTATTGCTTAAATAATTTTTTAAATATAAGAATATAAGAATCTTGTTGAGTCATTAAGTAGCAATTTGTGAACCATATCACCTAATAGCTCATTTTTCTTTCTTTATAAATAATGAAAGAATAAGAATTATAATTAGATGTACATTGATACTCTGTACAATTTTGTAATAAGTCGTGACTATTTATGTTAATGACTGATAGTTATAATTTTCAAGTGTTTATAATTAGAGGAAGACTTAATTTTTATGTCAAAAATCACCTACTTTGCAATTTTCATTTTACGCCATGACATTAAATTATGATAAAATGTACTGGGCAGAAAGCTAACATTAAATGCAGAATCAGAAAGTTCCATGCAAGAGCAACTATAGGCATAAGAATAAAACATTAAATACATAACATGAAAATACCATATCCATGCACTTGGGTAGAGTAGCCAGAGTAGAGTTTAGGGATGATGAAGATAACAAAGGACCTTGCATGACAAGATATTGCCAATGTCAACATATCATCAGCCTCTTTTATTGAGGTATATGTAGATGTATCTTATTCAACATAGCATCACTCTTGTTTATTGAGGTTCTTGTAAATCTCAAAGAAACCAAAAGATTTTCTAAGACAAACTAGATTAAAACATTAAAGAAATTGCATTGAGTGTCATGATTGAAAGATGTCCATTTCACATGTATTAAAATCTTTTTTACAAATCTTGAAGGAAAAAATAAGCTTACAAGGACTTGAATGGGTATAGGCCAATCTAAAGTGCATCTGAGATAATTGCTTCATTCCTAAAGCTCATAAATTAAAGGGGAAAAGATGTCTTGCATATACTAATCTATAGCATTCCTTAGTATAGGTTAACCATAACAATATGACTATTTCACTCCAATTTTATGAGGAAAATTTACAAACTAAAGTCCGATGAATTGAAAACCATGCTGAGAGGTACCTGAAGAAAATCTGCCTAAAAATGCAACGAAAAACATAGATACAAGCAAAATCATATCAAATAATCATGTGAGCGATATTTTTGTGATAATCTACGTTCTGTGTTAATCTGATATGTATTCTCTTTGACAAATCATGTTCTTTGTTCTCATTCTACTTGCACCTGGAATTCATAAAATGTAAAGAAAATTTATAAGCAAACCTTCTAGGACATGGTAATCTAATAAATAAATAATTGTGTATTAGTCTCACAAAACAACAATTATTTGAAAGAAAAATCCATACATCCTTTATTAGATTTGTATCTCTATCTCTTGGAATAACGTTTGTCCAAAAGCCCATAACCAGAGAAGCATCAGAGCATCCTTTGACTCCAAAAATGGTAATTGATGGAGCTATGTAGAGGGGTTTGTGGGTATGGTGGAGTTGTCTCCAATAGACATCAGAGCTAATAATAATTTTTCTAAACGTTTATGAGACCAAAAACCATCCAAAATAAATAAAGTGAGCTTGAATTGACTCAAGATCAATTGTTGTAGCTCTATGTGTGCATTTTTCACATCCTTAAACTCTAGTCTTTACGTGAACCAGCTATCTTCTCCCACATAGTCTCTAATGTTCCTTTCAGGTTTGGTGATTGGGAGATAGCGATACCATATTGTTGTGTGGTAATCTGGAAACCATGGAACAACAAGTGTGTTTTATAGACTGGATATCTTAACATGTATGAAAATATGTCATTTAATCAGTGTTCCATAGAAACGCGTTCCCCCCATATTTGGCTGCGTTTCGGAAGCAGGGACATTTTGGGGACAGGGAAATGGGTACTTGGCATTTCCTGTCGTCTCGCCACCACCACCGGTGCTCCACTAGAGATGGGGAAACGTCTCTACATCTCCCAAGGAGACTTGGAGATGTGGAGATGTCTCCAAGTCTCCTTGGGAGACGTCTCCAAGTCTCCTTGGGAGACACCCAGGCATTTTTCGAGAGACTGGGAGATGCCCAGGAGTTTCTTGGGAGACTAGGAGATGCCCAGGAGTTTCGTGTATTTACTACATTTTGAGTTTTGACATTTTACTATTAGTATCTGTATTTAATATTTAGTTTACTATTTTACTAATTGCCATTTGGCATTTGCTACTCATTGTAATGATGAATCATGTAATCATCTTTATAGATTTTGTGATATCTCATATGACATCAGATATTCATATTTTTGATATAATAGAAATTTCCAATTTAACAATTTCATTTGTCAAATTTTATTTAGCAATTAGCATTCAAGATATCTTCGTATTTAGATTTAGTATTTCAAATTTTCCTATGTTATAATTTTACTAATTTGAGTAATTTCCTATAGTTTCATTTGAAATGTAATTCTTATATTGTTATACTGTTATACATCTTTTCAAAACTAGTTTTTCAAGTACTATAAGTATATGTATAACTATATCAGCACCACCACCCCGCCACCCCCCGCCGTCGTCCCCCCGCCATCTCCTCGCCGTCCCCAAACTTAGGCCCTTTGTCCCCTCATCTCCGAAATGCATCCCAGACATCCCCCTGTTTCCCCGTCCCCCAAGCCCGTGGAACACTGCATTTTATCTAATAGAGTAGCATGGTGAACCCTATGACGGATTATAAATGTATGTAATGTGGTAAAGAAAAAACTCTGGTACATATATATTGGAGATTGTTGAAAACAAAGTCTTGTTGGGTGTGTTTTCAAGTTGTGTCTTCTACATGAAGATAGTTTAGATGCTTAGGGCAACTACAAACCATTATGGCATACAGTATAATTATCGTTGCTCTACTTAAAACATCAAAGCATTTAATGGTCAAAGAAAAAATTATTGTTGAATGTTGAACTGTATGTTGTTTAAGAATAGCTTTTGATAGCTAATAATTTTCATGGAATCAAGATTCAAGGAGATAAACCCCATTTCAGCCTAAGGAAGTTCATGACAGGCAAGAACTGGAATTTCTTATAGAAGGTAAATCAAGAAATATCAAACAAAATTGATTTGATGCCTCTTTAGGCAAAATAAAATTGTCAATTATGACCACCCATCCTATTCTTATATTAATCAAAACTGATTTTTTTAAAGAACAAGCACTAAAAATATCACTTCCAATAAACCCCATTTCAGCGTTTAAGGGAGTTGATAACAAAGAAGAAATGGAATTTCTTATAGAAGGGAAATCGAGAAATATGAAACAAAAATTGAGTCAGTGCCTCTTGAGGCAAAAGAACATTGTCAATTATATTGGCTTTATAGGGAGAGATCTCCCATGGATCATGTTGTATGATATTAAATACTATTGATTTCAGATTATCAAACAATTTCAAATAAGTGTCATATGCAACAAGGAAGACTTTTGGACTAATATAAGAAGGTAAGATGTAGATGTAGACATTGTTAGGAATGTTGTAATAACTAATTATTAAATGCACCCTATATATTTCAAACTAATTTGTAAAACCACAGCAGAGCATAATCACTCAGTTTCCGAACTTTCCATTCGATATTACCATTGATTTTATGTCTTGATATCATAATCATTCAGATGTTTTAAGTGTCGGGTATATGATCCAAATATGATCACATGTAAGTTTCTTTGCCAACATATGATTTCTATTATTTTCTATTGCACAACACATGTTTAACCAGACTTGAAATTGTAATACCAAAGAATGCAAACTATATTTTGCCAAACTTGAAAGTGCAATAATGCATGTTTAGGCATCACCGTAAGGAAAATATAGGGAACTAGCTTGTGAGCTTCTATCTCTAAAGCACACTAATTTTGCTTGTAGATCATAAACATATATAGATTTCTCACTACTGCCAGCAACAAGTTCACGTCAATCAGTTGAAAATTTAACACAAAGAATTCTAAAGGATTAATTCCTATTGCATCTATGGAGAAGTCAAGTCTTCATGAATTTCCTACATAGATTCGGTCCATCAAACATTTCCATTATCTTATAGTATTCTGTTTACAATATGAAACTATGGCAAAAGTGGCACAGATCAATCTCTATTATATATACATTCAGTGCATCAATGTCAGGGAATAAAATCCATCTTTTAATATTTATGCATATCATAAATCTTTTCCTCTTACAAGCATAAAAAATTGTGGCTTGTTCCTAGGTTCATATTATTTTTACCATGTGAAATGAACATGATATGCAAGTCAATGTACAAAATATACTGTGATGTTTGCTAATGATTCAGTGCCACTGCTTCCAACATTCACAATATGTACAACAGGTGTGATACTGGCATAAACCTAAAAAAATGACAACACATGTGAATCTCGTATGTTCATGAAAATTTTGCACCATATATGTTTTTTAGTATCTTCGAAACATAATGGTAGTTTCTACTCGTTTTGTTACTCATTAAAGACACAATAACTAGAGGATGCATTACCATAATAATGCATATATGGAAGTCCAAAACAAAATTAATATTTCAGATATTGTTCAAATACTCCTGCACCCACCAAACTAGAATAAAGAAGCAAATTTAAGCTTTGGATTAGATTATGATCAGTAAGAAACTTTATTGATTGCTTCTATAAGCAAGACATATTGACAAGTGGCATAAATTGCAACCTAAATCGGGCCACCTATTGCTAGAACTTGGAAACAAAATCCAATTTGGGGCACAACAATATTTCCCAGAAGATGAATGGGGTAGCTCACTTGAAACATCAGACAAAAGCTTGATAGATTCTGCATAGTTATTCCAGAAAAAAGATTTGACACATTTAGACCACTTTATAGCACAATACACAAGTTAGACATTGTAATAATAACTAGACTTATTAGTCTTGTCAATATTGTATAAATTCTAAATGGCGAAGGAGATGTCATGAGTTCATCTGATTCTTGTTTATTTTATTGAGATGTGGCAGCATGTTGAATGTTGTTGATAACACCTCATTGTCAAGTTGGAATACCGTTAAGAACAAAACTGCCACTGAAATCTTTCTGTTCATAAGTCTAAAGTCTAAATTTATGAATATCTTCAATTTGTAAACCATTATGTGTCCAAAATTAAAATGCATTTGTAAATGTACCAAACAAGCTCACAATTAAACTAGAGATGGATTTGGTTATGCTGGCTTGAGTATCTTATGTCAACATATCAGGAACCAGTGTTCAAACTTCACACAGAAGCCTAATCTAGCATTTTTCAAACTCACAAGATAACGCTGATCAAGTGAAAGTGTTGTGCCGGTGACTGTCCAACGTAAGCTCCTGGAAGACACATTCTTTTGAACTTCCCAACGTAAGCTCTTGGCAGACATTCTTCTGAACTTTCTATCCCTTGTCCACATTGTATATTTTTATATCACGGTCTTGTTTGATAGGACCACAACACAATCATCTAGATAGGATGCTATCAACAATCTTATAGAGCACAATTACTCTACTGCTCTTTTAGTTTAGTTTTTTTTTTTGAAATGAGATAAAGGGAAAAATGAGTGTTTAAAACGAAGATTTTTTAGTAGAAGCCAACTGTGGTAAGAGCTCAAGGTTACCTGAACTGCAGCGACAAACAGGGAGCCATCTATTGAAAACTGTCCCACATAGGCTCTACTATTTAACTTCTCAACCCCTCAGGAGTAAACTTGGCAAGCTCAAAATCTGCAACCCAGGCATCAAAATTATCATCCAGAAGAATGTCGCTTGCCTTGATATCCCTATGAATTATGGATGGTTGCACATCTTGGTGCAGGTAAGCCAACCCCCTTTCCATGTCCACTGCAATCTTGCAGCAGGCACCCCAATCCAATCTCCTATGAAACCAGCAACCGCACAAAAAATCCTTTAGTGCCACCGAATTACGGTGCCAGATACTAGAAATCACCTGGACCTCAAGCATGTAACTCGCTTGAATCTCTTCATAGCAGCAACTAATCAATCTAACGAAACCCCCTTGTAAACATTCCCAAACCCCTTAATACCAATGATATTCTGAATGAAAATTATTGCCAGTCGCACTAATGTCCTCAATGCTGAAACAAAGAAGAGTACTGTTAGGGTTCATGGAAGAAGGCTCAGCAAAATGAATATGAATATCCTCCTCCAACTCCGAGGCATTTTTTTACGTGGTTCTCCTTCCCCTCCAGTAAAACAAACCTAACAAACCACTAACGATAGCCACCAACATAATCTCTGGCGCGATAGTGCCATATACCCAGGCCAAGTTTTTCTTACTGTGATACAAACTCAGGTCAATGTAAAACAAACATATGGCAGTATTATCGTCTGTTGGGCCAAATGGATTCAGAAGTGCAGCGGCGTAAATTCTTGGATAGGTAGTACAGTCTGTTAAATTTGCCGAAGAATTCCCCTTGAGATAAATTGTGGGGGAACTAGATAAAGTAGCCGCGCAATTTGTGCAGGCAGTGCTAGTTAGGGTTTGGTTACAAGCTCTAGCCATTGTCTGAATCCTAGTGAGGGGGACCCTGGCTTCAAAATCTTGTCGTGTTGTGATGTTAAGGTAGCCCTCAGAGATAGACAGAGTGTCATACTCACAACTGCTTCTGACATCAAAACTTGAGCCTGATGCATTTATTTGTGTCTCAAAGCCTTGTATTAATATTGAGCTAGCACTAGGGTTTTAGTAATGTAGGTGATGTAAATGATCATATTTGTTATGACATTTGGTATCAATAATATTACTGGGGGTGAAAAATAATAATACATTGTATGATATCTTGGAAATTGTAATAAAATCGCTATTTCTATCAATTGAAAGAAACACTAACATCGTCATTTTTGGTAATGGGCATTAATAATAATACTTTATTGAACAATAATTATTCATATGTATCAATTGGGTTAGAAACATTAGTATCATCAAGAATCAACTTACCACTAAGGCCTCTTTTGTAAGTAAATATTAACATTATTATCTTTCTTATAATGGGTTATATCTTAGTCATTATAATACTATCAAATAGTGTTAAACCTTACTAGATAGGTTATGTTTCGATAGCGGGTCGTGTAAGTTGCTTCGGTTGAATTAGCCACATTAAAAGTAGGCATAACAATTATAGTGTCAATTAACTTAATGGTTGTAAAAAAAAAATTGTTGGGTTGTCTTAGCAAAATTTGTGGGCACGGCATCAATTTTAAAGCTATGTCGGGATAATTTGATAGAGTAATTTAATAGGTGATATTTGAGTATTCTAAATCCTTAAACCCTAACTCACATGAATAGCAAGTTAATTATTTTTGGGCTAACTAATCTCAACTTAAGTTGGTTCGACCAAGCCAGGATAATATATATATCGTATTGGTTAGAAGCAGAGACGAGAATATAAACTTTAGATATGGAAAGCGATGCTTGTAATCATGTTACCTCAACAAGCCAACCATTGTACCAATGAACTAACTAATGCTTACTTTATTTTTTATTTTTTAAAAAATTGGTATTTTAAAAAATTATGGGCATGACACATACCCTCAACATACAATATGTTATCGTGAAGGGATGCTTCAAGTACAGGTGCATGTGAATAAGAACTTTCATTTGCAACAAATTCATCATAGTGAGTGTCAAAGACATATTCATCAATGCAAGGTGTATCGAAATCAGCATCATCTCTTACTGCTTCAACATGAAAATATGAAACATACTGCTCATGAGAGGAAATATGAATTACAGATCCAGAAAAAAGGTCCTCATATGCATCAATACATGATAGAAACAATCACATTCCTCATGTGAAAACTCATCATGGAAGTTGTCATTAGCTGTACCAATGTTTATCTCTACATTTTCACTTTCATGTACAACTACATAAATGTTTTCCTCATGCAAACATTCAGTAATGGCTTCAAAGGCAACAGAAGGAATAGAAGAAGGTAAAACATCAAGCAAAATAGGGATTCCTTGTTCATCATTATCAACTACTTGAATTGATTCATTTAACACATCTCCTACATGCATATCCTTCTCTTTGTTCACACTACTACAACAATCAGCAAGGTTGCATTCTTCATTTTTAAATTGAAAATCATTCATGGTTTCCTCATGGAAAGTTCTCACACACGACTACTCTAACTGACAATCCTTCCATAGTCTGTTATCTGTAACTGATACACCAATTCTCTCAAAAGCACGATCCTTCAAATATGCAGGCTCCTTTATCTCATCATGAAAGCTCTCATCAATGCTACATATACTCAAAAGATTGGTATAACCAAGTCTACTGTAGTACTGCTAATTACACATGTCTTCTTCAAACAAGATGTTCAATTCATATCCATCATCTTCTTGTCCTTGTGAGCCTTCAGAAACATTGTCATCATCTTCATTAGGGTACTTTTCATTCAAGAGGATTAATTCCACTTCCTCCTCATGAAAGGAATCACAATTACCAAGGCTACAAATAGAGTTGAAATCCTTTTGATCACCCATACAAGGATGCTTTTCATCTGATTGCAAACTTCCACCTACAACACCATTGTTCTCATTAGGAAGACCTGAAACATCAGAATCAGCATGATCTTCAACTGTATATTCAAATTCCATAGAGGAGAAAACATTCCCAGTATCATCTGCATCATTGCATTCTTCATTTGCTATAGAAAGTATGCTCTCTATTTCTGTATTTTCAAAGAAAATAGAAGACACTTCACATATTTCAGTTATCTCTTCATGACCATCATGGCTGCAATATTCTTCTAGACATAATTCTTCTGTAGATTGTTCAGAAACAACATCCTTATCATTGCATGATGCACTATCATTCTTGTCTTCTACTATACCATCTTCATCCATTGGACTAATTCTTGAAAAAGTACCATCACATAATTGAGTTAGGAGATGACTTCCACATTTATCTATCATTTCCTCAATTATTGAAAGCCATTGATATAAGCATTTAAGGCTAGGGGGCCTCAAGTGAATTGGCATGGTACTTAGACCTGGCTTATAATTCTCACAAAAGAAATCAATGCAAAATGATTCATCAAGCCTTTCTAATTCTAGTATAGCAAGCAGAAATTTCATAAATCTATCATGAAAATCATGTTGATAGATTCATCCTCCAATATTTCTATATCACACAGTGCATCAATATATGATTTAGAGTCAACCTTGTTTGCAATTTCCTCTTCAAATTCTTCTTGAGTATACAGATTTCTATATTTAGACAAGCATTCATCATTCACTATTGCTCATCTTTAAAAGTATCAAGGAAACATGCTCTGAGATCATGCCATGAATCTATGAAATGCATTGGTAAGCAAGTAAACCAACCTTCAACCATACCTTCTAAAGTTCTTACAAAAATTTTCATGATAACATCTTCTTCAATCTGACAATCTTCGATCAAATCAATGAAACACTGTACATGTCTTGATGCTGATTCTTCAAAATCATCTCTAAACTTAGGCAAATATTCATTAATTCTTCTTGGGATAGAATGTGGGTAACCTTGTATTTTACTAAAATCTAAAGGGTTGTATCTTTCATTATCGAACACCTTCCTTTGAGGACAAGGTTTTGTTCTAAGCATGATATTACAACTTGTAGAGGGAGAATTAGGATAGAAATGCATTTTGCCAATGAAAATTATTCCCCCTACAACTATTCAGTTACAATATTCAATCTCCCTTGATTGTAGTGCTCAATATAACTAAATAAGGGAACCAAAGTTCTTTCCTAAGGAGTTCAAACATGTGAAGAATACCTGGAAATGTTGCAGTTGTTGCAAATTTTCTAGAAATATTATAGATCTGGAACTATAATCACCTCTTCAACATGTTCTTCTTGATAGAGTCGCCACCTCTCTTTGTACATGACTGAACTTCAAACATCATGAAGTTCTTTCACAGATAAATTTCCTTTTGAGTTCCTTTCACCAGAATATCACCATAGATCATGAATTCATCACGTTCACTTCAACAAATCTTTCTCCAAGCTTGAGATCCTTCAATATTTGAAATAAATTCAAAATGGAAAATAATTTTATGAATCTTATGCAAATGATATGACTCTGTAATAGAACAATCTACAAGTGGATATCCAAAGTTTCCCCCATAGAGGCGCTATTCTATTGATGCTCCAAATCGAACCAGACCGGTGAATCCTATAGACTAGCCATTTTCTAATGATCAGATTCAGTGGGGGATTTGGCCAACTGACAAGAAATGGAGTTAGAACACATTTCCCCTACACTTCAGACTTTGTGAGACCAAGGGGGTTGACCCTTTAGCAACATCTAAAGATTCAAACACACAATTAATAGGTTATTACTTAACAGATGATGTTCTCATAGAATTATGTTGAGAAACATAAAATATCACTCAACACTAGCAAGATATTGAATGAATTTCATCAACCAACATGGAGAACATGGCAGATACAAGTACTCACAAAACAAAATTAAGATGATTTATGATTTAAAGAATAGGGACCCAACTGAAAACAACAAAAGCAAAATAATGGACCAGTGCCTAGAAATGGGCTATGGAGTCATTTAACCAACATTCATCCTATAGTGTTGAACATGCTCTGAAGATCCTTGTAAATGTTATCACATTATGACAACCGAATCACTAAAGCTTTATTTGATAATTCTTCTCATAAATCCACCTAAAATAGAACACTCCTGTCACATTTGTTGAAGAAATTACAATATCCCATGAACAATAGGCAATAATAAATGCAACTTCTACTTCATTAAAGCAATTACATCATTCACGGAATAGAAGGCAACAACAAATATAACTCAAATGCAACAAATGCGCATGAAAGACTCAAACAACTTTATTATTGAATCCAAAAGAGTATTATAGTTCAACTATGAAGATAATTATCAGCTAAAATAAACATAGAAGCATAATTCAAAACATAGACACTTTCAGATTAGTGACTCAGTCATATTTCATCCTAGTTTTACAATCTACCTAGAGCTTATGCCTGCCTTGCAGAGCTTTCAGAAATTGGAACCCAGAATTAGAACCCTTTACCATGAGAGAAGTAGAGGATAAGAGAAGAAGAGAAGGCTCTAGAAGAGTAATTGGAAGATGCCATATGGAAGTCTCTCTCCCATTGATCAACAATCTGCAAAAGACTCTCTCCTCTCTCCAGCAACAAACTTTTCCTCCAAATTGTCTTTGCACCAAGTTGCCAAGCAACTGAAAAAATTCCCATGTGGATGATCTCAACATTTGCTAGTATTTGTGTGAAAAATATGCTTTTCCCGTGAAAGTTCTTCACTTCTGTTCTTTTATTAATGCTAGAGTTGCTCCTTACTTTATTTATCTTCAACAAATAAAGTCTCTATTTTAATAAAAGGACCCCTTGAATAGTGAATATTTAATTCACTTTATAAAATATTCCCCTTAGTGCACTTAATGTTTTAAATTTTCCATTTAAAACATTCACCTTTTCACGTGCAATTTTATCTCTTAGAACATATTGTTTATTATAAAGTAAATAAATTCACTTTATTTGTTGCACCCACATTTTACTTTATTCACTTTATTAAACATCCCCCTGTGCATTTCACCTTTAAAATATTTTCCCTTCTGAGAAAACTTTTAAACATTTGTTGGGTAAAGCTTTCCCCTTATCTCCATGTCTTTATTTTATCTACCACAACTGAAGGCTTTTATTCACTCTTACAGTGGAGACATTTTAAATATTTTATTTGAAATATTTTTCCCTTTAATATCAAAGACTTTCCCTTTTAAAAAAGAAATGTCTTGGGCAACTAACTTTACCCGTGCTTTATATCTCACTTCATATTAAAATATATTCCTTTGAAAAGTGAAAAGGCCTAACCTTCATCGGGAAATAAAATCTTTCCCCATACTTCCTTTACACTGCATTTTATTTACCTAGGCCCGCAGAGACTTTGCATCTCGCAATATTTTAATTTCTTAAAAGTCTTGCTTTTGTAGAAAAAGGAAATTAAAAACTAATACTATCGAGCCCCCTTCAAAATTCTTTACCCGTACATAGGAGACTCCACTCGATCGATGAAGACTTAGCCTAGACCCACTACGATGTAGCGCACTCATGCTGATCTCGCATGAATTAATTTGCTCGCGTTTTCAAGCCGCGAGCTAGCGGGGAAGGGTGGGGATTTAATCTTTTCTTCATTCTTTCCTTTAATTTCTATTTCCAAGCCTATTCCTCACGTGCATTCTCACCAACATTTTTTTTTTTTTGCTTTTGAAGCGAATGGAGGCTTATTTAATATTTGCATCGGCCATTTAACTATACTCCGTGCATTAAATTTTTGTATTGGGACCCACCATTCACTTACCTTCCTCTCACCCATCCCGCAAAAATAACCATCGAGCAATTAAATTGGGTGAGCCAGCGGGGAAGGGTCTCGATATAGCTGCATTTATCTTCTCTTTCTCTATCGTAAGATCTCATTTTCCCTTTTTCTCTTCACATTTTTCCCTAATTTCTCATCATTCTCATTTAGCCTCTGCAACAACTCGAGCTTTTCTTTCAACTTGTATGGCAACCCATTTGAAATGCATTTGCTTTTAATGCTTCTAAAGTGATTTCAACATATTTATTTTGTGTGTGGGCTAGGAACATAATACTCTTTAACCACATTTGCTTGAAAGTTGTTAAAATTTTTCATAGATTCATTTTATGCCCATTGTTGCAATGTACAATTCGATGGAATCATATTTGAAGAGGCCTTCTGTTAGCCAAGCCACATGCCCCTCTGTTTTGAATTTGTTGACTCCATTTTAGGTGTTATTGATGCGCCCCCAACTTTACACTTTGCTAGTTGCATTAGCTAGTTGGGTATTTTCATTTTATAAAGAAGCCGCCATGAGCGATGCCATGAACTTTGAAGCTTTTCAATTTTTGTTTTGAGAGTATCCAACCAATGGGATGAAAGAATTAAAATTCCTTTTGCCTCCCATTCAAATTTTCAAGAGATTTATGGCCTAAAATCATTTTGAAATGTTTTAAATATAAACATTTAAAACATTAGAACTAGGCAAAAATTTAATTTTGCTTGGAAGCCATACGAAGAAATTTCACTGTGAACAAACTAGAGTACCTAAGGCCATGAAATTTTGTGCCGTGGCATAATCAATTATTTAGAAAAAACCTATTTCCTCTAATTTTTCCTAGCCATTAAAATTTAGGTATCTCCTTTGTAAACTGGCCCATGGGACATGCTAGCTGCGACAAAAATACATTAAAATGATGTGTCATATGACCTCTGGTCTTGATGAAAATAGAGCTATAGAAATTTTAGACCAAAAAAAGAAATGGGTTGTCATTTGAATTGCAAAATTTGGATCTTTTTGGAACACCATTTTTGGCCTTGGCGCAATCAGAAAGCAATTAAATAACCCATCATAACTTATCTTGGAGGTGCAAAACTAAACAAGAATGTATACATTTGACCCAAGAATGAAGTGCAAAAGACAACTCAGAAAAAAGGAGTCACGAGGTGAAAGATATTAATCAGCAAAGTTGCTTACTTGGACTTTTCTACAACTCTGCTTGTTCAGAAACCAATTAAAACTGATCAAATCACCTCTTTGGAAAAATATCAAATCAACTCCTAGCAAGCTGCCATTGGACATAATAGCTCATTTTGGTGCAGTGAACATGTGTGCAAGAGGAATTTTCTTGAATCATCTCCCATCAAAAGATATTGAAGGTCAAAGTTGACCTCTTAGAAAGGTTTTAGGAAAAGCAGGTGCAAAACTGAAGAAATTGTATTTGGTTTTAGCTTGCTCAAAATAGTAAATTAAATCATGAGGCTCTGAAACCTGACATGTGAGTTCATCTTGGCATGGAGAATGTAGAACAACATTCACTTTGACTTGACCGTCATCTGGTTGCAAAATGCAAGCTCAAATGAGAGGCTACTTTGCAAAACTGAAGGTTTGCAAATAACTAAAAATTGCCAAAACCCTCTAGCTTTACTTTTCGAAACCCTGACAAAACTCATCGTGAGAAGCTAAAAATTGACATGCCTGCTCAAATTAGACACATGAGGGAGCTTGCAAATGGGTTTTTCACGAAAATTAACAAACATCAAATTGTGACCCTTCAAAGTGGGTCATTCAGGCAGATTTCTTAGGTGCACTTCTAAAAGTGCAGAGGTAAAATTTTCAAAAAGGGCACTTCGAATTTGGGAAATTTTAGAGTGACAACACCTTAAAAAACAAAGAATGAATGTGAGATGGTCTACCCTATGTCTACATTGTCTAAAGCTTATGAAAAAAATAATTTGAATATCTCTATCTTATTCAAAACAACAAATAATAAATAAATCTAAAAAAGACCCAAAATCATAAAATAGAAATTAGACCCTATTTCTATTTTAACAATATCATTGGAAATCTCAAATGGATATTGCATCACCTATTTGGATTTGGATGTGACTTAGCAACGTAATGCTAGACTTGATTGAGGAAGTATTTTTAGAAAATGATAAATGAATGATTCAATATAGAAATATTACAATGGAAAATAAATTAGGATATGAGGATATATTTTGTTTATTTTCAATTTACAAATATTTCCCATTATCTCATTTTGAAAAATAAAAATGGAAAGAAATCATTAGTGATGTAGTAGGTCATGCAAAGGATAATATTTTTGAAGATTTGTATAATTTAATTTATCAAGACAATAATATATGAAAAAAGGATTATTAGATCTTTATGAGAAAGAGCATATGTATATTTAAAAAATGTGAACTTTGAAAAAGTGGATTTGGGCTCAATCTAGACTCCTTTCTTATGGATGATAATGCTCATTCAAATCTTAATTTACATGGTGAATCAAAGGACAATGATTAGAATAAATTTTACAATGTGTATTTTGATGTAATATATCCTAAAGAATCACATCCAAATCATGATAAGAGAATTATTTAAGCATGCATATAATGAGATTTTTGAACCATCCTAGGGAGCACAATGAATGTGAATCCACATATTAGTATTTCCTAAAACCATGAAGATCAAGAGAGACATGGAGTGGATAAGAACAATATGATAAAGTCACCTATTCTTTAATAGAATCAATGACATGAACACCATTGAAATATCATGGTTCTTTTATTTCATCTTAATCAAGAAGGGATTTGATATCAAACCAAATGAAAAGGTCAATAAAAGTCACAAAAATAGAGAAATAAAAGGAAAAGATGAATTGATTCTCTCTAATTTTCTTTTTAACATTGATTTCATCTATCCTAGCTTTGATGTTAATTTCATGGAGTGAGATTATGAAGCAAAGGCTCAATGTTTTAGTCCCATTGAGTGGGTGTTGCATAGTTTTTTATTTCATGTGATGGTTTATTTTTAGTGATTACTTAATAAGTTGCAAGTGCAATAGTAATTTTGTATGTTAATTTATTTTTAATAATAAAAGTGTTAGTGGTTGTATAACGGTCAATGAGAATTTTAGTATTTATTAATATTAGGGAATTTGTCGACTATGTTAAATATTATTCTAGAGATTTTTAGTTTTAAATTGGAAGGATGTGATTTATAGTTTGTATTGTTTTGGGTTTATTTCATGGTATTTTAATTATAAGTGTTTCCATAATCAATGAAAATATTCATTTCTAATTGGTTTTGAATTATTCTATGTTATTGAAATTTAGGCTTGGTTTTCTCTTGAAATTATTTATATCTAATTCTTTTACTCTTATGTTCAAAGGAGTGAATGGATTTTCTTCTAGGATTTAATGTGTGGAAGAACATTTTCTTTCAATTCACCAAAACTATAGTTCTATTTCTCTACACATTAATTTTGTATGAAGTATCAAAATATTCATGGCTACACCAATATTAATACCCATTAATAGTAAGTTAGATAGTTGATTCCAAGCTAGCATGGAATGGTAAAATAATTAATGTCCA
The DNA here is from genome assembly GCA_007258455.2 of Sequoia sempervirens. Taxonomy (NCBI): domain Eukaryota; kingdom Viridiplantae; phylum Streptophyta; class Pinopsida; order Cupressales; family Cupressaceae; genus Sequoia; species Sequoia sempervirens. The sequence goes on from VDFB02047230.1 coordinate 117,653,453, forward strand.
TTCAAATAGTATGTGAAAATATTAGCATAATCCAACTCAATCATCATTCAACTTAGAATTTATTTTAGATAAAAGGAAAAAGCCTGAACATTATTGATATTATATAAGTTCATAATTACATGTATAGAGCATAAATTCTTTAAAATTTTATAAAATATATATACTGCTAGGGGCGAAACAAGACAAAATACCCCAAATACCAGTTTCTTTATGAGAGGAGGCCAAAAAGAATGAAATCATTAAACTAGAAAGTGTAAGAAAGCTAGAGAGATGATATTTCTATGTAGGGGGTAGGATGAATTTCTCATACCACTAGAGGGGTGGCATTGAAATCCACAATCCATTGGAAATTTGGAATAGGCTCCAAATTGTTTACCGTTTTTAGGAAGTAGCTGTTGATACATGCCACATATATGTGTGTGTGTGTGTGTACATAATGATGAGAATGCTAATAATCAAACTTTATAACTAGATTGTTAAATACCAAGAGTCATGTAACCATATTATATTCATGCATGAAATCAATTGATATGTTATAATTTCCACAAACTAAGATGTCTCCATGTGGATAAGGTCCTCTTAAACTTTTCCACTTCTACATACTATGAAAACATAGTTTTATCCTTTTCACTATTTCTATTAGTATACTAATTATATAGCTTCCACCACAAATTTCTCATGTTATACTATATACACATATGAAATCCCTTTATATTTCTTGTAGTAACTTCTATCAATTTCCAAGATATTATTTATCCCTTTTAATAGACCACATGTTTTCCAATTATACAATAAGTGCATTCACCTTGTTGGTTATGCTTCAAACAAACTATGTATCCATAAAATTGTGAGTTATTCTTCTAGATACCTTCTTGTGGGTATCAAACAATCTCCATAGATAGAAAATCCATGCATGAGATATGAAAACCACTATTCTAACATCACCACATATTAATCAACATTATTTTTTTTTAAATATTATATGAATCCATTGTATTTCAGTATATTCCATCGGTTTCCACCACCAACAAAATATAGATAAAATATTTTGATAAGAATTATTTGAAATGAATAGCATCCAAATCCCAATAGAATAACTCAAATATTTATGGGCCCAAAACATAACATAATTATGCCTAAAATAAATTTACTTTGGGTTTCATCTACATTGTAACACATTCCTTAATCATCACCTAAGTTATATGATATATATTATTTCATATAAATAAAAAGTAAAAAAATAACCCCCTTATATGTACCATTCTATTCATTTGATGGAATCCTGTAATTAGTATTTAATGACATCTCACAAAGTATTTTAAAAGAAAATATTTTTTTATGTCTTGGGGCCTACATGTGATCTTTGTTGCAAATATGCTTGTTGTCATTGATGCTAATTTTTTTGCATAAGGATTTTGTTGATTGATGTCAAGGGTTCATGTCAAGACCTCTTAGATGAAAATTGTTGCAATGTTGCAAATGATGTCAATGTTGTCTAAATTATTGCAAGTTTTTTTATTGATGCCTAGATGTGTTTTACTACCCTAGACATGAAGATTCTCTATTATAGTTATATTCAGTTGCTTTGATATGTTCATGTATGCTAGCTATGGTGATGAATTTGGTCTTCGTTTGATACTTTTGGCTAGATTGGAGCTCATGTTTGGTTAGGTTTTATGCAGTTGGTAGGGTTTTCACCCTAAATCCCTCAAAAACCTAAGCATTTTCCTTTCATGCACTTTATGTTCTAATTCATCGCTAAATGGCTATCGAATATTCCTAGCTTCTCAAGTTATAACTTAAGCCCTTCAGTATCATTTAGTTATCAACCCTACTTATTGTTTCTCTAAATCGATGAAAATGTTTTTCTTGCATATTTTTGCAAGGTTTTTGATAACTTATATCTACTTCATGATAGCAAAAAATGTTGACATGTGTAATCAGGAGGTTTAAGATGGAGGGGTTATAGGGATTTCAAATTCACATTTGGAATTTTTTAATTTGTGTTTGTTCTACAAGTTTGTAAAAAGTTTAAATTTGTACAAGGAAAGCCCTAGAAAGGTCAAAATCATGTTTTTTTTGCTTCACAGGGCATTTTGTTTCTAAAATTTTATTTCTACGAGGATATGAAATTTCAACACATGAAAATAGGTGGTCTAAGCTAGAGGTAACCTAAGGTTTTTCCTAACTCATTCTATAAATTTGTTAAGCTATTTTGCTTCTCTCCAAGTGTGCGAATTGGTGACACATGTCCAGTGCTAATGAATTTTCAATGACGATCCCATGGCTACTTTGTATCTATATAGGGGAGAGAGAAGGTCTTGTGGAACTATGAGATGGTGAGATGAATGTAATAATTTTTAATAGCTACTTCATATTGTTTGAAGAATATTCTAAGGGAATGAATAACTAGCTTTGAAGATACATCGTTCAATTTTCCCATGAAATAGGGAGATCAATGCTCCAAACTCAAACTTATTAAATGACTAGTTCTAGGTTTATAATTTTGTTTTCTCAAGAAGAAATGGTAGCATATGATGTATTTTTCGCAAGCCAACTTCTCCATCACTAGAGGTTTCAAGAAAATGGTTTTAAATAAAAATGTGATGAATAATACAAAATTGTGACTATACATGGGTGCATAATCTATCTGATATTTCCATGTGTTACCTTTTAGATTAGATTTGTTTTATACGAAGGGGAGAATATTATGCATAAAGAGAAATCTAAATAACACAAAAGAATTATGAAAATACATTCTAAGAGAATTTTTATAGAAAATTGTGTGTAAGTTTAATTGTAATCATTTCAGTGAATTTTGAGGTTGGTACCTCTTATTCTTTATGTTGGTGATTAGATTAGGATGTTAGTGTACATGTTTAGGTTGATGCATATACATTATTTTGGGAATTAGAGTCTCTAGTGGGTTGGTTCCTACAAAATAATTGTAAGATCTCTTTATTCTTGTGAGTTTGGATTTGGGTAGTAGATACAAGAAGCTTTTCACTGTGGTTTTTCCCTCTAGGATTTCCACATAAATATGGCATCATATTGTGTTATTTTTCTTCTTTCTCCTTTTAATTTACTTAATAATGTTTTGATGTTCATTGATATATTGGTTATGGATAAACTTTAAATATATATTGATTCAATTCCCCTCTTAGTATATTTTTGTGTTCAATAATTGATATTAGAGATAATTTTCTTGTTTTAACTTAATAGCTAGAGGTAGATCTAATATTTGAACACATGGTAGGTCAAGATGGATCTCACTAAAACAAGGAACCATAGTTTGGTGGGATAAATTATGGTTTTTGGAACCTATAAGGATGGAATCATACCTAATGTTACTAGGGTTTGATGTTTGGAAATTTAGTGTGGAAGGTTATATTACTCCTATAAATCCTCCAACATATCAACATAATAAGAAGCCTTGTGAGTATAATTATAAAGCTAAGAATAAAATTTTAAGTGGATTAAAAAATTAAAATTTGTCAAAGTAATGTGCTACAAGTTTTCTAAGGATATTTGGAAAATGATTCATAGCATATATGAAGGTGATGATAAGGTAAAGCAAGCCAAGATGCAAACTCACTAAAGTAATTTTGAGAGCTTGGAGATGAAAGAAGAGGAAAATATTGTTGTCTATCTTCTCAAGGTAGATGGAACTTTTCATGCTATCAGAGGAATATATGAAGAATTGAATAAACCATTAATTGTCAAGGTACCCAATTCCCTTTCCCAAAGGTATGATGCAATTTTTTTTGCTATTGATTAATTTGGAGATTTGAATAAATTTGCAATGGATGAATTGCTTGGATCTCTCACTACTTATGAAATGAGGAATGCGTGTAAAGAAATATTGACGAGGGAGCAAACCTGAGACACATAAATACACTCACAAAATAGAGAATAATATTTTCTATTAAAATATGGAACTCTTACATGCAGAGGATCACAAATCCTCGAGCTCTGTGATACATGAAAATTACAAACTTACAGAAAATTACCCAGATCCCCTTTCATAGCATTCGAACTTCTTTCCCAAAAAGTTACCAAAAAACTCAGAAACAAACCCCTAAATAGACCCATTTCCGGTTTGGAACGAAAAACAACCTTCGAGATAATATTTTTGGCGGTTTGGTGCCAAAATTACAATTTGAAATTCAAGTTTAAATCTGCAGTCGAAAATTAGCACATTTCTAAAATATGCACCAACTTCCGGCAGCCATAACTTTTAATCCGACCGTTGGATCTTCAATGATAATAACTTTTCGGAAAGCTCTTGAAAAGACATTTTTTTGCAAAGTAGGCCTTTGGTAGACTACTGTGGCGTTTCTGCAAATTTTCAGGCCCATCCAGGATCGTTTAGTGCCTCAAACTGAGCTCAGAAGGTTTTTCAGGGCAAAAAGCAGAAACTGGAACTTGAATAACTTTCAAATCGTGAATGATCTTGACCTGATTCTTTCACCAGACTGTGTATTTTTCCATCCTGAACCTTCCTATAAATTTTTTTCTTCCCGCAACTTCAAATTCAAACCTGCTAAAAATAACAGTTGAGCAGAAAAAGCAGAAAAACTGTTTTGAAAGTTGGAAACTCTTATTTGATGAAAAGGGTATCCAGAAATGCAAAAACATCTACAAAAAGAAAACAACAGGAACAAAATTGGAAATCATCTTTTTGGGTGATGCAAGATTGCCCTCACACCACTGGATGCTCCTGCATCAAATATAAAAAATAGAAGCCACCTTCAAAGCACACAAGAAAGAGAAGAATGAAGAATTTAATCCAAGTAATGTGTTTGATGATGAGTTTGGATTAAGGAAATGGAATGCACAACTTCCCTTATCCACACCTAAAATGGGAATGAAGGAAGAGGAATTCGATTTCACAAAGTTCACACTCAAGAATGAATCCTTGAGATTCCAATCCAAGAGGGATTGAAATCTATCAAAGGAGATTGTTCTTAAGGCTAGAAATTGATAAAGAAGATTAACTAATAATTCAAAACTAAGAAAATGTAAAATGTTTGAGAACATGCTATGATATGCGAAATGACCTAAATATGCAAATAAATTGTAACAAAAATTAATGTGATTAAAGGTTTGCACCTGTGAACTAGAAAGGGATGGGAAGGAGCTCTATAATCCTACATAAATCACTATTGAAGCCCACTGGGACTCATATGCCAAGCTGGGTGATTTAGTCCTTTTTCTAGAAGAATCTGGAAGAACATGTTTTAGACAAAAGGGTACTCAGAACTACAAAAATTGTGTTTAAGCCTGGGTAGTGGGACTCATTCACCACTAATGGTGACTTAGTCCATATCCAAATTTCAATAAATTCAAAAGTGCAATCTAAGCTCCCAATCTATACTTCAGCTCCTGACAGATTTTCAGATTTAAAACTATAGAATTTGACTTGTAGGTGTTCTCCAGGCTTCTTTTAGGGTTTTTACCACTTTTAATGACTTTGATAAATATTTGAAAAAAATTCCAACCTTTCTCTTTGAAAAATCTACAAATTGGACCTACAAAACAGATGCGAAGAGGGGGAAAATGGTTAAGGGTTAGTGAATAGGGATTTGCCTTGGTCAAATCTCGGTTTGTTAATTAAACCATTGAAAATGAAATGAAATGAAATGAAAAGTGCAAAGAGAATGATGAATGAACAACATGCAATGCTACAACACACCAAAACCTTGAAGTGGAAGTTTCAAGACATGCAATTAAAAGCTCCAAAGTGCTTGAATGCAAAAATAACTTTATTATTTGATTAGAAAATTAGGAGTTAGTGAGGATGAAATGAGAGGAAAAACCCTATATTTATACATGATTATGCAAAATTTCCCAAAAATACCACATCACAAGCCAACCTTATGACTTAGAAAATAATATCCCATCAAAATTTTGAATTTATTTTTATTTTTGAGCTAAAGGGAACTCATTCACCCCTAGTGGCGAATGGGTCCCACTTAGGCATTTTAAGTGGGTGTTGGAAATTAAGTGTATTAAATGATTTTTATTGGGATTATTTAAAAAAATACACTTAAGTAGGGCATGTAAGTGTAAAATGGGGCCAATTAAAGCATAATAAAGGGTCAAATTATTAATTACAAGCCTAGAAAAGCATGAAAGTTTGTTATAACACTTTACAACACTTTGAAATAAGGCTTGGTAAGTGATAAAAATAGGTTATTTAGTTTAAATATATTAATAAGCTCCTAGAAAAGTGTGAAAGTGTGTTACAACACTTAAGTAAGGTACCACTTGAATTCTTTTAGTTTAATAGGTCCCAAGACCTAATGTGAATGTGTTATTCACATCACAACATTAAATCAAGGCACAATTAAGCCAAAGTCACAAGGAGGACCCAAATGAGACAAAAAAGTAAAAGGGTTACTTTTTTAGTGTCCACAATGAGGAATCCGACTTTGGGATGATGTTGAAGAGAGGTTCTAGAAAATATAGAGGTAAGTTACCTTTCAAATGCTTCAATTATGGTAAAGTAGGTCACTATCCTTGTAACTATCATTTTTGAGAAAATTAAAGTAGAGACATATATATAAACAAAAAGAAGAACCTTCAAAAGCATAAGAATAACCTATATTCAAAAGAGGACAATAGCTCATTTGAGGAATATACTCAATGTACAAAGGAAGAAAGGGAATAAATTTTAATCATGGCAATGGAATTCTAAGGAAATAAAGACCACCTTTTAGAAGATGGTGAAGATATGCAAGAACCTGATGAAAAATGTTATGAAGTAGATATAGAGGGAGAATTCATCTCTGCATTTAAATATATGAAAGAAAAAAGGAAAGAGAATAAAAAACTAAAGTGAATATTTAAGAATTTGAAATGATGGTTATTAATCTAGAAATTTAGATAGAAGAAGAAAAGAGGATAGAAAATTTCTTGTTATAAAAACTAAAGGAAAAATAAATGGACTATGAAAGTCTTGAGGTGGAAATTTTATCCTTGAGAAAGGATTTGAAGAAAGATAAGGATCAATTGAACAATAAATTGAAGTATGTGAAGAGTACTAAAATTCTAGATGAGATCATAAAAAACCAATGATCAACTTTCATCAAGATTGGCCTTGGTTTTGATGAAGTTCAAAATCCAAAGAAGAAATTTGCAAAACAATATGATAAGAATTCCTTTTTAATATTTTAAATGTTCATCAACCCAAGGAGAATGAAGAACTAGAAAATAAGATGATGATTTCATTCAAGCCTAACAAAAGAGGAGATTCAAAAAAAAAATCAAAAAATACAAGAATACAATAGGACTATTCAATTATTTCCCTTTTTTCTTACTATTTTACTTGCAATAAATTTGGTCACAAGGCAATAGATTGTAGAAGGTTCCCTACAAGGGAGATTAATTTTGTAAGAAGAAATGCACTTGCACCATTAGTTGATTTTAATATCATATGTTATAAATGTAAAAAAATTGGGCACAAGACAAAATTATGTAATAGTATCTTTCTAAAGCCTCCTAGATAGGAATATAAAGAGAATGATATTTATACTAGTCACAAGTAAGAACCTAAGAAGGAATAGAAAGTGAAGAATGAAAATTAGAAGACTAAAAAATCAATGATTGTTCAAACTGAATTTCATCCTCAAGAAAATCCATGGGTTATTGATAGTGGGTACTCTAGTAACATGACTAGAGATAGAAAGTAAATTCATCATTTTGAAGAAGTGGAATGGTGGTTTAGTCAAATTTGGTGATAATACTACAGTAAGGATATGCACAAAAGAAACTTTGAGTATTGATGAAATATCTATGAAATATGTATTCTATATGTTAAAGGAGTTAATCACGATCCTTTAAGTGTAAGTTAAATGTGTGATAAAGGCTGCAATCTCACATTCCTTGCAAAACGATGGGAAATCAGGAAAAATGGAAAGCCTATTGTAGAAGCATGTAGGACTGAAGGAAGTTTTTATAATCTCAATAAAGTCAAAGGAAGAAGCTATCCTTTGGTAGAATCAAATGAAAGTTATCTATGACATAAAATAATGGGTCATATCAATTTTGTTAATCTTGTGAAAATAATTTCCAAGAATTTATGAAAAAAATTGCTAAGCTTGTAAGCACCTTCTACAAAGAATATTAACAAGGAAAGCATACAAGAGTAATATTCAATACAAAGTCTAGTATTCTACTACAAAGCCATTAGATTTGCTTCATATAGACCTATGTGCAACTACAAGAAGAAATTCCTATAAGGTGAAAGGTATTTCATGTACTCATTGATGATTTCACTAGAATGACTTGGGTTACTTTCTTAAGAGAAAATTTTGAATCCTTTAATAGATTTAATATTTTTAAGGATATGGTTGAAAATGAAATTGGCTCGAATATCAAATGCCTAAGTTTTGATAGAGGTGGTGATTTTACTTATAGAGTTTGAAGAATTTTGTTAAGAATAAGGAATCAGAAGGTAGTATGTTGTTGTAATAACTCCTCAACACAATGGAGTAGCTAAAAGAAATAATAGAATAGTTCAAGAGATAGCTCGAACAATTCTAAATGAAGCTAATTTGGTTGATGTATACTCAAGAGAAGTATTTCATATAGTTGTACATATCCTTAATAGAGGACAAATAAGAGTTAAAAATTGAAAGACACCATATGAGTGAAACATGCTCAACTATATTTCAACCATTAAGCCAAAAATTGATATTATGAATATTAATATTTATGACAAAAATTCCATAGCTAATACCATTTAACACTTTTATGTTCATAAATCACCAACAAATCTGAAATAAAATAATATTCATTTCCAAATGTCAATAGATACATACAATTTTCACTTGGAATTCAACGCCTCAAGTCAATTTCCAATTGAATACTTTTCTTTCTATTACATTAATATATCCTTTTTTCATCTATAATAAATTTAAATATAGAATTATGATATGATTCCTTATGAAAACTTGCCTCCATTGGTGGATGAGAACATGATTGAGGTGCTTTTCCACCCAACCATGAAGCATTCCTTCCCTAGAATTCTTCAGTTAGCCAAATAATACCCGACTCTACATGGAACACTTAGCGAGAGATACAGTTTATAAGGTGGAATATGTGCATGCCTACCTACATGTATTTCTATCTACTTTGTTAGAATATGCAAGTTCCATGTTAGGTAATCAAATACATTAGAGAGAGGATAAATAACATAGTATTTCCCTATACATATATATACTGCAAAGCTTGACCAAGCTCATGCTGCATAAAATACAACTCTAGGAAGATTTTGAAAAGAAAATTTACTCTCTGGCACCTAATCCTGGAAGAAAATATTATCATATCAAAGGGGTATCCTTTCCTTTTAGACCATTTATTAGTAACATGCTCTAGTGTGCTATAGTCTACCATTCAATTCATGTATCATTCCATTCCATTAATTTACCACAAGTCATTTAACTAGGTTTAACCATTCATTCATTCATCATAATCTATCATTTATATGTTGCAAATCCATAATGTTTCATCACTGTAGTTCCTTTCATGTTGCAATCAATTTTAACAATCTTACTCAAAGATTAATCAAGATGAATTAGAAGGTATACCACATGTATGTGTTCATGAATAAATGAAGTTTTTATGCATGTACACATATATGCCTATAAATGAATTTAGTTGGAAAAATGTGTATACATTCTAAATAGGAAAAACATACCATAAACAGAGAAGAAAATTAACATGTTCGAATGTATTTTTCTAAGAATTTCAATGACATCTAGTCTCTTTTGAAATCCAATTAAATATTTATTTCACAAAAAATTGTCTTCCACAATTGACGTATAATCATTATAGACTTGACCTTGGAGAGGATTATCATTTCAGCAAAAAAGAAAGAAACCCCTTCATTTAGTTTCAATTCAGGTTCTAAGTTTGTCTAATCTAATCAATCATTCCCATCTGACGTTCACTTTTGAAATTATCATTACAATATTATCACAAAGAAAATCTTTATAAAAAAGTAAATATAATGTTCTGTTAAGATGGAAATTTACATAAAAAAGGGAGTAGTTGAAAGACCTGTTACTATGAAGTTGATAATATACCATTGTTACCTATATAATCTTTACTTATTTTCAAGAGTGTCTAAGCTTATTTTTTCCTTCACTATTTTTTCACAACCCTCAAGAGATTAAATACAAAGAACCTAAATGGGTTGTTCTCAACCTTGGTTTTATCACTAGAAATAATCGATAGTGAGATTTAAATGTTTGCATATATATACATAAAAATACATGTTTTTATATAGTCATGCATCATTGAATTGCATGAAGAAAGTAAGGGTTAAATAAACCTACAACAAGAGGTGGTCTATTCCCATTTTCATAGGGAATTCTTAACTATCTAACATGCAGTGAATGTTAACATCGTTCGGCCAAGAAAAAATAGAACAATGGCTTCATTCTTCACATAGCATTTCATAGAGTGGAATAAAATTTATACAACAAAGTAACAGAGACTGAATTAGCTTGGCCATATATTAGTGTGGCTCACTATCATCATAGCTTACCACCCAAGCATTTTGATGATATAGACGATGATGCATATCATTCATGTTTGGCTTTTATCAAGCATTGTGAACTTCTTTTCCTTCTAGGATCAGTGCCCATAGGGTGACGTAAAACAATATAGGAAATCATGTAAAAGGGTGGCATGCATCCAAGCACCACTTTCTAGAGGTATGATAAAGAGATGCACGAACATGGGTTGGGTCATATGGCCTTGACCTATAGGGGGAAAAAAGAGAAAATGAGTGAACCTCATCATGGGTTCTTAATTGATACCCATGCATGCAACATAGAAAAACAAGTTTTATGTGGGGGCTTTGGCCCCAAAAACACTAGCATAAAATGACACAAGTCAATAAAAAGAGGCATTTCACAAGCTAATAAACCATAAAAATGCATTCCACAACCTCAAATAATGCATACACAAATATGATATTGCTTCAAGAAAAACACCAATGATGATTCAAATTACCTCGTTATCCTTCTATTTTGGTGAATTTTCTATGGTATTTTTGGGAACAACCCTTCAGTGTCATGATTTTTCCCTCTTCTATTGATTTATTTTCTCGATTTTCATACTAAAAGTGTTGGAATGGGTATGTGCAGGATCATCATGGAAAAAATAGGCCCTTAAGTGGAGAAAAATTTAGAAAAATTAGAGTTAGGAAACTTGAAGTAAAAATTTAAATAAGTTATCTATATTATTTCAAAAATATGTAAGAATAGAATTTGTAGAAAATTGAATGTAGTTTCTAAACTATGAGTTTTTTTCTTAAAATCTATTTGGTGAAAATTTGAAATTTCAATGCAGTACTACTGAAATTTCAGGGAAAAATAAAAAGTAGGTGTCTGTCTGACCACCCTAACCACAATAAAATGATAAATTTTGTTACAAGGTTTTAGATATAAGTAGAGGAATCATGTCTGGATGTGATGCATATTTTTTTGTAATTTTTTTTCAAGTAAATAATTAATTATGAATTTTTTATTACAAGTTTTTAAAAATATAAAAACTCATATGTCTGACCACCTTAACTTGGTAAAAAATTCATGAAATTCATTTTTTTTTAATCCTATAGTATGTGAAGCATGGAATGTGACGCATATTTCAGATTCAAAAAATGTGATACAATTTTAAAGCTATAGATTTTTTTAAATTAGCGTATCAATCAAGACTTTAGTCATAATTCAAATAGAAAATGAATAATAATTATTTATTAAATTCAAAGTAAAGCATAATTTATATTGGTGGAAAGCTAAGAATCTCCTTTAAAAACCCTTTTCATTAAATCAATTTTGGGTAAAAAAGGTTGTCAACCACATACCCTACACATACCCATCATATCGCCACTTTTTGGCCCATCATGATCTTGGACATACCCGAATACAACATTATACTAAGAGGGGGGTGAATCAGTAGATATAAAAAATTACTCAACTTATAATACCTTTGTGGAAATTAATTTTTTAAACCATTTATGTGCAAGTTAAAAAATGAAAAGTAGAATCATAAACACACACACACATACGTCCATAACACTAGATGTACATGGAAAACCCAAGGTTGGGAAAAACCATGGTGAGAATAGCTATTAGGATCTACTATCATAATCCAACCTCACAAATAAATTTTTTTGTTACAATGGTTTTAGGGAACCAACCCATGGAAGTGTAGACATGTGAAATTAACATCGTGCACCCAATTCACGTTCATCCGCTCATTAAATAAATCAATTGCAGCAAATCCATTCACCAGGTAAATCAGGTCTTTAGTCCTAAGGTTATTCATTTAAATAAATCAAAGGCTCACATCATCCCTTAATTAAATAAATCAAACTTTATTTAATTAAAATCTCAAAAATACATATTCCATCCCTCTTTGATTTAAATAAATCTAAATATTTTAGTCAAATTGGTCAAACTCACCTAATCATCATCTTAGCTAATTAATCCTGATTAAATCTAATATAATGCATGTCACATCCTCTAGATAATCCCACTTGCACAAATAAATCGATTTATTGATTTATTAAAATCAGCATTTTCCATCAACATGGCATCTTTGGGGAATATTCCCTCAAGTTTGAATTCAAAATCAAGTGAACATGTACATCCAACAAAGAAATTAATGTCTCTTACATGTCCCTTGCACAAGTCAAACTCAACATTAACTCACAAATTCAAATTTGAAATCTCCCTCTCTTGGGCACATTTCCCAAATCTTGCGCAATCCTCAGCCACTCACAAGATGACAAGTGGCCTCTTTTCATTGGCTTGTCCTTTGTCCCACATTCATCCATTTGGCCGTTCTCTCATCAAAATAATCTATAAATGAAAGGCTTCATTCTTGATCAAATCCTACACATCTCAGTCCACAATCCTCATGCAAGGTCACTCTCTTAAACTGCGAACTGATCTTGCCCATTCATCATCTTGATCATCAACATATCATATTCAAATCATTTTCATCATGGAGCTTAATCAAGGATTGGAAAATGGCTTCTTTCCATAGAAGCACCAATCCACTATAAGATGCTAGTTTGATTATTAGAATGATGTTTTCTATGTTTTACTTGCTTCTTTTTCATTATTCTTGTGATTAGATGAATCTTATAGGGAATATTTTGTTTGCTTTGGTTTACTAACAATGCTAAGGGTTTTTGTTTTTGAGCTAATGCAGATTTAAGGTTCTACAGGAAGCACTAAACTCTCTAATGTAAGAATGCACCAACACCCTACACTGAGCACCTACTCAGCACAAACGAGGCAACCACCTCTTACAACATTACAATGCTCATATATGCATTAAATTGGTTCTACACAACCTGATCATGCATCATTATATTCAATACCTATTTTTTGTTGTTGATGTTATAAGCTAAGCAACTCATTCTCTACATTTATCTCTCTCTGCTCTCTTCTTCACTTCACCTTCTATTCTGCACTTTTCTTGATTTTATTCCCAAGATTTCTCCCTAACACATCCCCAATTATGTAGTAAACCAGATTGAATAAGTGGAACCCAAACAAAAAGCACAAATCATATTAGAATTTTTTATTTATTTTTAGTTCAACTTGTTCATGCAAAGTGGATTTTCTTCTATAATCACATTTCCTACTCTATGTCATGCTCTCTCTTTTGTTACTCCCACCTATTGTATTTTTCATTGTAGATCTTCTTATTCTTCTCACCATTGACTTGCACCCCTACTCCCTTGAGATTCACACAATCTGATCATCTTGAGCTCTCTTCTAAGGGTTATTTTCCCACTATCTTCTTTCGCAAGATTACTCTGTGTTGAGCCATACATGCATTAATTTCTATCTTGGAAAAACTTATAAGATTGGCAATACATAGATCCTAAATTGGATATGCATTGAATGTAGTTCTCTATTGACATAGCTTTTTGTGTTTCCATTCTGTAACTCAAATCACCGATCAATTCAATCACTGGAGCAGGTAGACCAATTAATTTTATTCTTCAGGTTGGTTGCCAGCCGGAAAACCACTTTCAAAGACTTAACCATTTAAAACCACCATCTTTGAATTTTAACCATTGATCTTGTAACTTCATGCCATGATCCAATGTTCTCTATTCACTGTCACTCTTTGAAGTAGCATCGTTAGATGAGCCTTCCTTTAAAACATGGTCGTCGATCTTATTCTATTTTTTCTCACTGTTACATTGAAGAGACCGAACCACTGCTCACTCTAAAATTTGTAGGTCTCTTTGATGAACCTCTATTGGAGTATCAAAGGAATACTCACTTGGCCTTGCCGATACATCATTTTCTCGTTGACCTACAACCCTTTTTTCACCTACAAAATCCACTTGACCAGATCATCACCATGCAATTCATAACAAGGATTTGAATTACCTATCAAGCAATCATCATTCTGTCATCTTGCCAAGGAATTTTATCAAAATTTCCTTAACGCCTCTCAGTTAGGACCCGCGTCATTGGAATTTCAAAGAGACCCAAAACTGACTCCCTTCAAAATAGGGTAGTCAAGATGAAAAACCATATAATGTTGATCAATTGTTACCACCTGTCATCGAATCTCAACATCACCATCTACTGTTTCCTTTTTCCACATGTGTTTAGCACAACACCACCAACCATCATTCATAGATATCCCACGCAATGTCCCAAAGTAAGAATTTCTCATAGAGAATCTTCTCGTACCAGCATTCAAGGTACCAAAGTCTAAATTTTTGTGTGAAATTATTGGTCTCGGTGATCCCTGGTATCATGATATATACACTTACTTGAGAATAGGAGTCCTTCTTGTAGATATAACCTTGAACCCCAAAAGAGCCTTTGTCAAGAAGTCATCCCATATTGTCATCCTAGGAGATATTGTATACCGTAGGAGCATTGAAGGAACCCTTTTATGATGCCTAAATGTTGAGGAAGCTTTGACCACTTTAACTGAGGTACACAACAAAATTTGTGGTTCACATTCAAGTGGTATGACCTTGGCTAAGAAACTGCTAGCAACTGGGTACTATTGGCCTATAATGGAAAGGGAAGCTCATGACTATGTGTGAAGGTGTTTGCAATGTCAACAACATGGGGATCTCATCCATGCATCGACTCAAGAGCTCCACCTAATCATTACAAACATGGCCCTTTTCAAAATCGGGGCTCGATCTTGTCAACAGTATCACCCCCACCTCATCCAATGGACATAAGTTCATCATCACTACCATAGAGTACTTCAAAAAGTGGGTGGAAGCCATTCCAATGATCTATATCATAGGAAAGCAGATATCAAAGTTCATCTTGAACTACCTAATTTTCTGCTACAGTGTCCCTCAAGCCATTATCTCAGATAATGGGACACCTTTCAAAAACTAGGATGTTTGTGACCTATGCCAAAATTTCAAAATCCAACATCGCTTCTCCACGCCATATTACCCCCAAGGAAATTCCCAAGCTGAGGCTACAAATAAAACCATCTTAAAAATCCTCAAAAAGATGGTCAATGAAGTTGACTGTGACTGGAACCTGCAGCTAAATCCCAACTTATGGGCCTACCAAACAAGTATCCACACACCAATAGGTGCAACCCCTTTCTCCCTGGTCTATGGATCAAAATCCATCCTCCCCATTGAGGTCAAGCTCCCATCCCTGAGGATATCATTGCAAAATCTCATTACAGATGAAGAATATTGGGTATAATGATTGAACGATCTGGAATTATTGGATGAGCGGCACATGGATGCCTTAAACCATTTTCAAGTCTACCAAAACCGTCTCAAGTGGAGTTACAACAAGAAGATCAGGAGTAAGACCTTTCAAGTCGAAGAGCTTGTACTAAAGGAGAACTAGAAAAATGTACCAAATCTAGATAGCAAGGGAAATTTTGAACCCAATTCATTGTGACCATTCATCATCATAGTGAGTTACAAGTTAGGCGCATATAATCTATCGACACCTAAAGGGGAACCTCTATAGGATCCCATGAATAGCTCCCATCTTAAAAAAAATTATGCATAAAACTTGGAAGGTGTAAAACCAAAAAATACAAAAATGCAAAAAAAAAAAAAATCAGAAAAAAAAGATTGAAAATAGTAAAAAGAAAAATCATCCTCTAATGAAAACCACTTTGGTGGCGCTTTGGGAAAGTACCTTGGTGAAAACCTGGAAAACAGGCACCTTGTGTAAATAAGCACTCTCCATCCACCAGGATCTCCATGGCTTGTTCTTCATCATTCATCCATCGCATTCCATATCTCCTTTCGTCACCCATTCATGTCTGCATCATAGTTTGGTCCTATGTTCATATCATGATCCCTCCTAGTACTACTCGACCCATTCTTAAGGTCAGTTTGTCCTGCCTATATTGGAGCAGTCTATTACAACACACTAGGAGCATGTTATCATCAGATCAGATTCATGTATATTCTTGAAGTCTTCCTTAAAATCAAAAAATCCAAAAACATCAGAAAATAAAAAAATCCAAAAATATTCAAAACATATCAAAATCCAAAAATAGGTCAAATTTCAGTCAAAAAGTCAAAAAAAGAGTCATCTTGTCAAACTACATGTCTCTGAGCTATGAATGTAGGCAAGATTGATCTTTGATCTTTCCCTAAGACACTTAGGTCAGTCCTTTAGGAGTCCGTCATAATAAACTAGCAATTTGTTTGTTCAAATTTCATCAATAATCCAATCTATGTCAATCGAACTATGTGGTCTCTGCATGTATAAAATAGGAAAGGATAATATTTGATCATCCCCTGAGGCCCCTAGGATAGGTCTTTAGGTTAGTAGTTTGGTCAAAATCTCAGAAAGCACCAAAAACATTAGAAAATTTAGAAATCAAAACATTTGCAAAATGTCTTGAAAATACCAAAATAAAAAAATAGCCTCAAAACATTTCAAAAACTTCAAAAACATCCAGATATTTGAAAAAAATACATTTATCCCATCTTGTTTTCACCTGCAATAAGCATCCACTCAGAATAAATAATCATCAACCTCAACCTTTGGTGAAACAATCAAAAACAAGTCTAGCAGGTTGAAAGTGAAAACTAAAAACATCAAAGTCTCAAGTCTAGGTCAGTAAGTAAACAAGTTGGTCAAATATTGGTATTAATAGCTCATCATCCAGTTTGTCCCAAACCATTTGATAATATCATGTAATAGGATGCATCCTTCCTATAATGGACATCAACATTAGGCATCACCATAGTTTAGTCTTGGCTAGCGGTATGAAGAACATTAGCTTGTTTGTTTACTTGGTCTTTGTATTTTGACCTATCTTATTATGATCATTCATGTGACCTCTCGATGATGTCCAAGCAAAAGGATTTAGAGAGAAATAAATAGGGCAACAATCATTATCTTTTTATCTATGGTACTTGTTGGATGTTCTTGTAATATAACCCTGGTCATGCCTACTTTGTTTGGTCTGTAGGGAGGGTGTTTTAGGTGTCTTGTTGACCACATAGGAAGGATTTCCTTTCTATATTTTGTTCTGAGATGTTTGAAATATCTGAATTGTATTCTAAATAGGGTTCGGTATGTCAGGTGTGAATAGGAGTACCCCTATCTGATTGTCGAGTCAAATTCCATCACACTAGGTGCAACTCCATCTTGGTTCTTTATACTTGGATGCATCGTGCCTATGTGTGTTATCAAACATAAGGAAAATATCCCTTTTAAAATCCCAGTTCCTAAGAAGAAAATCACCATCATCATCATCATCTCTAATAAAGTCTCATGGATCACGGACTTATTGGATCCTCTTGTCTGCGTCTCATTTCTTCTTTCTTCTCTCTATGCTAACATGGTACCATGATAGTTAATAAAAAACATCACTAATGCATCCATTTTGCATACACAAACCGTTAGCATACAACATATCATATCATATCATATAGGAAAAATTGATCATCTCACATGCATTGCATTTCATCATTGCATAATATAGATTGGTTATTCTAAGCATCTCATAAACCATACATTTGCATCCATTACATAATCATAAAAACATTATAATATACACGTTATCATATCATCCATTTGCATCATCACATAGGAATCATTATGTCATCATAAAAGCATCATCATATCATATCACGTGCATCATCACATCATCATATAAACATCATATCATCCATAAATACATCATATCATACATATTGAAAAAGATGCTGAAAAAGAAAAGGAATATGTCATAACTTCTCATACATCTCATGACTATAACATATAACACCATCCATTATGGGAATAATATAGATCTGTTAGTCTAAGCATATCAAAATCATTTGCATATCATAAACATTTTCATCCATAGCATCCATACATCATCATCATAAAAAGTGCATAGAAAAGATATTGAAACATAAATACATCCATCCATCCATAAGCATTTGCATAATCATACATTGCATAATATAGAATCATACATACATACATCACATAATAGAGAGTCACATCATGTCATCACATCACATGTAGAAAAGTAAGTACATCCATCAATCATGCATAAATAGAATAGACACATCTCATAAACGAACCGATCATATCATATATATCAAAATAATGTGACTGTCATGGTACAAAATCAAGATCAAATGTCATGAGTGTGCATCAATCAAATGTATAAAAATTACCACGGTGCTATAAAAACCTGAGCCTTTGGATCTTAAAAAGAATAGTTTCATTGATAAAAAATGTGAGCTAGCCCTGGTGGCTACTCCCCTCACCCGCTTGCCTCTCAGGTTGATCTTGCCTGTACCTCGTCTGCTGGGAGAACTCTGGCACCTGAGCTATTAGAGGCACTTCCTTTCGATAGTGGATCCTAAAATATGTTTCCTCTTGCATGGCCTCATGGTACATCTACATGAGGATAGTCCTACCCTGTGTTGTAGTTGTCATACTCTCCATATGCCGACGTCTTCCCACCTCCTATGCTAACTATAGATTTGTAGCCTGCTGTTGCTACCTCTCATGGTCAAGCTCTACTATGAGGTCCTAGACCTACTTCCAGGCCTGGTACCTCTCTTTCGTCAATGCATGCACCTATGCCTAAAGCTGTTGTATGAGCACATCCCTCTGATTAGGCTGAGGTGGTGGAGGCGGTGGTGGTAGTGGTTGATCTCCATGTGGGGGTTGTTGGTCCCTCATAGGTGCTTGCTAATCCCTAGGGGCATCTCTCTACTAATGCTCATCTCCCTTATCTCTGTGCTCTGGTTGGTGTGGAGGTGGTCCTCCTTCTCTATCTCCATCTCTATCTCCTCCTTGTCCTCATCCTCGTCCTCGCCCCTACCTTGTTGTCTGGCCTCAGGGTCTCGACCATGGAAGTACTATCCCTAGCATTGTCAATCAAACTGGAGGCCTAAACCAGTCATCATAAGCCTGTGTAGTACCTAAGTCCCCCTGCCCCTGATCATATGCCTAAGGTTGAGCTACCAGTTGTCTAAAAATATCGACCACATCCTTTGGTGGGATCATGTGACCCCATGTAGTCTCCCTAGTGATCCTCACAAAAATGGCCACATATTGGTTTTCGGACCTGTCCTGAATGTCTCCAAACCGTCTTGCTTCCTGATCGAGTAAGTAGTGCTCAATCATCGTGTACTCATGTCCCTGTATGAGTCAATCCTACCTCGCATAAAAGAGTTGTTGTACATCATTGTATGATGTGGGCATCCCTAGCCATGGCCTCTAAGTAAATGTGGTCATCTCATAAATAACCCTCCTACAGTGAGGGATGTTGGCGTATCCTGTGTGTGTGAATGTGATACCACCCTTGTATCACCAAACTACTGGGTCATCGGGCTCCACGTCAACAACTATAACCCACAGGCGGAGCATGATAATGTGCTTCCAGGCCCAGATGTGTAGAAGTGTGACCCTAGCACTGAGGGCTTTGTTGTCACAGTATGCAAACTTGTGCAAATAATGGTAAAGTGAGTCCAATATAACTGGTCCCCATGCAAAGGAACACCTCCTAAAGAGCATCCACTCCCAAGATAGACTCCATCTTGGATTGAAATACCTACCCCACCAATCTGGAGCTACAAGACCTAAAATAATGGCTGCCACAATTAGTCAAAATGACGACACTCGACCTCTGTAGCACTTAATCTCAATCTGACCCCCAGTGAAGACAATCTCATCCATCCCAATAATCTCATAGCATGCATTTGTGCTAATTTCCATGTCATATATCACCCTCTCACCATGGATGGGCAATCGTAGAATCCACCAGACGTCCTCCAATGTGATGGTCACCTCGTCGGTGGGAAGATGAAAGGATTACGTCTCACTATGCCATCACTCGACTAGTGCAATCATCATGCCTAGTGTGTCCTAATAGTAGGTGCGTATGCGACGTACCATAGATCAATCACTCCAAGGTGCTCTTGTAGCAACTCATGTAATCTAGTCAACCTGCTAAGCACTGGGGACTGGTGCTCACGTGAATGTATAGGGTCTTTGTCCTCCTACACCAATAAAGTCACAACGTCAAGTTTCATAAAAAAATTGGATCCCATTTGAAATTTTCACAACCAAAACAACAAATGCGTCACTATTTACAAATGTGTCCCTGTTTGGAAACTCCAAACTGCGTTGCTTGGATCCCCAAATTGCAAACTCAACCACAACATCATTGTTTGACCACAGACCTATTTAACCTAGAAACCCTAAAGACCTAACTGAGTCACGATGGTACCATTTGCATATGCGTTACCATTTGGAGTTTGACCCCTAAATCCTAAACTACGATGTGGCGTCGTAGGTTGCAATAGCACCATGGTTTGAGGCCTAGCATTTCCAATTCTACCCTTTTAGCGGCTTGACTTTCAAATCTTATTAAATGTGCAAAAAAATTGAAATGACAAGTTGGGTTAGGGTCACATACTGGTGGTCCTATGCCTGGAAGTCGCTAGTAGACTCACACTCACTTAGAAATGTGTCAAGGAAGCACTCTTTGTGCCATCTCACATGAAGTTCAGAGCTCAAAAAAGAAATTTTAAAGGGCTGAGTGTGCAAATGAATTGAAAGTGACCCCTCAAGGGCTATTTAAGCATGAAAATTAGGGTTTTTTGACGCTATTTAGCCGTCAAACTAGGGTTTTGTACTCCCAATCCCATTTTTTCCCAACGAAAGTTCGTTTTAGGTCTTTTTTTGCATTTTGGCAGATTTTAAGCATCATGGAGCCTTTCTGGACCTATCAAGTAGCTTTTCCTCTTTTTTCGAGAAATCACCTAAAAATCCAATTTTTCATCTAATCTTTCAAGGGGGTAGTATACCAGTGCAATTCTTTCACTGGGGTAGCAGTGGGGCATCTGAAAAAATAAAATAAAAATTGAATTTTGATCTCATAAAGCTTATTATTTGAACCAACACAACAGGTACATTGCTTCAAAGAGGTGAAAAATGTAAACACAAAAATTATACTGATTGATATCATGCACCTGATCCTGATTTACTAACACCAGTTCATCCTAAATCATCTCCTTTACTAACCATTTAATTAAATAACCTTTATTTGATTAAATTCATCACATTTCATTTGTTAATTAAATAAATTAATTTTATCTGATTAAATCATCATCTCCTATTAATTAAATAAACCATTTTGTTTAATTAATCCTATAGTCCCTCTTTTAATTTAATAATTCATTTTATTTAATTAAGTTCTAAAGTCATCTCCCTTAAATTGAATAAATTTATCTTTAAATTTGATTTAAATCTAACACCATCCCCTTTTAATTAAATAAATCCAACTCTATTTAATTAAAGCTAGTATTCATTATTTCTCTCATTTTTATTTATTTAAATCCTAAAATCTAAGTCAAAGTGTCAAATCAACTAATTATCATCTAAGTTAATCAAATCATGATTAAATCCTAACTCTAATCCATAAAATCCTCTAGATCTTGCAACTTGTGCAAGTAAATGAATTTAATTGATTTATTAAATCTCCTATTTTCATTCAAAAAGGCATCAAGTTGGAATATTCTTCAAATTTGAATTTTGTCTTCCAAAGGACTTGTCCATCCAACAAGGCATTAAAGGCCTCTTACATGCCCTTTTTCTTGAGCCAAGTGGTATTAACTCTTCTTTCTTCTCCCTCCAACATGTTAGTTCTCCAATTTCAAATATTCACCTAATAACATTTATGTGCACATTCATCAAAATGTGCTCCACCTCTCTTCATTCACATGTTGACAAGTGCCATTGTGCTATTGGTTGATCTTTTGTACCACATTCATGCTTTTTTCTCATTCTTCCATCCTCCTCTTCTATAAATAGAAGCCTCTTTTACTAATTTGGGATCTAGAATCTTAGGCATTTTGATCCACAACTTATGTAAAGTCATTATCTTCATGTTTTGAGCAATTTCATCCATTCTCATCCAAGTCTCATATTTTTTATCAATTTCATAGCTAGGTTATGGAAAATTTTATCAAGAAGCACCATTGATCATCTTCAAGCTTGCAAGGAATTGGGAAAAGGGTTATTTTCCACATCAAAATAGCACCAATTCCCCCATGGGATTGATAGTTTGAGCATTTGAATAAGATTTAGTTTGATTTCATTTGTGTTATTTACTTTATTTCTTATTCTTCATGCTTCAAATGAATCTTATGGGGAATGATGGTTTTGATTTACATAATTGACTAATATTGTGTTTGTTGTTTATGTTTATGCAGGTCTAGATCCACCATTCAAAAATACCACTACTTTATCATTCACATTATTCAAGATGGTTAGACATAGTATTGGCATAGATGAATGACATTTTATAGGTTATTTTAGAGGTGCGCCATCTATTTTTGTTAACATGTATGCACTAGACCCATAGCTTGCATTAATTATATAAGGCCCTAACCAATTATGGTTCAATTTTCCTTTGTTAGTTGGGTCAACATTGATGTTACGTTGATTCTTGCGCAAGACCAAATCACCTTTATTGAATACACGAGGGATGAAATTTCCATTATAGCTATGTTTCCTTCTCCTAGAGTAATCTTGAAGGTGCTCAAGAGCGTTGAAGCACTGCTTGTTGAGCATTTCAAGCTGATGCAATTGTTGTTCCTTATAAGTATTTTTATCAATAATTCCTTGAAGAGCGATTATTAATGTACAAATCTCTTAACTCCTAGGGCATTATTGCCTTGGTACCATAGATGAAGTTATAAGGTGTAGTTCCTATGGATAATCTAACATTCATGTGATAGGCCCATTACACATATGTTAACTATGTGTGCCAATCCTTATTATGTTTGCTAACGGTTTTCTTTCAGATTTGTTCAAGGGTTCTATTAGTTGACTTGGATTGATTGTTATATTGCGAATAGTAGGGTGTTGAAAAGTGATGTTGTATGTTAAATATTTCTAAGAACTTCATGTCATTTTTCTTGAATGGTTTCCCATTGTTCCATATGTCTCCAATAGTATCTTATGCGGATTATTTTTTGGACTAATGTTCTTCCTCCAAAGTGACCACCACAAGCACCTGCATGAGCTTATTCAAGTGCTATGAGGATTTCATATTTTTTAAGGAATATAAGTAAGAGACCATCAAATGACCTTTGACACAACACATTAGTGAGAATTATATACTTAGATACAAGTTTTGGAAGACAAGCTCAGGTATTCTTAGGGTGCTGCCACAATAGTGGTTTACACTTTCTGGGAGATCCTGATTTTTGCTGAAATCACACATTTTTAGAAAATATAATGATTTAAGCCTTGAAATGTTTCATTTAAAGGATTCCAATTGAATATTGTTTGATCAAACCACCTTAGACCAAGCCCCCTTGGATAGAACCCCACTAGTTTTAAACCATACCTATAATGGAGTCTCCTTTACACCTATCAAAATGCTGATAAAAAACCACTTTTGATTTACCATTTGGGGGATCAAATGAATTAATTTATAATTTTTATTTTTTAAGTGTGTATTCCTTATTATAAGCTTCCAATAAATTTTAATTTTAATTAAATTAAATTTGATTATTATAGTTCTTTTTTAGTTCTTGTGAATGTAGGTTTTTCACCAAAAATCAAGCTCTTTGTTGTGCACATGTGGAAAAATAGAAGATTATCAATTTTTTTTTTTGAAAAATATCAGTGCACCAGATATTTAAGTCCTTGATCCAACAAAAAAAAAAATAATAATTTCGGTACATACAGAAAAAGTTACGCGTTATACGGTCGCACTATGTCTGAATTATAATTGTTTTGACTTTGAAACTTGACTAAAGAAAAAATATTCAATAAAAAACTATCTAACCAAGTGGATGCACTAGATACTAGAGTTAAAAATCTAATTTTGAAAGAGTTATAATTTTATCCTTCATGAAAAAAAATCTGTGTTATATGGTGAGCGTCACTTTTTAAAAAATGTTGTTTTTTGAAAAAAACTAGTTTTTGAGGGAGATGGAAAAACAAGTGCAATCTGATTCCAAATTTTTTGAAAAAAAATACATTTAGAATCTACAAACAAAATTTCATGAAACTCTATTTTGCATCATCTTTAAATTCCTTACGATTTAGCTGCTATAGGTGCCCGAAAGTGAAGATTTAGTTAAAAAAAAATATTTTAGTGTCTAGTTTGGCCAAAAATTGTAAACCACTATTGTGGGATCACCCCTTAGCTGTTGGCTTAGGAAGGGTACCATCTTTCAAATAATTAAATATCACATTGTACCATTCACTCAAGTCTTCCATGGTTGTTGATAATACTTCTTATATTTTATCTTCGATTGATGGTTTCATAACTATATGCACAATGAGGGTGAAGTATTTTGAAGTATCTAGAGGAGATATAAGAGAAACCACACTTACTATTACATTTGAATGTTGATTATCCTTTTGAGGGATGTTATCAATCGTAAATGATTCAAACTTCTCTAACAAAGTCATTGAAATATCCTTGTATTTTGATAATTTTTCATGCTTCGCTTGATATGTTCCATTTATTTGTTTAATGACCAATTATGAATCACCAAATATCTTAATGTCTCTAGCCCCCATAATTAAGTCGACACACGATCTAGTGAGCAATGCTTCATACTCGATAGTGTTCTTTATACATAGGAAGTTTAACCTATAAGACAAGGGAATAGGCTCCCCCATGGGTAGTATTATTATAACCCACACCAGAGCCAGTTCTACACTTAGATCCACCAAAATATATCTCCCATGTATTAGTTTCATTTGTCAACACATTATCTTTAGGGATTGAATCATAATGAGGCAATGCCAAAGGAGAAGGAGCATCAACTAGTTGGTCGGTCAAGGATTGACCTTTAATTGCTTTTTGCAAAAAAAATTTAAGGTCAAACTCAGTTAACAACATCACCCACTTAGCTAAGCATCTTGATAAATCTGTTTTAGTGAAAATATTTCTTAAAGGATCAAATTTTGTCATCATGTGTATTTCGACATTTAGTAAGTAATTTCTATTTTTACTTGTAGCAAATATAAGATCCAAACATTGTTTTTCTATGATTATGTATCATTTTTCATAATAAATCAAAGTTCGACTAATGTAATAAACATGATGTTTTTTATTGTTTTCATATTGTTGAGCCAAGAATGCTACAAGATCATGGGCTGATGCTGACATATAAAGGATAAATGGTTTGTTCTACATAGTAGGTTGTAAAATAGGTGTAGTGACAAGATAATCTTTCAAACTCTCAAAAATATGTCTACAATCCTTGTTCAAATTAACTTGAACATCTTTCTTGAGGATATGTTTGAATGGTAATGTTCGATCTACTAAGGATGCTATGAAGTTTCATATAGCCTAAATTCTTCCCTGTAAGGTGCGATATTGAGAGATGTTTCTAGGAGGTGGCATATTAACTATAGCATCAATTTTCTTCGTGTTCACCTGAATGCCTCTGTGAGATATGATGAAAGCTAGAAGTTTTCCACTATCTACACCAAATACACACTTTTTTGGATTTAATCTCATGATATATTTTCTTATTCATTCAAATATTTTCTAAAGGAAATTTACATTGGTTTTTCTAGTTAAATATTTTGCTAGGATATCATCAACACAATCATCCAAAATCTTATGTATGCAATCATGAAATATCAATGTCATAGCTCATTGATATGTTGCACCCACATTCTTCAATCCAAAAGGCATCATTACCCAACAAAATTTTCCCCAAGCTATTGTAAATACTATTTTTTACTGATCTTGAGGGTTAATAAATATTTTATTATATCCGAAAAATCCATTGGGTGATCCCACAATAGTGGTTTACACTTTTTGGGACATCCTAATTTTTGATGAAATCACATATTTTTAGAAAATATGATTATTTAAGCCTTGAAAAGTTCAATTTAAAGGATTCCAATTGAATATGGTCTGATCAAACCACCTTAGATCAAACCCCCTTGGATAGAACCCCGCTAGTTTTAAACAATACCTATAATGGAGTCTCCTTTACACCTATCAAAATACTGATAAAAAACCACTTTTGATTTACATTTTGGGGGATGAACTGAATTCATTTAAAATTTATTTTTGTAAGTATGTAGTCCTTATTATAAGCTTACCAAGAAGTATAATTTTAAATATATTTAATTTGATTATTATATTTATTTTTTATTTATTGTGAATGAAGTTTTTTCACCAAAAATCAAGCTCTCTTTTCTACACGTGGAAAAATAGTAGATTATAAAAAAAAATTTGAAAAATATTTTTTGCTAGGTATTGATGTCCTTGATCCAAAAAAATAAATAATAAAATTGAATTTCGATATATACAAAAGAATTTATGTTGTATATGGTCTACCTATGTCTAAATTTTAATTGGTTTGACTTCAAAACTTAATTAAGAAAAAAAATCCAAAAAAACACTATGAAACCAAACTATGACAACATTTGAGATCCAAGGAGAATAATCTATAGGTCCTATAAAACCAGCTTTGAGGAGCTTCTCAATCTAGACTTTAACTAATAAGGGTATCTTAGGGTTCATTTTTTGAATCTTTTGTCTAACAGGCTTAGCATTTTTAGTGAGGACTATATTGTGTGTTACAATCTTAGGATCAATTCCCTGCATATCCGAATAAGTCCAAAGGAAAAGTTTGAGAAATTCATGGAGTAAAGTTGCATGGTATTCTTGTTCTTCATCATCAAGGCACTTTCCTATCTTAATCACTTTTTCTTCATGTTTAATATCCATCGGTATATCCATGGTATCTCTTAAAGGAAGTGGATTTTATCTTGGAAATTTAGGGTTATATTCTTCTCTATTCATGTCAACTTCACTACTTTCCTCTTCTCTGTCTTTTTCCTTAGTACTAATCATAGCACATGTAACTCGCTTATTTTTAGGAGGAATGAATGGTTTGTCATAGAATCCTAGCATGTGTTTCAAGGCTTCATTGTCTTTGAGAAATTCCAATTATTCTTCACAATTTGTATCAATCAATTCTGGATGCTTCAAGGTGAGAGAATTTTTAGGATTACACATGCTGGTGTTGATGTTTAGCAAGGGTATTTTCATTGCTTGCATAATATTGGAAGGGAAATATCCCAAACCATTTTTTTCTTGCGTGTTAGGTTCTACAGGAACACAAATACCTTGTTCTTTCTCACCACATCCTTTTCCACTGTAACCAAGTTGTTTCACAAACTCATAGTCTTTTCCATAAATTCTTTCCATTTCTTTTGGGTTTGGTGGTTGTTTATAATCTATCTAATCAAATTTTGTTGTATAACTTGTGTCTTCTTCTAAAGTAGATGAGGTAGATGCTTGTGATTGTTCTTCTCAATTTTGCGTTGACATCACTATTGGTTTTTTTTCTGTCATCTCCTTTACTTGCGATTATGTACTCTCCCATAAATGAGTGTGTGAATTATAAGGAACCCCAATCATCATCCAACAATTTTGACACTTTTTCCATCTCTTGTTTTTCATCTTTCATAGCCTCTATGTTTGATGTTGGAATTAATGTGTTTAGAGGACTTGTCATTCCCTTTTCAACTTGTACGAAAATTTCAAGCTCGGAATCTATTTCAACTTGGTGTACCTTATTGTTATAGACATACTTCATGATATTATGTATTGTTGAAGGAACCTCATGCATCTCATGAATCCAAGGTCTTCCTAAAAGAAGATTGTATGAAAGGTCATGAGGCATAACATGAATAGGATTTTGTAAGGTAGCCTTTCTGACTGTAATAGGTAATGTAATCACACTGGGTGGTTTATTTCATAAATTTTCAAATCCTAGAATTGATAAGGAGTTAGGTTCAATTTTTGATTTTTCCACGCCTATTCTATCTAAAATATTGACACTACACACATTAAGGGCTGAGTCATTGTCAACAAGGGTTCTTTTAATTCCTGTTCTATTAAATTTGGCTATTATCATGAAGGCATCATGTTTCTTTCTCATCTCCAGGGGAGGGAGCTCATGTTGGTGAAAATTAATGTCTACATTGACTATATTCATTCCTTTAATTATAGATTCCACATCACTTGCATTTGTATTAGAGGGGATCACAACTTGTTGTAAGGCTACTTGAAGCATAGTGTGATAATTAGGGGAGTTTTGAATCAAGTCCCATAGGGAAATATTTGCAGGAGTATTCTTAAGTTGTTCAACAAGATCATACTCCTTCCCACTATGTGAAGGAAAATGAGGAGCACTAGACAAGATGGGATTAGGCAAAGGTAAAGGTGTTGTAGTTGGTTTTTTTGGTTGCATATTGTTTCTAGTGTTATATGTATGAGAAACGGTATTATGACTTGGTTGGTGTAAAAAATTATTCTTAGGTGGTTCAAGAGTGTAAACATGTATGTTTTGAATTTGAGGTTTATGTGAAGGTGGGAAAAGGATAAGTTGAGGTTGAATCACATTAGCGTCTCTTGGTTTTGGTTTGTCATGACAAGCCTTAGTGGATGAAACTTGTGAGATGAATTCCTCAAGGGATTCATCTAACATGTCAAATTCATCACTACTAAAAGGATTTCAGAGGGTTAGGTTAACCTAGAAAAAGAGATTTGACATAGTCAAATAACTATACTTTCTCCAAGTGGTTTATCTGTTTAGTCTTGTTTTTGGTTTTGTTTTCTAATGGATTCCAAATGCAATCTAATCTAATTGAACTATGAACTAATGTTGAAAATGAAAATTGCAAGAATCATATTCTATCCACAATTGCAATGAATTTAAATTATGCTACCTCTAGTGATTTTAATGTAATAGAAGTTATGCCAACTGAAGAAAAAAGATTGTAACAACAAACAAAAGCTCAGAAATAGGGAATTTAAATATAGAAAATGTAGTTCAAAATCTACACTGGGACTAATTCACCCAGAGGGGCGTATGAGTCCCAGTGAGGGATTTTCCCAAAAATTTCAATTGATTTTATGATTTTTATGTTGTATGATCTGTAACCTAAGTGAAAATGCATATTTTGTATGATTTTCAATGATATGAGGTGCAAAAATGCAAGCTATATGCACTTTCACTAATGCAAAATTTAGAAACCCTAGAGTGCCAATTAACTAATGCAAACCCTAATGCAATGTTAACACAAGCAAGATCTAGGATGATAATGCACTCCAAATCAGAATTATGATGTTCTAAATGCAGGTTCACCAAAATGAAACAATAGAAAATGGGATGGGATGCTTTTGTATCATTTAGAACACAGAGCAAGACCTGTGTTATAATTATCTCATTCAAGGATAACCTTGGAGATCTCAATGCAAAGGAGAAAGAGATCTTGCAATGGGGGTATCCTAGGGGCTAATTATAAAATAATGAGGGGTTCACCAGCAAGTTAGGACTTGGAAAGAAAAATGTAATGAGAGATGTAATGCTTAATTCTAATATGATGCAATCTTTTGCTAAATGATCTAAAAATGCATGTAAGACAAAACAAAAAGTTGCAAGATGAGATGTACGCACCTAGGAATCTAAAGATGACTAGATGGAGCTCTAAAACACTAAAAATCTTGAAATTATGAGCTACTAGGACTCATACGCTAGTCTAGGCATATGATTCCTAGATTTGGATTTCTGTGCAAGAACAAGTTTTTGGAAAAAGGGTATCTAAAACTACAAAAATTTGGAAAAACACCTGTAGTGGGACTCATAAGCCACTTTTGGCCTATCAGTCCTATTCCACTTTTTCAAGAATTCAAAGTTCATATTTGTACTTCAACATCTGCTCTTTTCTCCCAAATTAATTTCTGGATTTGAATCTACAAAAGACCTGCAAAACAAAATATAGACTTGATATTTCTTATGGGGGGTTTTCCTTGGTCAAACCCCTAGTTTGGTATTTAAACCTTGATAGAAACAATGAAATATGCATGTAAATAGGAATTTAAACCATAACCTTAAGTGTTTCTAAGTTTAGGAAATTTGAAATGCAATGCAACCCTATTCTACTGTGTAAGAATGAGATGCATGAATGAAATATGAAAATGGATGACTCACTTTGAGAGATCTCTAATCACCCAAATGAGCCCTAATAATGCCTGTACCTTCCTTAGGTTGAATGTAGAGTGATAATGGAGGATGAAATCACTTAGGAAACAAGTCATTAGACTTGGCTTGATGGCTATTTGCATCTCCCCAACCTAGAATCCATCATGATTTACCATCTAGACAATGATGATCAACCCTTGACAATGCTAGATCTTGGATGAAAGTGAGCTTGAAGACCTGCAAAAACACCTTAATGCTACTTCAAGACTCCAACTTTGCTTGCTTTTGAAACATGAATTCCCTTGTGAAAGAATTCTTGAAGACTTTGAATGCTTGAATCTTGAAATTGCTATTGAAAAATGCTTTCTTAGATGAAATAATGACTTAAAATCTTGCTTATATAGCCATTAGCACCTAATTTACCGTTATTCAGATCTCAAAAGCTAACATGAACAAAAAATTTGAATTAAAAAGGTGATTTTCCCACTCAAACTCTAGAAAAGCCCCAAATGGGACTCATACGCCAATCCTGGCATATGGGTCCCACCTAGGGGGACTCATATGCCCAAGGTGGCATATGAGTCCCACCCTAGATTTTTAGGGTCGGTTGTTAAAATTTTAAGTGATGTTAACGATTTCATCAGGTTTTTAGTTAAAAGAATCCTCAAGGTCTGAAATAATGGGTCTTATGGGCCTATTAATGATGAATTAAAGTGTAATTAATGAAAGGGTACCAAAATAGGTCCAAATTAGGCCAGAGATTGTACTATCTCCAAGAAGGGAGTACAATTTTTGTTGCCACAACACTCATCAATTCACTTGTGGAAAAGGGCCAGGACAAGGTGAGCATGTTGGTGTTTTTCCCAATACACCTAAGGAATCTCTAAAAAATAGCCAACTCCTATATTCAAGACCCTTAAAATGAATGGCCAACTAACAAGATTCAGTTGAAGACTAAAATATTCTACACTTTATGCTCTGTGGGACCTAGGAGGGTGTTCCTTCTAAAATTTCATTTGACTGTCTCAATGAATGACATAGCAAATCATAGATCAGTTCCTATGAGGGGTAAATAACATAATTCACTCAAAGGTTGGCTGGTCTTTGAGAAAATAACTATTAATTCACCAGGAACAAAGAAATATTTTTCATGCATTCCTCATAGTAAGTGAATTTTAAGATATTTATATTCTAACCCTAAGTCCATGGTCTGATATATTATTATTATCATTCAAGTGACAAATACAATGAAAAATAGACTAGTGTCTTCATCAATTGGGCAATGGAGTCATGCATCTTACAACTAGTTATATAGAAATTATTTAAATATGATAATTCTAGACTATTTTCATAAGGCCTTGCATTATGAAAACTCACTGTACATAAAGCATGACTTCTTACCAAATCCTCTATAAATCCTCACAAATTCATGACCTCATTTAACCATTTAATAAATTCTTTGAACCAAAGAAGAAATAAATACATGCATTCAAACAAAGTATTTGAAGATGAACAAAATATACTTGATATTGCATTCAAAATTTGCAAGATGATTTATAGAGGAGAGAATATGGATTATGCATGAAATTTGTTTCGATATTAGTAATTTCTATAAAACAATTTACGATTTACATATGCATAATTCAAAGACTAAGACAATTCGACTATTCTATTTATTGGTATTCCTTTTAATTTCTACCCTGTTGCATATACTAGACCTATAGACTCAAAAGACCAAAACCCCTTTGCAAACAAGCCCTGAATTCCCTTTTATAATAGAAGGGAGTAGACAAGCTTCTGGCTCAAAATGCATACCACATTACAAAATTTCATTTCACTTCAAATTTCATCTCCATTTCAAAATTCCCCACATGTTGATTCTACAATAACACATTGAAATGAGGAAACCACAATTACAAAAGCCACCTAAAAGGGAAAAGTAAAGTGCCACCAAAATTTCCCTCAGCTGCTAGATAAGCAACAAGTCTGACGTTCATATTGCCATGAGATCACACAGTCAACATCAAGCACCTCTAAAAAACTAGCCATGCATGCAGAGAAAGAACCACCATAGAAATTATGAAAAAACAAAAAAAAATCCATTCCACACACCACCTTTTCAAAAACCTAAGACTTAACACCACTAGCACACAATCCACAGTACATGCGCCCACTTCGTGTCATCACAAGAGATGGAGAAGAAACCTCAACTCCCTCTTCATCTTTGTCCTGCTTTAGCACAACACCATCTCGCCCACTTGAAGTCTTGATAGCTAAAGGTGGGACAAACAATACCTCTACTCTAGGGGATGTAACTTGGCCCAAGATCATGAGATACTGGTGATAACTAGAGTCTGTCTTCGTTTCAATTTTAGACGGCCTATCCGTGATGTCAATGGGTGAGTTTTGTCATCCAAAAGAACCACGCCCATATCTCAACTTGCTATAAGCTCCTATAGAAGGTTGTGCTAGTCCTTTACCTTTATCATATGTCATTCTAGCAACAGGTCCTTGGAATTGCAATCTCCTACTACACCTTGAAGGCACACTCCCAGGATTTTTATTTGGAACCTTGTCCTCTACGACCGACACACATTATGGAATGTCGTCACAGGACTTCTGCACATTTAGTCTAGATGATCTTCTAATAGGTCATGTGGAAGCAACTGGTTTACTCACATTCACTGTATGATAGTCTCTTGATCTCACACTGAACAATATTCACTCGACCACAATTTAGAAAATTTCCAACTACTAAATGCAAATGACACAATTAGTAGTTATCCCATCCTATATTTATTGGGTGACATGATGATAACAACAATCAATACCTAGAGAAAACACACACACAAAATTGTGGTAGTTCATTGGCGTGCATATTATCACCATTTATTTTTGAAGTGCATGGAAATCTACATATCATACTTCATGATTACCGTCAATTAAGTCTCCACATGCATAGAGATCAATTTGATCACACTTGCGAAGAGTAGATCATTAATGCCTGTTGGTTGTAGAAGTAAATGGCTATCACATTCTTGTTTATCAATTTTAAATGTCAACCGTTGATCTCTTAATGAGATGGTGGATCAAACGGCTTACATTGGGCTGACTAAGTTTAAATTCCAACAATGCTTCATTTATTTGTCTTTGGCCAATAACATCAATCCAAATTAGATAACAACTCCTCCATCAGTAGGTTTCATCCATCTCAAAAACTTGGTGGATTAATCCACATTATGGGATCTCAGTAATCGCATAGCCTTTAACAAGAATTCACCTTTTATGTGTGAGCCTGAACCATAGATTTTTGGCACCACATGACTCTCTAGCTCTTCTAGGGTTTTTCACCTAAAAGGAGAGTAGGTAAGCCAAAATTGATAATTATGTGCATTCAAATTAGGATGTGTATGCTGTTGTTTAGGCTAAATGAGATAAAATAAATGCAACTAAATGATCTAAATGATTGATTATGAATGCAAAATTTAAGAATTATGTTATGCTGGAAAATACAATGTGATATGCAAACAATGAAATATGAATGAATAAAGGAAAAAAAGAAAGATATGGACTAAATCAGTGTGCACCTAGAGGCTTGATGAAGATTTTGGAATATTCTAGATGCTGTCTAAAATCACAAAAAATCAACAGTGGGACTCATTCTTCTAGGGTGGCAAATTAGTCCTGCTTTTGATGAAAACTGTTAGAAACTGGTTTTTGAGTGTCAAGATCTGGAATCTGACAAAACTTAGATTTCTAGTCTTAAGGTGGGACTCATTCTCCACTGGTGGTGAATTATTCCTCCCTCAAAATTCTGATAAATTAGGAGACAACTCTACAACACCAGATTTGGGAATATCTGCTTGTCAGGTTGCCGAAGTCAATTATGTAGGAAACAGACAAGAAACCTTCTCCAAGCTTGAAATGTGGTTGATTTGACTTGAGGCACCTACTTGACTTGTTTACCACTCTTCAAACCTAAATTCTTGTTAAATTTGCACACAAAAGTCTGCAAACACACATGCAAGAGGGAAAAATTGGTTGAGGTTTGGCAAATAGGGGGTTGCCTTGGACAAACCCCACTTTGGTAATCAAACCCTTAATGAAATAATAGAATAAAAGAGAATGATAAACAAAAAAATGCAAATGCTATCAACTTACCAAAATCTTGTTGATGAAAATCTAAAGACGTGTCAATGGATGCTCCAAAGTGCTTGATTTATGCTTGATTTGATGTTATACAGTGCTTGAATGCTTGATTGAATGCGTGAATAAGTGAACTTGATGAATAGGGGTTAAAATGGACGTAAAAACACTTATTTATACAATATTGTACCTTATTTTAACCTATTAATACCTTATCACAGGCCGACATCAAGTGATTTTGAATAAAAACTCAAAAGGAAATTTGAAATATTTTGAATTTGGAGCCAAGGGGAACTCATTTGCCACCCATGGAAAATGGGTCCCACCTAGGACCTAAAAATGGGTGTTGGGAATTAAGTCATATTTAATGTTGTTTGTCGGTTTTACATTCAAAAATACACTTAATTAAAGATATAAGTGCACAAAGGGGTCAAATAAAGCATAAGAAAGGTGTAAATAGTGAAGTTGTGCCTAAAAAAGCGTGAAATCTTATTAGAAGACATGACAACACTTCAAAATAGGTCTTGATTAGTGATGAAAAGGTGGTTCTTAGGTGAATTGTAATGAGTAGACTCTAGAAGAGTGTAGAAATGTTTTACAACGCCTCACAACACTTTCACAAGACATCATTATTTGAATTTTAGCACCTAAATAAGTATATGTTGTGCAATTTTTGCACACATGCCCCACTGAAAGCAGGGAACCTATCTTGCTTTGGTCTTGGATGCTTTTGATCCTTTGATTATGGAATTTTCTTGCTTTGAAGTGTCCTTGAGTGATTATTCTTCTTGTATGAATGACCCATTTGAAGCAATACTGTGAAAACATTAAGTCTTGGGGAAATTTTTAGGTTTTTCTCTGATTTCAAGATTTTTCTCCCTGGGCGGAAATCCCTGATCGCCTTGAAAGCCCAACGAAGGCTGGTTTCAACACTACTCTCAAAGATTTTGGCTCCTTGGGGAATTCCATCTTCCCTAAAATTTCCCAAAATTTTGTCAAGCTCTTGGATCCCCGAAATCATTTGGGTTGTTTTTTCATTGCATTAATACTTTCTATACAAAATCTGTAGCCCATGTTTAATGGATTTTAGAGGGATTTTATGTTGAAAATTGGTGTCATTTTCCTTGTTTTGAATTTGGAGAAGCTTGACCCCTGAGTGTTATATTTGAATTTTATGTTTGAGCTTTGAATTGCTTGCTTCGGTGATGTCTTTCTAGTACCTTTTGCATTTGTTTGAGTTTGGAGATTCTTGCTAGTCTCTACCCTCATGAATTGCTCTTCATCCATGGTATGTTCATGGTGCCTTTACTTTTAATTGATGAGTATGAATGGATCTATGATATTATGGATGTGCTTTGAGTTTGAATTTTGGCGTGCAGAGAGCTTGCGAATTGAAACTAGGGTTACTCATTCTTTTGGATGTCTTCCTTGATTTTGATATTGCCATCCTTTGCTAAATTGATGATTTAATAGTGCCAACCCTTACTTGATTTGGTCCTTAACTCTGATTTTGTGCTTAATGTCGATTAGTTTTAATTCGACCTAGGGTTCTTAACATTTAATGAAAGTGGCACCCTGGGTGAATTAGAACCGATTGTTTTCCATTTTCATTCAATAGTTGTCTCACCTTGTTTTGAGGGTTTTAGATGAACTTATCATGGTTAGTTGAATAGGAGAATGAATTGAGATCTAAACTATGCAATCATGGAAAAATCCTAGGGTTTCAATATTAGAATTCATTGCCAACACTATCAAATTTCCCTTAGACAAGCTAGAAAGTTGAGTCCATCAATGAACAATCTAATAGGAATGAAATTTGAGATCAAATCCCCAAATTTGTGATGGTTCGATCATTTTGGGAAAAATCATGGTGAAATCAAAACTTTTAGGATTTCAAATGCTTCACAGAATTCTGCCTCCTCCAAAAATTCCCAATCCTCCACCATTCCCTCATTTTCCCGAAAACATGTGAAGTCTTGCCAATTTTATGGATTTCCATCCCCGACAAAATTCCCCGAAAACCTATTAGAAATGAAGAATTGGGGGAATGCATGAGTTAAAATTTAATGATTTTGCATCACATGATTAATTTGAATGATTTAAAGATGTATCATGCCATTTCTTAACTTATGATATTGATCAAATTATTTTTGGGTGAATATTGATCCTCCATCGCTAAAATATATCTGGCTAGGAATTCCTCGAGATTCCTCCCTTGCCAAAATTCCGCGAGAGGATAAAAAACCTGAGATTTTAAAAGTGATGATCTTTGTGATATTTTTCTAGAGATATTAAGCATTGTTGAACTCATTTGTAGGATGAATATGTCATTTATGATAAGCTAACACCTATACTCATTTTGGACACTCATTGTGGTCCCTTTATGAATACAGGCTAAATCAAGCAAGGCCATTGCTGGTAGGGCTAAGGGAAAGTTAATGGATCCTAGTGATGAGGGAGCTCCTGTCTTAGAGGCTGAAAGAATCAAGTTGGACATGAAAAGAAAGATCCTTGAAAGCAAGTTGTCTTCCATTTAGTCTGAAGTGATAGATACAAATGTAGGAAAGTGGGATTACGAGGAGTTTAAGGAAAGAATGGCAATAAAAGACCCAACTATGCTAGCTAGGAGATTGGTGGATTTTGGATTGGCTCATGTGGTTGGCTTCCCTTCAATAGTGAAATGTTATGAGTTGGTGTTAGAATGTGCCAGAGATTATGATTCGAGTACACAAATGGTGATCAGTCCACAAGGCATAGTACTTGCTAATTTCTCCCTTGTCTCGATGGCTCTGACATTTGATATGCCATACAGATCCCATGTGGTGAGTTTTGATCTTGATATAGCCAGGAGGCATTATGCATAGGATACCAACAAGGCTTTCAAAGTTATCAATTCTTGTGTGGAGAAACCCAAGCCACATATCTCCAAGTTATCTAAACAGTTCTTCAGAGCAAAGTAGAAGGAGGACTACTATGATGCAATCACTCTTCTCAATAGAGTGACGGGTTTGAAGAGTGTAGGAGTATTTGAGACATGGATGTTTTATATGATAGTCAGGATGGATCAAGGCATAGACTACCATTGGGTAGGTGTCATAAATGCCTTAATTCATGAACAATTGTGCAATGTTTTACAGACCAAGAGCTTCACAATGACATCATACTTGGTTTATTGATTGGAAAGATTCCACCCATACAAAGTGTTGAGCAGATGAGGAGTTTTCAGCCAAGATGTGATCTATGAGGTCTATCCCCAATTGCATTTGGGTAGTTCTAGTTACAAGAGGGTGAATGATGCATTCACCATGTACATTACAAGGTTACTCCAAGGAGCAGAACATGTAAGAATTTTTGATGCTGCAAAGGAGCTAATCCAGAAGTTTGGAGCCTACTTTATCCAATTTCCTAGTTTCTCTTACATTAGAATTGATGGTTGTCAAAGAGCTCCTTATAGACTGCCTAGGTCCCAATGAACCACATCATACTCTTGGAGGTTACAAGGAAGATTTCTGATTTTGATGATATTCTGAAGGACATGCATAAAACTAGTTTTGGAAATGATTTTCCATTGAGGATAGGATGCAATGAGGCTTGTCCTTACATTATCACAACACACTCCTTTGAAGAAGAGATGGGTACCCTTGGTTTGGAATTCCACTCTAAGAGGTCCATATTTGATAGAACTAGGGGTGCACAAAAGAGATCTAGCAGAGATTTCAAACAAAAAGATGACATTGAGGATTATTGGGATAACTGTAAAGATGAATTTGAGGTCAGAAGGAAGAAGTTATAAAGGTTTCCTACCCACCTGATCAAGATGTACAACATCAAGGCCATCCCAAACTAGGTTGATGATGATGGGGAGATAATTCAGAACCATGATTATGATCCCATCAATGATAAGCCAATAGGTCAAATTGACTGGCTAGAAGAAGAAAGGATAGAGCTGGAGAAAATCAATGCTCCTATGATTAAATACTCCAAGCTATGGATCAAGCATAAAATTTGGGAATTGGACAGTGAAGGAAATCAGTATACATATGATTTGATGGGAAACTTGGAGTCCCAATCCACCTTTGAGGAAGATGAGTAGGACTCAAAAGGTAAACAGAAGGTTGAATCTCCCTTCAAGATCAAAATCAAGGGTGCCTCGGCAGAGGTTGAAGAAGAAAAGAAAATTAAGCCAATTGCTAAGAGGAGGAAAATTGCTTCTAAGGAGAAGATATCTTCTCAAGAGGAAGAGCATGAGGAAGGAGAGGAAAAGGATAGTATCCCTATGCCTAAAATGAGAAGAGTTTCAAAAATTTAAAGGAAACAAAGTGTGCAACCTAAAGGAAAAAGTGAAGACATAGGACCATAATTGATAGATGTTGAGAGTTTTAGGGAGAAGACACAAGTTTACACTAGAAAGGCCAAAACTCCTCCAAAAGAAAGTCAAAAAAAGAGGGTACCCCTGAAACTTCCTCTACTACACAACAATAGGAGGACACTCCTGCCCTACCTTCAACTCAAGAGTTGCATGATGAAGAGAAGGAATTGACAGAGGCTACTGGTGAGGACATCTGTCAAAGTGAGAAGACAGAGGAATTAAAGGATGGAGACCTTCTGAGTGCAGAAGTAGAAATTGGTAATATCTTGCAGTCTTCTTTGGTTTCCTATGAGGACTCACCAGCTGGTGATGAAGGAGAAAAGTTTATGGAGAAGGAAGAGGCACACGAGAGAACTCCTTCCCCAACTCAAGTGGTGAAATATACAATACACTAGGAGGAAAGTCAAATTACGGAGGATAATAAGGAGAAAGATAAAGGGGAAGATAAAAGTGAAGAGGTCCCCTTAGTATAGAACTTAGATGTTGACTCCTCCATGGATCAACCTAGAAAAGATAAGCAAGATAAGAAACATTTGGATGCCTCTAATGCAAGTTGGCTCAATGAAAGGCTAAAAAGCAAGAAGATAGTTGTGGATGACACTCCTCCAAATTAGGATTTGTTGCTAGCCAATATTAGAAAAGGAAAAGCAAAGAAGAAGGCCAAGGTGATTTCCAAGATCTCTAGGGATGAGGTATATAACAGGATAATCCACATTGCCACCCCAACAAAAGATAAAGGAAAATGAGAGATAGTCCCTCAAGATTATACTATTCAGACAATAAACCTGGGGCCCACAAGTAAGGATCGGGAGAAAGAAGAGTTCCAAGTGTCCTCCCATGCCATCTTAAGGAGGTTAGATAAAGAAACAAAGGAGAAGGGAAGGTTGCAGAAACAATTGAATGATGTGTGTAGGTATGTGCAACACTTGATGAAGCCTTTGCAGGCTATGGGACGTGAAGGAGTTTCCCCTGAGTGATTTTTTCCTAAAGAGGCATTCACGAAGATTGAGAAGATGAAGGCTTCCACACAAACTACACATGAATGGTTGCAAGGAGTGATGCTTAGAGGGAACAACATGAGTAAGGAGATTGTGTCTACCTATAGAGATGCACATAGGTTGTTTGAATGGCTAAAACATAAGTTGGGACAGGACAAAATTGATAGAGACCTGCTCCTACAAAAGTTGAAGACCATCATGGAATACACAAAGGAGAAATTAGT
The DNA here is from genome assembly GCA_007258455.2 of Sequoia sempervirens. Classification (NCBI taxonomy): domain Eukaryota; kingdom Viridiplantae; phylum Streptophyta; class Pinopsida; order Cupressales; family Cupressaceae; genus Sequoia; species Sequoia sempervirens. The sequence goes on from VDFB02047230.1 coordinate 117,693,695, forward strand.
AAATGATGAAATATTTCCCTCCTCAAAAAATTTAGAACCTTGGGAGTGGTATGAATCATTGCAGATTAAGCAGAAATTTTTTAAGAGAATTCATCAGCAAGGGAAGCAAGTAGGAAATGCATTGACTGACATTTATGGTAAATGTATTTCATTCTTTGAAATCATGACTAGAAGGAAGAAGTTTGCATCGAAGAACTTGAGCCTGGAGCAATTAAGGAAGTAGTGGCATTAAGTTTATGCCCCAATTGATGATGGTCCAATCACAATCCACCATTTGGATGATGCCTCCACCTACATTGTTGTCATGGAGAAATATCAAGATCTCAAAGTGGAATGGGATAGGGTCGTTAGGCACTCAAGGGAGGAGATTAAATCTATTGAGAGGAAATTTAAAGTGTTAATCACTCCACCTTTGGCTAACTTAGAGATTTTTTTTCCAAGGTGCAAGATAAATTAGATCGAGATAAAGATAAAGGGCTAGATAATGAACTATTGCATTGAAATTTGTGCTTCCCATTATCCCTCCTTCATCTTCGACATGCGTTGGTTAGAGCTGCATTAGAGAATCTAGGCTAACCTGGAAGGAGTCTGAAGCATTTAATGCTATATTTAATTTTTGTTTTAAGAACTTTCTAGGCTGACTTGTTTTGGGGCCGATTATATTTGTAACCCTAATTGGGCTGACATATCATGAAGTCTCTATAAAATGGAATTTTTCCTCATTTGTAACGGCTAGTTAGAAAAGGAGTTAGACTTTGAAGCAAGTTAAGAGAAAGGTTAGAGCTAGGAGTTAATTTTGAAGCAAGTTCTATCACAAAATACTGAAATTGTTGTTGTTATTGGGTAATTCAATACAATTGCAAATATTGTGCTTTGGTGATCTCTTTTGTTTTGACTTATCTTATGTGGTTCTTGTTATTCTATCTTTTGAAGATTGCTTCAATATATCTGATATATATTATATTTAAGGTTAGAAATGATTCAATGTTGTTTATGGTTTGATGCTTGAGGTGTTTGTAGCAAGCCCTAGTCCATACTTTTTGTAGCTAGTTGATTGTGAGTTGCTTTGTAAAGTTATCCTGGACCTTATATTCATGTGCTTAGTTCAATTGTGAGTGTTTATTTATTTCAATTGAAAATAGGGTTGGTTTGAATGAATGTTCATGATCTAAAAATCTTTAATTCCTTAGAAGATTGCAGTATTTCTATAAGATTGCAGATGAAATCTGTGTTAAACTGGAACTAGTTTGAGGGATTGGTCGATTTCAAGCATTTCATAATTTACATTGTTGGTCTTAGGAGTATTTTTCATTTTTAGAAATCTCTCTTAAACCCTTATATTTTTCTATTACTTTTATTATCTGGGTTAGATTTAGGATTCAAAGTATCACCATTTTTCAAAATATGATAAGTTTTAAAGATCTAGTATTTTTTGTAAGGTCCCTTGTGATTACCAACATTTTCACATTTATCACTGAGTTTCTTTTCATTGTCAAGACCTGACATTAGAGACCTCAGGGTTATATCTTGTGGCTTGCTAATAGAGATCTACCTTTGAAGAGAGATAGGATACTTGTATCTTGTCTGAGTTGTTGTTATGTAGAAAACACCATCAATAGATTGGTGCTAGAAGGAGGGCCTGGATAAGCAAGCTGGATCATTTTCTATCTGCCATTTCTCCTGATAGATTTTGAAGAACCAGATCTACTCCAAGGGAAGTGTAATTTCAAGAATTACAAGCTCCTACCAAGTCAAGAAGGACCAGAAGAAGGGGAGAATCATCATCCACCCAACCACTTCCATCATCTCCTTCATCCTCATCTTCAACAAGTCCATCTTCATCTAATTCTAAAGCCATTCCCATTTAGCAACCTTAGCCAGTCATTAATCAACCTTTACCACCCCCACCTTTGCCAATGGCTTTCCTTTGAAACAACCCATCTCCATTATATTTCAGTAATTACAATGTCATTCCCAAGAACCTTGAACACTTCTATTCAAAGTTCCATGTTAATGATCCCAATAGGACTACAGAGGAACATATCAGAATTGTTTAGACTTTCCTTAGGGATATAGGGATAAACCATGAGGATGTTGCATGCAAGATTTTCCCTTACTCTCTTAGGGAAGATGCATTCTATTGGTACAATCATCCACTTGCTGGGTCGATTCATAATTGGAATGAGTTAGAAACTACCTTTTTGCAAAAGTTCAAGATTCCCATTAGTGCTAATGAGTTGTATCTCCAATTCACAAAGGTTAAGAGAGAGGTAAATGAGCCTATAGGGTCCTTCAATAATATATTTCATCAGGAATATACTAGGTTACAAAATCCATATGTTGTAGATGATTCCACTACTTTAGAGGTCTATTATGAAGGTCTGGATAGCCTGAATACTCCCTTCCTCAAATGGAGACCCAATTCCCAAACCACCTTGCTTGGTGCATACACAAAGGCTATCAAGGTTAGTATAGATTTAAGGAAACACCTGTCTGGCCCTTTACCATCGTTAGGACCTACTGCTCACCCAAGGCAGGTTCAAGCCCTCAATCAAGCTCTAGCTAACCATACTCCTATTATGAATCCAATGCCACAATTACCCTTGGTTCCACATCTAGGTCCTATGAACCAAGTCCCACCAATGGAAAATTAGCCCCATCAAAGTGTTAATCAACCCATTCACTCACAACAATAGGCTAGTTTCCCTACCTATCTGGAGAATTCTGAAGTTTTGAATCAGTCTCTGGGTTTTGGTACAATGTCAATATATCCTCAAAACAATGTAAGTCAGACTCCTTATAATAATCTTGACAAGGAGAGATTAGATGAGTTGATTGAGTAGGTGAAGAAGTTGAATATGGAGGTTACTTATCTGAGAAATCATAATAGTTAACTCCAGGCTTCTCAGAGGAGTATGCAATCTAATTATAATAGAGAAAATAGAGATTCCCAACATGGGAAATCTTCTGACAGAGGACAATATTTTGACAGAGGACAAAATTTTGAAAGAGGGAAAGATTTTGGGAAATTTTTTGATAGAGGACAAGCTAGTGGACAAGGATTTGAGAAGAGACAGCCACTCAGAGAAAAAAAAATGGACTACAAGGCCAAACAATGGAGGTGTTCCTACTCCATTAGATCATCCTTCTAATCAAGAAAAGCCTTCTAGTGGTGTGTTTCTTGTAGAGGAAATTTTGTCCGATTGGTGTAGGCTTCATAAAACAAGTCATCATTCTAAGCTAGATTGTCTAGAATTATAGGTTGTTGCTTCCATTTTTTAGTATGAAGTGGAGAATAATTCTAGTAATCAAGAGTTAGTACCATCCACTCCTTATGACTCACATGTGTTGGTGCTAAATCATGCTCCTTTCCCACATAGTGAGGAGAATGGGCCTAAAGAAGAGTCAAGTAAGAAGGAAGAAGAGGCAAATCAAGTCTGTAATGAAGATGATATTTCACAGGTGTTCAATGAAAATCCTAAAAATGGTCCCTTGGAGGAAGAAGAAACTAGTGTTGAATAAGTACAGGTGTTTCACAATCCAATCAAAAAGTATGATCTAAGAGATCTGACAACCAAACATCCACAAGCTGGAGGTTCGTTCACAACTTCCATCCCTCCAAACAATTTCACCATACCTCTTGATCCTAATGCCAACAATAATCCAACATATCCCCATGTGCCCAAGCAATACCTATCCAGTCAAGGGAAAACACAGGTTGGAACATCCAAAGGGAAGAATGCAGATATTGGCAAAGAAAAAGTGGTGGAGTACCTCAAGGATGCTTCTACAGATGAGTACATAGCAATTAGGTGAATATGTGGCTGAAGAACTTAAGAAGCTCAAGGTAAGTCTGTTTGCATTTGAATTATTAAGAGTACCTTCCGTAAGGAGTGCAGTCTTAGGTGCCTAATGTGTAAATGTACTATTGCAAGATAAGATAGTTAGTGAAAATGTTAGTAAAGTATCTAGTTCCCAAGTGTTTAAGTGTTAGAGCTAGGTCCAAACATCATCTAGAGACCAAGGGAAGGAAAAAGACAAAACCCAACTTTCCCAAGTTGATACTAAGTTGACTCTATTTCAACAGAAAATAGAAACACCTCCCTTTCTAATTTATGTTCGCATCTTTGGGAAGAATATGCATAATTTTCTTATAGATTCAGGTGCTTCCACCAATGTAATGCCATTTTCTATTTGTAGAGCCCTAGGAATTACCCCTACTACTTCTCAAAAGAAAGTTACCTAGTTAGACAAAACATAAGTGAATGTAGTAGGAGATTTAAGCATGATCCCTATGAAAATTGCTTCAGATCCCAGAATTCAGTAGGTCACTAACATTCAAGTAGCAAACATACCTGATACTTATGGTATGATTCTAGGAAAAGACTTTACTAAGGCCTTGAAGGGATATGTATCAACTGATCAGTCCCATATGTGGCTCCCTTGGAAGGGGGTACCAAATCAAATCAGGATTGAGAGAGAACCTCGTATGAAGTATGTGATCACAAAATATCAAAATACTTCAAATCAAATACTGGTGCCAGAAGTAAGCATGGGAAACTATGTACTGGCATCCCCCTTTGAAGAAGAAGTAGACACATAAGAGATTATTATGTTTCATGCCACGCCTGTTGATCTTATAGTAGAATCTAGTAGTACTAGAGCCTTGGTAGAACCAATTGAAAATGATGATGATCCTGAAGACAACCAACTCAGTTTACTAGATAATTTTTAGGAATTCATCCAGAAGTGTGTGGAAGATCAAATCAATTTGGGTAGAGACATGAATTTTGAGGAGCTACTTCTGCCTAGTTGGTGTAGAGTTCATAATGCCTCCCACTTAGAGTTGGAATTTTTCTTGTTCCAAACAATAGTGGAGTAGATAGAGAGGTGCATTAATCCCACTCCAACAATTAAGATTGATATACAAAATATTCAAAATGATCCCAAAGGAAAGAAAGTGATATTTTCTGAAGAATCTTCTAGTAGTAACAGTGTCAGAGATACAATTAAGTGATCTGGAGTTGTTGGTTGTTGGACAGTGATATTTGATGGCTCCAAATCAAAGCAAGGTGTTGGAGAAGGATTTGAGATGATCATCCCAAAAGGTAAGACCTATTTTGCTGCTCATAGACTTTAGTTTCATTATACCAATAATGTAGTAGAATATGAGGCTTTGATTCATGGATTGCTCATGGCACTAAGTAAGAAGGTTAAGATTCTGCAAGTGTATGGAGACTTCGAGGTAGTGGTTAAGCAAGTTAGGAAGCAATACTCATGTCATGATAGGAGGATGGACAATTATAGGAATAGAGTATGGGATCTCATCAAAGGATTTGATGCCTTTGACATTCAGTTGATACCACGTAGTAAGAATCAAACCGTAGATTCTCTGGCTTAGGCAGCTAGCACTTTGTAGCCCTTGTCCCTCTCTAGTTTAAAGAAGTTCACTATGGAATTAACTCCAGTACCTTCAATACCTGACAATGTAACTAATTTCCAGGTGTTTGAGGATGACAATCGTATCCTACATTTCATCACAAGTTCTGATGTATTCACCTCTCAGATTATTGATGAAGTTGAACCTAAAGAAGCAGAAATGGACCTAGAAGGGGTCATTAATTTGAAGACTAATACTATTCCAAGAGGAATGGTACAACTAGAAAGGATTTTTGATCTTGATAGGGTAAAGGATCAAGAGAAAGAGGAAAAAAAGGAGTCCATCAGTAGTCAATGTGATACATACAACATGGGAACTCCAAAAAATGTGAAAAATGTCTTCATTGACAAGGTATGCACTCAAGAAGAGAGGAAAGGAATTGTTGACACTTTGCATGCATACCAAGATGTGATAGCCTAGAGTTATGAAGATCTGAAGACATATGATACTCCAATTATTACACACTATTCCTCTAAATCCAGGAGCCAGACCTTTCAGGAAAAGACAAAGACCAATTAATGCCTTGTTGGAGCCAGTTATTCAAAAGGAGGTGTAGAAACTACTTTAAGCTCAAATTATATTTCCCATAAAACATTCATCCTGGATTGCAAATTTGGTTTTAGTGAGAAAGAAAAATGGAGAGATCAAATTATGTGTTGATTTTAGAAACCTTAACAGGGCATTAGAAAAAGATAATTATCTAGTCCCTTCACTAGATGAAGTGCTTAAGATTGTCAATGGATCACAAATGATGTCTTTTCTAGATGGGTACTCTGGATATAACCAAGTTATGGTACAATATGAAGATAGGCATAAGATTTCCTTTACTCCAAAATGGGGAACTTTTTCTTACATGAGAATTCTCGTTGGGTTGATCAATGTTGGAGCCACCTTCCAGAGAGCCATGGATATCACTTTTAAGGACATCATTGGTAAGTGCATAATTATTTATATGGATGATCTGATAGTATTTTCTAAAAACAAAAGTGATCATATAGCAGATTTATGCAAAGTGTTCCAGAGGTGTAGAGAATTCAACATCTCCCTTAATCCAAAGAAGTGCATCTTTGGAGTTATTGAAGGAAAACTGTTGGGACACATTATCTTTGAGAGAGGGATTGCAATTGACCCTGAACGAGTGGAAGCCATACTCAAGATTCAACCACCTATTAGCAAAAAGGAAATGAAATCATTCTTTGACAAAATTAACTTCATAAGGAAGTTCATCACTGGATTTGCTGAGATAGTCAAACCATTGAATGCAATGTTGAAGCAAGAAGCCAAAGTTGAATGGAATGTAGAAGAAAAAGAAGCATTTGCAAAAATTAAGAGAGCTATTATTGAAGCCCCAGTGTTGGTAAGTATTGACTATGCCAAGCCTTTTTACATATACTCATTTGCTTCTAACCATTCATGTGTTGGCATGTTAACTGAAAAGTCTAATCAAGGGAATGAGCATCCCATAGCATTTATGAGTGCTCCTTTAAAAGATGCAAAATTAAGGTATCCAAGTGTAGAGAAATAGGCATATGCCTTGGTCAGAGCTATGAATAAATTTAGACATTACATTTTAAGGAATAAGGTATTTGCCATAGTTCCCGATCCTGCAGTCAAGTTGTTGTTGATGCAAAATGAACCGGGGGAATTTAGAGCTAAGTGGGTAACTATGTTGTAGGAATATGCTATTGAGATTCAACCCATGAAGCTGGTAAGAGGACAAGGATTAACAAAAAAAATGGTTGAGATGGGCTCTGACCTTATAGCTTAGCACTATCACCTCCAAGATGTATCCCCAGGGGATTGGTATTATGATATTATCTATTACCTCCTAAATCAACAATGTCCTAAACATCTTAATTCAATACAAAGGAGAGCTTTGCATATGAAAAGTGATAGTTTTATGATGAAAGGATCTGTTCTATACAAGAAAAATCATGAGGGTGTCTACTTGAGGTGCTTGGGAAAAGAAGAAGCTGAAAGAGTAATGGCAGAGTTTCATGATAGATACGGTACATACCATGGATCTGTACCCTCTACAGAAAATAAGATTCTTAGAGTTGGTTATTATTGGCCCACATTGTTCAAAGACGCACACAACCATGTCAAAACCTATCATGTGTGTTAGACTGCAGTGAGCAGAGAGAAGTATACAACTCTTCCAGTTCAACCAGTTATAGAGATAAAACCATTTGCTCAACGAGTATTGGACTTCATAGGTCCAATCAATCCACCTTCCTTTGCAAGCCATAGGTATATTCTTATTGTCACTAATTATTTCACTAGGTGGACTGAGGCTCTTTCTTGTAAACAATGTACTTCTGAAGTGGTAATCAATTTCATTTAATCAGGTATTATTAATCGCTTTGGGTGTCCATTAGCTTTAGTTTGTGATAATGGTTCTGCATTTGCATCATTGAAATTTTCTAATTGGGCCTTTGTCATGGAATCATCATCAAATTTGCATCTAATTATTACCCACAAGGAAATGGATTGCTTGAGTCTTCCAATAAGAACCTTTTAATAGTCATCTGTATTCTATTAGAGAAGAATCCCAAGGATTGGCACACTCAACTTAGATTTTCTCTTTGGGCAGACTGTACAAGACATAAGACATACTTAGGGACCTCTCCTTATCACCTTGTGTATGGTTTGGAACCTGTATTTCCCATCAAGTTAAAGATCCCCACTTTGCAATTCATTAATGAATATTATGATGAAGGGGATAAGTGTGAAGCCCGCCTGGCTGAACTGTTACACTTTGAAGAAAGAAGAGATGAAGCCATAGAAAACTTTGCCAAACATTAAGGTGTAGTTAAGAGATGGTTTGATAAAAGAGCCAAGGTAAAAGCCTTTAGAATCTCTTACTTGGTTCTCTACTGATATAAAGCACATGACCAAAAATGGGAGCATAAAAAATTTGATAATCTTTGGCTCGACCCTTATTAGATTTTAAAGATTCTGGGAGACAATGCTTTTCGCTTGAAGACTCTCAATAGAGAGGATATCCCATTGCCTATCAATGGGAAGTATTTGAAGCATTACTTCCAATCCTGAGTTGTTTATAGCTCTTTTCTTGTAAATAAGTAGATTAGGTTTCTTTTCATTTGTTTTGTTTCTGCTTTGGTTAGAATAGGTTTCCCTTTTCTTTACTTTGTTTGTTTTCTACTTTGGTTAGAATAGGTTTTCTTTGGTTAGGGTAGGTTTTTTTTTTTCTCTACTTTTGCTTTGGGTTTTCCTATTTTCTTTGGGGCCTGTTACACCTACATGGAAACCATTATGTTATTTGGGATTGTTCTAAATATTTCTTTTACAAACTTCAATCATCCTTCTAGATTCAGTTGGTGAAGGTCCTTTATTTAGTGTCATATACATTAATTTTTTTGAGTAGACGAGCCATGGGATTACATTAAATCTAGAATGTATTTGGGTCTCATATTTCTACACAGATCTTTTAAAATTCCATGGTTGCATATAGTCCTTATGAAGCCTAGTCAGGTTAAGAATCTTATGTTCTGCTTTAGTGCCACTATGGTTCTTAGCCCTGAGTGTGAACTTTATTGTTCATAGGTTGAAATGAAAGTGAAAGGAAAAGAATATTAGAAAAGAGAAGAAAAAAGAAAATATTGAAAATCAAAAGAATGAATTCAACTTATCAGGAGTATCCAAGTATCTCTACCAAGGCTATGGACGCCTGGCTAGCAGTAGAACTATGCTTGGGAGGACCAAAGTGATAACCTCATCGGGGCTATGGACACCTGATTGGCAGCGAGGCTCTATCCAGGATGCTATTGGAGTTAGAATCTTTATGTAGCCTGGTCAGACCAAGTTTGGTCCCTATTGCAACTAAGGAAAGGGAAATGAATGCATGTGCACAAAATTTGACCCTAGTACATGAAATGTTTGCTTACTTGTGTCTTCTAAAGCTCTACCAAATAGGTGACCTGATGTAAGGACTAAAACCAAAGATTCTAGGTTCTTGATTCGAGTTTGTCATTGAAATGCTTTGGAGCATTTCCCCAACATGAGTTGCCATTTGTTGTGTAGTTTTCACACACATGCCCCACTGAAAGTAGGGAACCTCTATTACTTTGGTCTTAGATTATTTTGATCCTTTGATTATGAAATTTGGTTGCTTTGAAGTGTCCTTGAGTGATTATTCTACTTGTGTGAGTGACCCCTTCGAAGCAATACTGTGAAAATCTTAAGTCTAGGGGGCAATTTTTGGGTTTTTCTCTGATTTCAGAATTTTTCTCCCTGGGTGGAAATCCTCGATCGGCTTGAAAGCCTGATGGAGGCTAGTTTTAACACTATTCTCAAAGATTTTGGCTCCTTAGGGAATTCCATCTTCCCTGGGATTTCTTGAAATTCTATCAGGCTCTCATATCCCTGAAATTCCTTCATCACCTCAAATCCCTGAAATTGTTTGGGTTGTCTTTTCATTGCATTAATACTTTTTGTATGAAATATGCAGCTCGTGTTTAATGGAGTTTAGAGGGATTTTATGTTGAAACTTAGTTTCATTTTCCTTGTTCTGAATTTGGAGAAGCTTGACCCCTGAGTGCTACGTGTGAATTTTGTGTTTGACCTTGAATCACTTGCTTTAGTGATGTCTTTTTGGCACCTTTTGCATTAGTTTGAGTTTGGAGATTCTTTCTAGTCACTACCCTCACGAATTGTTCTTCATCCATGGTGTGTTCATGGTTCCTTTACTTTTAATTGATGAGTATGAATGACTCTATGATGTTATGGACATGCTTTGAGTTTGAATTTTGGCATGCTGAGAGTCTGCAAATTGAAACTAGGGTTACCTGTCATTCTTTTGGACATCTTCCCTAATTTTGATATTGCCATACTTTGCTAAACTGATGATTTAATAGTGCCAACCCTTACTTGATTTGGTCTTTAACTCTGATTTTGTGCTTAATGTCAATTAGTTTTAGTTCGACCTAGGGTTCTTAACATTTGATGAAAGTGGCACCCTGAGTGAATTAGAACCAATTTTTTTCCATTTGCATTCGATAAATGTCTTACCTTGTTTTGAGGGTTTTAGTGGAACTTATCATGGTTAGTTGAATAGGAGAATGAATTGAGATCTAAACTGTGCAATCATGGAAAAATCCTAGGGTTTCAATATTAGAATTCATTGCCAATGCTATCAAATTTCCCTTAGATGAGCTAGAAAGTTGAGTCCATCAATGAACAATCTGAAAGGAATGAAATTTGAGATCAAATTCTCAAATTTGTAATCATTCAATCAATTTGGGAAAAATCACAGTGAAATCAAAACTTTCAGGATTTCAAATGCTTCACAGAATTCCACCTGCTCTAGAAACCCCTGATCTTCCACAATTCTGTCATTTTCAGGATGAATATGTCATTTATGATAAGCTAACACCAATTCTCATTTTGGACACTTATTGTGGCGCCTTTCTAAATGCAGGCTGAATCAAGCAAGGCCATTGCTGATAGGGATAAGGGAAAGCTAATGGATCCCAGCTATGAGGGAGCTCCTATCTCAGAAGTTGAAAGAATCAAGTTGGACATGAAAAGAAAGTTGTCTTCCATCTGGTCCGAAGTGATAGATATAAATGTAGGAAAGTGGGATTATGTGGAGTTTAAGGAAAGAATGGTAGTAGAAGACCCAACTGTCCTAGCCAGGAGATTGGTGAATTCTAGATTGGCTCATGTGGCTAGCTTCCCTTCCATAGTGCAATGTTATGAGTCGGTGTTAGAATGTGCCATACATTATGATCCAAGTACAGAAAGGGTGATCAGTCCACAAGGTAGAGTACTTTCTAATTTCTCCCCTGTCTCGGTGGCTCAAACATTTCATGTGCTAGACAAATCCCATGTGATGAGTTTTGATCTTGATATAGCCAAGAAGCATTATGCACAAGATTCCAACAAGGCTTTGCAAGTTATCAATTCTTGGTTGGAGAAACCCAACCCACATATCTCCAAGTTGCATAAATAGTTGTTCAAAGAAAAATTCAAGGAGGACTACTATGATGCAATCACTCTTTTGAGTAGAGTGATGGGTTTGAAGAATGTAGGAGTATTTGAGACATGGATGTTTTATATGATAGCAAGGATGGATCAAGGCATAGACTACCATTGGGAAGGTGTCATTAGTGCCATAATTCATAAACAATTGTGCAATGTTCTACAGACCAAGAGCTTCACAATGAAATCATACTTGGTTTATTCATTGGCAAGATTCCACCCATACAAAGGGTTGAGAACACAAGGATTCTTCAACCAAGATGTGATTTGTGAGGTCTATCCCCAATTGCACTTAGGCAGTTCTAGTTACAAGAGGGTGAATGATGCATTCACCATGTATATTACAAGGTTACCCCAAGGAGAAAAACATGTAAGAATTTCTTATGCTGCAAAGGAGCTAATCCAGAAGTTTGGAGCATGGTTTAACCAATTTCCCACTTTCTCTTACATTAGAATTGATGGTTGTCAAAGAGATCCTTATAGACTGCCTAGGTACCCAACATACCACATCATACTCTTGGAGGTTACAAGGCAGATTTTTGATTTTGATGATATTCTAAAGAAGGACATGCATAAAACTAGTTTTGGAAATGATTTTCCATTGAGGATAGGATGCAATGATGCTTGTCCTTCCCTAATCACAACAAACTCCTCTGAGGAAGAGATGGGTACTCTTGGTTTGGAATTCCACTCTAAGAGGTCCATATTTGATAAAACTGGGGGTGCACAAAAGAGAGTTAGCAGAGATTTCAGACAAAAAGATAACATTGAGGATTATTGGGCTAACTGTAAAGATGAATTTGAGGTCAAAAGGAAGAAGTTCTCAAGGTTACCTGCCCACCTGATCAGGCTGTACAACATCAAGGCCATCCCAGACTAGGTTGATGATGATGGGGAGATAATTCAAAACCATGATTATGAGCCCATCAATGATAAGCTAATAGGTGAAATTGACTAGATAGGAGAAGAAAAGATAGAGTTGGAGCAAATCAATGCTCATGTGATTAAATACACCAAGCTATGGATCAAGCATAAAATTTGGGAATTGGACAATGAAGGAAAGCAGTATACAAATGATTTTATGGGAAACTTGGAGTCCCAATCCACCTCTAAGGAAGATGAGCAGGACTCAAAAGGTAAAGAGAAGGTTGGATCTCCCTTCAAGATCAAAATAAAGGGTGCCTAGGTAGAGGTTGAAGAAGAAAAGAAAAGGAAGCCAATTGGTAAGAAGAGGAAAACTACTTCTAAGGAGAAGACATTTGCTCAAGAGGAAGAGCATGAGGAAGGAGAGGAAAAGGATAGTGTCCCTATGCCTAGAAGGAGGAGAGTTGCAAGAAATTCAAGGAAAAAAAGTGGGAAGCCTAAAGGAAAAAGTGAAGACACATGACCACAATTGATATATGTTGAGAGTTTTGGGAGAAGACACAAGTTTACACTAAAAAGGCCAAAACTCCTCCAAAAGAAAGTCAGAAAAAAGAGGGTGCCGCTGCAACTTCCTCTACTGCACAACAATAGGAGGAAACTCTTACCCCTCTTTCAAATCAAGAGTTGCATGATGAAGAGAAGGAACTAATAGAGGCTGCTAGTGAGGACATCTATCAAAGTGAGGAGATATAGGAATTAAAGGATGGAGACCTTCATAGTGCAAAAGTGGAAATTGGTAATATCTTGCAGTCTTCTTTGGTTTCCTATGAGGACTCACCAACTAGTGATGAAGGAGAAAAGTATATGGAGAAGGAAGAGGCATATGAGAGAACTCCTTCCCCAATTCAGGTGGTGACATAGTCAATACACTAGGAGGAAAATCAAAATCTGGACGATGATAAGGAGAAAGATAAAGTGGAAGATACAAGTGAAGAGGTCCCCTCATTATAGAACTTAGATGTTGACTCCTCCATGGATCAACCTAGAAAATAGAAGCAATATAAGCAACAGTTGGATGCCTCTACTCATAGTTGGCTCAAAGAAAGCTTGAAAAGCAAGCAGATAGTTGTGGATGACACTCCTCCAAATTGGGATAAGTTTCTAGCCAATATTGGAAAAGGAAAAGCAAAGAAGGCGAAGGTGATTTCCAAGATCACCAGAGATGAGGTAGATAACAGGATAATCCAAATTGCCACTGTAGTAGTAGACAAAGGAAAAGGAGAGATTGTCCCTTGAGACTATACTATTTAGAAAATAAACCTGGGGCCCACAAGTAAGGATCGGGAGAAAGAAGAGTTCCAAGAGTCCTACCAGGCCATCTTAAGGAAGTTAGATAAAGAAACAAAGGAGAAGGAAATGTTACAAAAATAGTTGAATGATGTGTGTAGGTATGTGCAGCACTTGATGAAGCCTTTGTAGGCTATGGAAAGTGAAGGAGTTTCCCCTGAGGGATTGCTTCCTAAAGAGGCATTCATGAAGATTAAGAAGATGAAGGCTTCCCCATAGACTATGCATGAATGGTTGCAAGGAGTGATGCTTAGAGGGAACAACATGATTAAGGAGATTGTGTCCACCTATGAAGATGCACATAGGTCATTTGAATGGCTACAAAATGTGTTGGGATAGGAAAAAAATGATACATAGCTCCTCTTGCAAAAGCTGAAGACCATCATGGACTACACAGAGGAGAAATTGGTAAAAGATGAAATATTTCCCTCCTCAAAAGTTTTAAAACCCTAGGAGTGGTATGAACCATTGAAGATTAAGAAGAAAGTTTTGAAGAGAATTCATAAGCAAGGGAAGTAGGTAGGAAATGCATTGACTGAAATTTATGGTAAATGTATTTCATTCTTTGAAATCATGACTGGGAGGAAGAAGTTTGCACTGAAGCACCTGAGCCTGGAGCAATTAAGGAAGTGGTGGCATGAAGTTTATGCCCCAATTGATGATGGTCCAATCATAGCCTACCATTTGGATGATGCCTCCACCTACATTATTGTCATGGAGAAATAGCAGGATCTCAAAGTGGAATGGGATAGGGTCATCAGGAAATCATGGGAAGAGATTAAATCTATTGAGAATAAATTTAAACTGTTAATCACTCCAACTTTTTCTGACTTAGAGAAGGTTTTTTGTAAGGTGCAAGATAAATTAGATTGAGATAAAGATAAGGGGCTAGATAATGAATGATTGCATTGAAATTTGTGCTTCCCATTATCCCTCCTTCATCTTCTACATGCATTGGTCCGAGCTGCATTATAGAATCCAGGCCGACTTGGAAGGATTCTCAAGCATTTAATGCTATATTTTATTTTTTTTAAGAACTCTCTAGGCTGACTTGTTTTGGGGCCGATTATCTTTGTAACCCTAATTGGGACGACATATCATGAAGTCTCTATAAAATGGAATTCTACCTCATTTGTAAGGGCTAGTTAGAAAAGGAGTTAGACTTTGAAGCAAGTTAAGAGCAAGGTTTGAGCTAGGAGTTAATTTTGAAGCGAGTGCTATCTCAGAATACTGTAATTGTTGTTATTATTCAGTAATTCAATACAATTGCATACATTGTGCTTTGGTGATCTCTTTTGTGTTGACTTATCTTGCATGGTTCTTGTTATTCTATCTTTTGAAGATTGCTTGAATATATTTGATATATATTAGATTTAAGGTTATAAATGATTCAATGTTGTTTATGGTTTGATGTTTGAGGTGTTTGTAGCAATCCCTGGTCCATACTTTTTGCAGCTGGCTGATTGTGAGTTGCTTTGTAAAGTTAGCCTAGACCTTATATTCATGTGCTTAGTTAAATTGTGAATGTTTATTTATTTCAATTGCAAATAGGGTTGGTTTGAATGAATGTTTATGATCTAAAAATCTTTAATTCCTTAGAAGATTGCACTATTTCTATAAGATTACAAATGAAATCTGGGTTAAACGAGAATTAGTTTGAGGGATTGGTCCATTCCAAGCATTTCATAATTTACATTGTTGGTCTTAGGAGTAGTTTTCATTTTCAGAAATCTCTCTTAAACCCTTATATTTTGCTATTACTTTTATTATTTGGGTTAGATTTACGATTCAAAGTATCACTATCATGCAAAATATGATAAGTTTTAAATATCATCCAACATTTGTTTGTAAGGTCCCTTGTGATTACCAACATTTTCACATTTATCACTGAGTTGTTTTTGCATTGTCAAGACCTAACATTAGAGAATTTGGGGTTATCTCTTGCATATTGTTGATAGAGATCTACCTTTCAAGAGAGATAGGATACTTGTATCTTGTTTGAGTTGTTGTTGTGCAAAAAACACCATCAACAATATAGTCAAGCCATATTACAACATTGAATTAGAGAAAAATATACCAAACAACATGAAGCAAGGCTTAAAACACCATGAAAATGACAAGGGGCCATTTTTCTACAGTGCAAAGCCCATGTGGAATGATGAAGATTGACTTCCACATTTGATCTCCATCATTAATTTGGTAACATTGATGATTGGCATGACAGTAGAGATCGGGCCCCACATCCGTATAAGGACATGCTTCCTCATCTTTCTATCCTTGCACTGCATAACCGACTGGAATTTAACATCCGCAAGCTGGCGGGGTACAACAAGGATCATTTCCCATGGTCTCAAATCTCTAAACTTGTACACACGACAAGGTTAGCATTAAATACAAGGCCATTGTTAGAATGGTGATGATTTGAACCTAATGAATGAATGACTTAAGCTTAAGTCATCTTGGGAAATATTAAAAGCCAACTTTAGAAAAAAATTAAAGTCGATGACCAACAAGGTGACCAGTGCTCTAAACCAAAGGGGCTGGTGGCCAAATGCACATGGCTCAAGTGATGACTTAAAGAACTAGAAACTGAAAGGGTAAGTCAACGTGGCATTAGAAGAATAGAGGACTTTCAAAAGAAAAACCCTATCCAAACATGGGGATAAAGGTTCAAAGTGATGATTGTGTCCATGGGCTACTTAGAAATTAATTTTTTTTTGGGAAGCTCCATCAGTGGCTCATGCTCGAGGATGTATACCCCCAGTGGGTGTAGCAAGAATCTAGATCTCAGGTTGAAGTAGACTAGGGTAGAAGACAAAAACCCAGGAGCTAGTTTGGACAAGGAAAGTAGACACAACATAAACAAAACAAGCCAAACCAACCTATGTACACTATTCAAAAAATATACATTTCAATTTATTTCCATGAGAAGCCACTTTTAAACACTTGGCTTCGATCCATAACCTGGAGGCCCCTGCCCCCCCCAAAATTCAAGGACAATTCTTTCCTCTATCAAAGACTTTTTCCTATTCTGCTAGTAGTGAGTCCATATTAACAATGTGCAATCCTGAGCCACTATCACCATCACAAGTGATATTATCCATTATTTTCTATAATGTTACTCCATTCATCATCCCTCTCCACTATAGGTTCATCAAACTAAACTGGGAAAATGAAACTCTCATATTCAACACAATCATGAATTGTAGGATCACATCCCATTTTTTCATCAAATTTGAAAACCTCATAAACACTTTTTCTCATACATGGCCAATCCTGTAGAAAATCAGGGAGAAGAAACACAAAATCAGGCATGCTTTCCATGTACTTGTCTCAAGTGTTGTCTTCATGGGATGAAAGAAGTTTCATAATAGGGTCCATAAGGTAGGGAGCATCTGTGAATTTTTTTAATGCAACTTCATATTGAATAACATCATTCCTCTGGTTGTCCACACCTTTGAATTGCTTTTCACATGGATCAAATAATCCTGCAATATTAACATATTCTGTAGAATCATCAAATAATCCTTTCTCCTCAATAAAATGATGTTTCCCAAGTATCAATGCATTCATCCTAATTTTCCTTTTGGTCATCTAAGAGTGGACTTCCTTTTATGTTAAGGTAAATATCATCATTTGGAACATGAGTGGATGACACTTCAACCACCTTTTCAAGAGAAAATCTAGTTACCATAGGAAAATTATCATAATCATCTACATCCCCCTTGATAGCAATACTACATTCAAAGCTGCCATCACAGTCCTGAACTCCTTTATCATGTGAGCCATTATCACATTTAGATGTCAGAAAGTCTAAGTCATCCTCTTGATGCTTATGAGTTACAATTTTCTCAATCACATGTTGTTAAACCAATTAACCAATTTTTGTGTTGCCACATCTTCCATTTAGTTGGGAAACTATTAAGTCAAGTCTGACATCTTGAAAGGAAAAGTTACCAACCTTAGTGTCAACTTGGCTTTTGTTTGTACCATCCACAACACATTCACTAGTATTACTTTCCAAGTACTCATCAAGATTTTCTTCAAAGAGAGGATTGCTTCTACACCAATAGGAGTCATCATTTATGACCTTGTTGTCCAATGCAGGTTCATCAAATAAAGGATTTTTCAATACCTTCATGATAGTCACATGTACCTCATCTTCCTCAGTGTCAAGATCCCAATAATTTTGATCATCAGTGCATTCAAAATTAGTGTAATCACTTGAAGAACAAAGAGAAACACTTTTAATATCCTCTTCATCATTTGCACTCATAACAATTGATCCAAATTCAAAGAATTCTCCACATGAAGAGAATTTCTCACTACCTAGGAAACACACCCCCTTAAGGCTATTAACATATCCCCTACTAGAAGGAAGAGATTTGATCTCCATTTCATAAGAAGAATCATATTCAATATAAAACTGACCAAGTTTTATCTCATCCCTTTCATTCCTTATTTTTGCCATATAATAGAGACCAAGTGCATTCCCATCACCGATTAGTGTATCATTATTCCTGGGTAGATCAATTTGTGAGGTTTCACCATGTATGTATTGTGTTTTCTTATATCCTATGTTATCCCAAGGAAGATATTTAGGTATTATTTCCTTGTCCTCACACTCTGTCTCTTCATCCTCATCAATACTACATGAATTTTCTCTTATGTTGCTTGTAAAATGATAACATTCAACAATCAGTTGTTCAGACTCTGATACTTCTCCTTGATTTGTTAGTCTTAGCCTTTGATTATCCTCACTGTGGAAATTATTTCCCCCATTGTGGGAAACAACTAGTAGCATATGACTATACTCAATGTCTTCCAAAATGCTTATCTAATCTACCACTTGATCAAGACTACATGGCTTCAAATTTCCAGGCCATTGGCTTGATCCTGATTTGTAAGATTCATAAAAAAAATCAATGCACATTAAATAATTAGGTCTAACACTCTTGGGTATCTCCATTATAACATCTAAGAATCTTGAAATTAAGTCATATGGTGACTCATTTACATGTCTTTTCATCTCATACAAATTTCTGATAGAAAAAACTAGGTCAGCCCTTCTTGATTCTGGTTGATATGAAGTTGATGATCGCTCTTGTTATGCATCTCGTGGGAGTAATGCAAATGTAACATATATGGGCTCCTTTTCCTGACAAACACTTTTACTTCCTGATCAGTTTGGCTCAATAGTCTAAATTCTATTAGAGCTATTTGTGCTAGCAATCACAGGTCCTCTCATGATTGATTATTTCAAATTGTTCTTAATATTCATAGCCTCTT
Organism: Sequoia sempervirens; assembly: GCA_007258455.2. Classification (NCBI taxonomy): domain Eukaryota; kingdom Viridiplantae; phylum Streptophyta; class Pinopsida; order Cupressales; family Cupressaceae; genus Sequoia; species Sequoia sempervirens. The sequence goes on from VDFB02047230.1 coordinate 117,712,638, forward strand.
GGAAGGCTTGTTGTAAGGTAGAAAGATCTTTATCCCTTAATAATAAGCTCATCTTACTATCAAATGCTCCCAAATATACAACCAAACATTCAACATCATTTGGTCTCATGTGTTCATGAATTTTCCTTATGAACTTTGCAAATATAAGGTTGAAAGCAGGGATCAAATCTTCCTTCTTCTTGGAAATCTCCATGAAGTACTTCCTTGCAACACTTGGATTTATCTTTTCACCAAACTATTCCATGAAAACTTCCTTAAGTTCATTCCAACAATGTACAAAGGAAACTGGCAAGAAAGAGCCAATCTCTTGCATCTCCTTTTAGTGATTGAACAAAAAGCTTCATAACCACATCTTTTGAATCTATCTTGTAATCACCCATCACATCATCAAATTCTTGCACATGCTTACTTGCTAATTCTGACTTTTCACTATTGAACTCTAGTATTTTGTCCTTGACCTTGGGTGGTACAATATTTGGATAACCATAAATATTGTCAAAGTTGATGGTCCTATAACTAGCAGTACTGAAACTTCCTTGGTGGGACAAGGACTATTCACCTTGCATGCTTTTATCCATATTTCCAACAGATGGCATAAATTGATAACTCGTCCTTAATTCTTGAAAAGGAATATATAATATACTATGCAATTATACAATATTACATCAATTCCTTTTATAAAAATGATCCTAATCCTTTAGCATGTATATTCCCTACAAATGTTACCTAAGATCTCACAATATGACATGCTCCTTTTATCATAATGCATAAATTCCAACTTATACACAAAAGAATGCTGAATTGTTACTAATATTCCCTCATTTAGTGGTAATTCACCTGCTAGGGAATCATTTACATCTTGAGCATGGAAAATTTACCCTAATTTATCCATAATATGCTCCAACTTATTTAGATTCTATGAAAGTACCTGGTAATTTGCAGTGGATGACTATCCTTTGTCTTTAAAACTGTAGATCCGACCGATTGATGTATGCTTTATCAAGTTCTTTGAGTCAGAGTCACCACCTCCTCTTAGAGGACTAAACTTCAAATGAGATAAAGTTTCTTTACAAATAGAATATGTTCTGAGCTATCTTCCATAGAAGAGTCATGTTCAGATCCTTCAATATTTGTTGCACTCAAATTGTCTACCAGGTTCAAGAATTTGTCAATATCTAAACAAGACATTCAAATTCACTTCACCCTTTGAATCTACATTTTGTATCTGTGTTTGGATAATGAGAATTTCCCAAGAAGAGTCACCATTCTATTGGTGTTTTTCCTAGTACACCTAAGGAATCTCTAAAGAGTATCCAACTCCTATATTCAAGACCCTTAAAATGAATGGCCAACTAACAAGATTCAGTCGAAGACAAAAATCTTCTACACTTTATGCTTTGTGGGACCTAGGAGGGTGTTCCTTCTAACATTTCATTTGAATATCTTAATGAATGACATAGAAAATCATAGATCGGTTCCTATGAGGGGTAAATAACATAATTCACTCAAAGGTTGGCTAGTCTTTGAGCAAATAACTATTAATTCACTAGGAACAAAAAAAATATTTCACACACATGCCTCATGGTAAGTGAATTTTAAGAGATTTTTATTCTGACCCTAAGTCCATGGTATGATATATTATTATTATCATTCAAGTGAAAAATACCATGACAAATAGACTAGTGTCTTCATCAATTAGGCAATGGAGTCATGCAGCTTACAACCAATTAAATAAAAATTCTTTAAATTTGATAATTCTGGACTATTTTCATAAGGCCTTTCTTTATGAAAACTCACTGTACATAAAGCATGACTTCTTACCAAATCCTCTATAAATCCTCACAAATTCATGACCTCGTTTAAGCATTTAATTGATTCTTTGAACCAAAGAAGAAATAAAGACATGCATTCAAACAGAGCATTTGAAGATGAACAAAATGTACTTGATATTGCTTTCAAAATTTGCAAGATCATTTATAGAGGAGATCATATGGATTATGCATGAAATTTGTTTTGATATCAATAATTTATATAAAACTATTTAAGATTTACATATGGATAGTTCAAAGACCAAGACAATTCGACTATTCTATTTATTGGTATTCCTTTTAATTTCTACCCTGTTGTGTATATTGGACATATAGACTTAAAAGACCAGAACACCCTTGCAAATAAGCCCTTAATTCCCTTTTATAATAGGAGGGAGCAGAAAAGCTTCCAGCTCGAAATGCGTGCCACATTAAAAAATCTCATTTCACTTCAAATTTTATCTACATTTCAAAATTCGCCACATGTTGATTCTATAGTAACACGTTGAAACGAGGAAACCACAATTGTAAAAGCCACCCAAAAGGGAAAAGTAAAGTGCTACCAAAATTTCCCTCAGCTGCTAGATAAGAAAAAAATCTGATGTTCATATTTCCATGAGAGCACACAGTTAGCATCAAGCACCTCAAAAATGCCATCCACACATGCAGAGAAAGAAAACCCACTATAGAAATTATCAAATAGAACAAAATTTTCCATTCCACACACCACCTTTTTAGCAACCATAAGACTTACCACCACTAGAACACAATCCACGGTACACGCGCCCACTTCACATCGTCGCAAGAGATGGAAAAGAAACCTCAACTCCCTCTTCGTCTTTGTTCCATTTCAGCATAGCACCATCTCGCCCACTCGGAGTCTTGACAACTAAAGGTGGGAAAAAAAATACATCCACTCTAGGGGATGGAACTTAGCCCAAGGTTGTGAGATATTGGCAATAGCCAGAGTCTATCTCCATTTCACTTTCAGATGGGTTGTCGGTGATGTCAATGGGTGAGTTTTGTCATCCGAAAGAACCATGCCCATATCTCACCTTCCTATAAGCTCCTATAGTAGGTTGTACTGGTCCTTTACGTTTGTCATCTGTCATTCTAGAAGTAGGTCCTTGGAATTGTAATCTCTTGCTACACCTTGAAGGTGCACTGACGAACTTGTTAATAGGAACCTTGTCCTCTACGGCCAACACATGCTCTAGAACGTCGTCACGAGACTTCTGCACATTTAGTCTGGATGATCTTCTAACCAGTCTCGTGGAAGCAATTGGTTTGCTCATACTCACTGTATGATAGTCTCTTGATCTCACACTAAAGAATATTCACTCGGCCACAATTTAGAAAATTTCCAACTGCTAAATGCAAATGACACAATTAGCAGTTATCTAGGCATCCTATATTTATCAAGTGACATGATGATAACAACAATCAATACCTAGAGAGAACACATGCGTGAAATGGTGGTAGTTCATTAGCGTGCATATTATCACCATTTATTTCCCAAGTGCATGGAAATATGCATATCATACTTCATGATTACTGGTAATTAAGTCTCCACATGCACATAGATCAATTTGATCACACTTGCGAAGAGAAGATCATTAATGACCGTAGGTTGCAAAATTAAACAGCTATCACGTTCCTTTTTATCAATTTTAAAAATCAACCATTGATCTCTTGATGAGATGGTGGATCAAATAGCTTACATTGGGATGATTAAGTTTGAATTCCAGCAGTGCTTCATTCATTTATCTCTGACCAATAACATTGATCCAAATCAAATGACAACTCCTCCATCGGTAGGTTTCATCCATCTCAAAAAATTGGTGCATTAATCCACGTGTAGAGATCTCACTGATCTCGCAACATTTAATGAGCATTCACCTTTTCTATGTGATTCCATAGGGAATGATGTATATTGACTCCTACATTTGATCTCCATCATGAATTTGGTAACACTGATGGTAGGAATGATAGTGGAGATCGGGTCCCACATCCATATAAGGACATGTATCCTCATCTCGTTGTCCTCGTGCTACATAACCGATCGACATTTAACATCTACAAGCTAGCGGGGTACAACCAAGATCATTTCCCACAGTCTCTAATCTCTAAACCTACACACACAACAAGGTTAGCATTAAATACATGGCCATTTTTAGGCTGATGACGATTTGACCCTCACAGATCAATGACTTAACCTTAAGTCATTTGGGGAAATATCAAAACATGACTTTAGGAAACAATTAAAGTCAATGACCAACTCGGTGATTGACGCTCTAAACCAAAGGGGCCAGTGGCCGAACGCATATGATGGCTCAAGTGATGACTTAAAGAATTGGAAACTGATAAGACAAGTCAACATGGCATTAGGGTATGTGCAGGATCATCATGGAAAAAATAGGCCCTTAAGTGGCAAAAAATTTAGAAAAATTAGAGCTAGGAAACTTGACGTAAAAAATTGAATAAGCTATCTATATTATTTCAAAAATATGTAAGAATAGAATCTATAGAAAATTGAATGAAGTTTCTAAACTACTAGGTTTATTTTTAAAAAAATATATCTATTTGGTGAAAATTTGAAATTTCAATGCAGTAGTGCTTAAATTTTAGGGATAAAATAAGAAGTAGGTGTCTATTTGACCACCCTAACCACAATAAAATGATAATATTATTTTATAATATTTTAGACATAAGTAGAGGAATCATGTCCAGATGTGATGCATATATTTTTGTAATTTTTTTCCATGTAAATAATTAATTATGAATTTTTTATTACAAATTTTAAAAAATATAAAAAATCATGTGTCTAACCACCTTAACTTGGTCAAAACTTCATGAAATTCATTTTTTCTTTTTTTAATCCTATAGTATGCGAAACATAGAATGTGATGCATGTTTTGGATTCCAAATATGTGATACCATTTGAAAGCTAGAGATGCTTTTCAATAAGCCTATCAATCGGGACTTTACTCATAATTCAAATAGAAAATGAATAATAATTATTTATTAAATTCAAAGTAAAGCATAATTTATATTGGTGGAAAGATGAGAATCTCCTTTAAAATCCCTTTCCATTTCATCAATTTTGGGTAAAAAAAAATTTGTTAGCCACATACCCTACAAATACCCATCATATTGCCACTTTTTGGCCCAGCGTGATCCTGCACATACCCATTAGAAGAATAGAGGGATTTAAAAAGAAAAACCCTATCCAAACATGTGGATAAAGGTTCAAAGTGATGATATGTCCATGGGATGCTTAGAAATTACAAATTCTTGGGAAGCTCTATCAGAGCCCTTATCACCTTACTTTTTTATAATTGTTGCAAAAGTTTTGGGCTGAAACCTCCAAAAGAATCTTGAGTGTGGTCACTTGCATGGTATCTATGTTGCTTCCTCATTGGTTCCTACTTCCCACCAACAATTCATTGATGATACTATTCAATTTGGGGTTGCATCTATTGGAAGTAGCAAACTAGATGGCTATTCTTAATAAGTATGTTGATTCCTCTGGCCAGTTTATAAATTATATCAAGATATAATTTTATTTCATTAAGACTACTTAAGAAGTGAAAGAAATGATTCTAAGAATCCTTGGGTGTTAGAAATCAAGTTCTCTAGATGTTTATCTGGGCCTTCCTCTTTGTAGTAGGAAACCTCCTAACTCATTTTGGAATGGCATCATTGAGAGAATCCAAAGGAAGCTAGATGGATGGAAAGGGAAATAACTTAGCTAAGCTAGTAAGCTCTAGCTTCTAAAATCTTCTCTTCAAAATGTTCTAGTCTATTACTTGTCCCTCTTTAAGATACTTGTGTTCATTATAAGGAAGATTGAAAAATTTTAAAATACCTTCCTCTAGTTGAGGATGGAAGAGAGATCTAGGATTTCTATTGTTAGCTGGGAGAAAGTGTGCTCCCCAAAACAATTAGGGGGCTAGGGATTAAAAGATTAAAGGTGTTTAGTAAGGAATCTATGAGCAAGATAAGGTGGCTCATCGTCCAAGGGAAGAAAGATTGGTTGAGCATGCTTAGTGCTAAATATATGGGGAATGACCCCTTCATTTCTTGTTGTCCCCCCAATATTTTTTCTAGCAGATCTACCTTTTGGAATAATATTCTCAAAAATAGGAACAAACTACAACAAGGAACTAGAAGGAATGCAGGGAATGTAAGAGCTATCACTTTTTTGGATGAGGTGTGGGGAAATGGTCATATGTTGTCTTCACTGACCCAATTATCTCTTAAAAAACATCACCTCACAAGTCTTTATGGTACATCTATCTATGGATATGTCAATTGGTCCGAGGAGACTTCGAGATGGAGAAACTTTAAGTAGGATGTTGTCGATCTAGGATTAAGAAGATGTAGCAATGTGTTGCACCATTCCAAATTATTTTCTACTCTTAGATCCCTCTTGGGTGACTACTTCTTAGCTATTAAAGGTGGAATTGATGATTGGATCTAGTGTGATAACCCCTTGGGGGCCCTTTCGGTTAAATTTTCTTACCAAAATTTGGAAGGAGCTTCTTTGATTGATCAAAATTTTAATTGGGACCTTATATGGAATTCCAAACTCACCCCAAAAGTCAACTACTTTTGGTGGGATGCTATACATGAAATAATCCTCACCATTGATGTCCTCAATAGGAAAGGATTTTAATTTGTGAACATATGTGTTCTGTATCTTTTGGAAAAGGAATCTATTTGTCACCTACTTATCCATTGTCCTTTCACTAGGGAAGTCTAGTCTATGGCCTTTCAAGATATCCTATCAAGTTGGTTGTTTGTGAGGGACCTAAAAGACCTTGTGAGCCAATAGAGCTCTATTCCTTTTTCTCATCTTGTAACTAAGGAGATTTGGAAGAAAGTCCCATGTTGGTCTATTGGAACCTGTGGAAGGAAAGAAACAATAAAAAATTAGGGAAAAGTAGACGAGTAGTGGAGAGGTGTTTTATTGTACAAAGAAACAAACTATAGAGAACTTGAATTCAAAATTCTTTGGTTTCTCTAAAACCATTCCTAATTATAGATATGAGAGTGAAGCAGCTTTGGGGTCTCAACTAGGATAGGACTAAGATCAACTGGGCCAACATCCTCAATAGGAAGTTGACTCTTTGGAGGCCTCCTCCTTAGGATTGGGTTAAACCAAATTATGACAGTTTCTCTAAAGGAAATCTGGCAATTAATGCTACTAGAGGTTTGATAAGAAACTTTAAAGGGAGATGTATAGAATCTTATGAAAAATGTGTTAGACATGCTACCAGTGTGGAAGCTGAGGCTACTCCTGCCTAGAAAGGTATTAAGAGGTTGAGAGAACTTGGTTTGGAAAAAAGAAATCATTGAGGAAGATTCTAAATTGATTGTTCAATTCGTCAAAGGCCTGGCTGAGCCCCCCTATAATATCAACAACCTTATCCAAGACTCAAAGCATGTGTTTAATTCTATGGAATGTTTATCTATGCCTCACATCTTCATAGAAGGTAATGTTGTTGTGGATGCAATCTCCAATGTTGGGCTCTCTAATCCCTAGTGGTAGTTCTAGAAGTTTGAACATATTCTGATTCAAATTAAAGAGTTGCTTGCTAAAGACCAGTCAAGAGGGGTCTACTCTAGTTGATTTTGATGCTTCTTTTCTCTTTGGTTGAAGGGTTGCTACCCAGTCTAGGGGTTTGGTTGGTTGTCTCCCACCCATTTTTGAATTTGAATTGTGTTGATCAGATGGTGATCATAAAATTAAAGGTGCAACTCAAATGGTGATGTGTATCAAAAGTGATGGCGAGGTGGTGAATAAAGTGGACCTGATGATGTTAGCTTGCTTTCGTATTTTAACTATATGCTTCTATATAGTTTGGCATATTAGAATTAATCATCACATGATTATGATAGAATGCTTTAATGGAAAGTTTCCCATGATCTAGGATAAAACTAAGAATAATGAAAAGGTAAGTATCATCTAGACTTATGTTTTTAAATATTTTTCCCTCAAAGGTATTATTTAACCCAAGCTGAGTACTATGAGGGGGGTCTTATTGAAAAGATTGTGGATCATATTTCTCCTTACACTAAATATTTGGGGCTTATTTTAATAATGAGATCAAGGCTATGGAGCTCGTTTTCAAAGAATCCTTGCATATTTCCTATTCCTTTGTTGGTTAGCTGTCATTTCAATAGACGATTGTACTATAAATAGATTTTAATATCTATTATTATTAATTTTAATAGTTGTATTCACATAGATTATGGGTGTTGGAACAATATTATTCAAATCTAGTGAAAGATTTATTAGGCTCCTATCTCTGAAATGACTTCAGTTAAAGGCCTCTATAGTTCTTTCTTGAAGTTTAGCAACTTTAGTAGAATTTTTCTAGTGGATGTTGGTGCCTCTATTCCTCTAATAAATTTTGGTGAAGCCTATATTATTTTGAGAATTGTTTACTTTTTTTCCATTGTTGCTATTATAGTTGTTGGTAATTTTTTTTTATCTTAAATCCTCTGTTACTATATTACTATGGGGGGTCCAAGTAATTGATATGAGCCACTTTCTTTTGTGTTGTTGCACCAAAATGTGAAGCTTTGGAGGCTCTTCAAAGATGTAGGAATGATGCATTTTTTATGGAAAGGAGAGGATTAAATAATGATATCATTGCTAAATTCTACAATTCATGGAGGGGAGACATAGTTCAAATTGGAAGCATTGGGTTTGAGGTGTCCCCATGACTAATTGCTGCAACAACTGACTTATAGTATAGTGTTCTAAGAGTGGATAAAATCAACAAAAAAAACTAACATTTTTCTTAAAGGGGAAGAGAATATCGAGTGGTGCCAGAATAGCTATGATAGCGAACAATTACCGACCCCTTATGGGGTGGCCTGTGTGCATATAATGAAATGCTTTACCCTAGAGGGTAGGTACATAATAATTCATGGGTATTATTTCCCCTTTCTTTGCCACATTAGGAGAAATGAAAAGATTAATATTCCTTTTTTTTCTGTTACCTTCTCATAAGAAATGCAAGGCTAAAGGGGCTTCGCCTCCCCTATACTAAGTCCTGATTTAGTGCCTCTATAATTATGCCTCGACCATCACTCCCCTTTTGGGCCCTTCCTTGGGAGATGACCCCAATGCTAATATCACTCAAGAAAACCAACCAAACCCCCACCCTCTTCCTCCTAGAAATATTATGGTGAGGTAACTTTCTCTGTTAAACCTCCCCCCAAAAAGCCCAACTATTCCCTTAGTTATGAAACAATATTCCATCAAAGGTCTCCTTATCAAAGGGGACCCTATTGTCTCAAATGTCAAAAGGTAAGGATAGTATCTCTAAAGCTCCTGGTAGTCCCTTAGGAGCTAAGAGGAAAGTCGAACCTAAAAAAACTAAAAAAGTTACCCTTGAAATAAGAGATGAGGATGAATAGGGAAAAACCAATGACTCTAGTAGTGGGACAGGTGGAAGAAGGTCAGCTAGGTTGGCAAGCCATTCGACCAAAGGAAAATAAATAAATTATGAAGAACATGGAGAAGAACCTGAAGATGTGGCTCTAACCCCCATAAATATTAGCAAAAAGGAACTGTCTGTGGTCTTGAGTGAAGACCTCTTGAAGGATTTTGTTAGCAGTGATGAAGATGAAGAGATGGAGGGTGTTGACCAAGAGGTGGTCCAAGATTTATAGGATAATGAATATGAAGGGGATAAGGAAATTGTAAAATAAATTGAGGACGTGGTTAGGAAAGTTACAAAAGATGTAGATGGGCAGGCCATGTTGGACATGGAAGAGGAAATGCAAGCTAAAGATAGGCTCTTTGAATTTTATCTCACTCAATTATGAGAGCTACAAGATAAAGTGAATAGAATGGATAGGGTGTTTAATATGTTAATATCTATTACTCTGGGTATCATGCAAAGGGCTATTTTTGGTACTATGAATGGTTTGACTAAATTCAAGAAAGCTCATAGAAATATTAACTCTTAGGTTGAGGAGATGCAACTAGTAGAAAAAACTAATGAAGTGATGGAATAGTGTAGTGAGGAGATGGAGTAGCTAATTGAGGAATGGGACTTAATCTACAATCCCAAAAAGTAATGTGTGTCCTCTGTGTCTCTAGTTTTTAGCCGTTATGCCATGGTACTTTCTGGGTCTACATGCCCTCTCGTTTATGCTGGTCTATGCTCTATTTTTTAGTCTCTAGCTATATGATTGGCTTCTGGATTTTGTTGTTTCATTCTGGTTAGGGTTGTTTTGTTGTGGGGTGTTTGTGTATTTTTTGACCCTACTATTTTGTGGTGGTAGTTCTGCTAGCTAGTTGGCTTGTTAGTTGTTCTCTATGCAGGTTTAGGGGCCCTTTCCCCTACTTTTATTATATAAAAAAAAACTCTGACTTGGTGGACTATTTTGTCTTGTTGTGCTATGGTTGGACTTTCTAGCTTTATGGCTTGACTATTAATGTTTTGTTTGGGATGAGGGGCCCTTACCCCTACTTTTTTAGTCAAAAACATAATGTGTATTATGTTGTCTCACAAAAACAAGTTAAATATCTGGTGAAGTAGGAAATTTTAATTTCAAAAATTTCAAAGTAAATGGTTTGAATATTTGTAAATCTAGAACTCATTGAAATTGATTCCATAATCACGAATGTAATCTAAAATGTGGAACAAAAAATATGAGGTTAAAAATGAAGTTCTAAAAAATAATACTAAGAAGAATTAGGATATGAGGTGAATTCTCTCATGAATATGCTAATCTTAAATTAAATATTTCATTTAGGACACCATAATCAAAGAAACTTAAAACATAAAGGAGAAAGGTGTTCTATGTAATTTTGACCATTATATGAACTTAATTTTCCATTGGACTATGTTATTTTTTTAAAAAGCTATCTTTTATTTGAAGAGAAAGAGTGCTTTTCCATTGGACAATTTTTTTATTTTATTTTTTACATATATTTAACTATTTCCTAAAGGAATGTAATCAAACCATAACGGCTACAGATGTTAGCATGCTTGAAGTTGTTTGAAAAGAGTAAAAGAATTCAAGAAAAAAATATTGTCTCTTACATTCTATCAAATTCCTATCTACAAAATTGATCTCTATGAGTGTAAAATGATATCTTCTATGGAAATGACATTATATCTAGTTGAAATGAACTTGTCAATTCATATATTTTACAAATTTATTTACCCCACTTATTTAATGTTCAAGTGGTTTATGGATAGGTGGTGCTTATAAATATCTTTTGGGATTTTTTTCGATCACAATGGTCATGTTCACTTTACTCAAATCCCTATACAAGTTGATATTACAATTGGGAATATAGATTTGAATATAGCGAGAAAATGTGTGATTTCTTTTGCAAATTAAAGTTTAGATGATTAGAGATGATTTAAAACAAATGATAAAATATCATTGAATACATCCATTGATTGCACTAATCAACATAAGATGCATCACATCAACTCTAATGAAATAATCAACCAAACAAGAAATCTAAATTTTAAATTTTAAAAGTGAAAAAATTAGAAGATTCATGAATGTGAAACTGATCCCAATCATTATATAATCACATATTTAATCTAAAATGTGAAATAATAAATGTAAAAATAAATGGCAATAGCATTAAGATATAAACCAAATTCACTTACAAATATACTATAAGTAATTATTACATTAACCCAATTTAAAAAAAAAAAGAACTCTCCAATCAAATTTTCACATATATAAATTTCTTCGTCGAAAGAAGACAAGCCGGCCAGGACAATCATTACTATGAAAACCACGAAGAACTCGGATAAACAAAGCACAAAAAATAGATATGCCTGCACAGAGTTGACATTCGCAGAATGTGACGATGTGGGTGAAGAAACCGAATAGAAAGTGGGAAGGAAGATAAACAAAACAAATAAAAATAATTGTCTGCACAGCGTTAGGATTCGGTGAAAGTAACAAGGTGGGTGAAGGAAGCGAGAAGAAGTTTCAGCGAATGAGATTTATTTTTGTGTTTCTCTATCACATCCAGTTTCTTCGTAGTTCTCAAGGCAATGATTGTATCCCGAAGTTGATTGAAGACGGAAGGAAAATTGTCTTGTGTGACAATCCTCCAAATTGGAAAAAGTCTCCATAATAGTAAAAGTATCAGCATAGTGGGTTCCGCCCATATGCCTAGTTTCTTCCTAGTTTCTTCCCCTATCTGTGGAGTTTAAGAGAAATTGTGTCAATGAAATAATGGGACAATTTTAGTAGTAATAATAGGTTCTAGGAAAATTCATGAAAATTCACGGTCATCAGTAATTTATCATTATGGAAAATTAATGGTCAAAAATTTATGCAATTAATTTTTCACATGGTGAATTGTCACGGTGGTGAATTTTTCCATGGTGAATTTTCCCTCGGTGAATTGCTGGCAATGAATTTTCCGTATACGTAATAATATGATGTGTCATTTCTTGTCACTTCTTCTCACGGGGATGTTTCTTTCTCTTTACAAGCTGAATTGGGTTATGTTGAGTTCATGCAAGGAATGATAAACCTTTATGTTTGTCCCTACTCTTTAATAGAATCAACGGCATGAACGCCATTGAAATATCATGGTTCTTACATTTCATCTTAATCAAGAAGAAAGTTGATATCAAACCAAATGAAAAGGCCGATAAAAGTCACAAAAACCAGAGAAATAAAAGGAAAAGATGTATTGATTCTTTCTATTCTTCTTTTTAACATTTATATGGTCTATCCTAGGTTTGATGTTAATTTCATGGGGTGAGATTATGAATCAAACGATTAATCTTTTAGTCCCATTGAATGGGTATTTTTGCATAGTTTTTTTTATTACATGTGATAGTTTATTTTTTAGTGGTTACCAAATAAGTTCCAAGTGCAACATTAATTTTTGTATGTTAATTTATTTTTAATAATCAAAGTGTTAGTGGTTGTTATAGTGGTCAATGCAAAGTTTAGTGTTTGTCAATATGAGGTAATCCATATTAAAGATTATTTTAGAGATTTTAGTTTCAAATTTGAAGAATGTGATTTTTAGTTTGTATTGTTTTGACTTTAAATCATGGTATTTTAATTATAATTTTTTCCATAATCAATGAAAGTATTTATTTCTAATTGGTTTTATTATTCTATGTTATTGAAAGTTAAGCTTAATTTTCTCTTTAAATTATTTATTTCTAATTTTTTTTACTCTTATGTTTAATGGAGTGAATAGATTTTCTTCTAGGATTTAATGTGTGGAAGAACATTTCCTTTCAATTCATGAAAACTATAGTTCTATTTTCTACACATTAATTTTGTATAAAGTATCAAAAAGTTCATGGCTACACCATTATTAATACCCATTAACTATGTAAGTTAGATAGTTGATTCCAAGCTAGCATATAATGGTAAAATAATTCATGTCCATTCAAATAGTATGCCAAAATCTTAGCATAATCCAACTCAATCATCATTTAACTTAGAAAATTGTTAAACTAAACTCAAGTTTGGGATTCTCCAAGTATAAATCATTTACAATGAAGCATGGTACAAATAAATCTAGTAGTAAAGGTTTGGTGAAATTTTTTATTATAAATAAAAGTAACTCAAATTCATTCAAACAATAGGCATAACTCTAGGATTGAATTTGAAAGCTCAATACATGTAAAAAGGCTAGCATAACCATTAGAATATGACACTTGACCATTTTGAAAAGAATACTAAACACATATATTGCAAAAAATATAAGAATAAAATGCATAATTCATGATAGAAATGTGTTCAAATTATGAATAAAGGAATTTATAATTTCTTTTGGAGATTTCATAAATTTAGAAGGAAATTTAAAATGCTAAAATTAAAGGAAATATGGTGACATGTCATTCATTGATCTCTAGAAAACTTAGTGTAGCAATGAGAAATAATTTCCCAACCATATCAACCAATGTAGACGATAAAATATAATATACATCTCAATAACATGATACAAACCCATTTATTTTTGGTAATAAACCATCAAATTCGATATAAAAACAAATAATTTAATCTACAACTAGGCATAGAAGTATAAATTATCTCTCTCACAACCATTGGCACATTCCTTTGTTGCTTTATATTTTTCCTTGTTTTTAGAAGTGCATGATTAGTTTGTTTGAAGTGACATGGAAAATAGTCGAGTCAATTAGCTAAACTAAGTCTATTTTCTAGCCCTAAATATTTTAATTATTTTATTTAAATAATCTTTAAATTTTTAATTAGAATATTTTATAAGGATAAAGAAAAATGACTTTAGAATGAGTAGAAATAAGATTTTATATTTGAGGATAGTTTTTTTATTATATATCTTTATATTCATTTAAAAGAATTATTCCTATTTTATAGAAAATATATTATTCATCCAAACAAGAGATCATTACTATTTTTTCTTATCCATACTCTTAGGATTTTATATGGTCTATAAAATGTAACTTTTAAAAACCGGTTATTATGCATGTTTATTAAAAATTAATTTTCATCATTTAGATATTAGAATAAATTACATGTTTGAAAACTAGACTAAAAATAATACATTTAATATCACTAGACCATTTTAAGATTCTATATGTAAGTGCTTTAATTTTTTAGTCTAACTATGACAAATTTTGAAAATCAAGTAAAACACTTCAACTTTTTGAACATTTTGTGGACTCAACTCATTGCACCTATCTACAAAATGAAGTAAATAATTTTTAAGATTGTGTATTTAGTTAATAGTCAACAACACCTAAAAAATTGCATATCAAATCATATGAAGTTAACGAAATAGTATGCAATTAAGATATTATACTAGACATAAATAGTTTTATGTTGGAAGTCCTTATGGGTGGAAATCAAAAGAAGAATATTTTTAGAATTGTATTTATTACAAATCAAAAATAATTTAGGATAACAAAGTCTTTTGAAAATATTTGACAAAATCTTAAGTTTATATCATAACATTCTTCAAAAAACTCTCAAGTGTTTAGAAAAAAATAATTTGTAAATAGTTTTGATGTCTATTAAAATGAGTTTACAACATTTAGTAACCATGATACATTCAAACAAATCATTATACATATATACATAATGATGACAATACTAATATTCAAACATTATAACTAGGTTGTTAAATACCAAGAGTCATATAACCATATTCTATACATGCATGACATTAATATATTATAATTTCCATAAAGTAAGATATCTCCATGCGTATAAGGTAATTTTAAAATTTTCCACTTCTACATTATGAAAACATAGTTACATCCTTTTCACCACTTCTATTAGTATTCTAATTATATAACTTCCACTACAAATTTCTCATGGGATGCTATATACACATATAAAATCAATTTAGATTGCTTGTAGTACCTTCTATAATTTTTAAGATATTATTTTATCCCTTTTACTATACCACATGTTCACCAATTGTATGATGAGTGCATGCACCTTGTTGATTATACTTCAAACAAACTAAGTATCCATAAAATTGTGAGTTCTTCTTATAGATACCTTCTTGTGGCTATCACAACATCTCCATTAATAGACAATCCATGCATGAGACAATAAAACCACTATTCTAACATCACTGCATATTAATGAACATTAAATTCTTTAAAAAATTTATATAAATAAATTGTATTTCACTATATTCCATCACTTTCCACCATGAAGAAAAATATAGGTAAAATATTATGATAAGAATTGTTTGAAATGAATAGCATCTAAATCCCAAAAGGAAAACTAAAATATTTGTGGACCCAAAGCATACCATAATTGTTCCTAAAATAAATTTACTTTGGGTTTCATCTATATTGTAGCACATTCCTTAATCAGCACCTAAGTTATATGATATATGTTATTTTATAAATAAAAAGTTAAAAAAAAAAACCCTTGATTTAGATCAAAAACTCTAAACCTTAGTTGAGAGTAAAATTTGCAGTAATGTAAACAAATTCAAAGAGGTTTCAAACACCAATTTAATCAATTTGTTTTCCAAAAAATAGGCCACAATTATTTATTTATATTTCTCCAAAATTACAAATGGAAATTATCCTAGAAAAATATGCACACTCCAATGCTTTGCTCTGTTATTTTGTTTGATTTCAACCCCTTATTACTCCTCTAGAATCTTTAGAACCACACCTCTAGTTGGGTGTTATTTCCAGAATTTTTTTTCAACTAAACAATGGATCGATGCCCTCTCTTTTCACACCCTCTAACGCCTCTTTTCATATCTTAACTACACTGCATACTAAGTTTTTGTTTGGAAAATTTTTCCTTCCCGAAAGAGGCCAATTTGCTTGATCATTTCTAGATATTTACCCTGCTACCTTTTCCTCACCTTGGGTGATTAAAATTCCTTATCTCAGCCATTTATGACTCCTTCTAGTCACCTTTTTTAGTGCATACCAAGAGGCAGCAATATGTTTGTTTTTTCTTGGAAAAAAAAGAACAAGGAATGTGGACTGTCCAAAGTCCCACACGCAAACAAATTACATTGCCCAGTTTGAATGGCATACTTTGGCATTATCTTATGTTTTTAAAATATTCCTTTTTAAATAGTCCCCAATATTGAATTACTTGGCATTTGGGAATTTGATATTAATTAAATAGCTTCCATATTGATTTTTTAGTCAGATGGGTAGATGACATTGTTGAGAATGAATGCTGGCAAACAAACACATGAACACCAAAAAAAATTGTAAAGAAAAAAATAAAAAAATTGTACGAAGGTTGAAGTGGATTACACGCATATCTATATGCTCTTACATCAAACACAATGGGTAGATAGTTTGTGAGAATATGCTCATAAAATTGGAGTTGAATGGTATAACCATTCTTTTAGATTGCAAGCAATCTATATCAAACTCCATCACTATGAAAGGTGCATAGAGTTATGTCTTTCTCTTTTTCCAACACTTCATCGGCACAAGCACCATCCTCCTTCCACAACTCCATTCACCACCCTTCTCTCCTCTCATGGATTCATGTCCACCATGTATTATCCTCCTCTCCCAAATTATTCCTTCTCTTGGTTCCTCATTCATGGGATCAATCCCACCATAGTCTAGCCACCTCCACCAAAATCTACCTACCCACTCATCCACACACAAGTTGATATGATCAACATTATGGAAATTAATGATTTCCATATCCTCTTCTATTTTCTCCTCATCACACTCTTCAATTTCTCCTCTCATAAATGAAGGTAAGCAAAAATCATGATTGAATTCACAAATTTTAGAAAATACCTCATTTTTCTTTGCTATTGTGACATCTTCCTTTGCAATGCTTTCTTCAACTCTTGCAACATATTTATCTCCTTTATTCACTGCGATCTTCTTAAACCACTCACTCTCTATCGTTGAAATTTGTGCCAAAAAATCTTCTTCACCTTCGCCATTTGCTAAAACCTCTTCAATTCTCACTTCATTCCTTTCTTCCTCAATCACTACTACAACCAATTCCACTTCTTCGTTTGTCACCTCTTCATCTTCAACTATTGTTGCACTAGCATCCTTTTTCTTACTCTCATCATGCTTGATCAATTTATCATGCTTCCATGCTTCCAATCTGTTCATTCTCACATTAATGTCAACTATCATTGCCAAAATCTTCCTCTTCCCATATTCTATCTAGCCCTCCCATATCATCTCGCTGCTACAATCTTTTACATACACATTCTACACTCTACAATTTGCAAAACACTTTCTTCATGGATTTCAGCTCTCCGCTATTCAAGACACCTCTACTTGCAAAAAACCTCTCGAGCTTTCCACAACTGCTTCTCACACTTACCTTCTAGTGTGAAGTTCCTCCCAATCGGTGATTTGTTCACAATTCTAACCATAGGTTCTGGTGAATCCTCTCCACACTTAGAATCACCCACTCAAATACCAAATGATGCAGATCAAAAGCTCTAAACCTTAGTTGAGAGTAAAATTTGTAGCAATGTAAAAAAATTCAAAACTATTTCAAACACCAATTTAATCAAATTGTTTTCCAAAAAATAGGCCACAATTATTCATTTATCTTTATCAAAAATTACACATGGAAATTGTCTTGGAAAAATCTGCATACACTCCAATGCTTTCCTCTATTATTTTGTTTGATTTCAACCCCTTCTTACTCCTCAAGAATCTTCAGCACCACACCTCTAGTTGGGTGTTATTTCCATAAATTGTTTTCAGCTAAACAATGGATCAATGTCCTCTCTTTTCACACCCTCTAACGCTTCTTTTCATCTCTTAACTACACCACATACTGAGTTTTTGTTTGGTAGATTTTTCCTTCCCAAAAGAGGTCGATTTGCTTGATCATTTCTAGATTTTTACCATGCTATATTTTCCTCACCTTGGGTGATTAAACTTCCTCCTCTCAGCCACATATGGCTCCTTCTATTCACCTTTTTTAGTGCATACCAAGAGGCAACAATATGTTTGTTTTTTCTTGCAAAAAAAAGGGAATGTGGATTGTCCAAAGTCCCACGCCCAAACAAATTACATTTCTTAGTTTGAATGCGATACTTTGGCATTATCTTATGTTTTTAAAACCTTCCTATTTAAATAGTCCCCAATATTGAATTACTTGGAATTTGGGAATTTGATATTAATTAAATAGGTTCCATATTGATTTTTCAGTTGGACAGGTAAATGACATTGTCAAGAATGAATGCTGGCAAACAAACACATGAACACCAAAACAAAATTTTAAAGAAAAAATAACCAAAATTGTATGAAGGTTGCTATGGATTGCAAGCATACTTGGATGCTCCTACATCAAACACGCTAGGTATAAATTTTGTTAGCATAGGGTCACAAAATTGGAGTTGAATGGTAGAACCATGCTTTTAGATTGCAAGAAATCTATAGCGAACTCCATCACTATGAAAGGTGCACAGGGTTATGTCTTCTTTATCTTTTTCTAGCACTTCATCGACACAAGAACCATCCTACTTCCACAAATCCACTCACCACCCTTCTCTCCTCTCATTAATTCATGTCCACCATGTATTTCCCTCCTTTGCCAAATTATTCCTTCTCTTGGCTCCTCATTCATGGGATCAATCCCACCATAGACTGACCACCACCACCAAAATTTCCCTGCCCACTCATCCACACATAAGTCAATATGATTGACATTATAAAAATTAAAGATTTCCATATCCTCTTTTATTTTCTCCTCATCATACTCTTCAATTTCTCCTCTCATAAATGAAGGTAAACAAAAATCATGACTAAATTCACAAATTTGAGAAAATACCTCATTTTTCTTTGCTATTGTGACATCTTCCTTTGCAATGTTGTCTTCAACTCCTGCAACATATTTATCTCCTTTATTCATTGCGATCTTCTCAAAACACTCACTCTCTATGGCTGAAATTTGTGCCAACAAATCTTCTTCACCTTTGCCATTGCTAAAACCTCTTCAATGCTCACTTCATTCTTTTCTTCCTCATTCACTGCTATGCCCAATTCCACTTCTTTACTATTGGCCTCTTCATCTTTAACTACTATTACACTAGCATCCTTTTTCTTATCCTCATCATGATTGACCAATTTATCATGCTTCCATGCTTCCATTCTGTTCATTCTCACATTAATGTCAACTATCATCATCAAAATCTTCCTCTTCCCATATTCTATCCAGCCCTCCCATATCATGGGCCTCTTCCTCAATAGTATTCCCATGTCATCTCACTGCTACAATATTTTACATACACATTCTACACTCTGCAATCTACAAAACACTTTCTTCACAACTTTCAACTCTTCGCTATTCAGAACTCCTCTACCTACAACAACCCTCTCGAGCTTTCCACAATTGCTTCTCATACTTACCTTCTAGTGTGAACTACCTCCCAGTTGGTGATCTATTCATAGTTCCACCCATGGGTCTTAGCAGATCCTCTCCACACTTAGGGTCACCCACTCTGATACCAAATGATGCAGATCAAAAACTCTAAACCATGTAGCTAAGAGCAAAATTTGCAGCAATGTAAAAAAAATTAGAAATTTTTCAAACACCAATTTAATCAAATTGTTTTCCAAAAAATAGGCCACAATTATCTATTCATCTTTGTCAAAAATTACACATGGAAATTGTCTTGGAAAAATCTGCATACACTCCAATGCTTTGCTTTGTTATTTTATTTGATTTCAACCCCTTCTTACTCCTCCAAAATCTTCAGCACCACACCTCTAGTTGGGTGTTATTTCTAGAATTTTTTTTTAGCTAAACAATGGATCGATGCCCTCTCTTTTCACACCCTCTAATGCCTCTTTTCATCTCTTAACTACACCACATACTGAGTTTTTGTTTGGCAGATTTTTCCTTCCCAAAAGAGGTCAATTTGCTTGATCATTTCCAGATTTTTACCTTGTTGTCTTTTCCTCACCTTGGGCGATTAAACTTCCTCTTCTCAACCACATATGACTCCTTCTATTCACCCTTTTTAGTGCATACCAAGAGGCATAAATATGTTCATTTTTTCTTGCCAAAAGAAAAACAAGGAATGTGGATTGTCCAAAGTCCCAGGCCCAAGAAAATTACATTTTCCAATTTGAATGCCATACTTTGGAATTATCTTATGTTTTTAAAATCTTCCTTTTTAAATAGTCCTCAATATTGAATTACTTGGCATTTGGGAATTTATATTAATTAAATGGCTTCCATATTGATTTACTAGTTGGATAGGTAAATGAAATTGTCGAGAATGAATGCTGGCAAACAAACACATGAAAACCAAAATAAAAGTTTAAAGCAAAAAAAAATAAAAATTGTATGAAGGTTGATGCAAATTGCAGGCATACCTAGATGCTCTTGCATCACCCCTTATATGTACTATTTTATTCAATTGATGGAATACAAAATTGTTTATTTAATTATATCTCACAAGTTGTTTTAAAATAAAATAATTTTTCATGTCTTGGGGCCACATGCCTACATGGAATCAAAATGTACAAGGTAACAAAAGTGTGTATAAAAAATTGTGCTTGGTCTAGAGAACCAATATGCCATTTATGCAATAAATTGTACAAATATGCTTGTTTCATTGATGTTAAAGTTTCTCCATAAAGAAATTGTTGATTGATGTAAAGGACTCATGTCAATACCTCTAAGACAAAAATTGTTGCAATGGTACAAATGATGTCAATGTTGTCTAAATTATTGCAAAATTTTCCATTGATGCCAAGATGTGTTTGACTGCACTAGACATGAAGATTGTCTATTATAGTTATATTCAGTTGCTCTGATATGTTCATGTGTGCTAGATGTAGTGATGAATTGGATATTCGTCTGATAATTTTGGCTGGATTGGAGCTCATGTTTTATTAGGGTTTATACATTTCACAAGGTTTTCAGCCTAACTCCCTAAAAAACCTAAGTGTTTTCCTATCATGCACTTTATGTTCTAATTCATCATTGATTGGCTATCGACTATTCTCAATTTCTCATGTTATAATTTAAGCCTAGGTTCAGTATCATTTGATTATTAACCCTTATTACTACTTGTCTTGATTAATGAAAATGTTATTTTTTCATATTTGTGCAATGTTTTTGATAAGTTATATCTACTTCGTGGTAACACAAAATGTCAACATGTGTAATCTGGAGGTTTGAGATGGAGGGGTTCTAAGGGTTTGGCTAACTCACATTCAAAAGCTTTTAATTTTTGTTTGTTCTACAAGTTTTAAAAATATTGAGATGTATATAAGGTATGCCCTAGAAAGGTCAAAATCATGCTTTCTTTTTGCTTCGTGGGGAATTTTGGCTTTAAAATTTTATTTCTACGAGGACATGAAATTTCAATAGGTAAAAATAGATTTCCTGTGCTATAGGGGTCTTAATGTTTTTTCTAACTCATGTAGCTTGAACTTTCTTAGGCTATTTTGTTTCTCTTTGAGTGTGCAAATTAGTGACACATGTCCAATGCAAATGAATTTTTAAAAATGATCCCATGGCTATTGTGTATCTACAAAGAGAAGAGAGTTCTTGTGGAACTACAAGATGGTGAGACACATTTAGGAATTTTCAATAACTACTTCATATTGGTCGAAGAATATCCTAAGGGTAGGGATATCTAGTTTTGAAGATAAATCATTTTATTCAAGTCCATGAAAAAGGGAGATCAATGCTCTAGATTCAAACTTGTTAAATGACTAGTTCTAGGTTCAAAATTTAATTTCCACGAGAAGAAATGGTAGTGATATCATGTATTTTTCACAGGCCAACTTCTCCATCACCAAAGGTTCCAGTTTTTGGTGTAGGTCAACATATCAATATTATCTATCTTTTGAACTTGGTATTTGAGAAAATGGTTTCAAAATAGAATTGTGGTGAATAGTACAAAATTATGACTATAAATGGGTGTACAATCTACTTCATCTTCCCATGTCTTGTCTTTTAGAGCAGATATTTTTATGTGAAGGAGACAAGATTATGTATAAAGAGCAGTCCAAATAACCAAGAAGAATTATGAAAATACATTCTAAGATCATTTCTAATAGAGAATTATGTGTAAGTTCAATTTTAATCATTTCAGTGTATTTTGAGGTTGGTGCTTCTTGTTTCATGTGAGGTTGGTGCCTCTTATTATTTAGTCGGTGCTTAGATTGGGATGCTAGTGTCTTCTTTAGGTTGATTCCTATAAATTATTTTCGGAATTGGTCTCTCTAGTGGGTTTGTTCCTACAAATGAATTGTAAGATCTCTTTATTCTTGTGAGGTTGGATTTAGGTAGTAGATCTAAGAATATTTTCTCACTACATATGGTTTTTCCCTCTAGGGTTTCTACATAGATATGGTTTTATCTTGTGTGATTATGTTCATTGCTCCTTTTGATTTCATTAATGTTGTTTTATATATTCATTGGTATCAGTTAAGGATAAAATTTTAAAATATATTGATTTAGCCCCTCTCAGTATATTTGTGTGTTCAACAATTGGTATCATAGCTAAGTTTCATATTGTAGCTTAACAACTAGAGGTAGATCTTGGATTTGAACCCATGGTAGGCCAAGATGGATTTCACTCAAATAAGGTGCCACAATTTGGTGGGGAAAATTATTCTTTTTGGAGTATAAGCATGTAATCATACCTAACACCACTAGGGTTTGATGTTTGGAATTTTTTTGTGGATGGCTACATTGCTCTTACAAATCCTCCAATATATCAAGATGATAAGAAGGCATGTGAGTATAATTCTAAAGCTAAGAATGCAATTTTAAGTGGGTTAACAAATTCAAAAAATTTCAAAGTAATGTACTAAAAGTTTGTTAGGGATATTTTGAAAAAGATTCATATCATATATGAAGGTGATGATAAGGTCAAGCAATCCAAGGTACAAACTCATAGAAGCAATTTTGACAGCCTGAAGATGAAAGAAGAGGAAAATATTGTTTTCTATCTTATCAAGGTTAATGAAACTATCAATGCTATTAGAGGAATTTATGAAGAATTTAATAAACCAATAATTGTTAATGAGGTACTCAAATCCCTTTACCAAAGGTAAAATGCAAAATTTTCTACTATTGAAGAATTTGGAGATTTGAATAGTTTTATAATGGATGAAATGTTTAGATCTCTCACTGCTTATGAGTTGAGGAAAGTGTGTAAAGAAACATCAAAGATAGAATATAACATCAAAGAAAACAAGAAAGGGATGATCTAATGGTTATGTGCAGGATCATCATGGAAAAAACAAGCCCTTAAGTGGAAAAAAATTCAGAAAAATCAGAGTTAGGCAACTTGACATAAAAATTTGAATAAGTTATCTATATTATTTCAAAAATATGTAAGAATATAATCTATAGAAAATTGAATGTAGTTTCCAAACTACTAGGTTTATTTAAAAAAAAAATCTATTTGGTGAAAATTTGAAATTTCAATGCAATAGTACTTAAATTTCAGGGAAAAAATAAGAAGTGGGTGTCTATCTGACCACCCTAACCACAATAAAATGATAATATTTTTTTATATTATTTTAGATATAAGTAGAGGACTCATGTCCAGATGTGGTGCACATTTTTTTGTAATTTTTTTCCAAGTAAATAATTAAATATGATTTTTTTATTACAACTTTTAAAAAATATAAAAAATCATATGTATGACCACCTTAACTTGGTCAAAAATTTGACATGAAATTCATTTTTTTTAATCCTATAGTATGCAAAGCATAGAATGTGACACATGCTTCAGAGTCAAAAACTGTGATACCATTTGAAAGCTCTAGATGTTTTTCAATCAACCTATCAATTAGGACTTTAGTCGTAATTCAAATAGAAACTGAATAATAATTATTTATTAAATTCAAAGTAAAACATAATTTATATTGGTGGAAAGCTAAGAATCTCTTTTAAAAACCCTTTTCATTTCATCAATTTTGGGTTAAAAAAAGTCATCAGCCACATACCCTACACATACCCAGCATATTGCCACTTTTTGGCCCATCATGATCCTGCACATACCCTAATCCAATTAATGTGTTTGATGATGAGGAAGCCAAATTTGTGATGATGTTGAAGAAATTATCTAGTAAATATAGAGGTAAGCTACCTTTCAAATGATTCAATTATGGTAAAGTAGGTCACTATCCTTCTAACTATCCTCTTGGAGAAAATAAAAGTAGCGATCTATAATATAGAAACAAAAGGAATAATTTTCACAAGAATAAGAATAACCTCTATTCAAAATAGGACAATAGCTCATTTGAGGAATATGATCAATGTACTAAGGAAGAAAAGAAATAATTTTTATTGATGGCAATGAAAGTTTTGGGAAATAAAGATAACCTTTTAGAAGATAATGAAGATATGGAATATCTTAATGAAGAAGACTATGAAGTAGATCTAGAGGGATAACTCATCTTTGCATTGAGTGATATGAAAGAAAAAAGGAAAGAGAAAAAAATTGAAGTTGAAACTTGAAGAATCTAAAAAGATGGTTATTAATCTAGAAATTCATATAGAAGAAGAAAATAGGATAGAAGATGTATTGTTATAAAAATTAAAGGAAAAATAAATGGATTATGAAAGTGTTGAGGTAGAAATTATATCCTTGAGAAAGGATTTGAGGAAATATAAGGATCAATTGGAAAATAAATTGAAGTATGAGAAGTGTACTAAAACTATAGGTGAGATCATAAACAACCAAAGATAAAATTTCATCCAGATTGGTCTTGGTTTTGATGAAGCTCAACATCCAAACAAGATAATTGAATGTAATATGATGAGAATACCTTTCATGTTCTAAATTTTCATCAATCCACAAAGATTGACGAACTAAAAAAAGAATAAGATGCTTTCATTCAAGTCCAACAAAAGAGGATATTCAAAAAACCAAATATAGAAAGGCAAGAATACAATAAAAGGTTCAATTATTCCTTTTTCGGTTACTATTTTAGTTGAAATCAATTTGGTCATAAGGAAATATATTGTATAAGGTTCCCTCCATGGAAGAGTAATTTTGTAAGAAAAAATGCACTTGCACCATAATTGATTTTAATATCATATGTTATAAGTGTAACAATTTTGGGCACAAGACAAATTTTTTTACTAGCATCTTTCTAAAGCATCATAGATAGGAAGAGAAAGAGAATATGGATATTTCTACTAGTCACAAGGAAGAACCTAAGAAGGAATGGAAAATGAAGAATGAAAATCAAAAGACTAAAAACTAAATGATTGTTCAAACTATATTTCATACTCAATAAAATCCATTTGTCATTGATAGTGGGTGCCCTAATCACATGAATAGAGATATAAAGAGATGAAAAGTAAATTCATCAACTTGAAGAAGTGGAATTGTGGTTCAGTTAAATTTGGTGATAATACTACTGCAAGGATATGTAGAAAAGGAACTCTAAGCATTGATGGAACATCTAGGAAAAAATATGTTATATATGTTAAAGTACTTAAGCATAACCCAGCTCTAAGTGTATGTCAGATGTGTTTAATAAAGGCTACAATATCTAATTACATGCTCAAGGACGTGAAGTTATGAAAAATGGAAAACTTTTAGAAACATGCAAGACAAGAAATTTTTTATAATCTTAATAAATTCAAAGGAAGAAGCTATCCTTTGGGACAACTGAATGGGATTTTTCTATGACATAAAATAATGGGTCATATCATTTTTTTAATCTTGTGAAAATTAGTTCCAAGAATTTTGTGAGAGATATGCCAAAAATTGCTTAGCCTAGAAGCACATTTTGCAAATAATATCAACAAGGAAAGCAAAAAAGAGTAAGGTTCAAGAAAAATTCCAATATTCTACTACAAAGCCATTATATTTGATTCATGTATAGACCTATGTGGAACTATAGATATGAAAGCCCTATAAGGTGAAAGGTATTTCATGTTTTTGATAAAGGAAAAAATGGGTTTTACAGGGACCCAAAACCATAGAGTTTACAGAAAAAAAAAGAATAGGAATTAAAGGAACCAAAAACAAAAAGGGTGCAGCAAAAAAGAGCACATGAGACCCAAAAACCATCAACCCAAGGCCACCAAGGGCCACCAAAAAAACCCCACCAAAAAACCAGCAAGAAACCCCCAGCTAACCTAAGGACTTAAGAGCATCAGTAGACTCAGCTTCAAGATTGTGCATGTCCTATGTACCCTTCTTCAGGACCTGAACCATCTGGGGCATAGGAGGAGTCTTCCTCTTCAGATTAGCTCTCGTCTACTTAGAAATACCTACATCCTCAGTACTGTTCTTGTCCCTATCCACTTCCAGATCCACAACCAGAGAACCCTAATGTGAATTCTCTAGTTTCTCAGACATAGCATTAATAATGATGGCATTATGCCTCGCCATTCTATGATTATGCTTCATAATAGTTTTCATAGTATTTTTTATTTTTCCAATTTCATCTTCCAAACATTTGACTTTTCCTTCATTATCCTTGACCCCCGTTCTCATCCTATCATCCTTTCTCCTACCCTCTGCAATATTAAGGGAGCTGACTTTTCCTTCCAGAACCTCCAACTTGTTGTTGAGGGCTCTATTTTTTAGATTAAAGTCTTTAATTTCATGGAAGGCCCATTTCATAATTATGAAGTAATCCACAACACCATTTTTGGCGATAGTCAGGATATCCCTAGGAAACTCATGATCCGGTTTAAAATAGTGGTCCTCAGGGTTAAGGTCTATAGGGAATTTCGGTCTATTATCTTTGTCCGAAGCAGGATGGGAAGAGTAAGAGTTTTGGCTAGCATTAGGAGCCTCTGAAGTATCCTCCTGGGAGTCCATAGAGTAAGAGACCAGTTTATTAGTAGGGGGATCTTTTTGGGTGGGATTGAATTTTTGACTAGAGTGGCTGGGGTTTTTAACTTTCGGAGCATAGCAGGTGGGGTTTAGGACAACACTAGGATTCTTGGGCAGGGAATTACCCTATCAGGATTTCTTACCATAATTTGTGGTTGGAGGACTTTCAACATTTCTTGCAGAGTCAATCTTTTTAACATCCTCTGACACACTATCTTCAGTATCCTCATCTTCAGTGAGTGAGGCAATGATAGGGTTGGATAAGGCCGACATATTTTGAAAATGTTCATAAATAAGCCTAATTAGGCCTATATGCAGAATTGGGTACTTCTTAGGATCCTTCGTATGATCCTCCAGGCTATTACTCATGGAACAAAACAAATAAAAAGGTAAAGAAACCCCTACCTTATGACATAAATGGTTGAGTAGGGAAAAGTGGGAGCCATAGATCCTGGTGAATCTACCATCCAAGATAATATATTTCATGATGATTCTAAGCACCTTCCTCCATAGCGATTTAATCGTATTAGCTTCAAAGTAGTTGCTGGAAAATTTTATTATCTTGGTCTTCTCTTTATCTTTCCTAGGAAATTTAATAACCACTTCATCAGAGAACCTTCTATCGTGAAATAATTTCATTCCATTAGTAGACATGCCAGTCACCTCTCCAATGAGGTTATCGTCCACCTTGACCTACCTTCCAAACTAAATTATTTCCCCATTCTTCCAATTTTTCTCAAATTACTTGGTGCCCTTCAAATCAAGCCAATGAAGCTTTTCAATGAAAGGGAGCAGCCCACCATGATCAATTTTTTCCCAGACCTTTGGATTCCTCTTATGCATTTCATAGGTTTTTGGCTCCACCCTTTTCCTATCTCCACCCATAGTCGCAAGCACCTCACTACCAAGGAAAAAATTCTGAAATGAAAAGTAGTAGCTGAACCAAAGAACCCACAAAATGTGTTGCCACTTATAGCCAGTTAAGAAATTAAATGTGGCCCCATAAAATCTAATGATGTTGAAGTACTTGGCCCTACTCTCTTTCATCATCAAAATAAGTTGATGCTTTCCCATGCATATTTCATGTTACTCATTGATGGTTTCACTAGAATGACTTTGGCTACTTTCTTAAGAGAAAAATATGAATCCTTTAATAGATTTAATATTTTTAAGGATATGGTTGAAAATAAAATTTGGTTGAATACCAAATTCCTAAGGTTTGATAGAGATACTAATAAATTACTTCTAATGAGTTTGAAGAATTTTTTTAAGAATTTATGAAATTAGAAGATAGTATGTTGCTACAAGAACTTCTCAACAAAATGGAATAGCTAAAATAAAGAATAGAATAGTTCAAGAGATAGCTAGGACAATGCTAAATGAAATTAAGTTGGCTGATGTATACTGGAGAGAAGCAATTCATACTATTATACATATCCTTAATAGAGGTAAAATAAGAGTAAACAATTGCAAGACACCATATGAGTTATGGTATGGAAAACCTACATCTTTCAAGAATTTCAGAATATTTAGAAGTAGATGCTACATCAAGAGGGATGAAGAAAATTTAGGCAAGTTCGAGTCTAGATTATCTAAACATATTTTTATTGGCTACTCATCAAGGAAAAGGGAATAAAAACTCTACAATAAGAGACTCCACAAGATTGGTGGTCGTAGAAATATGAGAGTTGGTGAATCCATGTACGTCATTTACCATCAGTTAAAAATAATCACTATTTTAAAGAAATTGTTAGTGTCGAAGAAGAAAATGAAAGTATAGATGAAGAATGTGAAGATTCAAAAGAGAAATATTAAAGAGAAAATGAAAAATCATAAACTAAGTACATTAAGAGAGATCATTCTAAAATTTAGATTCTTGGAGACAAGAATGATTGAGTTAAGACCAAGAGAAGGTCAACAAGAGTGAATGAATAGGCAATTTTTCTCTATTATCTAATATTGAGCCTAAGAATTTTACATAAGATAGCAAAGATGAGAACTTGATTAATTAAATTAAAGAAGAATTAAATAAATTTGAAAAGAATGAGACTTGGGAACTTGTTCCAAGACCTAAGAATAAGAATGTAACTTGCAAAAAATGGGCATTCAAAAATAAATTGAATGAAGATAGGGAGGCAATGAGAAAAAGGCAAGACTAGTTTGCAAAGGATATGCTTAGGTAGAAGGTATTGATTTTGAAGAAAATTTTGCTCCTATCCAACTAGATTGGAAGAAATAAAGATTTTTTTGACATATTCAGTCTATAATAATTTTAGAGTATATCAAATGGATGTCAAGTCAAAATTTCTCAATGGAAATATTGAAGAAGAAGTGTATTTTGATCCACTTGAAGGATTTCAATTATCTGAGAAAGAGGAGATTTTCTACAAATAAAAAATGTCACTACATGGACTCAAATAGGCCCCTACGGTTTGACAATCTAGATTGGACAAGTACCTACAACAACAAGTATTCAAAAGAGGAATTGTAGATATTAATATCTACATTATGATAGAAGGTCAACATCAATTGATTGTTGTTATTTATGTTGATGGCATTATTCGTGGTGGTAGTAATGACAAGATGTGCTAGGAGATTTTAGAAGAGATGCAAAAGGAAATTGGGATGTCTATGCTTGGTGAATTATCAATTTTTCTTGGTTTAAAAATTGCTCAATTACAAAAGGGAATTTTCATATCACAAACCAAGTATATAAAGGAGATGTTGATGAAGTTCAAGATGGAATATTGCAAGCTAGTTAGTAGACCAATGGTGAGAGGATTTAAGCTAAGGAAGGATTATGTGTCACCTGAAGAAAATTAGACTCTATATAGGTCAGTTATTGGAAGCTTGTTATTTGTGACTGCATTCATCCTTACTTTATGCAAGTAGTTTGCATGGTAGAAATATTTCAAGCAACACATAAAAAAGAAAAGTAAAGGTAGTAAATATACTTTTAAAATATTTGAAAAATATTATTGGCTATGGTTTGTGGTATCCTAGAGGTGATTATTTTACTCTAACAACATACACAAATGTTGATTGGGAAGGAAATGCTGATGAAAAAAAAGTACTAGTGGTGGAGCATCATTTCTTGAAGATAGACTTGTGTCATGGCTAGAAAAAGAAATAAGATTCAATATCCTTGTCAATATCAAAGGAAAAATACATTTTACACCATAATATTGTACTCAAGTACTTTGGATGAAACAACCATTGAAGGATATAAAGGTTAACTATAATAAACCTATTCTTATTTTCTTTGATAATACAAGTGCAATTAATATTTTAAAGAATCCAGTGATGCATTCAAGGACAAAGCGTATCTCAATCAAACATCATTTTTTGAGACGAAGTATTGCAGATCAAAAAATTCAAATTAGAATATATGGCTACTAAAGGTTAGATTGTAGATATCTTTACAAAACCTCTTCCTAAGGAGGCATTTGAGCATCTCAAATAGAATCTATGAGTGAGAACTCCTTCCTTTTAGTGAAGACCTAAATGAAGAATTTTTTTAGGGGAGTACTTCTTTACTCTACCCCTGGTGTATTTTCCTTAGGACGAGTGTCACAGAGAGTTTTAGTTATAGTGATATAAATGTTAATCCATAAAGGTTGAAGAACAAAGGAGAATATTGTGGAATGAGTCTTCCAATATTCTTTTTCCATTACAATCAAATATAGATAGTTAGAGAAAGCATTGGAGAGTAGGATAAAGGGGGATATAATTTAGTTTGTTTTATGTGTTTCCATCAATGAAAAAGGGGGATATTTTTGCAAATATTATTGTTGTTAATGATGTCAAAGTTTTTGCGTAAGGATTCAGTTGATTGATGTCAAGACCTCTAAGATGGAAATTATTGCAATGCTACAAATGTTGTCAATGTTTGAATTGTTACATAAATTTTCATTGATGCCTAGATGAGTTTTTTTGTCCTAGACATGGAGGTTGTCTACTACAATTATATTTAGTTTCTCTGATATGTTCATGTCTTCTACTTATGGTGATTCCTTTGTTCTTCATTTGATACTTTTGGCTGGATTGGAGCTCATATCTTGTTAGGGTTTATGCATTTGGTAGGGTTTTATCATTGGCTAACTATCAGTTAAATTATTGGTAGCTTAAATTATCTTAATCCCTTTAGTATCATAGAGTTATCAACCTTACTTCTCCTAATCGATGAAAATGTTCTTTCCATATGCTTGTATAAGCTTATTAATAAGTTACATCTACTCCGTGATAGCATACAATATCAATATTTGTTATTAGGAGGTCTAAGCTAGAGGGGTTCTAAGGGTTTCACTAACTCACATTAAAAACCTGTGAAGCTATTTTTTTTCTACAAGCTTGCAAAAATTTGACATGTGTACAAGGCAAGCTGCATAAAAGTCAAAATCAAGTATCTTTTTTCTATGCAAAACGTTTGTTTCTAAAGGTTTATTTTCATGAGGATGCAAAATATCAGCAAATACAAATAGGTGGTTCAAATGAGCTAGAATTATAGGGGTCCTAAGGTTTCTTCTAAGTCATGCTCATACTTTGATAAGCTATGGTTTCTTTATGCTTGTGTGTGAATTGGTGACGTATTTCCAATGCCAATGACTTTCCATGATGATCTAATGACTATCATGTGTCTACAGGGAGGGGAGAGAATGACATTGTAGAATTGGAGGATGGTGACATGTGTCCAATAATTTTTAATGGTTACTTCCTTTTGGTCATAGAATATTCTAAGGGTAAACGTATCTAGCTTTGAAGATACACCATTTGGTTTTCCCATGAATTTGGAATATTAATTCTCTAGATACAAACTTGTTAATAGCTAGTTCTTGGTTCATAATTTAATTTTCTCAGGCTGACATGGTAGTGACTAGTATAAGGGTATGTGCAGGATCATCATGGAAAAAATAGGCCCTTAAGTGGCAAAAAATTCAGAAAAATCAGGCATAGGCAACTTGATGTAAAAATTTGAATAAGTTATCTATATTATATCAAAAATATGTAACAATAGAATCTATAGCAAATTGAATGTAGTTTCTAAACTACTAGGTTTTTTTAAAAAGAAAAAAATCTATTTGGTGAAAATTTGAAATTTCAATGCAGTGGTACTTAAATTTCAAGGAAAAAATAAGAAGTAGGTGTCTGTCTGACCACCCTAACCACAATAAAATGATAATAATTTTTTATCAGATTTTAGATATAAGTAGAGGACTCATGCCTGAATGTGATGCATATTTTTTTGTAATCTTTTTCCAAGTAAATAATTAATTATGAATTTTTTATTACAATTTTTTTTAAAATATTAAAACTCGTATGTCTGACCACCTTAACTTGGTCAAAACTTCACGAAATTCAATTTTTCTTTTTTTAATATTATATTATCCGAAGCATAGAATGTGATGCATATTTTGGATTCAAAAAATATGATATCGTTTGAAAGCTATAGATTTTTTTCAATCAGCCTATCCATTAGGACTCTAGTCGTAATTTGAATAGAAAATGAATAATAATTACTTATTAAATTCAAATTAAAGAATAATTTATATCGGTGGAAAGCTGAGAATCTCCTTTAAAAACCCTTTTCATTTCATCAATTTTGGTTAAAGAAATAGTTGTCAGCCACATACCCATCATATTGCCACTTTTTGGCCCATCATGATCTTGCACATACCCATAATGTATTTTTCATAGGCTAAATTCTCAATCACTAATGGTTCTAAATTTTTATCCAAACTAACCTATCAATATTATCTATCTTCTTAGATTGATATTTAAGAAAATGGTTTCATAATAGAAATGTGTAGAATAGTACAAAACTATTACTATATATGGGTGTGTGATTTTCTTGAGCTTTTCATGTCTTATATTTTAGAGAATAGTTTTTGATAATAAAAGTAGTTACTTTTTGATGATCTAATAAGATCTCAATTTTTTTTTGGCTTAGTTACTTTTTATGTATTAGTTTTTTGTCTTGTTTATAATAACTTTTTTTTTCTTTGTTTTTTTTGGCTAAATACAAAAAACAAAAATATTTACTTTTAGATGAGCTAATACAATCTCAAATTGTCTTTAGCATGTAAATAGTCATATTCTTGTCCTTCTCCATAACCTTGACAATAGTTGAATCCCTTTGAGTCGTCTCCTCCTACTCTTTCCAAAATTTCCTTTTATTTTTCCTTATCTTGGACTTACCAAACACACTACTAAAAAATACATGTTGTGTGATCCCATCTACTATAGTGGTTATAATACCAACAAATTCCTCAAAGGAAACAATCCTCTTTCTTATGTTATTACTGACATCTTTGGGCACATCATCAAGGGAGCAACTATGCCTTTCCTTCAGTTTATCTTCCATATTTTTCTCACGTTCATTGAAAATTCCTTCTTCCTTTCCATATCCTCTAACTCCTCATTAAGGTTTTCCTTACCAAATTCATTCTCCCATTCAAGTCCTTCATAATCCTCTTTATTATTTTCAAAAAAATATTCCTCTTCAACACTATTAACCTTCCCCTCCTCTCCTCAATTCTAATTTCCTCATCTTCCTCTAATTCAAAGCTATCTTAACTATCATCCTCAAATTTAGGGAGGAAATGCTTATTTGAGTCAATTAGATCCTTTTCATCAAGCACTAACTTTTTACCTTTAATCTCTTTGTCTTTATTCTTTTGTCTTGCACTAGCTAGTCTGGCAGAACACATTTCAAGTGACCCACTACTACTCAGTCCCTTCTAGCAAGGCTCTAGGTCATACCAAATTCAAATGGTTATAGATCCTGAGGGATCCATCTTCTTCTTTTTAGCTTTACTAGGAGAAAGAGAGGCAATCATTTTTTGAGGGGTAGCAGCCTCCACGAGCAACATGGAAGAGGGATTTGGGGATGTAGCGAAAGAGGGGAATACCTATTTTGGATTTGGAATTTGAGCCCAAAGGGGTGGCTTTAGGGGAAGAAAATGGATTATTTTCAAGGAGCTTAATATCCATAGGGGTAGAAATGGGGGTAGGGTTTGATTGGGGGATAGTTTCACATGAAAATTTATAGAGGGCATAGATTAGACTTTGATGAAGGGGCGGCGAGGCACCTTTTGTAATACATGATGTTAGATATGAAAGTAGGTAAAAAGGAACAATAATCCATTCCTTTGATGAACATGATTTAAAAGAGAAAAATGATAACAATGTATTTTTACATATCTTCCCTCAAGGGTTCAATAATGAATTAAGTGAATGCCTACTAGGCTTTAGGGGGTAGCTTTTTCCAATCATAGCTATTTTGTAGATGAACTAGTTTTTCACCTTCCTCAAAAAATTTATCCTTGAATTTTTGGTATTTCCTATTGTAATATTTTCTATCTTGATCCCTTTATATTGGAGGCCTATAGATTTCACAATGATACTAACAATAACCTCAAACTAAATTCCACCAATGACAACCTTTCCAACATTCCAAGAGTTACAGAATTTTGAGGTTCGGTTATCGTCATGCCCTTGCATGTCTTGGAAGAAGGGAGTGAAGCCATCCTCCTAAAAAATTCTCCACAAATAATTTTTTTATTTTAGTGGGACATAAGAAAGAGGTTCATACCTTTTTCTTGGGCCAACCATTCTAGTGCTAGAGAACTTACTCAGAGACTAAAGAGAAACCTTCAAAATAATCTTAACATAGAGAGCAAGAGATGGGGTTTGAAACACAAAAGTAATTCTTGAAGAATGAGTAGTTCATTATAGTGGATGAAATACAGCTCACATCAAGAATTCAATTAGTTATGAACCTAGTGTACATGAAGCAAGCCACCTATCGAGGGTACTGTACTTAGGGGAAAAATCATGCAAATTAAAACTCGATGAATGGAGTGGAAAGTTCCTCACTTGTGTTTCCATTTTAGAAAACCTTTTTTGCATATAATTAATTTGGTTTCCCAAAAATAAATAATATTTGGATCTTGAAAAGATATTATTTCCCAATCTAAGTAGAAAGTTATGACACTACCATTAATATGATGAGGGATTAGGTCCTCATGATAAAATTTTATATTTTAAATTTTAATTCTATCATTTTCCTATATAAACCAATAAGTAATCCTTATCAACATGATACATATTGTGGATGCATTCACACACCTAAGAGGGACACATGATGCATAATATTAGAATGTCGAGAAGCATTGAGGAACTTAGCAACTTAGGAGGTTGAAGCATTATGGACCTTATTGTACATGTTAGGTGACCACCTATGGTCAAATATTTTATTGGAAATTATTTCTTTAATATTAAGAGGGATATTTCCAAATCTCTAGAAAAACCAAACTGAGCAGGAGATGCTAGCATTAACCACCACGTTAGCTACCATATTTTCTTCCCTATAGGAGTGACAAATCTTATATTGAAGAAAAGTGCCAAGAATGTTTGCATTCATCTATCATGTCACTAATTATCCAAGGCTCAATAGAAAATCATTTTAAGATATTGATAATGACCATATAATCACCTTCAATAATAACCTTGTTGCATCTTTTTTCTTTTAGTCTCCTAATTCCTCACCAAGCCATTATTGCTTTAGAAATGTTATTGGATAAAATCCCTAGATTTTTAGTGTATCCTACAATGAGGATGCCTTTATTGTCTTTGATCACTCCCCTATACTAGCCATACTATGGTTGTATTTGGAACATCCGTCAAAGTTTAATCTAAACCAGCCTTCCTCAGGGGGAATCCACTTGGTAGCTTTCCTACTTAAGATTTTGGCCCAATTGATTAAAGAGATCATGTATGATGCCCAATAATTGTTTAATTTTCTAATTTCTCCATAAGATGAGAATGCTTTTGAGAAACCATAACTAGTTGAATTAATGGTTTCCTGAAGTTGTTTTATTGAAGGAAAAAACTCAGTGTTGTTTCTTCTTTGATCTCTAAAATTTCTATTATCTCTTTATTTCCACAAATTTTAGGGTAAAAGCACAAAGTAGTGTCACACTTTCATTCAGCTTATCAACACAACTAAATTTAAGTATTTCTAACTAAAAATCAATTTTTGTCAAACATATGGTCTAGTAAGATTCATTCTAGCTAAGCTAGATTCTTCCACAACTTTTTTAACTAAAATTGTTGGCTAAAAATATATGGAGCACCACTTTGAGTCCAATTTACCAAAAAAATTAAAATTATTGAAAAACTTGAAGTTTCAATAACTCCTGCTAATGTAAATAACATTTTCTAAAAGTTATAAAAATACCCTTTTGTAGATCCATAAGTGTAGTTTTCAAAAATATATTTATTTTAATAGTTTAATTATTTTTTATATTTTATTTTTTATTTTTACTAAAAGTAAGTTAGCAGCACAAAATATTAAAAATTATTAAAAAAAATTGAAAAAAATATGATGCACTAGATAAAATAATCTATTTTAAGATGGTATAACATTTTTTCCATTTTAGATAAATATTTAATATGAAAGTTGACGTCTGATGAAAACAATTGCTTATTTATTCATGCACATTTTAATATTTATTTAAAAATATATATTTATCAAAATTGGAAAAAAAATATATCCATGCACTAAAATTTCAAGTTATAAAATACACACAAAAAATTTGAAAGAAAAAAAAAATTACTATAAAAAGCTTGACGTCCCATGCAACTTCATTTTTCAGCATTTTATCAGCAACTAAATTATAGTTTTAATTTATTAAAAAATAGTTTAGAATAAATTTTTAATTTTTTTTTTAAAATACAAACATAAAATGTACTAAAAAATACATATTTTACTAGTTTACATTATTTCAAAACTCAAAACATAAATGCCACTTTTTAGTGATTCAAGTTTGAAAATTAGATCAGCATTGGCTGGTTCCTTTATAAAGTGTGACACAAATTTGTGCTTTTACCCTTTAGGAGACCACTAGAGGAATCTATTTCCATAGATCAACAATAATGGTGTGAGATAAATTGATTTTTTTCCAACTACTAACAAATTCCTTCAAGGAAGAAGGGAAAACCCAACAAACTAGCAAAGACTTAAGAGAATTGTTCTAAATTTCCTTTGTGAAGGAACAACTTAAGAGGAAGTGGTCTATGCTTTCAACATCTTCAAGGAATAGAGAACATATGTTAATATATTGAAACCGATTTGCATATTAAGGTTGTCAATAGTAATAATAATACCATGGGTATCAACCCACCAAAAGCAATTAATTTTTGGGGAGGAGTTTAGGATTCCAAACCTACTTCCAATTGAATTTATTGTAAGAGAGGGCTTATTGCTTCATCATAGAGTAAGAATATTTAGCAAAAAATATGTCTGAAGGATCTCTACTCCAAATCCAAGTGTCCATTTTATTATGGGAGAATAAATTATAGTCTCTAATTTGATTTCTCAAATCCTTCAAAATTTCTTTCTCATTTAGCTAACTACCCCCCTTAGGGATCTACCCATAGAAACCTAATCTTAAAAGTTATTTCATTTTTGGGTAACACCACTCCAATCAATATAGTTATTAAGGGATTAATTAGCCTGTATTATCTTAATTTTAGTGTTGTTAAATTGATTTAAGGAGGAAAGAGCAAAGCATAGTTGTTTTATATGAAGGACATTAGATTGTGCATATAAAGAAGTCCAAATAAAAAAGATCAACTATACAAATACATTTTGAGAGCATTTGTGATAGAAAATTATCTATAAGTTCTAATGTAATCATTTTAGAGTATTCAAAGGTTGGTGCATCTTGTTTCATGTGACTTTGGTGCGTCTCTTGTTCTCTTAGTTGGTTTTCTAATTGGGATTTTGGTGTCTCCTATAGGTTGATACTTCTAAATTGTTTTTGGGATTGGTGTCTCTAGTGGGTTGGTGCCTACAAAAGCATTTTAATATATATTTATTCTTGTGAGATTAGGTTTGGTTATTGGATCCAAGCAACTTTTCTTACCATTGTTTTACCTCTAGGGTTTCCATGTAAATATAGTGTTATCTTGTGTGATTATGTTCATTGTTGCTTCTAATTTCCTTAATTATGCTTTTATGTTCATTGATATATTGGTTAAGCATTAAATTTAAAGATAAACTAATTCACTCCCCCTCTCAATTTATTTATGTGTTCAACAATCTTTACATAATTACCAAAAATCTACTAAAGGTAAATTTTATTGCTATTAAAGAAAATAAATATGAAAATTTTGGTGGAGAGTATTAAAATAATAGATACATAAATTTTACAAAAAAATAGATGCCAACTTAATCTCTAGTTGGGGGTATATATCCATAATATATAAAGAGAATCAAGCTCAACTCTAGCATATAGACCAAGATGAGCATGAGAATGAAAGATTCAAAGGTCCAACACAAATATACATACATATTTATAAACACCTAGATGTATACAAAACCGGAAAATATGGAAATAAAAGAGATTAAAAAGGAAAATATATTGAAAAATAATAATTTTTGTCCAATGAATTTTTTTCATAGATGAGGATAAAATTTATTCAACTAACAAGTGATGTCAATATTTCTCTTTTGATTACATTTTCAAAATAAAATCTATAGGATAAGTAAATAGGAAAAGTAAAACATATTTCTTACTCTTTTCAAAGTTAATGCGGGTAAAAAATATGATCACCCCTTCAACGATGATGAAACCCTCATCAAGATACAAAATAAAATGTATTTCATATCCAATCATACACATTCTCCCAATATTAGAAGAAAGAAAAAATTACGAATGATGATTATTATAGCCACCATACAACCCATGAGCACAAAAAAGATTGAATATGGATTCAACCCATTGTTCTATATATCATGCATTTCAATGGTAAAATATGATTATTTATAATAATATAGGTGAATAATAATAATAGAGAATATAAGAGAGTTGATAATATCACAATCTATGAAATTTGTGTTTTATATATTGCTATACCTTCATTCTTGAGTTGAGGTATATAAAGTTATAATATTAAAATCACATGAGAATTGAAAGTAAATTCTTCTAATTTAGGTACATTAAAAAGCTATAGTAAAATGTTATGATATTTAAATTTATTTTCATCATGATGATATTCAATGTTGTTCAAGCATTATAGCCTAATGCTTCCTTCACATACATTCTAGTCTGAAGAGAAGAAATTAAAATAATATGTTCTACACTTATATTAAAGAGATGATCGATGAATTTCATCAAATTTGAGAGTTTCGGAGTCTCTTTTGCAAACATCCAACTTAACTTTGGCTAATAGCCAACATAATTTCCCATTACAAGTGTTAATAGTTTGTCCCAATATGCAATTCAAAAACATGACCTAAAAATTTATTTAACCTTTGGTATACAAATCCTCTCCCTAAAGAACTTCATTAAAAGTAAAAATCCCCTTCAATTACCCTCTCTATTTTATCTATTCATTATAATTAGCTAAGGAAAAAACACTATTGTGATAATAATTATGATTTATTTCATTGCCATATTCATTTGAATAAGTTTATTTTAGCTACACACTCCTTGTAGAAAAGTCAACATGCATAATATTACATTACTTACACTATTTAAATAGTTTACCATATGCATCCTCATCATGATCATCAAAATCACAACCTTCAAATGAAATTTATTCAAAATTCAAATATATGGCAAAGTGCTCATCCATATTAGCACATCCATTTTGAGATGTAGAATATGCTAACCTATATGCATGTAAACAAACACACATAGTAGAAACATCTCTTGTACCATCATCCTCAAAGAGGAAAAATTAAATTACATAAAATAGAGAACATTGTACTTCTTACTTAGATTGGATATTTAAATTTCAACACCATTAATTTTAGCAAACATTTCTACAAACTTAAAACTGCTATTTAAATTTTTATCTTTATCATCATGGCTATCATAAGGTATATACTTATATAGCTCAGCTTACTTAGAGGATACACATGGAACATTATGTTCATGAGAATTTGTAACAATAGAATACCTTGATTTTAGACATATAAAGACACTAAATCATGATTATTATCTTGGCGTATCCCTACAATGGTAGCATGGTGCCTATAGGAGGCCAACACAATCCATGAAAGAAAAACAAAAAAAAACAAACATTTAACAATATCTATCTATTTAAAAAAAATAAAAAATAAACATAATAATTATTTAAAAAAATCCATAGTCACAGCCTTAACCTTATCAAAAATAAAAGAAAACAAAAAGGCAAAGAGAGTTAATAATATATATATATTTTTAAAAAAAAGCATGTGACATATTAGAAATATTTATTTTAAAAAATCCACCATCACATTCTTATCCTTATCCAAAACATTATCAAAATTGTTAAGTTTCTATTTTAACTGAATAAATCACTTTTAGATAGCTCTCTCCAATTAAGAATTTGGTTAATAATATTTGTTTATTTAAAAATAAAAGTAAAAAAGAAAGAGAGTTATTAATAATAAAAATATCGATAATAATATAATATTGAACTTAACTCTAATCCCAACTACAAAAGTAAATAGGTAATTGCAATCCCTAATAATCTCAATGGTATTTCATTTTTTCTAAGAAATAAATAAAATAAGTCTCAACATGATATATCTCAACGTATATTATATGGATTAATATTTAAGATATATGTACTAGTTATTATAGTTTGAAAGAATCAAATAACTTACATATGATGCTTACCCCTTTCCATTAATCATATTATCACATCTATATCCCTCCTCAAGAACAATAGGCTTGAACTTTAAAAAAAAAAAGTTGCATAAATTTCAAGCGCTTCAAAAAAGTCATGTGCATAATGTTGCACCAATCATATAAGTTACATAGAGATATAAAAGATTGCAACTAGAAATTTTGGTGAAAAATATAAATTGACTACTCCTTATCTTTTTTTTCCTAGGCAATTATTTAAAAATAAAGGTACATTCAAAACCATAAGTATATTGTTCATTAAAGGTTACATCAATAATTTCCCAACAATAAAATTGATATCCTCGAAGACTACCCAACCATTCTCTAGTAGTTCCAAAAGTGGATTTGGAAAAAAATATTCATGCACATATCTCCCTATATTATTTGAAATTATTTTTCAAGGATATAGATATATTACAATTTCCACCCCTTTATGATAATTTATCCCCATTAGGCATGGGAAGTAGATCATAAATATCTCTTGGCATGGATCAATTCGATTTGACTACCCAAGATAAATCTCAATTATTTTACATGGCTAAATAAG
Organism: Sequoia sempervirens; assembly: GCA_007258455.2. Taxonomy (NCBI): domain Eukaryota; kingdom Viridiplantae; phylum Streptophyta; class Pinopsida; order Cupressales; family Cupressaceae; genus Sequoia; species Sequoia sempervirens. The sequence continues at coordinate 117,753,954 of VDFB02047230.1, forward strand.
AGGGACAGTGATAGGCTTATCCTCTTATATAAATTAGTGGCTATTTAATATAGGTTTAAGACTATGAAAATAGAGCTCTAATATTTTTAAATGGATTTTTAGGTCATGAAAATTATATAGAAATCAATTTAAATTATAGAATGGATGTTGAAAATAATATTAATACTTGTATAGAAATATGTATCTAATTATAGGCTTCATCAAAATCATAATAATCATGAAAATTAGGGTCATGGATATAAGATTAAGGGACCACTGGTTGAATTTGGCAAATAAATGACTATGTGACAAAAACTTTTAGTCACACAAACTAAAGATGACTAAATTCTAATAATTTTTTGCAACACAACTATAAATGACTAAATAAATGACCAATTTGATCACCATAAGTGACTAATTTGATCGTTGAATAAAAATTACAACTAAATAATTAGTCGCACAAATAAAAATAGATATTATGATATTAAAGTGAATAATTAAAAATAATATTTCAAATTGAGGTAGTGGGTTGTATTATAATATAATATAATGTATAATTTATATTCTATAATATAATATAATATTTATATTATATAATAATTATATAATAAAATATAATGGGCGGGGGCCCTAGCTCAATTGGCTAAGTAATTCCGTTGCGGCTCTGCTGGTCACGAGTTCTAGTCTCCCCCGTCCCGTGGTACCAGAGGGCGTGTCACGCCAGCGCCGCCGGTCACGTTAAAAAGTTTACCAGGCGCACTGCAGTTTATAGGGGGTCGTGCTACCCGATTCCTGCAGTCTAAAAAATATATATATATAATAAAATATAATATTATATTATTACAATATAATATTTATATTATATATTATTATAGTATAATATAATATTATATTTATATTATATTATTAATATTATATAATTTACACCAAAGGTTTATCCTATTTGAAGAAGACAAAGCTAATTCTTCGAATCAATGGTTGGTATCAATCTGCTAGCCATTAAATAAATCTTAGTCATTCATCATTTTTCACACCTTTTTTCCCACTGCTTTCCTGCCGCTTTCTCAAAAAATTTGCACAATTCTTTTAATTTGCTATGGGATTACCTATGCCTAAAAATATAAGTGCTACAGGTAGGTAGTTTACTTACTGTTCAATAATAACATGACAGGTATAATGGGAGTGAAAGTTGGCAGGTCAGAAACCCTACTAAAAGATCTTTTGTGTAGATAATTATTGAAAAGATCTTCTAGCTGTCAAATCGTCCAAGTACTACTAGGAATAAAAATATTATTTAAACATATAAACAAAAATAAATAAAAAATTAACAATGAATTTTTGTTTTTAATTGTTATTTTTTATTTTAAAAATAAATAATATATCTCATGAATAAGTTTTGCAATTTTGTTTTTTAAAATAAAAAAATAAAAATTGAAAATTATTCTAATAATGAACACATTTAGGTTTTAACATTATCACATGTCTTGTTTTATTTTTTTATTTTTAAATAATTATTTTCATTTATTTGAAAGAGTTATCTAATATATTTAAATTAGCATAAATAAAAACTTTCTTTAGTGGAAAAATTGGATTATATTTTGACTTACAATTTAACTTATATTTTAGTTAATATAATATTAGATTTATAATTTGTTTAAGGTAAAATGTGATATATATATATATATATATAGTAAATATAAAATTTGATTTATAAGTTTATTATATGAAATGTGGATTATATTTAAATAATAGTAAAAATAAATTATAAATAATTTAATTATACCTATTATTATATATTATATTTTAAAATAAAACTATTAATTAAATAAAATGATTAAAATAGTTTTACATATTACAACAATAGATCAAAATTATCTTAATTGACTTTCCACACTTCTTCGGCATACCCATTGCACACTAAGGTGCAATTGCTAGTATTAAATTAAGGTGGGAAAATTTTCATTTTAATAAACATACTCTAAAACCCTCATCGAAAACTTATTTTTAGGTTGCAGCTCACAAAATTAGAGAAGTGAAAGGTGAATACCAATGAGGAAGAGTTTGGAGGAGCCAAAACCAATACTGGTGAGGAAAGTAGCAAACAACAATGGAAAATAAAGGTAATAAGTTTATGGGATCTTGGTTGTATTTTCATTTTAATAAATATAATCTAAAACCCTCGTCGAAACCTTGTTTTCAGGTTGCAACTTGCCAAATTAGAGAGGTGAATGGTGAATACCGGCAAGGAAGAGTTTGGAGGAGCCTAAATCAATAACAATAGGGAAAGAAACAATCTTCTCACTAGAATATGGCCTCTTATCTCCTTGTCCAAGCTGTCATGTGCTGATTTAAAAAATTAGTGGGTTCTAAATGGGCTTGTTGTAGTGTCCCTCCATTTTGGCGCTCTTTGGATCTTGAGTAAGTGTTTTATTTGTGATTTTGAGGCCTTATTGTTTTTTCGATTAATGTTGTTCTTATATAACCGAGTATTGAGATTTTAATATACATTTACATTTAGTGATATAGGCCACCTTTCTAAGTATTATTTAAATGAAGTCGTCATCCATTCATTACGTCTTTATTACAATATATTACCCTTTCATTTTCTTTAAGAATAGAGTTACTATCTTGAAAAGAATTATTCTATAACACCAAAATGAGATCAATTAATTGTGATTTAGGAGCATAAACATTATAAATATTAAAATAAATATCGACACACCATCATCATTATCATGGTCATTAATGATTTAATAATATTAGAACGTACACTCAAGTAGTAATACCATAATAGGTGAGTAGCGATATTAGTATTATGCTAATATTGAAGGAAATTTTAATAGCTGGCTGTTAAAACTATAAATGATGAGATTTATATGGTGAAAAGATAAATATATTACTTATTTATTTAGCAATAAATTAATTAAATATGAAGTAAGAATAATTATATATACAAAAATTGAGATAATAAATAAAACAATTAAATATATGTGCGCATACAAATGTTTAAATTTATTTAACATCTATATGCAAGTAGAAAATAATGACACCTGTCTTTGCTGGTACCCTCCACCTTGCTTCAAGACATTCTTTCGTATCTTCCACGTGCTTGGTCTGGGGTTTCCACTTTTTGCATTCCCTTTACGTGGAACGTGGGGAAGGACTGTTTGCATGTTCGCTGGGGAGAATTCTTTCAAAACGAAAAGACTTGGCTTATGGCAGGGGATGCGGGGGCCTGGTCACTACTTCCTTCCTTCTGCATACCTGTCTACTAGTGCGTTGCAACAATTCCTGAGACTACTCTTCTTGAGAGGCATTCGGTCAAACAGTTCAGACCTCCCATTTTAGGCTCCTGCATTTGGTTGCATGCGAAGGGAGTAGAGGATACGTTGGGAGGGATTGGAAGGAGAAAGGAAGGAGGTCACAGTCCAGCGGAGATCAGTAAGTCTACACAATAGGTAAGAGCTCTCTGTAGATTGCATTGGCTACTGATATTTTCCCTAAATTCCCCATTTGTCTCTGCTTCCATTTCGGTTGTTAGAAGATTTTGTGTCCTGCCCATGCTTCCACACTTTTTTTGGCATTCATGAACTCATTCTGTCGAACTTCTCTCATGCCAAGTCTGTGCTTCAGCATTTTGCATACATGTGAACGTAGGTAGTTGCAACTTCAACCTCTTCCGGTTCCAAAGCCCCCACACCCTATTTCAAGCATCCACTTAGGCATGGGTAGGAAGGATGATGGAAAAGGCTACGGAGTTCGACATCATTCCTGCTATTTGTATCTACTTGAATGTTCTTAAACCTCTTCAGCTAATCCATTTTGTGCATATTCTGTAGTTGCTGCCTTCATCCCAAGGGCATCCTATCACTGCTACAGTGATTAGACAATGGAAGGTGTATAAATTCAAATAATGTCCTTGACACCTTTTGTATCCTGCCACAACAGCAATACTTAAAAATAGAATGTTGTAGAGGTTTACATAATCTCTCTGATTTCATTGTCAACCGGTCTCAGCCGTCGCACTTGAGCATGATAGAAAATTTTAAAGGTTTAAATAACCTTCCTGATTCCATTCACTACCTGTCTCAGCCGCAACGCTTGAACAAAATAGGAATTTTTTAAGTTTAAATTACCTCCTTGGTTCTGTTGACAATCTATCGCAGATGCAACACTCAAACATAGAAGGGTGTAAGAGTTTAAATAGCAGCCATGATTCTCTACGCATATCCTGCAATCCTCGCATTCCCTGAGATCATATTTCTTTGAGGCATTCTGTCAATCAAGTTGCGTCTTCACTTTTACTCCACGTTTTGCATACATGTTAGCCAAGATTTTCCAACTACTAAATCTGGCAAAAATCTGCAAGATCCATATTTCCTTGTGGCTTTCTGTCAACATTTCACCTGCCTTATCCATGTTTTCTCAAAATCGTTAAATCATCTCATCTCAAACAATCTCACCTTCCTTTATTCATTCCATCTGTTTGGCTCATAACAAAATCTTCTTAGAGGCTGAACATTTTAAGGAAATGTATATCTTGAAGCGCTGTTATAAACCCTGTTGTTCCATTGCCAAATCAATTCCCATGTGTCAAAAGGTGATAAACGAACATGTGTGAGCCAACGGAGGCCAAATGTTCCATGAACTAATCTCGCATAATTTGCAGCAAAAACTTATACTTTATATGTCGATGTCTTAAGAAAATAGGCATCACAGTATATCACCATGAATCTTGTAATGATTCTATCATTTATAATCAGTAAATCATATTCATTGTTTACATAATCTCTAGTTGAAAGCTCAATATCCTTGATCTAATCTCCAGTTAAAATCTTAATAAAATTTGACCTCCATTATTCACTCTAAAATACGGGGATTTATAGACTAGTTAATTCCCATTGGAGCTTATTACAGTGCGATTGCCATATTCTGCATGTGCAGGCTTGGGCCTTATGGCCACATTCTTTCTGCCCTTCCAAATACAGTCCCCTCTGTCGCCAAGTAAACCCAAATCTAGCATCGATTCCTTATGAGGAAATTCTTGCATAAAATCTTATTCGGTCTGTAATGGCATGCATTTGATTGTTCTATCTGAAAAGGCTTAGTGATAATAGTAAAATGGTTGTCGTGGTATTGATAACATTAGAAACTTTCAATAGTCACAACAATATAAAACAGAAAACATGGAAAGTAAAAATAAACACAAAATGTGGATAAGGAATAAAGTGGAGCTTCTCACGAGAGAGAGGATCACATTACTTTAAAACAAGAGTATATATTAAAAGATAAAAGATTCCTCAAGTTTTTTTTTAATAATTTTGGTATGATATAATAAATTGATTTATGATTTCCATGTAACTAGTTTTAGTTAATTTTAATTCCTTTTAATATATAAACATATTTATATAAGAATAAAGTGAATAAAATAGTTCTTTTTAAAGTATATCAAAATAAAGGTAAATAAATAAATAAAAATAATAGCATCAATAACTATTGGTATAAATCAATATTAGTATCATTGTGGTTAGATTTAATCATTAATGTCTAAATTTAATTCTTGTAGATTAATCTCAAATTAATGATAATATCAATACTTCTTTTAATCGTGTATGGATATTAATGTAATACCTCTAGGAAAACATTAATAATAGATAAGTAGGGGGTATTTTATTTATATATAGCAATATCTCAACATTAATAATAATCAATCATGATTGGATAATAATGTATTCCAAAACTATTATATCATTAATGCCAATAAAGATGTGTAACGATTAAATACTAATGTTAATAATAACACAACAGTGAGGTGTAAATAATGATATTATAAGTAATTTTGGCATGTGTAGCAACAACCTTTGGAGAGACCCCAAATGCATCATTAACAACAACAATAAATATGAGTGATGGATGTTAGAATTGTTGTCAACACCAACATAAAATAGTGGCGATGCTAATATTTAACGAAAGGACAAAGCACCATTCATATTATTGTCAGTGTTGAGAATATTAAAGTATAGTAGATTAAAGCCTATATCTAGAAAATAATAAATGTGTTTATATTGATCATTTTCCTTCTAATGCTTATTGTAATACCCCTCATGTTGCTGTTTGGACTTGCTATCTTTCTATGCTTTTTACTTGATACTTTGTGATTGTGATAGTTACTATTATTAGCTGGATTGGTGGATTGGAAAGTTTAGATTGATTGATGATTATGCTACTTCATTTGAGGACATGAATATTATTATGACATTATGATTACATTTGGTTGGGTGATGTTAATTTGATTTTAGTAATACATTGTGATGCAGTGGTTTAGTAATTATTCTATGATGTGATCAGTTAGTTTAGCAATGTTACTTTATATTTAATGTTGTAATTGATAGAATAGTTTTTGTGAGAGGACAGTGTAGCACCACTCGTTCGCGAGTGCCCTGCTATGCTACAATTCCTTCTCACAATGTGATGTTTCGATTATATATATATACATGTACACGACCTTGTTTGTATGCAGGAATTACAAGTACAGAGTCTTGATTCCACCTGCTTCGGCAGGATAGGGCGAGCATCAATTTAACCCAACGGGCATGATGTTGAAACAAAGATGACAAAGAAGTCACCTCGTCCCATGTTTGTCAAACCGTCTTGTCTAGTGGTCTTGTGCGTCGTTAACATTTGTCATTTTTGCAATTTATTATAGTGGTTGTGTGAGTGTACTTTTGGTATTTATTTTACACTGGTATTTTGTATGATGTAATTTATATAATTAAATGATGTTAATAAATATTTATAATAGTGTTGGAATAATTTGTATTAAAATATAGAAGTCTTATATTAAAATTCATGTGATTTATTTAAAAGTGTAAATTAAATTATTTAAAATTAGTATTTTGATAATTTAATTAAATTACCATGTTGCGGATAATTATGAAATAAATTAATTAAAGATATTGAATTGTGTGAATGAAAATTAGAGCTTGCAAAATCAGAATTAAAAAGAAAAAGTGTAGTTAAATAGAAAAAAAATCAAGAAAAGAAAGAAAAGATAAAAAAGACCAATGAGTGTTGAGTGTTGGCTGAAAAGCTAGGAATAAAATCAGAAAAAATCTTTTAATTTGGATTTTTGGAGCTTTCGAAAAAGAAGAAGATATATTTTTATTTAATAGCAAATTTGTGAGATTTTTCATTGACAAGAAAATTTAAGAAGTTACACCAAAATATTGAGTGTTGAGAATTGAGTTTTCTCTAGTTCTTTTCTATAGAAATCTATTTAGTTTTTCATTGTTTTAGAGGAGAGGTTCTTTTGAATTAAATTTGAGATTAGAAAATTGGAGTAAGGAAATCTGGAGGAGAAGTTCTGCAGGAAGGAATGAGAGCTCTTTGAAAGGCTATTTGGATCAAGCAAAGCTTCATCAAAATTTCAGTAGCACAGGACTCTAGGTTCCATTTTCCTATTCTTTAGTTTTTTGATTCAAAATAAAAATAAAAATGAATAAATATGTTTTTTGTGAAAGAGAAGAAGTCTTATGGGGTTTTGAAATTCTTCTAGGTAGCAAACAAATGAAAGAATGTTTTTTGGGTTCTAAAAATGTTCAATATGTTTATAATTTTGTGTTTGAAAAATTATTTCCCCCTTTGAAACAAATAAAATTTTGAGTATATATATATATATATATTATTGAATTTTTTTCTTATTGTAGAAATAGAGATTTACGCAATGGATTAAATAGAATTGTTTCTCAATGTGGCATATTAGTAAGTTGATTTGAGTTGAAAATCTATGCTTTTGTGTGGGTTCTCTTGTTAATTTTATTTTAATGTGTTTGGCCTTTTGATGTGGGAACCTAGTTGATTTTATGAATGCTGTTATTAATGTTGTGAACCTTAGGTTTCCAAAGGCTTAGTTTTATTGTTGGATGTTTATCCTCGTTTATGTGCTCTTGATGTAGCAAGACATTGATATCATTATTTTGGAAGGGTTGTATGAGTTATTGTTGGTACTCTGTTGTGTTTCTTTTAGCGAGATGGATAATACCTTGTATGTCATATGTTGAGACTTAATGCTTGTTCGGTATGGCACAACCCTTACTTTGATTTTTTTATGTTTTTGGGTCTCAAGGAGAGTGGCTCTTCGTGGGGGCCGACACCTCAAAAGGAGGAAGGGATTAGGGTAACCCACATAAGAGTAGATTAACAGTGAAAACCTAATAATAGAACGTAGGGGGATGGGTAGTAAAAACATATAAGATAATCTTGGACACCTCATCTAGCCATTAGGGTTATCGTAGACTAATGGTAGACTAAGAAGGTTGTGGTTGGAAAAGTTATAACCTTGTCCTCAGGAGAGGTTAACGGCTCCGCATGAGTCACACTATGGGGCAAATGACTCAAGTAGGAGGAAGGGCCAAGATAACTATAGATGGGGGCCGATGCCTCATGATGGAGGAAGGGCTAGGATAACCCATGTAGGCTATGCAATGACACTCTCCACTTGATGCTCTAATGCCTTGTTTTCTTGACTGCCTTTGGAAGTGTATTATGGTTGTCTCTTTTGTTTACTTGGCATGTGGTTAATGGTTATCACCTTGGTTTATTTGTGATGTGTTTGATGACTCTTTGGTTATATTGAGTGGGTCCTTATTGTCATTGATGATATATGTATTCTTTGACATTGTTATTGGAGTTATTGTACTATGTTATTCTTTATTGGAGTTAGTCTTGTGGCTTTCATGGTCGTGATTACTTCTTTGTCACCTCTGAGCATGAGGGGTGGGTTTTTCTAAACCTACGTGGTCGAGTGGAACGTGCTCCACACCTGTTGGGTTCCCCATCAACGCTCATTCTTCACAGTGTTCTTCAGATGGAGCTTGAACCAGATATTCATTTTTTATTTTAGATAGTATTTGTACTATGTATTTATCCCACATTTATGGGAGATTTCATTATATTCATTATTGAGAACATGTAATGTATTATATGATGATATATTAATTATGCACCTTTGTAACCATTCATTTTATGAGTTTTATTATTGTTGTATCACGTGATGTAAATATACTTATGCTTATGGATATATGTATTTTATCTCTTGAAAATGGATATTCTAATGGTTATGATGGTTATTAGATTAGTTATGTTATTTGGCCATATGTGTAATCTTTTATTATGTGTTGTTTATGCAATGTGATCTCGCATGGCCTAGAGGACTTGATGTTAGGATGTTAATGCGTAATGTAACTATGTTTAAATGGTTCATTATGTGTTTACTTTGTATTATTATTAAAAAAAAAAAGTGTGCAATGTTTTGTCCTTGGGGGTTTGCACAACGGGCATTACAACTTGGTATTAGAGCCAAGGTTTGCAAATACTGGGGTCTCTGGGTAGCTATGTCCATTAGGAAACCTTTGCATTTGACTCTTAAGCTCACTTGTACCTTTATCTTTTTGCACAGAAATATGCATCGAGGTAGAGGATGTGGCCGAGGAAGAGGTCATGGTGCTGGTCATAGAGCAAACCAGAAAAGTCCTTTAGCTCCTAGTTCCCATGGTTTTGAGCATGAGGAACAATAAAGTCTTCAAAACAATCCATCAGGTGGTCAAAACCTAGAACAACCTGGTTTAGACAGTCAGTTGCAGCACATTCTTGGAGAGATTCTTGATCAGTTAGGACCCAGGCCAGAGGAGTAGTGGGTCGAGAGAGAAAGGAAAAGGTCACTGAGGCAGAGGGAAATAACTGTGAATCAGGATGTAGTGATAGCTAGTCATATGAGAGATTTGATGAGGGCACACCCGCCTACATTCGATGGTTCTAGAGGAGGTTTGGAAGCGGAAACATGGTTAATTGATTTGGATCGATGCTTCGTGATGCACCCCTATGGTAGCAATACCAAAGCTCGGTGCGTAGTCATGCATCTGCGAGGTTTTGCATCCACTTGGTGGCGGTTGTAAGAGAAAAAGTTACATCTGGATATTAGCATGGTCACATGGGAATTATTTCTAGACAGGTTCAAGGCTCGCTTCCTTTCTGATCATTGGAGGCAACACAGGGCAGATGAGTTTCATGACCTCAGGCAGATGTCGATGTTCATGGAACAGTATGAGTGGCGCTTCTATGAATTGAAGCAGTATGCAGGGATCAGCCATGATGAAGGGATGTTGGTGCAACATTTGTTTCAGGGCTTAAATGCCCGAATTAGTGGTGGCATGCGAATCTTTGAACCAAAGACGATGGAAATTATGGTTGAAAAGGCTCATTTGGTAGAGGAGAATTTGGCTATCACCTTGGGTGATCACATTGGAGTATAGATTGGCAGTGCGCCTATCCTTGTATTTAGCACTCATGGAGGTAATTCATAGGTTGTAGGATCTTCTAGGAACAGGTATACACCCTCTAAAGGGGGTCAGCAACACCAGCAGTATAAGCAACAGTCAAAGAATAAAAACTATCATTCTCAGTAGGGTGGCAATTCTCAGTTTTGTAGGGATCAGAACCGAAACCAAGCTTGTTAGGAGTGTTTTGCGCAGCCTACACCTAGTTTTTAGTCAGCGTTGAGTCGAGGAAGCTTTCAATAGTCAAATGCCCCATCAAGGGGCAGAGGATTTGGAAGATGTACTGGATGCTACTCATGTGGGCAGCAAGGGCATTTTTCTATATTGTGTCCTCAGAAGAGCACCTCAGGATTTAATTAGAGACCAGCTGGATCAGAGCTGATAATAGGCAATGCAGGGAGATCTCATCGTGTCTTTGCGATAGTGGATAATCGATAGGCAGACCACCAGAGCACTATCATTGAGACATCAAGTGTGTTGCATAACACTAGCATTTCTATACTCTTTGATTCCGGTGCATCTGATTCTTTTATATCTCCTTTAGTAGTTGAGTGATGTAGATTGGTGGCAACTAGTCAAGGCGTTAAATGTCATGTTGAATTGGCCTCAAGGTCAAAGCTTGTTGTAGAGAAGCTTGTGCAGGGTTGTAGTCTGAATATAGGGGAATTGACAACTAAAGTGGACCTTAGAATCCTACCACTCAGCTCATATGATGTCATCTTGGGAATGTATTGGTTGAGTGGACACCATGCTATGATAGACTGTCGCCATAAAGCAGTGTGGTGCATTGATGATTTTGGAAAGGAGATGGAGATCGTCGGTATTCAAAGACCCATTTCATTGTGAATGATCTTTGCCATGCAGCTTAAAAGGTACTTCTGATAGGGTTGTTAGCTCTTTGCAGTATCTATGAGTGATCTGGAGTCAGAGGATAGTCGAGGGGTGTCACTAGATGATTACCCTCTCCTTAAGGAGTTTTCTGATGTGTTTTCTGGTGAGATAACTGGTATGCCACCAAAACGGGATATAGATTTTAGGATTGATTTGGTACCTGGAGCTGAGCCGATATCTCGAGCTCCATATCATATGACAATGCAAGAACTTCAGGAACTTCATCTATAGTTGGAAGATTTGTTGGCTAAGGGGTTTATCCACCTGAGTGTTTCCCCTTGGGGAGCACCTGTGAAATTCGTAAAGAAGAGGGATGGTTATCTCAGCTTGTGTATTGATTATAGGCAATTGAACAAAGTAATGGTGAAGAACCGATATCCCTTGCCAATAATTGATGATCTTTTTTATCAGATAAAAGGGGTGAAGGTTTTTTCTAAAATTGATCTCAAATCGGGATATCATCAATTGCGGATTGCGAATACTAATATTCATAAAACAACATTTCATACTCGATACAGACATTATGAGTTCACTATGATGTCTTTCGGGTTAACGAATGCACCTTCAATCTTCATGAGCTTAATGAATGGAGTGTTCCGAACATACTTAGATAGATTCATCCTTGTGTTTCTCGATGACATACTGGTTTATTCTAGGTCTATGGAGGAACATGAGGAACGTCTAAAACAAGTGTTACAATTCTTAAGGGACAATCAGTTGTTTGCCAACCTAGAAAAGTGTGACTTCTATAAGACTGAAGTTCAATATTTGGGCCATGTGATTTCAAGTGAGGGAATTTCAGTTGATCCTACAAATATTCAAGCCATTGTGGATTGGCCCGCACCCACAAATGTCCCAGAAATTCACAGCTTCATGGGACTTGTAGGCTATTATCGGCAGTTTGTCCAAGGATTTTCAAGGATGGCACATCCTATCACCTCTCTCCAGAGGAAGGGAAAGAAGTTTCTTTGGTCCGATCAATGTCAGTTAGCTTTCCAAACTCTTAAGGAAAATTTGACTAATGCTCCAATCTTAGCAATACCGGATCCGACAGGTGACTTTGTTGTTTGTACAGATGCTTCTTTGGAAGGCTTAGGGGCCATGTTGATGCAAGAAGGGTGAGTGATTGCTTATGAATCATGGAAACTTAAGGATCATGAACTAAACTACCCCACACATGATTTGGAGTTGGCTACAGTTGTACATGCCTTGGTAAGGTGGTGACACTTTCTCCTAGAGCATCGGTTCGAGTTGCATACTGATCATCACAGTTTGCAATACATCTTCACACAGTCGAACTTGAATGCAAGACAGAGGAGGTGGATGGAATTCTTGTGCGAATATGATTTTGAAGTGAAGTATATTCAGGGCAAAGAGAATGTGGTGGCAGATGCTTTGAGTCGATCCAGGCACAAGATTTATGTTGTTACTCTTGAGGTTGATTTGAGGAGTCAGATCCTCACAGCTCTTTCTTCAGATAATTGGTATCAAGCGATGAAATCGGAGATTGAGTCAGAAAGAGCACTGGAAGGTAAATTTGTTGGTTACTCTTTAGACTCAGATGGTGTTTTGTGCTATGCAGGCCGAATGTATGTACCTCCTACAAAGGGTCTTCGCACCCTAATCTTGAATGAAGCCCATCGAGCTCCTTATTCAGCATATCCTAGAGTTAAGAAAATGTATGATGATCTTCACTCACTATATTTTTGGGTAGGATTGAAGCGTGATATCGCTGATTTTGTGGCTAGGTGTCTAGAATGTTAGAGGGTTAAGGCTAAGCATCATCATCTGGTAGGACTATTACAGCCTCATCTTGTTCCATAATGGAAGTGGGACATTATCTCTATTGATTTCATTGTTAGCTTGCCTATGTCTTCCAAGCAGCACAACGCTATCATGGTCACTATTGATAGGCTGACCAAGGTAGCCCATTTCTCCCCAATCTGATCTTCCTACACTACTTTTGTGGTGGCCAGGGTGTTCATGGAAGACATTATTCGATTACATGGGATACCGTGAAGAATTATTTATGACAGAGATCCGGTATTCACATCCATGTTATGGAAATCTTTGCAGCAGTCCTTAGGGACTAAGTTGAACTTTAGTTCTGCCTACCATCCTGAGATAGATGGTAAGACTATGAGATTTAATTAGGTGCTTGAGGATATGCTCTACATGTATGTCATGGACCAACAATCTCGTTGGGAAGATTATCTGCATTTGGTCGAGTTTTCCTATAACAATGGTTATCATAGTTCAATCGGCATGGCTCCATTTTAGGCTTTATATGGTTGTCCTTGTCGTACCCCTTTTAGCTGGGATCGATTAGAGGACAGGGTTCTTCTTGGACCTGAAATGCTTTGAGACATAGAGCAGCAGGTAGCTCGCATCCAAGAGCATCTTGTAGCGGCTCAAGACAGGCATAAGAAGTATGCTGATGCACACAGAGTTGATCGACAGTTTGTAGTTGGAGATCGAGTGTTTCTTCAAGTTCATCCTCGGAAGAGCCCTATTTGTTATGGAAAGGGTTCTAAGCTTGTGCCCCATTTTGTGGGATCGTTTGAGGTGTTAGAATGAATTGGTCTTGTTGCCTACCACCTAGCCTTGCCACCCAGTCTATCGCGGATTCACGATGTTGTTCATGTTTTAGTCCTTAGACCATATTTTCCTGATGTTACTCACAAACTTGATTGGAATGATCTATAGGTCGAGGATGGGCAGCTAGCTCTAGCACCTGTGGTCGTGCTGCAGCACAAGAGACTCGCTCTCATAGGTAGGGATATTGAGCAGGTGCAGGTCCAGTGGGACCCCAATGATGAGACTTCAGCAACATGGGAGGATGCCTTCTGTATCAGGGAATCCTACCCTTAATTGTTTACTGGCTTCAAGGAGTAAGCCGAATTCATGGGGGGGAGGATGTAATACCCCTCATGTTGCTATTTCGACTTGCTATCTTTCTATGTTTTTTGCTTGATACTTTGTGACTATGATAGTTACTATTTATTGGTTGGATTGGTGGATTGAATAGTTTAGATTGATTCATGATTATGCTACTTCATTTGAGGACATGGATATTATTATATGACATTATGATTACATTTGGTTGGGTGATGTTAATTTATTTCAGTAATACATTGTGATGCAGTGGTTTAGTAATTATTTTATGATGTGATCAGCTAGTTTAGCAATGTTACTTTATATTTAATGTTGTAATTGATAGAATAGTTTTGGTGAGAAGATAGTGTAGCACCACTCATTCATGAGTGCCCTCCTACATTGCAATTCCTTCTCACAATGTGATGTTTTGATTATATATATATATATATATACATGTACACGACCTTGTTTGTATGCAGGAATTACAGGTATAGAGTCTTGATTCCACCTGCTTTGGCAGGACAGGGTGAGCATCAATTTAACCCAACGGGTATGATGTTGAAACAAAGATGACAAGGAAGTCACCCCATCCCATGCTTTTCAAACCGTCTTGTCTAGTGGTATTGTGCATCGTTAACCTTTGTCATTTTTGCAATTTATTATAGTGGTTGTGTGAGTGTACTTTTGGTATTTATTTTACGTTGGTATTTTGTATGATGTAATTTATATAATTAAATGATGTTAATAAATGTTTATAATAGTGTTGGAGTAATTTGTATTAAAATATAGAAGTCTTATATTAAAAGTCATGTGATTTATTTAAAAGTGTAAATTAAATTAGCACGTTGAGGATAATTATGAAATAAATTAATTAAAGATATTGAATTGTGTGAATGCCAAGTAAAACTTGCAAAATCGGAATTAAAAAGAAAAAGTGTTGTTAAATAGAAAGAAAAGAAAGAAAAGATGAAAAGGACCAATGAGTGTTGAGTGTTGGCTGAAAAGCTGGGAATAAAATTAAAAAAATTCTTTTAATTTGGATTTTTGGAGCTTTCGAAAAAGAAGAAGATATATTTTTATTTAATAACAAATTTGTGAGTTTTTTCATTCACGGGAAAATTTAAGAAGTTACACCAAAATATTGAGTGTTGAGAATTGGGTTCTCTCTGGTTCTTTTCTATAGAAATCTATTTAGGCTTTCATTGTTTTAGAGGAGAGGTTCTTCTAAATTAAATTTGAGATTAGAAAATTGGACCAAGGGAATTTGGAGGAGAATTTCTGAAGGAAGGAAGGAGAGCTCTTCGAAAGGCTATTTGGATCAAGCAAAGCTTCATCAAATTTTTAGTAGCGTAGGACTCCAGGTTCCATTTTCCTATTCTTTAGTTTTCTAATTCAAAAGAAAAATAAAAATGAATAAATATGTTTTCTGTGAAAGAGAAGAAGTCTTATGGGGTTTTGAAATTCTTCTGGGTAGCAAACAAATGAAAGAAATTTTTTTGGGTTCTAAAAATGTTCAATATGTTTATAATTTTGTGTTTGAAAAATTATTTCCCCCTCTGAAACAAATGAATTTTTGAATATATATTCATATATATATATATACACATATCTTTATATATATATAAATCTTGGTATATATATATATAATATATATACACTTGATTTTAATGATCAGTCTCTTATAGAGGATGTTTTGATAAATGTATATATATAAATATATGTGTATATATATATATAAATAAATGTATGTATATATACACATTTGTATCGAAGTATATATATATATTCATTTATTTATTTGCATTTATATTTTTTAATGAAACCGTATTTCAAAATTCTATGTTGAGCGGAACTGTACTAGTTGGTGTTTTGTTTTAATGCTAAGGTTATTATATTTTGGGGTTAGGGGGGATGGCTGGGCCGTACCCACCCCTGTCCATGTGGGTTGTAGACTTCCCACAGCAGTCCGCGGCTACTGTAATAAAAGGTTTTACTTTTTTTTGTTTTTGTTTTGTGATTAAAATTTTTAAATATATATAATTATACATATATATATATATATTATATAAAATTATAATTAAATAAATTCTATATTGGCATGAATATTATATATATATGTATTTTAATATATATATATGTATTTTAATATATATATATATATATATAATAAAAAATAATAATGATATATTGTTTCATTTTGCGAAATTGTGAATTACAATTGTAAAGAAAAAAATAGTAAGTCATACATTTATTATTATTTTATTTTTTTTCTTATTGTAGAAATAGAGATTGAAGCAATGGATTAAATAGAATTGTTTCTCAATGTGGAATATTAGTAAGTTGATTTGAGTTGAAAATCTTTGCTTTTGTGTGGGTTCTCTTGTTAACTTTATTTTAATGTGTTTGGCCTTTTGATGTGGGAACCCAGTTGATTTTATGAATCCTGTTATTGATGTTGCGAACCTTGGGTTTCCAGAGGCTTAGTTTTATTTTTGGATGTTTATCCTCATTTATGTTTTAGAAATTGATGTTTTGGGGTCTTAGGGAGAGTGGCTCTTTGTGGGGGCCGACACCTCAAAAGTAGGAAGGGCTCAGGATAACCCACATAAGAGTAGATTAAACAAGTGAAAACCTAATAATAGAACATAGGGGGATGGGTAGTAAAAACATCTAAGATAATCTTGGATACCTTGTCTATCCATTAGGGCTATCACAAACTAATGGTAGACTAAGAAGGCCATGGTCAGAAAAGTTGTAACCTCGTCCTCAGGAGAGGTTAATGGCTTCACATGAGTCATCCTATGGGGTCGGCGCCTCAAGTAGGAGGAAGGGCTAGGATAACCATAGATGGGGGTCCGTGCCTCATGATGGAGGAAGGGCCAGGATAACCCATGTAGGCTATGCAATGACACTCTCCACTTGATGCCCTTATGCCTTGTTTTCTGGATTTCCTCTAGAAGTGTATTATGGTTGTCTCTTTGGTTTACTTGGCATGTGGTTAATGGTTATCACCTTGGTTTATTTGTGATGTGTTTTATGACTCTTTGGTTATATTGAGTGGGTCCTTGTTGTTGTCGTTTATGATCTATATATTCTTTGATGTTGTTATTGGAGTTACTCTTATGACTTTCATGGTTGTGATTACTTCCTTGTCACCTCTGAGCATAGGGGGTGGGTTTTTCTAAGCCCACATGGTCAGGTGGAACGTGCTCCACACCCATTGGGTTCCCCATCAACATTTGTTCTTCACAGTATTCTTTAGATGGAGCTTGTACCAGATATTCATTTTGTAATTCAGACAGTATTTGTACTATGTATTTATCCCACATGTATGGTAGATTTTATTGTATTCGTTATTAAGAACATGTAATGTATTATATGATGATGTATTAATTATGAAGTGCCTTTGTAACCATTCATTTTATGAGTTTTATTATGGTTGTAACACGTGATGTAAATATACTTATGCTTATGGATATATGTATGTTATCTCTTGAAAATGCATATTGTAATGGTTATGATGGTTATTAGATTAGTTATGTTATTTGGCCATATGTGTAATCTTTCGTTATGTGTTGTTTATGCGATGTGACCTCGCGTGCCCCAGAGGACTTGACGTTAGGATGTTAATGCATAATGTAATTATGTTTAAATGGTTCATTGTGTGTTTACTTTGTATTATTATTAAAAAAAAAAGTGTGCAATGTTTTGTCCTTGGGGATTTGCATGATGGGCGTTACACTTATCAAGTTAATTGATTAAGTATGTTGTGTTAGATTTCTTTCTTATATTATTGGATGTTATTCTTCTTCAAAAAATAAAATGAAATTGTTTTATTAGTTGTTAAATATCTAATAAGATAAATTTTGTTTATAGAGTAATCTTTAATTACGTATTTGAAAAGAAAGGAATTTTGATTGTGGAACAATAGTTGATTTGAGTTGCAATAATATTCCTTAGTAAGGATTATACGAGTATTCAGTAGGAATGTTTAGGTCATTCTTAAATATGTTTGGTTGTATTGTCGATTCTTCACTATTGGATTGATGTGTGGAACTAGTGGAGTGTGGGTGAGTTGTGATGGTGCAAATAGAAGTAATGTTTAATCTCTGGAGTAATTGTGATTGCAAGGATTGTGTGAATTGAATATTGTGTCATCCAATGATTATTGTGGTTGAATTGTATGGAATTTTTTATAACATCTTTGATTGAGTTTGAAGATCTCATTTTTATATTGTCGCTCTTATTCCTCGCT
Source organism: Sequoia sempervirens (assembly GCA_007258455.2). Taxonomy (NCBI): domain Eukaryota; kingdom Viridiplantae; phylum Streptophyta; class Pinopsida; order Cupressales; family Cupressaceae; genus Sequoia; species Sequoia sempervirens. The sequence continues at coordinate 117,772,290 of VDFB02047230.1, forward strand.
TGTCATTTTGTGATTATGGAAGTTACATAGTCATTTTTGTGGTCCCATGATTAGTGTCTTCCTTTTGTGTAATTCTAATGGAGGAGGCTTTTTGCAATGACTTTCTTGAAGTTTTATTTTGAGATGATTGGGAACCTAAAGTGGAAGTTCGTTGTTTTTCAATGTTTAAGGCTTCTAGAGGCAATGGGGAAACTTGGTCTATGTTGATTCCTCCATGATTGGTTCTGGTGATTCATTGACCCTAATTCTGATTTTTGCATTTTTGTGGGTGTAGTGTCCCTCCAGTATCGACACTCTATTTAGTTTGATTCTTCTTGATAGATGCTTTAGTTCATTATGATACTATGTTGTTTCTTTTTAGAGGTGATTTTGGATATTACGTTGTTTTGTATTTCGTGGATGATACATTGACATCCTAGTTGTCTGGTTGTGTTAGTTTGATGATACTGAGATAGACATGTACATGATATGGTTTCTTGCTTAAAAATTTGCTTATGGTTATCATGTTGAGATGATTGGTTATGATTTATCTTGCTCGTCTATGTCGGTGAAGAAGACAGTGTAGCATTACTCATTCGTGAGTACCCTGCTACGCTGCAATTATTTTTCACGGTGTGTTTTCTAACATAAGTATATATATATGTTCTAACGTTGATGTTTCCTACAGACACAAGTATCGGGTAACGGCTCCAGCTACTTGATAGGTCTGAGCGTACCCTAATTCAATATAATCATGTTGATTGGAGGTATTGACAGGTCCTGTTTGAACCATCATTCTTTATCGAACGAGTATCTATGTATTACCCCATGTTGTTGTCCAGTTTATTCTGTCTTGTTTGTTTGTATTGTTTGTGTTTGAGAATTTAATATTTAAGTTTAACAAATGATTGTTAATGTATTATAAATGTTTATAATTATGTTTATGATTTAATTTATTAAGTTAAATTAAATAAGTAACTGATTTGAAATGTGAAAGTTATTCTCTGTGCATATGTATTTAATTAAATATTTATTGCTGATTTACTTGTGCAAACTAGAATTATGAGAAAATAGATATTTTAATGAAAAGATATTTTCAGCATGTTATGAATCTTTGATTGACAGTTAAAGATCTGATTTGATATTTTAAAGAATGAGTTGAACTGATTGATCTATTTATAATGCATAATGATCTATCAGTTAAGTTATTATGATGGAGAGATAATTAAAAGCGTGAATATCTTTTGGGGGGTGGCAGATTTTTATGGCGAATGTTTGAGAAAAAAACTTTTAATTCAGATTTGGTTTGTACACATAGTTGGGGTTGGATTGTTTTTTATTCTGTCATCAAATTGCTGGTGTGCTGAGTAAATTTGAAGGAAGCTTCAGATTTTGATCCAGATCAGTTTTCAGCAATTAACACAGGTTCTTTTCTTGTTTTGTATTATTTGATTCTGAAACTTTCTGAAAACTTTATTTCAAAAAGGATGTTTTTATTAGACCTGCAAAAGAGAAGAAGTAATTAGAAAGAGTGTCAGATTTAAAGAATAGTAAAATTAAAACAGTGAGAATACTTTTTAAAGAAGCAATAAAATTTAAGGAAATCGTTTAGAGAAACTCTGATGTTTAATTTATTAGCTTGTAAAAGCATTAAAAACTGTTAGATCGGTGAGTTTGAGTTATTTTTCTTTCACCGTAGCTCCTTAATATTCTTTTTAATTCTTTGTATTATTTAGAAGTTCCCCACTTTTGCCAATGGCGCAGCCTGAAGGGTTGAAAGAATTATACCACTATATATAGGAATACAATTGAAACCCTATGGATAATTATAAGAAGTGAGCCATTTTCATTATTTGTAGTTCAATGTCTTCTAGAATACCTATGCTAGTCATATTTCTCCTGCGTTCTTGATAACCAAAGATTCATCTAAATTTCAAAACATTTGACAAAATATCTCTCCTAAATATCTTGATTTAGCGCCCCCCAAGCCATGAATTTGATTGCTCTCTAATTTAAATTATGTTGATATAGATTATTAAAAGGCATTTTTATTTATCGTTGATACTAAAGATTCTCTTATAATCTAGAATCACCCTGTAGCTTATAATTTTCATTATGTACCACGTTTTTCTCTCTTCACCAGCGCAGTTAGTTGAGATATTGATTTATCTACAGGATTTTGGTAGTTTCCATGGTGTTCTTTATTTATTATAGTGTTTCTCATCTGATAAAATCTGCCCCGGCTATAGATTATGTTTGAAGACTCTCTGTTCAAGGGAAATATACCGTATAATTTAATCTGCCCCTCATCAAACATTCTTTGTTCTTTAGACAGTAAATACTCAACCAAGAATCCGTACTTCTCTCATCCATGTCCTCATGCGCACAGTCTGGTAGGTCCGCATCTATATTCATTCTGTATTATGCATGCATTTTAAAGTTTAGACCTTAAATGTATTACTTAAACTACACCGAAATATTTTATGTTGAGTTATTAATGCATGGCGATTTCTTACTTCTTGTTAGCGCAAAATACCACATGCTAAAATAATCTGTATTATAATATTTGTGCATGGCATGATTCAAGCTAATCTTTAGTTGAGTATTACTCACTTAAAGATAGTGAATTACTTAATAGCAGCAAAATTACAATGCATACATATTTTTTTATATATCGACACCTGATATTTTAAGAATTAATTCATAGCCAATGGTGATAAATGGTTGATTAGGTTAGATAGACAAGGAAGATTAAATTAATTTTGGGAGTGAATTCAGCATAGGAGTTTTTAAATGTCTTTGCATGGCATATTTACTCCTAACCTTTACTCTTTTCTTTAAAGTGCATACTTTGCATGGCATGCTAATTACATGCTTTATAAATTAATTCTCTTTAGTATTGAATAAAATAAATTATTCTTATATCATCATTATTACATTTCCTTATATAATAAATTGTATTGTTTCTTATTAAATGAGTGAATTATAGTTGTTAAAGATTTTATATTATACTTAATGAATAGTAATAATAGTTGTAATAGTAAAATGTAAGATATTTTATAATGTCAATAGATTGTTGTTTTTGAAACTCTTAATTCATGAAAATTAAATGAATGTATTTGATGAGATATGTATATATTATAGGAACGAAAATGTAATGTTATTGAGTTTTGATTTGTACTTCTTTAAAGGCAAGAGGAGTGAAAATGGTATTGTTTAGTGTATTACATATTGATCGTATTGCTTGATTACAAATATTATTTTTACTTGGGGATATAGCTTGCACATTTTGTCGTTGTCTATAGAAGCATCTTAGAGATTATGGTCGGTCTCTAGTGAAAGACATAAAAATTGTGGTTTTGATCTTTGTGCTTGGTAGCTACCCCTAGACTTTTATGTTGAGTCATGTTATAGAAAGAGTGGCTTGTGGTAGGGGCCGAAATCCTAAAGAGATTGTTTGGGTAACCTATCGTAGGTGTGTAATTCAGCGAAAACCTAAGTAATGTATTAGGGGTTGGGTAGAACTAAACACTAATTCATATAAAAGTTTTCCTCGCCTACTTTCTTAATGCTTGTATAGATTGAGAAAAGGCTGAGAAGGCCTGGAATGACAAGTCGTCCATCTTGTCTTCTTGAAAGATGTAACAACTCCACATTAGTCTGCCTAGGGGCCGGGAATCGGTAGAGACTACCAGGGTAACTCATGGAGAGGGCCGGTAGTCTAGGAAGATTCACCAGGGTAACCTATCCCGACAGTGTGATGACACTCTTAGTCTATACCATGATGGTGATCCTTGTGTTCAGATTTTTATTAGATTTGATTTGTTACTAGGATTTTATCTGTTATGATTTGTTATCGTTATGTTGTGATGTGAATTGTAAACCACATAAACGTAATGTTCTGTCTTTATTGTTTGTGGACTTGTCATTATCTCCTAGCACGAAGGGAGTGGACCTTCGGGTTTCACGTGGTTGGGAGGAAACTGTGCTATACCTTCCTTGGATTTTGTTGCAGTTGATCCTATGCTTGCAGCTGGTTCCAGTTACTTCATTGTTCGTGACTGTGGATGCAGAGCATGATTGTGGATATGGATGTCAGTTGTGACATGTTCACTATATACTTTAGCTGATCCCACAATAGTGGTTTACAATTTTTGGCCAAACTGGACACTCATTTTTTTTTTTAACACAATCTCCACATTCGGGCACCTATAGCGATTAAACCGTAAGGAATTTGAAGATGATGCAAACTAGAGTCTTGTCATATTTTGTCTGTAGATTCTAAAAATATTTTTTCCAATTTTTTTGGAATCAGATTGCAATTTTTCCATCTCCACGAAAATTGGTTTTTTTTAATTATAACATTTAACTTTCCAGCCAAGATGGTGATCAGTTTCATATTTAGATTTATAACTCTGATATATATAGTGCTTCCACTTGGTTTGAGTAGTTTTATTGAATATTTTTCTTTAATCAAGTTTCAAGAGATCAAATCAATTACAATTCGGACATAACCTTTTGACCATTATAACACATAACTTCTGTATATATCAAATTCTTTTCTTTTTTTTGTTGGATCAAGGACTCCCAATACCTGCACCTGAGATTACTTTATATTTTTAAATTTTTTTTTTAATAATCTTCTATTTTTCCACTTGTGTAGAACAAAGAGTTTTGCTTTCAGTGAAAAACCTATATTTAATAAAACTTAAAAAATAGATAGATAATATAATCAAAACATACTAAAATTATATTTGTTGGATAGCTAGTTTTGAGGAGAACCCGATACTAGTTGGGTTTTTGAGATCTCCTCCATTTTCATTCTCAAATCGAGCTTCGAAGCACAAAATTTTCAGCAATTCTGGTGCCTTAGGAAGCAAGGATGAAAAAAGATGGGTTCGGCCGAACAAGTGTTCGGTCGAACAAACTAGAAATGTTCGGTTGAACAGGGGTTCGACCAAACCCTTGTTCGACTGAACCACCCATACATGGGATTAAAAAAAAGAAATTAAAAAGAAATTAAATGGGTTCGACCAAACATTGTAAACATGTTCGGTCGAACACCTTGTTTTTAATATTAATATAGATATTATTTATATTATTTTTCAATGATAACATAAATTTGATGGCCATATGAAAGTATTTAAAGATTTTTGCTGTAGAATACAATCAAAATTTTAAAAA
>VDFB02047230.1:117777552-117792077 GCA_007258455.2 Sequoia sempervirens
GAAGTACTATAACAAACTTTCACACTTTTCTAGGCTTGTCATCAATAAGTATACCTTTCTTATGCTTTAATTGGCCCCATTTTATGTCTATATGCTTTACTGAAGTGTATTTTTGAGAATAAACTTGATAAACATCATTTAAAATGCTTAATTTCTGACACCCACTTAAAATGACTTGAGTGGGACCCATTCACCATTAGGGGTGAATGAGTCCCCTTTGGCTCAAAAATCAAAATAAATTCAAAATTATGGCAGTTTTTTATTTTCTAAGACCTAAGGTCGGCCTATGATGTAGTATCCTTGGGAATTAGAGCATAATTGTGTATAAATATAAGGTTTTCATACTCATTTTCATCTCCCCCCAATCATTCACCATTCATTCTTTATCCATCTCAAGTCAGGAAAGCTAGGGTCTTAGCATTCTAAGTCATCAAGATAGTTTTCTAAGGCATTCCAAGGTAGATTCTTCATCCATAGTTACAACAATTCAAGATCCATCATCATGGTAAGGTTTTAATTCCATTATTTCATGTTCATGCTTCATCTTATTTCTTCATTTGATTTGATTACCTAAACGGGGTTTGACCAAGGAAAACCCTTATTCCCTAACATTCAACATTTCTCTTTCTTTGTGTGGTTGCAAATATAGGTATTTTGAAGGCCTAGAAATCATTAAAGAATAAGTTGCAAAATTGTTGAAATCATCTCCCTATTGGAAAGGTCAAAATATTCACAAAAAGTCACTTATAGTGCCAAAAATTAGGGTTTCAGATCCATACACCTAGAGGAGAAGAAAGAGAGGACTGAAAGCTTTTGATTCCACTTTCAAGTTTTCAAAAAATTCAAGTGGAATCATTCTCCATTAGTGGAGAATGAACCTCATTGTACCTATTTTTAGAGGTTTCTATAGACTTGGATACCCATTTGTTCAAAATAGGCTGTAGTGCATCTTTCGAGATCTAGGTTTGATTCGCTCAGAATGGAAAATGAGTCCCAGTAGGTCAAAATTTTAGGATCAATAGCATTTCCAATCATCATTCTAACTTATATAAATTTCCAAGTGCACACTTTCTATTTTTATTTCTTGTTTTGTTTTACTTGCATTTCTATTCATCTTTCTAGGTCTTTTTGCATAGTACACTATGTTTTCAAAAAAATTACATTTTCCAAGTTTTGCATTAGTAGTGAACCCTCATTCGTTGTTATCTATTTCCTATAACTCACCCTTTTTTTAGATTTCAATCTCTTTTGTATTGAAATCTCAAGGGTTTGTTCTTGAATTAAGTGTTGATCTTTGTCTCTCTCCTTTTAGGAGAAAAACCCTAGAGGTGTAAGAGGTGACAAAAATCTTCATTTTAGGTGTTAGAAGATAAACTTATTGAGAGTCATGGGAATCTTGTACCTTCCTTCCCTAATGCTCCTACGATTTGGAAAGATCTGGTAAGCATGAAAATTATAGTTTTCCTTCTCTTGATATCTCTCCTATTTGTGATGAAGTTGTAAAACAAATTTTTCCTTTTAAAAAATATTATTGGGTTTCTTCAGCTTCTACTTATTTTAGCTTCAGAAAGAGTCCATGCTTAATGAAAATAAGTCTACTCCAAAATTATGCAATGCGCCTTGTGGTTGTTGCACATATTTTATATATCGCATTTCTTTTTGGGCACAAGTTGAGACACGTGTCATCTTGGCGAGGTTTTTCTCAAAACCATTCTCCTGATTTTGAGATTTCCTGCCCACTTGACACGTCATCTATTTGTACAAGTAGTTGTTATTTTTGTGGAAGGGTCTCTTTGGGAAGAGGTTTTTGGAAAGAAATGGAGGTCTTGTCTTTTGGATGGAACCTTCAAGTCAGCGCCATCAATCTATATGGTTGATAGATCATATTTTTGCTAGGATGTGTTAGATTCGATTGTTTTTGGATTGCAATCTTTGTGAAAATATCTAAGTCATTAATAAAGTAGTTGGGACTTAATGAGAAAATATTTATGTGATCTAAAAAAATATCTAACATCGGATCTTGGGCTATCAAGTGCTTGCATCTTGTAGTTTCTGCTTCTGGAATGTTGGTGGTGGTTTTCTCTTCTTCCAGCTATAAATAGGGGTTGACAACATATGTAAAAAAGTTCTTTTAGTTTTCCATAGTTTTTAGGGATATTTTCAAAAGTTGAAAGTTTACAGAAGACTACATATCTCTAGAATGTTATATTTTTTAACTCAAACTATCATCAGATTAACATTTGACCTTTGTTTATCAATTCATTTGACATTAAAATTTTATCTATTTAGAATAAATCTTTGTAACTATGCATGTTATGGCCTTTTTCAAGTTCCTTCTTTATGTCTTTGCTCATGCTAAAATCACTATTTCGAGCTTACTTTTATAGTTCGAGTCGCTAATTTTCATGTTGTAAGCTTCTATGTTAAATAATAGCTTTCAAAAATTGGATTATGTCTATTGAAATTTTCCATTTTCTTTAAGGCTTGTCATTTTTCATATTATGCCATAAAAAGAGGGATGGTTTATGCAATTTTTGGATATTTCTGTTAACTTTTGGAACTTTCTTACGTTTGATCAGAACTTAATGAGTGCTTCCTGCGGGGAGATTTGAAAAACTGCACTGTACTTTTACTTAGCCTTTGTTGTTTGTTCTCTTCCCAACAATGAAGGGTTTGTGGCATTCTTTGTTTATTATATAATTCAAAGCAAATAGTTTAAGGTGTGAAATGTTGTAAAATCTTTGGAACATCGCCATTTTCATAATTTATTTTCATTTCCTTCTACCTTTTCTCCCAACTCAAAGAAGAGATGAATTTCTGTAAAAATCCTAGAGGTATTCAGTGAGGTGCAAATTAGTCCCCCACTCACTGAATGTCTCATAAGACTATCGATGTTGGTTTTTTCCAATGCACCTAAGGAATCTCTAAGGAACAACCAATTCCTATCCTCAAGATCCTTACAATGAATGGCCAACTAACAAGATTCAGTCAAAGACTGAGACCTTCTACACTTTAGGCTCTATGGGACCAAGGAGGGTGTTCCTACTGTGTTCATTTTAACTCAAACTTCATAGAACACATCATCTTCATAGATCAATTTTAATGAAGGGTAATTATGCATGAATTACTATGAGATTTCCTTATCTTTGAGTAAATTATTTCCCATTCATCAAAACGAAGGTATCCTCAAGATTATTGAGACATACATGTCTTAGGATTAATGAATTTAAAATGAATTTGCATTATGATTTCAATTCGGTCACTAGATGGACAATTGATACACCCTTTGTGTGAATATTTGAAAATATACTAGTACCTTACAGTTATATTGGGCATTAGAGTCACATACACAAAAATCAGTAAAACATAAATGATTTTAATTCTGATGAAATTGACTACTCTCACAAAAACTTTGCATTATGGAGCTCACAACTTCTAATGCATGACTTCTTAAAAAATCCTTTGTAAATAACTACAAATTTATGACCCTATTTAAGAATTTTAATTAATTACTTGAATCAAAGCACAAATAGAGACACACATTCAAACAAATATTTGAAGATGAATGAATAAATCATTGACATTTCATTCAAAATTCACACAAATCTACATCAGGAGACCACATGTATCAAAATTATACGTTTGTTTCTATATCAATCACTTATGTAAAACTAGTTAGATTATTACATATGTTCATCAAAGCTCAAAAAAAGTTATCTACTCTATTCACTTTCTTTCCTCTACACCTAATATTCTACCCAGATAAGCACCTGACCCAAAACTTGATCAAAATCCCTGCAAATGAGCCCTAAATTCCCTTTTATAGAATAAGGGAGAAAACAAGCTATCGACTCAAATGCAATTTCAATACAAAATTTCATTTCATCTTTAATTTCACCTGCATTTCAAAATTCCCCATGTACTAATTCTGCAAGAACACATTCAAAATAGGGAAAGGAAGTCTACAACTACCATTAAAAGGGAAATGCAAAGTACCACCAAAATTCCCTTTATCACCAAGTACGCAATGAACCATACATCCACATCATCACAAAGGTGCATAGTCAGCATCAGACACAAAAAATGATAGCCACGTACACCAAAGAAGAGAGGAACCATCACTGCAATTTATCAAAACCAAAATTTTCCATCCCACATAGCATCTTCTCACCAACCAACCACCTTTCCCTTACCAGCATCCACTCAACGATACATGCACCCACTTCACATCATTGCAAGGGAGGGAGAAGAAACCTTAGCTCTTTCCTCATCCTTTTCCTTTTGCAGCACAGTGCCATCCTATTCGTTTGGAATCCTAACAACCAGTGGAGGGACGGACAATATCTCTTCACTAGGGGTAAGAATTTAACCCAAAATTAGGAGATATTGGTAGTAGTCAGAGTCAGTCTTTGTCTCACTATCTGATGGGCTATCCATGAGTTTGACAGCTTAATGTTGGTGTCCAAAGGAGCCACACACATATCTTATTTTTTCCTTGTCCCAATAGTAGATTGTAACAACTCCCTACCTTTGTCCTCCATCTTTTCAACATCAGCATTCTAGAATTGCAACCTCTTGCTGCACCTTGTGGGTGCACTCTTGGGCTTGTCAGCAAGACCGCCAAATTCTATAGTTGAGGCATGCTTTGGAACACTGGAACTAGGCCTCTGCGAACTCAATCGAACTAACCTTCATGTTGGCTCCATAAAAGTTACTGGATTACTCATCTTATTAGTATGGTGATCTCTCAAAATCACTCTACAATAATTTAGAAAGTTTCTAACTACAATTACTAGTTATTTCCTGCTATATTTATCGTGTGATGTGATGATACCATCAACCAATACTTAGAAGATCACACACGAAAACTAGTGACAATTTTTTGGCATATGTATTATCATCGTTTGATTCACAAATGCATGGAAATCTGTAAATCATACTTCATGATTGCAAATAATTAAATATCCATATGCACTGAGATCAATTTGATTTTTCTTACAGAAAGCCAAATTTTAATGCATGCCGGTTGCAAGACCAAATGGTTGTTACATTACTATTCATTTATTTTGAATATCCACCGTCAATCTTCTACTGAGATGGTAAATTAGATGACTTGCACTAAGTTAACCATGTTTCAATTCTAGTTATTCGTTGATTAATCACCTTCAACCAATGGTGTTAACCCATCTCAGATGGAAATTTCTCCATAAGTGGGCTCTATCCATATCACAAACTACGCAAACTAATCCACATGTCAATATCTCGCTGATCTCATGGCATTTAACAAGCCTCCAACTTCTTGTTGTGAGCCAGCAGGGAACAACGAAGATTAACCTAGGTCTTTGATCAACACTATCTATTCAATGCTTCAAGCGGTGGGAATTGTAGTGGATACTGGGCCCCATGATCATACAAGGGCGCACATCCTTATATCGTGCACCCCACACACCGTAACCTACTAGCATTTATTGCATGTGAGTTTGTAGGGTACGGTCCAGATCGCTTCCCTTACGTACGGATCCCAAAATATGCACATCCAACGAGATTAGAAATAATAAGGGTCCCATTAGGCCGATGAAATTTAACCCTTAAGGACAAATTAATTAAGTCTTAAGTCATTGGAAAATATTCATCGCTCAGACTTAGAGAAAATTTGGAGCGAACAATCAAATGGGTGACCAGTACTCTAAACCAAAGGGGTCGGTAAATGAATGTGCACTGTGGCTTTAGGAAAGACTTAACAAATTGGAAACTGGTAGACCATGTCAACAAAGCATTAAAATACTTGAAGTATTTATAAACAAAACCCTACTCACACATGTGGACAAGGGTTTATGGAGTAGACAGGGTCTACAAGGAACTTTAAAATAGGAAAATCTCATAAGCTCCATCAGTCTCTCCTACTCGGGGACGTATACCCCTAGTGGGTATCAAGATAATTTGAATCTTAGGTTCAAGCAGAGTATAGTAGAAGACCAAAACTGAGAAGCTTAGGTCCGAACAAGGCAATCAGACACAACATAAAGTAAAGACACCAAACCAACCTATGTACACTATTTACAAAATATACATTGCATTTTACTTTCAGAAGATGGAGGCACTAGGCCCCCAAAATTTAGGGACAATTCTTTCCTCTATCAAAGACTTTAGCTTGTTTTACTGGTAATGGGTCCATATGGACATTGTGAAATTCCAAGCCACTAGCACCATTATAGTTAGCATTGCCCATGACATTTGAAGTAGTATTGCCATATTTATTTGTTCCTATCATAGATTCATCAAACTAAACTGAGAAGATGAAACTATCATACTCCGCACTGTCATGAAGTGCAAAATCACATTCCATTTGCTCATCAAATTTGAAATTGTCATAGACACTCTAGCTCACACCTGGCTAGTGTTTTAAAAGATCAAGGAAAGGCAGAACATAATCAAGCATATCTTCAATCCGTTTGTCACAAGTGTTGTCTTCATGAGATGAAAATATTCCCATTATTAGGTCCATAAGGAAAGGAGTATTTGTAAAGAATTATGCTTTAACTTCATGTTGACTTGTATCATTCCCTTCATCATCTATTCCTTTGGACTGCTCCTCACATGGATGAAATAGTTCCACAATATTTGCATACTTTTTAGAATCATCAAATAATTCTTTCTCTCCAACAAAAAGCAATGTTGCATGAGTATCCATGTGTTCATCATGTAGAACATGAATAGTTAACTCTTTAGTTATCTCTTGAGGTACACAACATGTCACCATAGGAAAGTCAATACAATCATCCACATTCTTTTGGATATCCATGCTACATCCAAAAATGACATCATGGTTATAAACTTCTTTATCATGAGAGCCATTGTCACATTTAGATTCCAAAAAATCTAAGGCATCTTCCTGATATTTATTAAGCCCATTTTTCTCAATCACATGTTGATATATTGATTCATTAGTGTTTGTGTCTTCACATCCCCTATTTAGTTGGGGAATTAAAAAATTAGGGGTGACATTTTCAAAGGAAAAGTTACCAATGCTTATATCACCTTGAATCCTATTTTTTCCATCCATGAGACATCCATTAGTAGTACTTGCTAAGTACTCATCACGTTTATCTTCAAAAAGAGGATTACTCCTATACCAATATGAATTGTCATTTGTAACTTTAGTTTCTAATGCAGATTCATCAAATGAAGGATTTTTCCATACCTTCATGGTAATTGGATGTATCTCATCTTTCTCATTTTTAGGATTCCAATAGTCCTGATCATCAATGCATTCAACATTAGTGTAGTTACTTGAAGAATAGAGAGAAACATTCTCCACATCCTTTTCATCATTTGCATTCATAATAATCGATCCACACTTAGAGAATTCTTCACATGAAGAATACTACTCACTGCCTAGGAAGCACACGCCCTCAAGTCTATTAACATATCCCCTACTAGAAGCAAGGGATTCCATCTCCACTTCATGGGAAGAATCATATTCAATTGAATACTATCCAAATTCGATATCAACACTTTGATCCCTCATTTGTGCCATATCATTGGAGCCAAGTGTATTCCCCTCATTGACCGGTGCATGATAAAAGCTAACTCAATCAATCTGGGAGGTTTCACCGACTACCTCTTGTGTTTCCTCATATAATATGACATCCCAAGGATGATAATTAGGTACTACCTCCTTGTTTTAACATTTTGTCTCTTCATCCTCATTGCAACTATATGCACTTGCTTCTTTGTTGCTTGCAAAATAACAACATTCAACAATCCATTTCTCATACTTTGATGCTTCTATTTGATCTGTCATCCTTATCCTTTGATATTCCTCACTGTGACACTTATTGCCCACATTTTGGGAAACAACTACGGGAAAATGACCATGCTCATATTCTTCCATAGTGTTTATCCAATCTACTACTTGATCTAGGCTATGAGGATTCTAATCCTCATATCACTGACTTGATCCTGATATGTAAGCCTCACAAAACAAATTAATACACATTAAATCATTAGGCCTAAAGTTCTTGGGAATCTCCATCAAAGAATTCAAGAATCTTGAAAACAAGTCATATGGGAACTCATTTGCATATCTCTTTAATTTATATAACTTCTTGACAGAGAAAATTAAATTAGACCTTCTCATCCTTGGTTGATGTGAGGTTGATGCTTGCTCATGTTTTACATTTCTTGGGAGTAAAGCCGATATAACATCTATGAGATCTCTTTCTTGGAAAACCTTTTTAACTTCTAATTTTCTTGGTTCACTAACTCGAATACTACTAGAACTACTACTAGAAATCATAGCTCCTCTCATGATTGAGTATTTACTATGATTCTCGATGTTCATAGCCTCTTGGTAGGCTTGTTGCAAAGTGGCAGGTTCTTTGTCTCTCAACAAAAAGCTCATCTTACTATAAAATTCTCCCAAATATACAACCAAACACTCTACGTCATTTGGTCTCATATGCTCAGGGATTTCTCTTATAACCTTGGAAAATATAAGGTTGAAAGTAGGGACCAATTCCCCTTTATCCTTAGAGATCTCCATGAAATTCTTTCTTGCAACACTAGGGTTTATCCTTTCACCAAATTGGTCCATGAAGGCTACCATAAGTTCATTCCAACCATGTAGAGAGGAAATAGGTAGGAAAGAGAACCAATCTCTTGCATCTCCTTTCAAGGATTGAACAAATAACTTCATAACTACATCTTCACAATCTATCTCATAATCACGAATCATGTAAGCAAATTCATGCACATTCTTACTTTTTGATTCTGACTTGTCACCACTGAACTATGGTAGTTTGTCCCTGACCTTGGGTGGTACCATATTTGGGTAACCACAAATATTGTTAAAGCCGATAGCCTTGTACCTATCAGTACTGAAATTTCCTTGGTGAGACAATGACTATTCACCTTGCATACTATTTTCCATATTTATACTAGCTAGCATGAATTGACAACTTACATTTAATTCTTGAAAATGAAAATTAAGAATATACCCAACAATTATAAAACATTACTTCAATCCCTTTAATGGGTTTGACCCTAAGACCTTAGCCTATGTATTTCTTACAAGTGTTTCCTGAGATCTAACAATTTAACATGCCCTTTTCATCATAACATGGGAATGTAGTTGATACACAAAGCACACTAAAATATTATTATCATTCCCTCATCTATTTCTAATTCACTCATTAGGGAATCATTTTCATCTCAAGTATGGGAAAATTCATCTTGATTTATCAATAATTTGATCCTATTGTTACAAATTTTATTAAAATACCTGGTAATTTACAGTAACTATCCTTTTCCTTTTAATTTACTGATCTAGTCAATTGATGAAAGATTTAATAGGTTCTTTGAGTCAAAGTCACCACCTCCTTCTAGAGGACTACACTTCAAGTTAAGATGAAGTTTCTTTACAATTTCTCCATGTTTTGGGCTATCTTCCACAATAGAGTCATACTCGGATCCTTCAATCTTTTCTACACTCCAATTATTTTCCAAGTTCTTCAAGTTTACTTTACCCTTTGAATCTGCATTTTGTATCTGCATTTGGAGAAGGAGAATTCCCCAACAAAGTCACCATTCTATTGGTGTTTTCCAATGCACCTAAGGAATTTCTAAGGAATGGCCAATTCCTATCCTCGAGATCCTTACAATGAATGGAAAACTAACAAGATTTAGTCAAATACTGAGATCTTCTAAACTTTAGGCTCTGTGGGACTAATGAGGGTGTTCCTACAGTGTTCATTTTGACTCAAACTACATATAACACATAATCTTCACAAATCAATTTTAATGAAGGGTAATTATGCATGAATTACTCTGAGCCTGGCTTATCTTTAAGTAAACTGCTACTTATTCATCAAAAATAAGGTATCCTTAAAATTATTGACACATACATGTCTTAGCATTAATGAATTTAAAATGAAATTGCAATTTCAAGTCAGTCACTAGATGGACAATTGATATACCCTTCATGTGAATATTTGAAAATAGACCAGTGCCTTGTTACATAGGGCATTGAAGTCACATACACAAAGATCAGCAACACATAAATGATTTTCAATTTGATGAAATGGATTGCTTTCACAACAACTTTGCATTATGGAGCTGACAACTTCTAATACATGACTTCTTACCAAATCCTTTGTAATAAACACAAATTTATGAGCCCATTTAAGTATTTTAATTGATTACTTGAATCAAAGCACAAATAGAGACACACATTCAAACAAATATTTTAAGATGAATGAAGACATCATTGACATTTCATTAAAAATTCACACAAATCTACATTAAGAGATCACATGTATCAGAATTATATGTTTGTTTTCTATATTAGTCACTTTTGTAAAACTATTTCAGATAATTACATATGTTCATCAGAGCTCAAAACAAGTTATCTGCTCTATTCACTTTCTTTTCTCTATGGCTAATATTCTACCCAGATAAGTACTCAATGTAAAACTTGATTAGAATCCCTAAAAATGAGCCCTGAATTCCCTTTTATAGAATAAGGGAGCAAACAAGCTACTGGCTCAAATGTAATTTCAATATAAAATTTCATTTTGTCTTTGATTTCACCTACATTTCAAAATTCCCCACGTACTAATTCTAAAAGAACACATTAAAAATGGGGAAAGGAAGTCTGCAACCACCATTAAAAGGGAAATGCAAAGTACCACCAAAATTCACTTTATCACAAGGTACACAATGAATCATACATCCACAATATCATGAAGGTGCATTAGACCCAAAAAATAATAGCCATGTACACTGAAGAAGAGAGGAACCATCACTACAATTTATCAAAACCAAAATTTTCCATCCCACATGGCATCTTCTCACCGACTAGCCACCTTGCCTTTACCAGCATGCACACCTCGATACACGTTCCCACTTCACGTCATTGCAAGGGAGGGAGAAGAAACCCTAGCTCTTTCCTCTTCCTTTTCCTTTTACAACACATTGCCATCCTGTCGGCTCAAATTCCTAACAACCAATGGAGGGATGAACAATATCTCTTCACCACGGGCAAGAATTTGACCCAAAGTTGCAAGATATTGGTGGTACCTAGATTCAGTCTCCATTTGACTATCTAACATGCTATATGTGATGTCAATGGGCGAATGTCGACATCTGAAGGAGCCACACCCATATCTTATTTTTTTCTTGTCCTGATAGTGAATTGCAACAACTCCTGGCCTTTGTCCTCCATCTTTTCAGTAGCAACATTCTAGAATTACAACCTCCTACTACACCTTGTGGGTGCACTCTTGGGCTTTTCAATAGGAGCACCAGTTTCTATAGCTAAGACATGCTCTAGAGCACTAGAACCAAGCCTCTACGAATTCAATCAAACCGACCTTCTTGTTGGCTCCACAGAAGTTACTAGCTTACTCATCTTCTCAGTATGGTGATCTCTTGGACTCAGTCTATCTCTTTCTAGAAAGTTTCTAACTACAATTAGCAGTTATTTCATACTATATTTATCATGTGATGTGATGACAACAATTAATACTTAGAAAATCACATGCACAAAATAGTGGTAATTTTTTGGCGTATGTATCATCATCATTTCATTCTAAAATGCATGGAAATCTGTAAATCATACTTCATGATTTCCAATAATTAAATCCCCACATGCACAAAGATCAATTTGATCGTTCCTATAGAAAGCTGGCCATTAATGCATGTTGGTTGCAAGACCAAATGATTGTCATATGCCTATTCATTTATTTTGAATAGCCACCATCAATCTTCTGCTAAGATAGTAAATTGGATGGCTTGCATCGAGTTGACCATCTTTGAATTTGAGTTGTTTGTCGATTAATCACCTTCGTCTAATGGCGTTAACCCACCTCAGACAGAAATTTCTCTGTCAACAGGCTCTATCCATATCACAAACTATGTAGGCCGATCCATGTGTGGAGATCTCGCTGATATCATCGCTTTTAACAAGCCTCCAACTTCTCCTTGTGAACCAACGAGGAATGACGGAGATTAACCTAGGTGTTTGATCAACACCGTCTTTTCAAAGCTTCAAGCAGTGGGCATGGTAGTGGAGATTGGGCCCCATGATTGTACAAGGACATGCATCCTTATATCATTCACTCCACACACTGTAACTTGCCAGTATTTATGACCCATGAGCTAGTGGTGTACGGTCCAGATCGCTTCCCTTATGCATGGAACCCAAAATCTACACATATAGCGAGGTTAGAAATAATAAGGGGCCCATTAGGTTGATGATATTTAACCCTTAAGTAAAAATTACTTAAGTCTTAAGTCATTGGAAAATATTCATCTCTTAGACTTATAGAAAATTTGGAGCAAACAATAAAACGGGTGACCAGTACTCTAAAACAAAGGGGCTAGTAAATGAATGTGGACCAGGGCTCTAGGAAAGAATTAACAAACTGGTGACTAGCAGAGCAGGTCAACGAAGTGTTAGAATAATTGAAGACTTTATAAGAAAAACCCAACTCACACATGTGAACAAGGGTTTATGGAGCAGACAGGGTTTACAAGCAACTTAAAAAGAGGAAAATCTCAGAAGCTCTAGTAGTGGCTCCTGCTCAGGGATGTATAGCACCACTGGGTACAACGAGAATCCAAATCTCAAGTTAAAGCATACTAGGGTAGAAGACCAAAACCCAGGAGCTTACCCAGACAAGGAAAGTAGACACAATAGAAAACAAAGGCACCAAACCAACCTATGTACACTATTTACAAAATATACATTTCATTTTAGTTCCAGAAGATGGAGGTGCCAGACCCCCAAAATTCAGGGACAATTATTTCCTTTGTCAAAGACTTTAGCTTGTTTTAATTGTAATAGGCCCATATGGAAATTGTGCAATTCCAATCCACTAGCACCATCACAATTAGCACAATCCATGAAACTTGAAGTAGTATTTCCATATTTATCTATTCCGACCATACATTCATCAAACTGGACTAAGAAGATGAAACTTTCATACTCCACACTATCATGAAGTGTAAAATCAAATTCCATTTGATCATCAAATTTGAAAGCCTCATAGACACTCTATCTCACACCTAGCCAGTATTTTAAATGATCAGGGAAAGGAAGAATGTAATCAATCATATGGGTAAGTTCACCAAGATGGTTCCCAAAAAGGGGGCTTAAGTGGCCACTTTTTTTCTGAAATCAGGAAATACTGACCTTGGATGTGAAATTGAGAAAAGCTACACTCAAAATTTTGAAAAGGAACAAAAAGAAGAATTGAAGTGCTTCAAGCATACTTTCTAAACTACTAATTTATTTTGAAAATGGTTGAGATTAAGGGGTTCAAAAGAGGGATGTAAAGAATTTTTTGTTGTTTTTGTCAGAAAAATATAACATAGCAACTCTTGTATGACCCTATCATGGTGAACTTTTTTGTAGTATTTTTAAAATCACTATAGTTAGAAGTTAGCTAATAATATCTAGTTGATACATGATTTTTCTGATAATTTTTTAATGAATATTTGATTTTTTACTAATTTTTTAAGTGGGCACTTCCTAAAAAGAAGAATTTTGGTTGTGCTCCCCCTACAAATTTTGGGAAGTAATAATTTTTTTAAAAAAATTATTTTTTAAAATTTGTAGAATGGAGTATAGTTTCTAAAAATGTAATTTATTTGACGTTTTAATGAACGGTTAATTTATAACGAAAGAAACACCAAACACTTATTTTTGACAAAAAAGAACATAAAAACAAAAGAAATTATGGATGAAAGGCCTAACATTGTCAGAAAGTGAAAAAATTTACATTGTTGGAAAGCTAAGAGAGAACTTAACATTACCCATGTGTTTGATTTTGTCAATATTGAACTAGATGCAATCCTGATGGTGAGCACAAACTCGATTATGTGAAAAATTGTTGAATTTACAAAAAACACATCTCTAGTCATTTGGAATGCCCTCCAAGCCTGTGGGTTGGTATTCCAAGGCAAATACCAAAGCTAAGGCTCGAGGATTCCCAAAGAAAAATATATCGCGAGCATGTTATAATGCGCTCATGTTATGTGTTAGATTTGACATTTTTTGCTTCTCCGGGGAACATGTCTAGCAAGACATAACACGCTCACGTTATGTCTTCCTTTAGTTAAATGCCACTTTTTTGAATGTTTGTTCAGATGTTTGTATGTATATGTATGTTAGTGTGTCATGTATGTATGTATGTATGCATGCATGTATGTATTCCTATAAGTATGTATTTATGCTTATGGGAGAGAGGGTGAGAGAGGGTGGGAGTGGGAGAGTGTGAAAGAGAGTGGGAGAGTGTGGGAGAGAGTGCGAGAGAGTGGGAGAGTCGGAGAGGGTGGTAAGAGTGGGAGAGAGAGTGGGATAGAGTGGGAAAGAGTGTGGGAGAGTGGGAGAGAGTGTGGGAGAGTGTGGGAGAGTGTGAGAGTGGGAGATAGGGTCAAAGGGAGGGAGGAGAGAGTGGAAGAGATTGGGAGAGAGTTGGAGAGTGTGGGAGAGGGTGGGAGAGGGTGGTTGAGAGTGAGAG
>VDFB02047230.1:117792177-117828610 GCA_007258455.2 Sequoia sempervirens
CTAGCATATTTTCAAACATTTCTCATGATTGCATGGAAATTTATATGGATGATTTCACCATCTATAGTGCTGATTTCAGTGAAGCATTGGAGAAGCTCAAGAAAGTCCTACAGAGATTTGAATATCACAATCTCTCTTTAAATAGTGAAAAAAAATTCATGATGATGCAGGAAGGTGTAGTTCTTGGGCACTGCATCTCTCATAAAGGAATTCAAGTAGATCCTACAAAGATTGAGGTAATCACAAATCTTCTCACACCTACAAAACAAAAGGATGTTAGTATTTTCTTGGGCCATGCAGGATATTATAGGAATTTCATCAAGGATTTTAGCAAAATAGCAACACCATTGTATACTCTTCTCACTAAAGATGTTGAATTTTAGTGGATTGAAGATTGCGACAAGGAATTTTTTGATCTGAAGGTAGCCTTGACTCATGCTTCTATACTCAAAGGGAATAATTGGGATCTTCCTTTCCACATTGATACAGATGCATCAGATCATGCCATAGCAATAGTCTCAGGACAAAAATAAGGAGCTATTTAAAATTCCATTTATTTTGTCAACAAAAATTTGCAAGGAGTTGAATTCAACTATATGGTGACAAAGAAAGAATTGTTTGTAGTGATCTATGCCCTAAAAAAATTCAGACATTACATAATAGGCTACCAAATATTTGGGCACACTGATCATGTAGCCATTAGATATCTCATGAATAAAACCTCTAATCATAGGTAGGCTAGTAAGATGGTTATTGTTGATGTAGGAGTTTGACATAACCATTGTGGATAAGCTAGGGAAGACCAATGTTGTTGCAGAATGTCTTTCAAGGATGACTACATTAGAAGAAAATCAAGCCATAGATGACTCTTTCTCTAATGATCATTTATTCTCCATCAGTGTACAAACACCCTGATATGCTTACATAGCTAACAATTTGGTCACAGGTAGAGTTCCTCCTCACTTCTCTCCAAAAGAGAGAAGAGCGCTCATTGAAAAATGTTTTCCTTTCTCATGGATTTTTGGATGTTTGTTTTATACTAGACCAAACCATGTGATGAGGAGATGTGTGAGAGAAGATGAGACATATGAAACTTTGCATGCATGAAACAATGAACCATGTGGAGGAAATTTTGCATCCAAGAGGACAACAATGAAGATTTTGAACACAGAATATTACTGGCCAACACTCCACAAGCATGCAGGAAGGTATAGCAGAAAATGTGATAGATGCCAAAGAATGGGTAGACCAACCAGATCTAATGAGATGCCACTCTGCCCTCAAGTAGTAATCACTCCCTTTGACAAGTTAGGATTTTATTTTGTAGGACCCATTGACCCTCCATCAAATGGTAAGTCTTATATCTTGGTATGCATTGATTATGTAACAAAGTGGGTAGAAGTTAAGGCCATGAAGCATGCAGGGGATAAAAAGGTTGCAAATTTTCTTTATGATGATATTTTCACAAGGTATGGAGTTCCAAGAGAGATAGTAACTGATCAAGGGACTTAATTCACATCAACCCTTGCTACAACACTAGCTAATGAGTAAAACATTAGAAATAGGAAGTATACTCCTTATCACCCCCAGGCCAATGGCCAAGTTGAGGTGACCAATCGATAAATTGAAGCTACTATGAACAAACCTATAGTTATCCATAGAAAGGACTAGGCAAACAAATTACTAGAAGTTTTTTGGGCCTATAGAACTACCTAGAAAATATCTATAGGCTTCACTCCATTTGAGTTGTAAGGAAGAAAAACCATGATGCCCATTGAATTTGAACATAACACTCTTAGGACTATAGTAGATTTGGGGATGGATATCTCTAAGGCAGAAAGAGAAAGAATCTTGCAGCTAAATTCTTTGGATGAAATGAGGCGAGTAGCCTTGCATCACACAGAGGTAGTGTAGAATTAGAGAATTAGGTGGCATGATAAATTTATCAAGGACAAGAACTTCCAACTAGGAGACTTGGCATAGCTTTATGATTCCAGATATCAAGACAATGCTAGAAAAATACATAAAAGGTGGTTAGGACAATATGAGGTTGTTGAAGTATTCCCTAATGGTGTTGTTCATCTCACTACTATTGACCCAGTCAGATTCAAGTTGATTGTCAATGGTCATTGCTTTAGATTGTATCGCAAGCCGACTTCCAAGGAGGAGTTCCTGTAGCAATTCACTTAGCATACAACACCTGAGCTTCTTACAACCAAAGTAAATTGACCTAGTGTCCCTCCTTCTGGCTAATTAAGGTATGTATTTGTCATAATAAGGACTTTCACTTCTGTGGGAGTCCATTTCTTCACCCATCCACCCATCATCCCATCCATTTCCACCTTTCTCTATCTTCCATCACATCACTTCATTCCACTCCACCTCATCCCACCTCATTTTCATTAATTGCTCAACTTATTTCCTAAAAAGGTGAACAATATTTTTTCTACAATCTTTGCAATGAATCCTCCACATGTTCAGGTATGTGTGCATTCATTTCTATATCTTAATTGTCTTTTAGTGCATTCATTTAATTGTTGTATGTTAATATGGACGTTCACCGTAGCATGCCATTATTTCCTACCCCTATCGAATCATCATTTTGCATGTGAGGACACATACCCAAATTTAAGTTGGAGGGGAGGAAAAAGATGTGAATACTTTTCCCACATGTCAGTCTATCCTTGTCTACGTTAGCAAAATTTAAATTGAGCTGATTTTAAATGTGAGTGAGAGGATGACTCACATGTGTGGAGTGACATGAACTGTCACCACCATTTCTCTACATCATAGGTTTCCTTTATTACTCTTTCCTTGCCATTATTAACTCTATCACAATCTCAAGCTACAAACAAAAGGTAAAAGGGAAAATTTAGTTGATATTGGCATTGGAAATTTAGCAAGTGTTGCAGGAAGGTGAATTTTATTTTCACACGAGAATTGTATGAAGGAAACCACAAAGTGATTGTTTGATTGCATACAATGGGAGGTGGGTTAATTCGAAATGAACCCATGGTGCATGATATATTACTGTAGGATGCACCCTACCTAGTTGAATTCAGAAACTTTGGTTCTTTGATTATTTCATGAAGCTGGATTATTTTGATGAAGGAATTGCACTAGAATTCATCCAGACATTGTCTAAAGGGAAAGCCATGGTAAAAGGGTTGGAAGTATTGGCTATTGAATACAAAATTATAGAAGTTATAGGGTTACCTATTGATGGTGGAGATTACCCTGCTTCCAGAGATGGCAAGTTAGCCAAGGCTAAATTTATAGAACCAAGAGACCGTCCATTGAGCATAGATAAATAAGGGGTGAGGAGAACCTCTCTTCCTCATCCATGGAAGTAGATAGTTGTCTATGTCATAAAATATATCACTTGTGAAGGACTCCAGTCAAATTTGCATTTCATGCATTTTAAACTCTTGAATCACATGAGACACGGGAAGGGGATGAATGTTCCAAACATGCTATGCACCTTCTTTAAATCATGGTGATCGAGAATCAAAAAGGTAGGAACAATTCCATTTCCAACCATTGTTTGATTAAATTGCTAGTTGAGAATTCTTTGCATGATGTATTTGTAATGACCTGGGAAGAATTCATAAAAATTGATCAAATTAGACCTAAGCACTTGCAACCTAGGGTTTTACCTCAACCCCATAGGTCTAGCAAGAGATTGAGCATGGTTGAAGCCACTCTTGGTGCTTCAACCTCTGGCACAGGACCTAGTGTAAACCCTCCTGTAGTAGAGGAAACCATATAAATCAGCTCTTCTAGAACAAAGCACTTAGATAAAGAAAATTTTCCTCCAAATTTTGATGATGATGTTCCACTTGGCATATTAATGAAAACTCAAGAACATAAAAGAGAGGAAAAAATGAATAAATGAAAAGCTAAAAAGCATCCGACAAAGAAAGAAGTACCAATCTCTAGGAAGTGGAAGATTGACACTATTCATCTTGTAGCCAAAGAAAAACATGAGAGCCCTCCTAGAAAATCAAAACTAGTTGGGCCATCCTTTGGTACGCCTCTACAAGAAAGCCCTTAGTTTAGAGAAATATCATAGGGAGACATAGAAGCTCCAATGGGGTAGGTGAATATCAAGGAAGAGGATGTATTTAAGATGATAGCAAACATAACATTGGTAGATCTTGCTGACATTGCAGAACAAGTGGAGAATCAAGGGTATGAGGAAAATTAGGATTTCCTACAACAAGAGATCTTACAACAAGATTCATTGCAACAACAACAAAAACAAGATCAATCAGTACCCCTGCAACCAAAATTGACGAGACAACCTAAATCCTTGTAGTTAGTACTATATGGAGAGCAAGCATTAGTGCCAGGGAAAATGCTGGTAGGAATGCATAAACCCCCTTATTTCTCAATGCACATGGTATCTATTCATTTATGGAAAGAGATGCAAAGAAGAGAAGAAGAATGGAGGGAGGAGAAGCACATATTAAAGAAGGAAATTCAAAATAAAGATGAGGAGATTGAAGACAAGGCTGCAAAAATTGTCACCTTGAAGAAGAATGTGGATGATATGGCAGCCTTTGAACCACAAATTTTAGAGTGCAGCGCCCCTCCAAGGGTCTATCCTCTACACTTGAAGGAGAAATATATTTATTTTAAGCTGGGAAGAATTGTCTTAGGTTTGAACCCTTCTATGAGACCCTGTTGAAATTTTCAATTCTTATCGAACTGCTTCCCTTGAAATGAAGAATTTGTTGTGTGAGTTTTATTTGCATAATTATGCTATGACTCAAGACCATGATTGGAATCCACTGTTGTATTTTGGAGATGTCCAATTAAGGGATTTTATGTCTTGGGTACAAAATGAGATTAGTTGGGGACAATAATATAGGGCTTATAAGCAATTGGAATACAACATCCCTCTACCCATCAGGGCTGAATCAAGGAATTCAAGGGATATTTATAGGTAATGGCATAGAATGCTTTTCAGACCTAGCTATGGTAATAGGATTATGCCTTGGATAGAAGCAATTTATAGTGAATATGAGGTAAAGGAAAAATAAAAAGAGGAAACCATGAAGAGATACCTCTCATAAAGATGGAACAACCTAATTGATGAGCTAAAACAGGCTGAGCCTCATTCCATCCAGAACTATGTTGTAGCATTTAAGATAATTTATAGATATATATAGGTTGGAAGAACAAAGGAACAAGTTTGGCTTCCCATGACTTTTCAACCACCCCTCCCGATTTGGCCCGTGCCAAGTTACAAGTTTTATAACTATGATATTGCTGCAGAGAGACATAGATTGAGCAAATTGGACAAATTGGGAGGATTTTATTGGGACCCTAATTCATCAACAACAAACAACGATGTAGCACAGTTGTTAGTTACAAATTTCAGAGCATTGATCAAGCTGAAGAACAACCCTTCCCCTACTGGAAGAGCAACAAAACCTTAGGTTGGGGGGAGTGATGAACCTAGTTTATGGTCTAATTTTGGGTAGAATTTATGATTTTTTTGCTAAAGTTATCATGCATCTTGATGTTAAGTATTGATATTTTTTATGATATTTCCTCATAACTTTATACATTGGGCCTAATCTTATTTTTGCAAATCTTTGATGAAAATGGAATATTATATGGACTATCTATATCAATTATGCATGTGATTAATGAATATTCATTAAGGTAGTTATAGATATGCAATTATTGTGTGTGTTAACATTACCATACATATATAATTTGAAGATACTAAATTGAGAAAGACACCGCCATCCAGGCATGCACCATAATGTCTAGCAAGGGAATTGTTCAAAGGTCAAAGGAGGTTGACAATAGGAGATTCCCCATGCAAATCGAATGTAACCACCTTGTCATGGACTTTAATGCTATTGAGAAAATATTGGCATTACTGTTGTGCTAAATCTGTGGACGTGTTTGACCAAATTCAATGCACACATGTAAATGCCTCTCCATTTTCTCTACTTTCCTTAAATTGGCATCCTCCTAGTTCATGGAGTTGACTGCCTTGCTTAATTGGTAGTATAAATAAGGATTAGATGCTCCTTTTCAAAAGGTTGTGCATTCTGATATTGTACTTTCATTCTTAGTTTTCAATGATAAAATTATGCTACTCTTTTGTACTCATGCTTCCTAATGAATATAATGAAGTTTTGATTTTGAGCATCTTGTTTTTCATTAGTAGTAGAGGATACTAATCCAAGGGGGCCCACTTGGTGTGAAATCTGTCCTTATCTTAGTTTAGCCTATTTGTTACTTTTTGTTCAGTAATTAATTAAGAATTTGGCACTGACTATTCCTGCAGTCACTAGAATTCCATTCTATGACTATTCTTGCAGCCAAAGCAAAAAGTGTGGTTTTCTCTATGTTGTTCATATTTTCATTTTTGTCATGCATTTCAGGCTTTGTATAGTTGTTGGTTGATGTTCAATATTTATACTATTCCTTTCCAAGGAATTTACTTTCAGCATTGCATCTTTCTTAGTTGTAGAATGAAAATGGCTAATTTGACTTCCTAGTGCACATATTGTCCTAACCCATTTCAATTTCACATCCTTAGGTTGACAAGTTAAATGCAGCTTCATGATGATTGGATAACTATTCATTTTAGATGTCCAATCTCTAAATCACGGCTGTAAATGCCTAGTTGTTAAATCATTGTAGGAGGCCAACACTACACATGTTAAGGGATAAGCCATTTTCAAAAAGAGTTCTCTTTATTGCTACTTGATTAACGTCAACAATTATCATGAAACCTTTGTTTTGTTTTTACACTTCCAAAGGAGGTAGCTCACTTTGGTGGGAAACAATATCCAAGTTCATTTCATTCATTCCTTGAACTAGCACTACTACATCATTTGAACTACTGTTAGAAGGAATCATAACTTGTGTAAAGCCTCTTGAAGCATGTTATGCTAGCTAGGTGATGTTTGAAGAAGTTCATATACAAAAATATTAGTAAGAGTATTCTTAAGGTGTTCAACAAGATTATATTCCTTTCCATTGTTTGTGGTCAAATGAGTAGCAATAGGAAATATTAGATTAGGTAATGGGAGGGATGTTGAAGGTGTCTGTTTTGGTTGTAGATTATTCCTAGTGTTTGTGGACACCGAAAAAGGATGTGCAGCTTCCTTGTTCACACCAAAAGGGGAATGAAGGAAGATGGATCCAATTTCACCATGCTCACATTCAAGGAAAAACCCTTGATATTTCAATGCAAAGAAGATTGGAATCTATCAAAAGAGAATGTCCTAAGGGCTAAAAAAATATAAGAGGATTACCACTAATGATAAACTTAAGAAATGAAAAGTGTTTGAAAACAAAACATAGTATGGAAAAAGACCTAAAAAGATAAATAGAAATGTAAGTAAAACAAAATAGGAAAAAAAAATAGAAAGTGTTCACCTGGAAATGTGTTGAAGATTGGAAATGTTGTTGATCCTAAAATTTTGACCTACTGAGACTCATATGCCATTCTAGGTGAATTAGTCCCAGATTTGGAAAATTGTACCAGAGCCTATTTCAGCCAAATGGGTATCTGAATCTACAAAAAATAGGCCCTTGAGTGGCAAAAAAATTTAGAAAAATTAGAGTTACGCAACTTGACATAAAAATTTGAATAAGTTGTCTATATTATTTCAAAAATATGTAAAAATAGAATCTATAGAAAATTGAATGTAGTTTCTAAACTACTAGGTTTAATTTTAAAAAATAAAATGTATTGGTGAAAATTTGAAATTTCAATGTAGTACTTAAATTTCAGGGAAAAAATAAGTAGGTGTCTGTCTGACCACCCTAACCACAAGAAAATGATAATATTTTTTATAATATTTTAGATATAAGTAGAGCACTCATGTCTGGATGTGATGCATATTTTTTTATAATTTTTTTATTACAACACTAAAAATATAAAAAAATCATATGTCTAACCACCTTAAGTTGGTCAAAACTTCTTGATTTTTTTTTTTTTTTAATCCTATAGTATGCAAAGCATAGAATGTGACACATGTTTTGGATTCAAAAAATGTGATACTTGTTTGAAAGCTATAGATGTTTTTCAATCAGCCTATCAATCAAGACTTTTAGTCGTAATTCAAATAGAAAATGAGTAATAATTATTTATTAAATTCAAAGTAAAACATAATTTATATTGGTGGAAAGCTGAGAATCTCCCTTAAAAACCCTTTTTATTTCATCAATTTTGCATAAAAAAAGTCATCAGCCACATACCCATCATATTGCCACTTTTTGGCCCATCATGATCCTGCACATACCCAATTCCCTAAGATATTACATCACAAGTTGACCTTAGGTCTTAGAAAATAAAAACCTGCCAGAATTTTGATTTTTTTTTTGGAGCTAAATGGGAGTCATCCCCTAGTAGTGGTGTATAAGTCCCAGAATGGTGAATGGGTCCCACTCAAGGCATTTTAAGTGGGTGTCAGAAATTAAGTATTTTAAATGATGTTTATTGGGTTTATTCTCAAAAATACACTTAAGTAAGGCCTCCAAGTGCAAAATGGGGCCAATTAAAGAATAAGAAAGGTATAATTATTAATGACAAGATTAGAAAAGTGTAAAATTTTGTTACAACACTTTGAAATAAATCTTGGAAGGTGATAAAAAGAGGTTATTTAGGTGAAATATATTAATAAGGTCCTAGAAAAGTGTGAAAGTGTGTTACAACATTTTAAAACACTTTTGCAAGGCATCATAAAATTCTTATTAATTCACAAGGGTTCAAGACCTAATGTGAATGTGTTGACCACATTACAACACTAAATGAAGGCAACACTAAGTCTAATTTATCATTAATTATTCCTGAATCAAGCAAGGAAAAGACATACGTTTTTCTATGCTACATTTAGTCCCCACTTTAGTTAGAGGATGAACCTTCTTCAAGCTCACACTAAAGTATACATTCAAGATGGGTCCAATTGTACTAATGCAGTCAACAAAGGATGACAAAGATCAAGGCAATGGTCAAGCCCCCAAGATCCAAGATCCTAAGTCAAACCAACATAAGCACAAAAGGACACACACAAGGTGAATGATTTGCAGCAAAACGAGATACGTGATCATGCAATGGCAATTTCCAGAAGGAAGAGAAGTACAAAAATAAGCAAAAATAAAAAGGTGGATCAAGCTTCGACCATTTTTCCAACACATTGTGGATTAGATCTAGGCTATTTGTCTGAAAATGCATACTCACTCTGAGGCAACGAAACTCATGGTTGTCCACCAGGTGAGAAGTCCAAAAAGGTGAGAAACATACACTCATGGCTAGTATGCACTCACACACATGCAAATGGCTATGGGGAAAGTCATGCCTCAGATTGGGCTTCCCGCTCAAACCATACTAAAGTTATACCTCCTTATAACTTTAATAAGGTACCACAATGGAAATGTTTTTGTAAATGCTTTTGAATGTCATGTAAAGATTTTGTTAAAGGGGAGTTTTCTTTGTTCGTGTAAGTTTTCATCTTAGAGAACATTGTGCCTAATCTTTCCAAGAGAGGATAAATGCAATGTATCATCTTGGGGAACATTGTATCTAATGTTTCCAAGAGAAGAAAAGTGAAAAGAAATATCATGATCTTGGAGGGAATCAAGCCCAATGACACCACCAAGAAAAGTAAGTATCGCAAGAAGAAAAAAAAATCACATAGTGAAACATGAGTGTTGATGTATGCCCCCACTTTAGAGTGTTTGCTAACACCATTACTATGAGAAATTGGTTTAAAGTAGAAGAAGATATGATAGCTTATTCGGAGAGCCCTATTTGAAGTCATATGTTTCTGATAAGCTACATCATGAATGAGGTAGGAGGTCACATATGAGCCATCTTAAGGCATGTCGTCCACATCCCAAGTTTTCTCCAATATGTTCATTAAAGGTTAATAAGTAGCCAAAAGAGACAATGACAAGTGACATACGAAGACAAGGATACTTAACCCCTTGCCCCCACTTAGTGCAGGACAAGGATGAGCCCAGAATGATTGATAAGATGCATGGTAGAGTGAAAATTAATATCAATTAGTGGAAATAGTTTCCCCCACATAAAGAAGAGCACCAAACCCCTTAATATGTTGGATTTTACTACTCAAATCTTTACATTCATTAGTAGAATGACTGTGAACTCTATGATATGTGCAAAATGAAGTTTTGTAATACAATTTCTCTAGAATTCTTAGAGGAAGGGATATCAAGTGATCTTGGAGGAGTCTCGACAAGATACCCTCTTGATAAATGGTAGATGTTCCTACATTATGTGACAAAGATATCTCTTGCTTAGATGTACAAGATGTCATATCTACACAAGACTCTTGAGATTGCAAGATTTTGTTCTCTCCTTTAATGGAGGGTGTAAAATCTAACAAACCCAAATCATTAGTGTTTTGTGAGATGAAATTGACATTAAGCAAAGATGTCTTTATTTGTTTCATTTCTAGCAAAGGATAACTTTCAAGACAACTAGTGTCTATTAGGTCAAGATGCACTATTGTTAAGGTTGGCTTAGAGGAATTGTTTTTTAGAGTGTTGATTGTAAGTGAAGGCTTGTCTATTTCTATCAAAGGACAATAACCAAGACCATGAGTCATTTCTTGTGTGTTAGGCTCTATAGGGTCGTGGATACCTTATTCTCTAGCACCACATCATTTTCCACTATACCCAAGTTGTTTCATAAGTTCATAACCTTTTCCATAAAGCTTCTTTATTACTTTTGGATTGGGTGGTTGTTCATTGTTGAGTTCATCAAACTTTTTTGTGTAATTTGTTTTTCATGTGTTTGGAAGTGGTTGAGGTGGATGCTTTCGAAGAGTCATCTAGGTTTTGTGTTGACATGATTGCTTCTTCATTTCCCTTATTTGAATCTTTGTTTATGATCTTGTAATTTCTCATGAATGTATGTTTGAAATCTAAGGAACCCCAATCATTGTCTAATAGCTTTGTGACTTCATCAATTTGTTTTTCATTATCTTTTTGTTGCATCGGTTCCACTTGTGTGGTTGCTGTTATTGTTGTCAAGGGAGTCTCTTTGTTTTTCTCAAGGTGTAAGACACTATAAGGCTCAAAATCAACATCAAGTGTGTACACTTTGTTGTTGTAGATGTATTTCATTTGATGATGAAGAGTAGAAGGCACCCCATTCATTGCATGAATCCACATTCTACCTAATAGAAGATTGTATGAAAGTTCATGAGGCATAACAAGGATTTGTGTTTCATATGTGGTCTTCCCAACTATGAGAGGTGAAGTAATCACACTGAGTGGTTTTTTTTTTGACATTGTCGAATCCCTGAATAGATAAAGAATCAGGTTGCAGGTTTGATTTATCAATGCCAAGCCTATCCAAAAAGCTCACACTACACAAATTAAGGGTAAATCCAACATATACAAGAACTCTCTTTATCCCTTTTCATTTGTATTAAGCTATCATAATGAAAGCATCATTTTTTTTTTGCATTTCCAAAGAGAGGAGTTCATTTTGGTGGAAAATAATGTCAGTGTTTATTCCTTGAATCATGGCTACTATGTCATTTGGTTGCACATTAGAAGTGATAGGAACTTGTTGTAAGGTTTTTTTAATCATGTTGTGGTAGTGAGGGGATGCTTGAATAAGGTCCCATAATGATATCTTAGTAGGAGTATTCTTAAGTTGCTCGACTAGATCATACTCCTTTCCACGAGGAGGACCATATAAGATAAGGTTAGGTAGGATATGATTAGGAAAAGGTAAGAGTATTAGGGTTGGTTGTGGAAATTTTAGATTGTTTCTAGTGTTATATGTATGTTCAATAGTATTATGACTTAGTTAATGTGAAACATTGTGCTTAGGTGGGTAAAGGACAAATTTGGGGTTGTTTTGAGTTGGAAGTTTGTTTGAAGGTGGATAAAGGATGAATTGAGGTTGAATAATATTAATGTTCCTTAGTGAAGGAGAGTCTAATGTTGTCTCATCATCTTCTTCTAAGGACACTATATCATTATTATTATTGTTATTCTTTTCTTGCACCATGGTATCCTCCCTAGGTGGAGAGTTGTTAGGAGAACTGCAAGGTAACTATTCTTGATGTGCAAGGCTTGGTTCTTCCAAAATAACTTCATCACAATTAAGGGAGTTATCAATGGTTGGATTGTATTATTTAGAAAGAGTGGGGATGTTAGGAGAAGGATCTATTTGATTGTCATTTTTTTTGGAGATTTCATTCACTTGTTCCATATTATCTACCCTAGTAGGAGAGCTTGTAATATGTTCACCACATTCCATGGTTAGAATTTGTAAACTAGCTTCATCACAAGTAGGGGAGGCATCAAGAGAAGGACCACTATGATTTTCAAATAGATTGTCCCAAATGGTAGGAGCATTAGGGAAGGGAAGAACAAGATTCCCATGACTCTTAATAGGTATATCTTCTAACACCAACCTATCCTCTTTGCATCGAGGAGGGATATTAGAAGGAAATTTTTTATTGTTATTGTTAGGGAGACTAGGTAAGGTGATGTTTATAAATGTTTTTGTGATCTCATCTTCTTGTTGTCTAATATCTTCCAAAGGGGGAAGAGGAGAGGGACAATCAAGACTATCAATGTCGGTATCTTCTTTCACCAAGATACCTTCACCACTAATAGCAGAGGTATTAGGAGAAGAAAAATTATGATTGTTATGATTGTCTACACTTGCATCCTTGTCTGTTATGAAATTCATACAAATCTGGTAGGTTCTAGGAGGGTATGCAACATGCTTATCAAAGTTTCTAATTTGTTGTCCTAGATTATGCCCATGAATAGATCAAATAGAATCATACAAGCCACTTGATATTCTAGAAATTCTAAATGCTTGAAAAGAACATATGCTAACATGAGAAGGTAAATAAAGTGCAATGTAATGACTTGAAGTGAAATGTTTAAATGTAATTTTTAGATGTGAAACAAGGTAATTTGTTGATTACATTATGCAACAACCTGAAAGATGAAATGTTGGAAATGCAAATTTGAAATCAAGCAAAGATAATTTAAGCTAGATCTAATGAAATGCATGTAACATAAACTTATCCAACTGATTTCACCAATGTAATTAAGGAAAAATATTAGGTTATCATAAACTAAGATGCATAATCAAAAGCCTAGCTAAAAAATAAAGTACAATGGAGTTAAATGCACAAAATAAAGGAAATATTTCACCAGAAGTTCTTCATGCCCTCCATGATTGACCTTCATTTCCCTTCTCCATTTAATGCAATATTTATGTTTTCCCTCATATTTTGACGAGGAACTATGACTATGACTATGCCCTAAGCAAATATTGAATAATTCTAATCTAAAATTGCAAATGTACTCAACAAATTCAAGCCTAAAGTATGCAAAAAATGTTATGCCAACAAGAAGTCAAGAGAATGAAGTGTATGAAGTATGTCAAATGAGGCTAAAATTGTCCTTCTATAGAAAAGCTTGGAATTTTAGATGAATGGCCAAGATTGAAATTTGAGAGATTCCCTAAGATCAAAGGCTGCAATTAAATGTGACAAACCACAATTAGGGCTAGGCTAACATTAGGGTAAATTTGAAATGAAGGGTTGCAGTTTGATTTTAGAAAAATCAAATCAATGAACCAGAATTCATGTGACAAGGAGATATTAGGCACAAATAAAGAGGTTGCTAGAAAATTAAATAATAATTTATAATTATTTGATTTAAGAGGTTGAGTTGACCTTTTGAATTAAAAATTAATTTAATTCGAAAGTGGTGGGGTCATGTGACAATAGATAATGATTTTAAACTATTTACTTGGTGGGAGAAAATAGAAAGTGGGTAATTTTAAATAAATGATTTTATTTAAAATTAGAAATAGCCAAGGTGGACAATAATCAAATAAATTATAAAAAATTATTTAATTATAAGAGGACATTAGAAGATAATGGTGTATTTAAATAATCAAGAAGACATAGATAGGAAATAATAATTAAATAAATTTGGGAATTTATTTAATTATAGAGGGACATAATAAATTAGCAACTTATTTAAATTGTCAAGATGAATAAAGGATGTGAATTAATTAAATAATTGAGAATTATTTAGTTAATAGTCGAATTTGGACTATAGGACATAATTAAATGTTAGGAAGAAATATGGAGAAAATAAAGTGTGTAGGCGTAGGTCAATTTTATGTGTCTACAAATACAACTAGGTAATGGTAGCAAACATAAGTGTAGAAATAGGGTTTTTAGTGTTATAAAAGGTAGTTTCAGGGGTGTAAAGGGAATAATTTTCCCAAGGTGGTGAATGATTCCCAATGGGGATTTTTTTTAGAATTTTTAGATTTTTTTGATTGATTTTTATTTTTTTTGTGTTGTATGATGCAAACCTAAGATGCAAATGCAAAATTTCAAAAAAAATTAATGATTTGAGATGCAAAAATGCAACCTATATGCACTTTCACTAATGCAAAATTTTAGAAACCCTAGGTGCCAATTAACTAATGCAAACCCTAATGCAAAGTTAATGTGAGCTAGATCTAGGATGATGACAGACTCAAAATTAGAATTATTATGTTCAAAAGTTGGGTTCACCAAAATGTGGACACCGAAAAAGGATGTGCAACTTCCTTGTTCACACCAAAAGGGGAATGAAGGAAGAGGGATCCAATTTCACAATTCTCACATTCAAGGAAAAACCCTTGAGATTTCAATGAAAAGAATATTGAAAATTGTCAAAAGAGATTTTCCTCAGGGCTAAAAATAGAAGAGGGGGTTTACCATTAATGCAAAGATTAGGAAATGCAAAGAGTTTAAAAACACAACGTAGGATGCAAAAAGACCTAAAAAGATAAATAGAAATGCAAGTAAAACAAAGGAGGAAAGAAAAATAGAAAGTGTGCACCTGGAAATATGTTAAAGACTGGAATGAAAACTATAAAAGTTGTTGATCCTAAAATTTTGTCCTGCTAGGACTCATATGCCATTCTAGGTGAATTAGTCCCAGATCTGGAAAACTATACCAAAGCCTATTTTAGCCAAATGGGTATCCAAATCTATAAAAATCTCTCAATAAAATGTATAGTGGGACTCATATACCACTAATGGTGGGTATGTGCAGGATCATGATGGGCCAAAAAGTGGCAATATGATGGGTATGTGGCTGACGAATTTTTTCTTACCCAAAATTGATGAAACGAAAAAGGTTTTTAAAGGGGATTATCATATTTCCACCAATATAAATTATACTTTACTTTGAATTTAATAAGTAATTATTATTCATTTTCTATCCAAATTATGACTAAAGTCTTGATTGATAGGTTGATGGAAAAACATATATAGCTTTCAAACGGTATTATATTTTTTGAATCCAAAACATATGTCACATTCTATGCTTCACGTGTACTATAGGATTAAAAAAAGAAAAAATGAATTTCATGAAGTTTTGACCAAGTTAAGGTGGTCAGACATATGAGTTTTTTATATTTTTGACAAGTTGTAATAAAAAATTCATACTTAATTATTTACTTGGAAAAAAATTACAAAAAAATATGCATCACATTGGGACATGAGTCCTCTACTTATATCTAAAATCTTATAAAAAAATATTATCATTTTATTGTGGTTAGGGTGGTCAAACAGACACCTACTTCTTATTTTTTCGCTAAATTTAAGTACTACTGCATTGAAATTTTAAATTTTCAGCAAATAGATTTTTTTTTTTAAACAAACCTAGTAGTTTAGAAACTACATTCAATTTTCTATAGATTCTATTCTTACATATTTTTGAAATAATATGGATAGCTTATTCAAACTTTTACGTCAAGTTTCCTGACTCTAATTTTTCTAAAGTTTTTGCCACTTAAGGGCCTATTTTTTCCATGATGATCCTGCACATACCCTGGCATATGAGTCCACTTTGACTTTTTTGAAAACCCGAAAGTGGAATCCGAAGCTCTCGATCTGCTCTTTTTGTGCCTCCAAATGTCCAGGCTTGAAACCCTAATTTCTTGCACCGTAAGTGACTTTTTGTGGATATTTTGACATATCCAGTAAGGAGATGACTTCAACAAGTTTGCAACCTTTTCTTCAATGATCTCCAAACCTTCAGGGTACTTAGATCTACAATCGCACAAATAAAGAGAAAGAAATGTTGAATGTTAGGGAATAGGGGTTTGCCTTGGTCAAACCCCTTTTAGGTAATTAAACCAAATGAAGAAACAAGATGAAGTATGAACATGAAATTAAGGAATTAAAATTTTTTTATGGTGATAGATCTTGAATTGTTGCAATAATGGATGAAGAATCTACCCTTGAAATCCTTAGAGTGGATCTTGTGAAGTCTTGAAATGCTTAACCCTAGCTTTCTTGACTTGAGAACACGATGGATGAATGATTTGGTGATTGAATAGAAAAACCTTATATTTATATACAATTATGCCATAATTCTCCAAGATACTACATCACAAGCCAAGCTTAGGTCTTAGAAAATAAAAACCAGCTTGAATTTTGAATTTATTTTGATTTTTGAGCCAAGTGGGACTCATCCCTAAGTAGTGGAGTATGAGTCTCAGAATGGTGAATGGGTCCCACTCAAGTAATGGCATAATTGTATATAATTCTCACTTAAATTTCAGTTAAAAAATAAGTAGATGTTTGTCTCACCACCGTAACCACAATAAAATGATAATATTTTTTTATAAGATTTTAGATATAACTATAGGACTCATGTCCCAATGCTATGCATACTTTTTTGTAATTTTTTCCAAGTAAATAATTAATTATGATTTTTTTATTACAACTTTTAAAAAATATAAAAACTCGTATGTTTGAACACCTTAATTTGGTCAAAACTTCATGAAATTCAATTTTTTTTTAATCCTATAGTATGTGAAGCATAGAATGTGATGCATGTTTCAGATTCAAAAAATATGATATCGTTTGAAAGCTATAGATGTCTTTCAATCAACCTATCAATCAGGAGTTTAGTCGTAATTCAAATAGAAAATGAATAATAATTATTCATTAAATTCAAAGTAAAGAATAATTTATATTGGTGGAAAGCTTAGAATATCCTAGGTATGTCCACGATCATCATGGAAAAAATAGGCCCTTAAGTGGCAAAAAATTCAAAAAAATTAGAGTTAGGAAACTTGACATAAAAAATTGAATAAGTTATCCATATTATTTTAAAAATATGTAAAAATAGAATCTGCATAAAATTGAATGTAGTTTCTAAACTACTAGGCTTATTTTATTTTTAAAAAAAACTATTTGGTGAAAATTTGAAATTTCAATGCAGTTGTAGTTAAATTTCAGGGAAAAAAAGTAGGTGTCTGTCTGACCACCTTAACCACAATAAAATGATAATATTTTTTTATAATATTTTAGATATAAGTAGAGGACTCATGTCCTGATGTGATGCATATTTTTTTGTAATTTTTTTTAAAGTAAATAATTAATTATGAATTTTTTATTAATAAAAGCGTGTATGTCTGACCACCTTAACTTGGTCAAAACTTTAAAAATTCATTATTATTATTTTAATCCTATAGTATGAGAAGCATAGAATGTGACACATGTTTTGATTCAAAAATTTGATATCATTTGAAGCTATAGATGTTTTCAATCAGCTTATCAATCAGGGACTTTAGTCATAATTCAAATAGAAATGAATAATAATTATTTATTAAATTCAAAGTAAAGCATAATTTATATATTGGTGGAACTGAGAATATCCTTTAAAACCCTTTTTGTTTCATCAATTTTGGGTAAAAAAAAGCGGTCAGCCACATACCCTACACATACCCATCATATTGCCACTTTTTGGCCCATCATGATCCTGCACATACCCTCCTTTAAAAACCCTTTTTGTTTCATCAATTTTGGGTAAAAAAAGGTCGTCAACCACATACCCTACACATATGCATCGTATCACCACTTTTTGGCCCATTATAATCTTGGACATACTCGTTATTTAGGTGAAATATATTAATAAGGTCCTAGAAAAGTGTGAAAGTGTGTTACAAGACTTCAAAACACTTTTACAAGGCATCATAAAACTATTATTAATTCACAAGGGTCCAAGACCTAATGTGAATATTTTGACCACATTAAAACACTAAATCAAGGCAACGTTAAGTCTAATTTATCATTAATTATTCTTGAATCAAGCAAGGAAAAGGCATAAATTTTTCTACGCTAAATTGTTAAATGTATCAAAAATGGTATTGTAACTTGGTTGCTACAAAACATTACCAGCATCAAGTTTCCTTTTAGGTGGTTACTAGATAAGCACAGGTTTATTTTGAACTTGTGGTTTTTGAGAGGGTGGATGAATGATAAGTTTAGGCTTAGGAGAGTACTTCAAGGGATAACTAATGTGCATAACCTCTGAAGACTTATTCTTATTTTCATGATCTCTCATGAAAGGGGAGTCTAATTTCACTTTATCATCTTCATCTAAGGAGGTCTCATCACTATTTTTTGCAAGACATGTGTCAATGTTCTCATTTTCATCCACCATAATATCGTCCCTAGTAGGAAATTTTTTAGGAGGACTACAAACTAGATGTTCATGACATTTAAAATTTAGTTCTTCTAAAATGTCTTCATCACAAATAAAGGAATTATCAATGGTTGAAATTTATTGAAATTTATTGTTTATCAATCATGGGGATATTAAGAGATGACTCAATTTGATTGTTATGATTGTCAAAGGTCTCATTATCTTGTGCCATACTATCTACCACAGTAGGAGAGCTTTTAAGATTTTCATCACATTCCATGGTTAGATTTTATAAAGTAGCTTCTATTGATCATAAAATTTTGCCCCTCTCTAACAGTCTTACGGGAAATTCAATGAGTGGGGGACTAATTTGCACCTCACTAAATACCTTTGGGATTTTTATAGAAAGCCTACTCTTATTTGAGTTGGGAAAAAAGGTAGAATAAAATGCAAATAAAATATCAAAATGGTGATGCGCCAAAGCTTTTACAACATTTCACACCTTAAACTATTTCCAATGAATGATATAGTAGACACAGAATGCCACAAACCCTTCATTGTTGGGAAGAGAACAAACAATAAATGCTAATTAAAAGTACAATGCAGTCTTTCAAATCCCCCCATGGGAAGCACTCATTAAGGTCTGATCAAATGTAAGAAAGTTCTAAAAGTTAACATAAATATCCAGAAATTGTAGAAACCCTCCCTCTTTTTATGAAATAATATGAAAAATAACAACCCCTAAAGAAATGGAAAACTTCAACAGACATAATCCAATTTCCAAAAGATATTATTCAACATAGAAGCTTACAACATGAAAATTAACCACCTAAAGTATCAAAGTAAGCTTAACATAGTGTTTTTAACATGAACAAAAACATAAAGAAGGAACTTGACAAAGGCCATAGCATGCATAATTTCAATTTTTTCTTCTAAATAAATCAAATTTTAATGTCGAATAAATTGAAAAACAAAGGTCATATGCCAATATGATGATATTTTTAGTTAAAAAATATAACATGCTAGAGAGACAAGTAGTCTTCTGCAAACTTTCAACTTTTGAAAATATCTTTAAAAACTAAGGAAAACTAAAAGAACTTTTTTTCATATGTTGCTAGAAACTCTTGAAGTTTGAGGAAGGTGGAATTTTATATTTCCCAATCCAAATCAATGGGCTTGATGAGAGTGCGAAGGATCTCATATGCTTGATTTAACTCAAAAAATTCTTTAAAAGAAATGACTCCCCATCGTAATGAAACAACCCCAAGGTGGTAAAAGAGCTAAGAAAGAGGAATAATTTCCTTCTCGATTTCTTCAATAGTGGGTAATGAGCTTATACCTGGGAGTTCTGTAGAAGTTCAAACCTTGTGTCTAATTACATTCATGATCTATTTGACCAATAGTGCCTCTCCATCTAGTGAAAAAAGGGAAGGAAAACCAAAGTCAAGAAAAACATTGAAGTCCTTTCTAGTTTCATCAACCCTTTTATTCAACACTTCATTTCGTTCCTTTCTTTTTGTTGCAACTTTGTAGCAATTGAAAAATTCACTTGATTTTCTTGAGGTGGCTCTCCAATCTAGAATTTTTGCACCTCTTAGAGCTACATCAGTGGCCTTGCATAACCTAGAAATTAGTTTTTCTGACTTTGCAACCCGATGAGCATAAATCTATAGAATTTGGTCGTCCACTGGGTCAAACTTCTCATTTAATTCTTAAGCATCCCTTAGAAACTATAGGAATACTTTGAGAATGGCAACCAAAACTATGATCCTTTCCCAATGCATACATATCAACCTTTTCAATATCGGGAGGGTCCCAAGTCCTTGTACAATAGCTATTTCCTGATGGAACTAACCTTCTTTTGCTCTTATATTCTCCTTCGGATCTAATTCTTCTCTTGGAGGGCATTTTTTAGTTTGAAGCTCAACCTTTCGACCTCTTGATCATAGGCCTGGAAAGCAAATTTGATCTCCTCTTTCTCTTTCTTTTCCCATTTTTTTTCTTCCTAAGATTTTCTTAGACTATAGGAAGCCTAAGATCAGTCACTATTGAGATCTTTCTATATATTTTCTTGAGTACGTTGGTACTCTATGTTGGTTTGGCGCTCAGCAACAAGCTCAACATTTAACTTCTCTATCTTAGCATAAAGTTGGATTTGTTCACTTTGAGCCTCCTCGAGCAACTTAGTTGCTTCTCCTTATTGATCCTATATTTTCCTTATGCGGGCCATCTTGACATCTCTCCCCTTGATTTCCCCTTACAACCTACTCACAATTTCTTTTACATTTTCCAGCTCAACCTCATACTTCTTTAATTTCTTGTCTAGTTTCTCATAATCAGTATAGACCACTTTCTAGGTTGCCTTAGCCAAAACCACCTTGTCATGCGAGCAAGTTTCATTTAAGTCCTAGCCCATATCCCTGATGTCGTAATCCTCCATTTTCATTTGGGTATGTGCATGATCATCATGGAAAAAATAGGCCCTTAAGTGGCGAAAAATTTAGAAAAATCAAAGTTAGGCAACTTGATGTAAAAATTTGAATAAGATATCTATATTATTTCAAAAATATGTAAGAATAGAATCTAGAAAATAATAAGTAGTTGTCTATCTAACCACCCTAACCAAAATAAAATGATAATATAAGATTTTAGATATAAGTAGAGGACCCATGTCCGATGTGATACATATTTTTTGTAATTTTTTTCCAGTTAAATAGTTAATTATGATTTTTTTATTATAATTTTTAAAAAATATATTAACTTGTATGTTTGACCACCTTAACTTGGTCAAAAACTCATGAAATTCAATTTTTTTTAATCCTATAGTATGCAAAGCATAGAATGTGACACATGCTTCAAATTCAAAAAAAATGATACCATTTGAAATTTGTAGACGCTTTTCAATCATCATATTAATCAAGACTTTAGTCATAATTCAAATAGAAAATGAATAATAATTATTTATTAAATTCAAATTAAAGCATAATTTGTATTGATGAAAAGCTGAGAATTCCTTTAAAGACCCTTTTTGTTTCATCAATTTTGAGTTAAAAAAAAGTCATCAGCCACATACCCTACACATACCCATCATATCGCCACTTTTTGGCCCATCATGATCCTGCACATACCCATTTCTCTCTCTGACTTGGATACTAGAGGATTCATGGTAGCAATCAATAGGGAGTTAAGCTCTTCATTGAAAAAATCCTTAATCTTCTTGGGAGCTGGTTGTGCCATGTTTTTAGTTTTCCACTTCTTCTTTCTAGCATGTCGAGCCTGCTTTGTTGCATCAAAATAACCTTGAAGACTTTTTGGGGTGTCGATGTTGTGTGCAAAAATGGAAGAACCTAGAGGAAGACTAAATAGGGTGATGGAAGGAGAAACCTTAGTTGTATGGGATTGCGGAGAGGCGAAGGGGAGCACTATAATTGAAAATGATGGGATACCATATAGGGACTATAGAGCAATAACACTCATTAGAGTGAAAGGGGAAGTGGGTGGAAAAGTGACATTTTTCTAGGAGTAGATGGATTTGGTGAAATCGGTAACATGGATGCTTTAGCTCTTTCAATGGGGGCCCTTGACAGGGAAATTAAAGAATCAATCATGATTGATGCAGATGATGCTCACTTGGCCCATGGGGTTTCCTCATGAGGCTCATTGTTGAATATGTTCAGGGGTTCATTTAGTACCAAAAGGTCAAAATCCATGGACGGAGGACTCTTTTCAATAGAAGGGAGCAGAGGAACAACCAAAGATGCAAAGGCAGAAAGAAGAGGGGGAGTTAAACTTACCTAAGCCACCAAAGCTAAATATCGTGGCAGAGTGGACTCCAATTCTTCTTCTCCCTAGACTGGTCCATCAGGCCCACCTAAGTCCTGGACTCATCTCTTCTTTGTAGGGGTAGAACTGATAGATTTCAAACCCCTAGTGGCCAATGCAAATGAAAATTTCCTTTGTTACTCACGACGGATTGCTATGGGGAACTTTGGGTCATCTTTCCTTTCCCTTGGGAACTGATGGAAGGTGAAAATCGTGGGTCCTTCCATTTTGACCCCTTTCCTTTGTCACACTTTTGAGGCTGAGGAGTATAGAGTGGAAGCTCTTCTTGTTCAATCTTCTAGTCAGTCCCATTATTACTATATTTAGTGTTAGCCTCTCTACCATAAATTTCATCAAAATATTCATCATGTGGCTGGAGCTCTCCATACATGGCGTTGAGGCACCTTATTTCCTATCAGAACCTCTAGAAGTACAACATATTTTTCTCTTACCACCCTAGGCACTTTAGCTATGTATTTAGGGACCCACCTATAAGAAGGCTTGGATGATATTTTTTTGACTTGATATTAAAGTCAAGCCATGATGGCTAGTTGAATGGTATGTGGGAGAAGTCAATGTATAGTTCTAGCCTCTTTTTATTTGTGTTTCTTCTTGATTCAAAATACTCATTCAACTCTCATGCCTTAAAGTCAAGAGGTTCCTTGTCAAATTGTAATCCCATGTGTCACAAACAAGAATTGGTCCCAAGTGCACCAATTTGTTTGTAAGCACATCCTACGCCCTTATTTTCATCAATGTTACTTGGTTGTTGGAAATGGTGAGAGGAGTTGGGTAAAGCCCTATCTTGTGCCTTCTGACGCCATAGATGTTGTCGACAATAGTTAACTAACAACATTCCTCCAAAGAAAAAATAATTTTCATTTAAAATTTGGGGAGCCTGAAAAGCTCCTTGAAAAAAACATGAAATCTGATGAATGTGAATTTATCTCCTAGAAAATAATCCATCGGGGTCTGCAAGGTCCTCATCCATTGCAGGACCTCAAGAGAGAAGCATCTTGGAAAGTACAATGGCAAATCTTGGAGCATTGGCCTCATAAAACACTCTACAAACCAATTATAATCTTGTGTCTTTGAAAGAAGATGGCTCTAGACTGAAATTAGCTGGTATGACCCCCTTACATCAAACCTAAACAATGACACATACCTCTCAAGGAACTTGGAGTTTTGGTGTAGAATTAGATGCATAAAAAAAAAAGAGTACCTAAATTTGCATTCAATGTCATAATTCCTCAACTATTCCAACATATTTTTTGCTATTATTTCTGCAAAATCATAATATTTATGGCTCTTTTATTTCTTCAACATAAAGGTCAAGCTCATCTAAAAAGGATGAATATCTCTATCATCAGCATGACCATATACATAGGCCAACATTGCCAAAATAGTATGAAGATCTACTTTGAATTCCCCCCTATGATATAGGGAAGAGGATTTGACCTCCTTTTGGCTTCTCCTCTGTTGCATCCTCATAAAAGGCCAATTGTTTAGTTCTGGTGTTCTAGAACTCCTCCAGAGCTTCGTTGTTGAAAATTTTGGTGATGTTA
The DNA here is from genome assembly GCA_007258455.2 of Sequoia sempervirens. Lineage (NCBI taxonomy): Eukaryota > Viridiplantae > Streptophyta > Pinopsida > Cupressales > Cupressaceae > Sequoia > Sequoia sempervirens. The sequence goes on from VDFB02047230.1 coordinate 117,816,054, forward strand.
TCTGAAGGGATACATAACATATCTTGAATAGATGTTGCATCGATTGTAACCCTTATTTTGCCACCGAATCTAACTCCTTTTTCTTTGTCAAACCTTCTAGCACATGCATCTACCAGCTCTAGGAATGGGTGTACAACATGCAACATAAATTGTGGCAAACCACAATTCTAGAACTGTCAAGCAAAACCTTCAGCTGCCCCATGTTTCATCATTCTTTGAAAATCCCCTTCCCTTAGGATTTTGAGGTTCTCCATCACCTTTGGGTCAAAAATGTTACCTACAAGGCCTAGCATAGCCTCCTTCATAGGGTCGCCTACCTCTACTAATTTGGTATAGGAAAAATTTCATTCCTCTAGTGCTAGTAAATTCATGAATGACTCTCTCCTAAAGATATCAGGGTAGCCTGGTTTTCTAGATGAGGGTTGAGCCTTTCTTCTAGAAGTTCATTCTTTTGCCATTGTTGTACCTTGAAAATTTGTAGAGAGCTTCATTAGAAATGACTACATGCATTTTTCTACTCAACAAAAACTTCTTTTGGGTGCATTCAATTCTTTTGCATGTACATGTAGTTAAGGCATTGCCATTACCATTGGCCCACTAAATGCTACCACCAAGGCATTACGTGTGGATTTAGGATTTGTATCCTTCAGGAATGGAAAAATCACCACAATAATGGAATTAGTACATTCTTCTTGCCACCTCTTTCACAAATAAGCTTTACATTTTTGGAAGGCATGATTTTAGCAATGGGAAATGTGCTTAAGTAGTTTAAGGTACTTCAAAAAGATGTGCTTATTTAATTTTTTAGGACTTAGCACATTAATCAATGTCTTTTTGCATAGATAAGCAAGTTGTTGTTGATGATAAAAATAGATACGTGGCAACGATTAGCATACGCGAGCATTTACTCCTAACACCCAAATTTATTTCTCCAAGCATGATGATAGATTTTTCATATGATTCATTTCTCACCCTCCAAATTCTTGGATATTTTTCATTGTCGTTCGACAAGTGATGGTTTTTTCATTGGTTTAGCTCATCAACACACCTTTTTATATAAATAGCTATGCAACCTTAGTGAAAAATTTACTTCATAAAGCTCTTTTTATTTGGAAAGGTTTCTTTGATGTATCTCATTCTGCTAGCTTTTGTCTATTTTCTATAATGTCATCTAGCCTAGGCACTCCCATTTGACTCCATCCACGAAGGCTGCAATACTCCTTCACAGGTGAAATTACTAGCGACATAATCAAGCACTTTGCGAGGAAGAATGGCCACCTCATTGTTGTGTCATTTAAGTGGGCACTTGACAAGGACTATATGGAGGACGTGAACCAACAATGTTCTAACTCTAATGTTGTTTCCCACTTTGTAACCTCTCTTCTCAACTTGGATATATCCAAGCCTTAAATAATTGCACAGTGTCATTCCATGTTTGATCTTCTATATCTGGATGAGCTTGGTGAAATTGTTCAAGTGGCTATCCCTGGTGTTAATATTCTAAATGCCATGGACCTTCACAAACACATTGAATATGGGGAGGATGTGGTCTGGTTTCCTCTGCTTATTGATTTTCAAACCATGGACCTTGAGTGGAATCACTCATTATATCATCATGTGGCCACTTTCCTCCTGAGAGAGTTTGGCATGGAGGACGTTCCCGGGCTGGATTAGAAAAATAATTTTGAGTTTCTAGTGTACAATCATGGGAACAAGGACTGAGGTCTTTGGTATGCTAAGCTTTCTTGTGTTTTGTTGGCCCCCTTAAAAGAAGAAGAAGAATAACCCAATGAAGTGTTGTTTTGACTACATAGCAATGGCCTAAAGGCCTTAATTTCACTACCTTTCTAGCGTGCCTCCTCCTTTTTTCCTTTTGCACTGTAATCCATTTTGGGTTTATTATAAAAGATTCAAGCTACTCATAGCCTCGAGATCATACTATATATTGTAAATTTTTCAATGCACATAATATATAATATGTTTTTGCTTCCTCTTTTTTGTTTTTTATTATGGAACAAATAGGTTTTAGAGGGATCCTGAAACCCTTAACAGTAACATAGCGTAAGATATAACAATAACAGAGCACAAAAAAAATTAGGAAACTACCAATAAAGAAGAAAATACAAGATAACCAAGGTAAAAAAGTCAAAAAAACTAACAAAAAGCCACAAAATAACTAGCCTCTAGGCTAGGTTATGAAGGATTTTTGCCGCTTCCTGCTCCAGACTATTCATGTTGAGTGCAGACTTCTTGATCTCCTGGATATTGACTAAGACTTGGTCTGCCTTCCTTTTCAAGTTTGCTCTGGTCCTGTTACTCGGCCCCCCACTGTCCAGCTACCCTTCCTCATTGTCCAAATCAAGAAACACAACAATTTTTACCTGATGGACTTTTTCCAGCTTTTCCACCATGGTATTCATGGTTTGTACAATGGATTTTAAAAATTTATGGTTCATAATTAGCACTTTTTGGAGAGAGATTTTAATGTTCCTCAATTGCTCCTCCATATCCTCCTGCTTTCCATCATGATTGACTTTGAAATCCTGTAATTCCTCCACCGTTTTCTTGAGGCACTCAACCATATACTTCTTCTCCTCTTCCATCCATAAATCAATAGCCCGACCACTTCCACTACCTCTGTTATTGTCATCAGTAGCTTTCTCTAGTTTTCTATTCATAGCTCTTTGATTTAACTTAATTTCCTTAATTTCAAAGAATTCCCATCTCATAAGCCTAAAGTTATCGACCACCACATTACGTGAAATTGCAAGCACATTAGTGGGAAATTACCATTCCTCCTTAAAATAATGATCCCCTGCCTTGAGGTCCATAGGGAAGTGAGGTCTCTCTTCTCTATCAGTTGCAAGATGGTTGGAATAATCAGACAATGATTTCAACTATGACTCCTCTTCATTCACATCATAGGAGGGGTCCTCTGACACTTTTCTCTTGCCCTTTTTCAGAGTAGAATCCCTAGATTTACCCTTGTCCTTGTCATCAACCCTGACCTTAGGCAATGGTGGCTGGTGAGGCAGAGCCAACATGTCTTTGAAATGATCATAAATTAGGACAAGCAGTCCTTCATAAAGAATAGAATACCTAATGGGTTTTTGTCTATGGTTTTTCAGATTGGTATTTAGAGAAGAAGCCAGATAAAACAGAAAGGAAATCTTGACTTGGTGCCTGAAATGATTCAGCAGGATGAAGTGATATCCAAAGACCCTAGTATAATGGCCATCCAAAGTCACATACTGCATCAGCACATTCAAAACCCTCCTCCAATGTGAAACGATTATGTCTATGTCATAGTAGCTTCTAGAGGTCCTTCATAGCTCCTCAACATCCAACTTGGGGAACTTGCTGACTGCTTCATCAGATTGTTTCCTATCCCTATAGAATTTTATGTCCTCCATCAAGAGGCTAGTAACCTCAGCAATCAGTTGTTCATTGATAACTACATGTCTGCCAAATAGGTTTATCTCACCATTTTTCCAATCTTTCTCAAAAAACCCTAGTTACCTCTGAGTCCCATCCATGGAGTTTTTTAATAAAAATAGTAATGCCACCATTCTTTAGTTTCTTCCATAGCTTTGGATTGCTCTTCAGCTGTACACTACTTATCGGCTCCACTCTGTGACTTTTTCCACCCATTGTTTTGCTAGCAGGAATAGAATAGTCCAAAACCCTGTAGAAACAAACTCCTAAAATTCCTAGAAATTGTGCAATAATAATCACATGCAACCAGGGAATGAAGTAATTACCCCTCGGCCAACTCAAAATAATCATTAAAATGCAGTCTCGAGACTGCAGGGAAGGACACTCAGCCATCATTCAATGGAATGGGAAATTGCACCTTCCCATGAGCATGGTCATACATCAATAGGGCTTTAACGTCAGCCTCAACCTCATCCTACCCCTACCACATCACCTTTCTCAGAGCTTTGACACCTTTCTTGGCGAAGAAATCCACCACCTTGTTTTTTCCCAAATAGGCATGCATAATATAACTTTTCTCAAGGGTATTAATAATTTCCTTTGAGATATCTATCCAATTTTGTATTGACCATGAGATTATTTGATGACCCTTTAGACATTGGATAATACTATTTGAATCCCCTTTGATCCACACATATTTATACTTTAATTGGCTAGCCAACTTCAAGGTCTGGAAAACACTAGAGGATTCAACCACATGGCTAGTCTGAGTGCCTAAAGGAACCACAACGACCATAATGAAAGAACCATTCTCATCCCTTATCACTCCTCCACTCCTAGAAGGCCCAAGATTTCCCTTGGTGGCACCATCAAAGTTTATTTTGACCTAGCCAAGGGGAGGAAGACTCCAGAATATGCCATCTCTATGATCCTTGATGCTTTTGGACATATTGAACATATCCACATTAATCTTCCAAGCTCCCAAAATTCTATGATCATACTCCTAAATACTGACCTTACCTTTACCATTCAACTTGTTAAGTAGATTAAAATTTTCAGCCACAACTTTAGTGATCTTACCAAAGACCACTTCCTCTAAGAGAGCAACATCCCTAAAGATTCTATTATTGTGTTCTTTCTAGATACCCCAGGCAAGGTGAGGAAAGATATAGTTCCAGAGAAGATTTAGGGCCCAATTCTTTAAGGGGGCCTTCCATTGGTTATAAAAATCCACAATAGTTCCAGGAAAAACCCAACTAAGATCCCACATTCACAGAATCCTACACCATATGGCATGAGCAAACAGACAAAGAAGAAATAGATGTGAGGAGGTCTCAGCCTTAGCACAACACATATAACACCTATTAGGAAAAGAGAACCCCCTCTTATAAAGATTATCATTAGTCAGCTACTTATTCTGAAGAAGGATCTAGAAAAAAAAAAAAATCGACGTAAGGTTGTTTACCCACACCTTATCCCAAACAGGGGTGTCAATGCCAGAGTAACAAGAGGCCACAACAAAAGAGACATAGTAGGTACCAGAGGATGATAGCTTCCAGATTAAAGTGTCCTCCCTCCCTTGAGAGCTGATCTTGATCAAATTAAGAAGAGCCTATAGAGGTTGAAGATCCTGACTAATAGAAGAGATCTCAACCCACTGATCATTCCTCCAATAATCCCCAACCAGCCAGCCAAACCTAGACTTCCAATCCTCCATATAAATATTGTAGATAGGATTATGGCAAAGACACTCCTTGCCAATCCACTTATCTTCCCAGAACCGAATTTTCTATCCATCGCCCACCTTCCAAAAAGCTTCTTTGCCAACCAGGTCTCTAGCTGCTTCCTCTTTTTGTTTTTCTAATGGCTTTATTCGCAAAAAATTTAAAAATGTATTTTAATTTTTTTTTGCATATGGTACATGACTATGAATTTTTTTAAAATAAATCATGCACTTTAATGAAACAATTTGAGATGAATACCATTTATTGGTATACCCAAAGCATTACCTTCCATATCTTCTAGCTCATACAAATTTTCTTCTTACCCACACTGATACAAAAGGGTCCCTTCCATAGTGCTTCAAATTTTGTATGTTGTCCCATTTTTGTCGTGCAATCATCATACTTTTGCACTAAGCTTCCTTCCCTAAAATTTGGGTTGGAGGTCTTTTTTTCATACCATCATTTTACTGTTGTTTGGTGCCCCACCATGGTTTCATGTTCCTTTTCCCTATTTTCCTCAAGGTTTAGGAGTTCCACTAGCCTTACTTCCATTCCGCTACTTTCCTCAACTTCTAGGGCTTTTAATAGTTGCAAGACAATGATCTCTATCAAGAGACAAGTAAAACCACATCTTTTCCATATACTAACTCATAAGGAGAGGCCTTCAAGATCTACTTGGGAATAATTTGGTTGGCCCATAGAGTGGTTCATAGGTTTTTGTGCCATTCTCTTTGTTGTTTTGACCCGATGCACTTAATTAACCTAATTATGTTTTTTTTGGTCAACTCTACTAGCCCATTTCCTTGTGGATACTAATTTGATGAATTTTTAAGGTAGACCCTATGTTTGAGAACAAAATACGACATCCCCAAACCCATAAAATCTTATGCATTGTAATATGTGATGGTTTTCGTGAACCAAATCTGGTTACTAGCTCTTCAAGGAAGTTGAAATTTTTTCCTTTTGTAGCATTTTTGAGAGCAATGGTTTTCGTCCATCTTGTAAAATAGTTGGCCATCCTAAGTATCCACTTATGGCCTATGCTAGAAATAGGATTTATCATTTTGATGAAATCCAAACTGCATTAAGAAGAGGGTTCCTCAATTACAGTTACACTTTTTCACCAAATGGTGTGCTTTGGAAAACATGGAGGGCCAATAATATCCTTCCCACATTATTTTCAAAGCAGTAGTCTTGGCAGAGAAATTTCCACCCTATGGACTACTATGAAATTCATTCAAAACTATTTCTACATGTGACTTATTTAAACATCGACCAGTACAAGACATCATCATAATTTATTTTAAACAATATGCCTTCAAGTATTACATACCTAGTGCCTTACAATGGGTAGTATCACTTTTTATGAGGTGGACGATTGATTGAATACTACCCCTTTTGCATATATTGTGTTCAGTCAGCTACCCATGATTCATTGAACTCAAACTGGTTTATGTAAATCTAGTCGGTTTCTTCCTTCCCCAAAGGACTTAACTCTTGTGCAAGGTATTTGCACAGGAATCTTCCCCAAACCAACTTGGTTTATCTAATATCCATATCGTATTCTAGGATCTAGGTGATCTAGTTGTCATTTTTCTCAGTTATGTCACCTTCAGTAATATACTCCTAAACACTAGGATGGGCGAAGATAATGGTGATTCTATTGGCCGATACCATATGTCAGAATTTATTTAGGCTCTTAACAATAGCAAAAGCATATTTCTCGATGAAGTTGTAGCTAGCCTCATATCCTTTTAGAGTCCTAAAGTGGAATGTGATGGGATTCTCTCTGCTATTGTGTTCATCCTTTTTGTGTGAGCACCGAAGCTATGTTGTACTAGCCACTACAAATGTAGAGCAATAAATTCTTGGAGAAGTCTGGGTTAGCCAACATTAGGGCCATAGAGATGGCTACCTTTATCTACTCAAAGGATTTCTTGTCTTTAGGGGTCCATTTGAATATTAGATTCTTTTCAAGCATCAGTATGATAGTTCTCGCAATGCCTTTGAAATCTAAAATGAACTGGCTAACAAAATTGATCTTTCCTAGAAAGGACTGCATCCCTTTTTGGTTGACTGGTAGTGGTAACTCCATTATAGATTTCACCCTTTCAAGATCTATCGCTATTCCTTCCTTTGATACCACAAAACCAAGTAGCTTTCCTTGGGGCACCCTGAAAACACATATTTTGGGATTTAAAGAAATCCCAATCTATTCACACTTCTAGAAAAGCTTCTCTAGATGATCAAAGTGATCATCCTTTGATTTTTACAAGATTGTTAAGTCATCTAGATATATTAAAATGATTTGATTAATTAAACCTCTGAAAGCAATATCCATGGCTCGCTAAAAAGTCACACCAGCATTGGAGAGTCTGAAGGGCATCTTTGAGTATGTGAATATTCCCCACTTAGTGATGAACATCATTTTATGTTGATTGCTTTCTTTTACATATACCCTGTTATAACCCAAAAACCATTGAGCAAAGAGAACATTTTTTATCTAGCCATAATTTGTAGAATCTACTCCATTAATGGCAAAGGGTAGTGATCTTTCAGTGAGGCTTTGTTCAATTCCCCGAAGTCTACACAAGGAAAAATATCACCATTATTTTTTTGAACTAGCACCAAATTAGACACCTAGGAGGAATATTTAATAGGGTATATGATCCTTGATTCGATTAATTTAGTGAGTTCTTGGGCCATCAATGCTTTTACAAATTTCTATGCATTTGGGAATCAAATGATGATGATACATATGCCCACAAATTGCCGCTATTTTGTGTGTGTGATTTTATAAGTATTGATTGCTACTATCATCACATCACATGATAAATATAGCATGAAATAATTGTTAATTGTAGTTAGAAAGTTTCTAAATTGATAGAGTGAGTCTAAGAGATCACCATACTGAGAATATGAGTAAACCAATAAATTTTGCAAAGCCAACAAGAAGGTCAATTCAATTGAGTTCTTAGAGGCCTGGTTCCAATATTCCAAAGCATGCCTTAGATTTAGAAATTGATACTCCTATTGACAAGCCCAAGAGTGCACCCAAAAGGTGCAACAGGAGGTTGTAATTCTAGAATGTTGCTGCTAAAAAGATGGAGGAAAAAGGCAGGGAGTCATTGCAATCCCCTATTAGGAAAAGCAAAAAAATAAGATATGGGCATGGCTCATTTGGATGCCAACATTCACCCATTGACCTCACAGATAGCCTATTAGATAGTGAGATGGAGACTGACTCTAGCTACCACCAATATCTCACAACTTTGGGTTGAATTCCTACCCCTAGTGAAGAGATATTGTCCATCCCTCAATTGGTTATTAGGACTCTAAGCAGACAGGAAGGCACTGTGCTACAAGTGGGCATGTGTATCATGGTGTGGATATTGGTAAGGGCAAGGTGGCTGGTTGGTGAGAAGATGCCATGTGGGATGAAATTTTTTGGTTTTGATAAATTATAGTGATGGTTCATCTCTTCTTCGGTGTATGTGGTTGTTATTTTATGGGTCTGATGCTGACTATGCACCTTCATGATGATTTGGATGTATGGTTTGTTCTGTACCTAGCGATAAAGGAAATTTTTGTGGTACTTCGCATTTCCCTTTTAATGGTGGTTCTAGACTTCCTTTCCCCATTTTTAGTGTGTTCTTGCATAATTAGTATATGAGGATTTTTGAAATGTAGGTGAAATTAAAGATGAAATGAAATTTTGTATTGAAATTGCATGAGTCGATAGCTTGTTTTCTCCCTATTCTATAAAAGGGAATTTAGGGCTCATTTACGGGGATTTTGATCAACTTTTGGGTCAGGTGCTTATTTGAGTAGAATATTAGGCGTAGAGGAAAGAAACCGAATAGAGCAGATAACTTGTTTTGAGCTTTGATGAACATATGTAATTACCTTAAATAGTTTTACATAAGTGATTGATATAGAAAAAAACTTATAATTCTAATACATGTGGTCTCTTGATGTAGATTTGTGTGAATTTTGAATGAAATGTCAATGATGTCTTCATTCATCTTAAAATATTTGTTTGAATGTGTGTCTCTATTTGTTCTTTGATTCAAGTAATCAATTAAAATGCTTAAATGGGGTCATAAATTTGTAGTTATTTATAAAGGATTTGGTAAGAAGTCATGTAGTAGAAGTTGTGAGCTCCATAAAGTAAATTTGTTGTGAGAGTGGTTCATTTTATCATATTTAAAATCATTTATGTGTTACTGATCTTTGTGTCATGACTCTGATGCCCTATGTAACAAGGCACTGGTCTACTTTCAAATATTCACACAAAGGGTATATCAATTGTCCATCTTGTGATTGACAGGAAATCAGAATGCAAATTCATTTTAAATACATTAATCCTAAGAAAATTATGTGTTAATAATCTTGAGGATACCTTCGTTTTGATGAATGGGTAGCAATTTAGTTAAAGATAAGCCAGTCTCATAGTAATTCATGCATAATTACCCTTCATTAAAATTGATCTGTGAAGATGATGTGTTCTATGAAGTTTGACTTAAAATGAACACAATAGGAACACCCTCCTTAGTCCCATAGAGCCTAAAGTGTAGAAGATCTCAGTCTTCAATGGAATCTTGTTAGTTCACCATTCATTGTAAGGATCTTGAGGATAGGAATTGGTTGTTCCTTGGAGATTCCTTAGGTGCATTGGAAAACACCAATAGAATGGCGACTTTGTTGGGGAATTCTCCTTCTCCAAACACAGATACAAAATGAAAAGTCAAAGGGTAAAGTGATCCAGAAGAACCTGGTAAATAATTGGAGTGGAACAAAGATTGGAGAATCCAAGTATGACTCTGCTATCGAAGATAACCCAGAACATGGAAAACTTGTAAAGAAACTTCATCTTAACTTGACGTGTAGTCCTCTGGAAGAAGGTGGAAACTTTGACTCAAAGAACCTATTAAAGCTTTCATCAATTGACTGGATCTATAACTTAAAATGAAAAGGATAGTTTCTTGCTACAAATTGCCAGGTATTTTAATAAAATTTGAAATAATAGGATCAAATTATTGATAAATCAAGACGAATTTTCCCATACTTGAGATGTAAATGATTCCCTAATGAGTGAATTAGCACTAGATGAGGGAATGATAATAATATTTTAGCATGCTTTGTGTATAAGCTACATTCCCATGTTATCATGAAAAGGGCATGTTAAATTGTATGATCTTGGGAAACATTTGTAAGAAATACATATGCCAAGGTCTTAGGGTAAAAATTGTTAAAGGGATTGAAATTATGTTTTATAATTGTTGGGTATATTCTCAATTCCTTTTCAAGAATTAAAAGTAAGTTTTCAATTCATGCTACATCTAGTATAAATATGGAAAATAGTATGAAAGGTGAATAGTCATTGTTTCACCAAGGAAATTTCAGTACTAATAGGTACAAGGCTATCAACTTTGACATTATTTATGGTTACCCAAATATGGTAACACCCAAGGTCAAGGAAAAACTACCAAATTTCAATGGTGACAAGTTAGAATCAATAAGAAAGCATGTGCAGGAATTTGCTAACATGATGGGTGATTATGAGATAGATGGTGAAGATGTGGTTATGAAGTTATTTGTTCATTCCTTGAAAGGAGATGCAAGAGACCGGTTCTCTTTCCTACCTATTTCCTCTATACATGGTTGGAACGAACTTAAGGCAGACTTCATGGACCAATTTGGTGAAAGGATAAACCCAAGTGTTGCAAGAAATAATTTCATGGAGATCTCTAAGGATAAAGGGGAATTGGTCCCTACTTTCAATCTTAGATTTTCCAATGTTATAATAGAAATCCCTAAGCATATGAGACCAAACGATGCAAAGTGTATGGTTGTATATTTGGGAGAATTTGATAGTAAGATGAGCTTTTTGTTGATGGACAAAGAACCATCCACTTTTTTAGCAAACCTACCAAGAGGCTATGAACACCAAGAATAATCTAAAATACTCAATCGTGAGAGGACCTATGATTGCTAGCAGCAGTTCTAGAAGTATTGAAGTTAATGAACCTAGAAGATCAGAAGGTAAAAAGGTTTTCCAAGAAAGGGAGATCATAGATGTTATATTTTCTTTACTCCAAAGAGATGTAAAACATGAGCAAGCATCAACCTCACATCAACCAAGGATGGGAATGTCTGATTTAATTTTCTCTATGAGGAAGTTATATGAAATAAAGAGATATGCAAATCAGTCCCCATATCACTTGTTTTCAAGATTCTCGGATGCTTTGATGGAGATACCCAAGAACTTCAGGCCTAATTATTTAATGTGTATTAATTTGTTTTGTGAGTCTTACATATTAGGATCAATTCAATGGTTTGAGGATCAGAAGCCTCATGGCCTAGATCAAGTAGTAAATTGGATAAACATTGTGGAAGAAGTTGAGTATGGTCATTTTCCCCTAGTTTTTTCCCAGAATGTGAGAAATAATTTCCACAATGAGGAAAATCAATGGCTAAGGTTGATAGATCAAATAGAAGCATCAAATTGACTGTTGAATGTTGTTATTTTGCAAGCAACATAGAAGCAAGTGCATGTACTAGTGATGAGGATGAAGAGATAGAATGTGAAAAAAAGGAGGTAGTACCTAATTATCTTCCTTGGGATGCCATTTGGCACAGACATCCAATTTCGTCACTTCCATATGATCAAACACGTCTCCTTATTCATCTAGTTGCTTATCCCATATGTTAACATTAATTAAACCATTTGTTTAATTAATACCTTGCATCTTACACAAGGGTCATAAAGTATTTAATTTAATAAATACTTTACCCCTCTTCCTCCTCTAAATTAAATAAATACACCATTTTATTTAATTTAGTCATATTCCCCTTTTGGAATTAAAATTTATTTTTTTAATTCCTCTTTCCTCTCTCATTGTCACATCCTCCAACTTTTGCAAGTTGATCTCTAATCCATTTTAATTTCTTCATCTTCTTCTAATTAACTATGGTTAGCATGTGCACACCCTTAATCATCATTAGGGTCACATCCTCCATAATCTCCCACTTGCTTCTAATAAGTCATTAGTCCATCTAATTAAGTACTTGCACAACCTTAATCATATGGTTAGTCCAACCTAATCCTCTTCCCATTTATGGCATGTGTCCTTAAGTCAACCTTATTAAAGACTTTCTCCTTTTGGGCAAGGCACTCCACTTCCCCATGTGAATTTTTAATTCACCTTTTAATCCCCCAATGCACCCAAAAGGAATTTTTAATTCCTTCACTTCTTCCCACATGTCCTCTACTTATTTTTTATTCTTTCCCATCTCCCCATGAGAATATTTGAGGAATTTTTAATTCCTCACATGTCCTCTCTCACCCACATAGGACAGGACCTCCTTTATGAGAATCTTGTCCGATCCCAAGAT
>VDFB02047230.1:117828710-117851170 GCA_007258455.2 Sequoia sempervirens
CTTGAGGATGATAAGAAGAAGTATTGAAATGAGTTGGCTTGTTGTTTCCTTCTGGTTTGCAAATGAAACAATGTGATTTTTGATGAAAAGAGAGAAATTTCAGTTGCATATTCAATTTGATCTTCTCCTGATTCAATTGGGTCAGATGATGGTGCAGGAGCACCTAGGTCATCAAATACTTTTCAATTTTGCAAAAGGGATGAGTGTTCAAATTTGTATTTAGTCAATCAAAAGAGGTCATGGAAAAATGATCTAAAGCATGTTCAAGGTCATATGAGGTCTTATTTGAATGTATTTAAGGTTATGGGTAAGTTCTAGGTGGTCAAAGTGGGAAAATGCGAAAAAATGCAATAATGTAATATTGTTAAAAGTTGTTAAATTGACAAAAACAAGGAAATTAGGAATATTAAGGGTTAAAAGGGGTAGTTTCAACCGATGGAAAGACAGTTATGGAAAAGGAAATATCTTTAAAAGGCATGTAAAGGAAAAAAAAAGTAGAAGTTTGTGTTCTTGTAATTAGATTTTGAAATAAAAATTCCTTGTCTCTGAGTTTGCAACATTACTCTGGATTGTTTTGTTTTCTTGTGTTGGTAATTTAGGAACACCCAAAGTTAAATCATAGTGTGAATACATGTAAAGAGGAGTTAGTTTCCAATTTCAAGAGTTGTACTTGGTTAGTTTTGGGAAACAAAAGAATAAGAGGAAGTTTTCAGTGCCCGATAGAGTCCTTTTAGAAGCAAGTTTGAGAGTCCAATAGGGTTTTCCTTCACTACTCCACCAATGTAGGTCAAGTAAATTGGTGGAGTAGGTTAATGTTAGGATTTTTTGCATGTTTTGATGATTGTAAGTGTAGGGAAAAGAAAGAATACCATGGTGGAGTTGCTGCTACATTGGAAAATAAAGGATTTTCCTACACAAAGTGATGCTACAGTCATGGGTCATGAATAAATAAAGTGTGCAGAGGCTTGGAAATGATGTAAAATGTCTTGGAAGAAATAAAAAATCATGTTCCAGGTGGTGGCCAGATAAATAGAGGTTTACAAGACTATTTTTCACAAAAACCTCCTTGATTTGTGCTTTTACACCCTATAAACAAGGGTTTATTGGATCAGAACATTTTCATGGTTTTCAATCCCTATAAATGGTGAAATATTGAGTTATAAGACATGCTTGAAGACTGTTTTGAGGTTTTGAGTGATTTGGAATGGTTTTGAAGGGGTCTCCTTTGTAAAACAGGCCTAATCTACTAGACTTTCTTCAAAGGACAGTATGAAATCTAATGATTTTCTTTATGTCAACGGTGCTGTCATAATAGTGGTTTACAATTCCTGAGAGGAATGAATTTTAGCTGAAATCACATAGTTTTAGAAAATATAATGATTTAATCCTTAAAAAGTTCCATTTTAAGGATTCCAATTGAAGAGGGTTTGATCAAATCACCTTAGATCAAACCCCCTTGGATAGAACCTCACTAGTTTTAAACCATACCTATAAATGCGTCTCCTTTACACCTATCAAAATGCTGATAAAAAATCAATTTTGATTTAGCTTTTGGGGGATCAAATTAATTAATTCAAAATTTATTTCAAATGATTATGGTATTCCTCAGAACAATCTATCCAATGAATATAATTTTAATATGTTTGAACATTGTCATTTTGTTTTTTTAAAGTTTTGCAATGAAACATGGGTTTTCATGAAAATGAATTTCTTTTACAATTCTATACTTCACATGGTATAAAATAGAAGATTATCAAAAATAAAAATAAAAAATATGAGTGCACCAGATATTATGAAGTCCTTAGATCAACAAAAGAAAAAATTAAATTAAAATTTGACATATATAAAAAAAAAGTTAACGGCGTTACTCACGGTGTGACCAATGCGAATTGTAATTAGATTTGACTTTGAAACTTGATTAAAGGAAAAAAATATTCAATAAAAACTATCAACAAATTAGAGCGGTAAGATGCTCGAGTTACAAATCTAAATTTGAAAGAATTAGAATTTTATCACTTTATGGAAAAAATTTATGGAATTACATATGGTGTCATCACTTTTAAAAATATTTGTTTTCTAAAAAAAATGGAGCCCCGTGGGGAGATAGAAAAAAGTGTAATTTAATTCCAAAATTTTGAAAAATATTTTTAGAATCTACAGACAAAATTTGATGAGACTCTAGTTTGCACCATCTTCAAATTCCTCACAGTTTAGCCGATATAGGTGCCCGAATGTGAAGATTTAGTTAAAAATAATAATTTCAGTGTCCAGTTTGGCCAAAAACTGTAAACCACTATTATGGGATCACCCTCAAACGTCTAAGAACTTTGATATGTTGTGATGTGCTGGAAAGTGTTTCTAAATGTGCATTGAGTTTTTTAATAAGCTCTGAGCTAAGAATGTAACTACCCGATTCAATGGTTGATAGACCTACTAGAGGAATATGATATTGTCTGATAAAAAAAAGATGTTTGTTTAAATAGTGGAAAGGATGATATTGAGTGCTTGGTTACTATAAAACTAATGATATGGTTGATGTTACTAAATTTGGTTAAGGTGTATAAGATAGGTTTGGTGACTTTGATGGTTGGATGGGTGAGTATTATGAAGCCTTTTGAGAAAATTGGTGATTAACCACAAGATAATAATCAAGATTTTGTTGTAGCATGAGTTTGTAACCTGTAAATAGACTACTGTAGTCAAAATATGGTGAGCATAGTGCTTGATAATGGAATAGTAATAGTGAGGTATGGTTTAGTTGATTTGTTTCCTTGGTGAATAAATGAAAGGATGAATTGTTCAAGTGTCAATAATTAGGTTCTTTTTTATGGTGGTTGAGAATGATATGAATCTAATTGCTTAAGTCAAAGTTTTCTTTAATATGGTTTTTTCTTTGGATGAGTCAATTGGAATACTGGTTAGTGGAATGATGAATGATGGCCTATGGAATGCCTAAGAGAATTTGAGTGGATTTTGGTTGAATGAAAAGTAGATTTCTGATGAAATTATATTTGATCTTATCCCGATTCTATTTGGGATTGAAATCCCTTGAAGAAATGATGTTGATGGTGTTTTTTGGATGCTCTGAATCAGATGTACCCTAATGATTGAGTTTTTTGATATGATGCTCTGCATCACTAACTACCTTGTCTATGTTATTGCTTACTATTATGGTTTCATAGATTTTTTCCAAGCATACATAGTTTGTTGTGTTGGTTTTGCTTGCGGCATACCTCCATGTGAAATGGTACATTCATCGTTTGCCTTGCATAAAGGCTTTCCGTAACTATACTATCGGTTTGCGATTTTTGTAAATCGGCATCTCTAGTTGGCTGATTTTCGGGAATTTGATGAAGCTTTGGGTTTTGCGAATGATGTATGGCCTGGCATGTAACCAACAATATGAATCTCAGCCACCGGAAATCTATTAAGTAGAATTGGTTGGATTAAGTTCTCTTTATTCTATTACCTCCATGTGTGTAACTTGGGTGAATCCGGCGCTTCAGGAGTGTTTATGCGAAATGTCCTTGATATTGCTTTGTTGAACTTTCCAAAATCCGTATATTAGAAGTACCATTATTAAAAGGCTAACATTAACATGTAATAAATTTATATTGTTTACTAGTTACATATACCCAGCGATGGAATTACTATATAGAAATAAGAAGTGGGTACGGAGGACGGTGTATCAGTCATAAACCTTGTGACCCTGCAATTTGATAATAAACTAAATTAGTTAATCGCAATGCATTTTCAGGTGAAATTGTGAATTAAATTCAATGAACATGCTGACACCACTGCACGACTATGTTATATGCCGGTGTGAGGAAGCCCTTGGTCATCCTCTCTCCATCCCTATAGCAGCATCTGAGATCACCATGTAGCGACATATGGATCCTGATAGCGGCAGCATCTACGGATCATTTGGCAACCTCGATGATGTCGGTGGGGTCCTTATGAACAAATTAAGCCACAAGATTGACACATGGGTTTTAGAAGCGCAAAGATCCTCACGGATGGCCTTGTATAATAGGGATAGTATGATGGATGAAACTCTGATTCAAAGTGTTGATCGCCTCCAATGTCTCTACATTATCACTCTCCTTTGCAACAACAGGCATAACAATGTGCTCATGAGGCAGCCTAGCGAGAGGTCGTCTCCCTTTCCACATAGGATCTGGCTGTGCACTGAGCCTATCCTTAGCTGAACTCCCACCTCTCCTCTGGAACTCCCTCATATCAAAATAATTTTGGATTTGGTTTAATAGAAACTCACTATATAGTTTCCTAAGAAAATATTGGGGGACTTCACAATTGTTGCACAGTGGGTAATCAAAGACCAAGTACCACCTATCATAAAAACGGTCCCTAATCTCTTGGTGGTGGCACCAATGAATAGGAAACCTCTTTGCATTGAGGCTACAATTTTTATTTGTTCTAGGGTCAGTGAATAAAGAGCACAAACCACCTTTAGTAATTTTTAAATCTTTTACTTGTTTATATGATAGTTTATCTACATAATACCCTAGCTTCCTCCCTCCTATCTTTCCATCTCATTATTTGTTGGGTTATTCAATCTACATTTTTTAACATCTCTTTCACTGAATTTTCTAGTGTCATTCTTTCTCCGATTGAAGTATTTGGATCACTCAACCTACTAATAAGATCTTAAATTTGTTTTTTGTTGTTTTCAATTTCACTCAAATTTTGTTGAGTGCCAGGAGGGTGTTCAGTGATTGGTGGAGGAGGTTGATTTTGTTGAAGAGGATTTTCTTGTTCTTCTTGTTGAGGATTTTCAAGATTTCAAGATTATTTGCATCTCCTACAATTTTTTTTAAAAAATCAAATCTAACCTAAAACAAACAAAATCAACTTGAAACTAAGAAATTCAAAACAAATAGCAAACAATACATACCTCCTGCACTTGTTCATCATCATGGTGCCATCTTTGCAAATGAAAAGCAACTATTGTTGATGAATATTGTAGAATGCCTCCTCCAAGACTGCGAGCACGAAAATGAGGGTTTTTGGCCGCGAGAAGATTAGAAAAATAGAGAAGAGAAAATGAATAGCTTTGACTTCTTTTTTTTGTCTTTTAAAATAACATAACATAGGCCCATTATAACGCACTCACGTTATGTCATTTTAAATCTATTTTTGAAGTTGTCCACAACAGTGTAACCCAACTTCATGCACCTGCCCATATCTTCAATCCGTTTGTCACAAGTGTTGTTTTCATGAGATGAAAGAAGTCCCATTATAAGGTCAATTAGAAAAGGAGTATCTGCAAAGAATTCCATTGCAGCTTCATATTGACTTGTATCATTCCCTTGATCATCTATTCCTTTGGGCTACTCCTCACATGGATGAAATAGTGCCACAATATTTGCATACTCTACAGAATCATCAAATAATTCTTTCTCTCCAAAAAAAAAAAATGTTTCCTGAGTATCCATGCATTCATCATGTGGAACATGAATAGTTGACTCTTCACTTATATTTTCAGGTACACAACATGTCACCATAGGAAAGTCAATACAATCATCCACATTCTTTTGGATATCCATGTTACATCCAAAACCAACATGATGGTCATGAACTTCTTTATCATGAGATCCATTGTCACATTTAGATTCCAACAAATCTTAGGCATCCTCTTGATATTTATCAAGCACAATTTTCTCAATCACATGTTGATGGATTGTTTCATTAGTGTTTTTTTCTTCCCATCCCCCATTTAGTTGGGGAATTAGCAAATTAGGGGTGACATTTTCAAAGGAAAAGTTACCAATGAAGTTACAAATTAGGGGTGAAATTTTCTAAATAAGCTATCATATCTTCTTCTACTTTAGACCAATTTCTCATAGTAATGGTGTTAGCAAACACTCTAAAGTGGGGGCATACATCAACACTCATGTTTCACTATGCGATTTTTTTTCTTGCGATACTTACTTTTCTTAGTGGTGTCATTGGGCTTGATTCCCTCCAAGATCATGATATTTCTTTTCACTTTTCTTCTCTTGGAAACATTAGATACAATGTTCCCCAAGATGATACATTGCATTTATCCTCTCTTGGAAAGATTAGGCACAATGTTCTCTAAGATGAAAACTTACACGAACAAAGAAAACTCCCCTTTAACAAAATCTTTACATGACATTCAAAAGCATTTACAAAAAACATTTCCATTGTGGTACCTTATTAAAGTTATAAGGAGGTATAACTTTAGTATGGTTTGAGCGGGAAGCCCAATCTGAGGCATGATTTTCCCCATAGCCATTTGCATGTGTGTGAGTGCATACTAGCCATGAGTGTATGTTTCTCACCTTTTTGGACTTCTCACCTGGTGGACAACCATGAGTTTCGTTGCCTTAGAGTGATTATGCATTTTCAGAAAAATAGCCTAGATCTAATCCACAATGTGTTGGAAAAATGGTCGAAGCTTGATCCACCTTTTTATTTTTGCTTATTTTTGTACTTCTCTTCCTTCTGGAAATTGCCATTGCATGATCACATATCTCGTTTTGCTGCAAATCATTCACCTTGTGTGTGTCCTTTTGTGCTTATGTTGGTTTGACTTAGGATCTTGGATCTTGGGGGCTTGACCATTGCCTTGATCTTTGTCATCCTTTGTTGAATGCATTAGTACAATTGGACCCATCTTGAATGTATACTTTAGTGTGAGCTTGAAGTAGGTTCATCCTCTAACTAAAGTGGGGACTAAATGTAGCATAGAAAAAAGTATGTCTTTTCCTTGCTTGATTCAGGAATAATTAATGATAAATTAGACTTAGTGTTGCCTTGATTTAGTGTTGTAATGTGGTCAACACATTCACATTAGGTCTTGAACCCTTGTGAATTAATAATAATTTTATCATGCCTTGCAAAAGTGTTTTAAAATGTTGTAACACACTTTCACAATTTTCTAGGACCTTATTAATATATTTCACCTAAATAACCTCTTTTTATCACCTTCCAAGATTTATTTCAAAGTGTTGTAACAAAATTTTACACTTTTCTAATCTTGTCATTAATAATTATACCTTTCTTATTCTTTAATTGGCCCCATTTTGCACTTGGAGGCCTTACTTAAGTGTATTTTTGAGAATAAACCCAATAAACATCATTTAAAATACTTAATTTCTGACACCCACTTAAAATGCCTTGAGTGGGACCCATTCACCATTCTGGGACTCATACACCACTACTAGGGGATGAGTCTCATTTAGCTCCAAAAAAAAAAATCAAAATTCTGGCAAGTTTTTATTTTCTAAGACCTAAGGTCAACTTGTGATGTAATATCTTGGGGAATTGGGTATGTGCAGGATCATGATGGGCCAAAAAGTGGCAATATGATGGGTATGTGGCTGATGACTTTTTTTTATGCAAAATTGATGAAATGAAAAGGGTTTTTAAAGGAGATTCTCAGCTTTCCACCAATATAAATTATGTTTTACTTTGAATTTAATAAATAATTATTACTCATTTTCTATTTGAATTACGACTAAAGTCCTGATTGATAGATTGAAAACATCTATAGCTTTCAAACATTATCACATTTTTGAATCCAAAACATGTGTCACATTCTATGCTTTGCATACTATAGGATTAAAAAAAATTCAAGAAGTTTTGACCAACTTAAGGTGGAGACATATGAGTTTTATATTTTTACAGGTTGTAATAAAAATTCATTAATTATTTACTTGGAAAAAAATTATAAAAAAATATACATCACATCCAGACATGAGTCCTCTACTTATATCTTAAATATTATAAAAAAATATTATCATTTTCTTGTGGTTAGGGTGGTCAGACAGACACCTACTTTTTTTTTCGCTAAAATTTAAGTACTACTACATTGAAATTTCAAATTTTCACCAATACATTTTATTTTTTTAAAAATAAACCTAGTAGTTTAGAAACTACATTCAATTTTCTATAGATTCTATTTTTACATATTTTTGAAATAATATAGACAACTTATTCAAATTTTTACGTCAAGTTGCATAACTCTAATTTTTCTAAATTTTTTTGCCACTCAAGGGCCTATTTTTTGTAGATTCATATACCCATTTGGCTGAAATAGGCTCTAGTACAATTTTCCAAATCTGGGACTAATTCACCTAGAATGGCATGTGAGTCTTAGTAGGTCAAAATTTTAGGATCAACAACATTTCCAATCTTCAACACATTTCCAAGTGAACACTTTCTATTTTTTTTTCCTATTTTGTTTTACTTACATTTCTATTTATCTTTTTAGGTATTTTTCCATACTATGTTTTGTTTTCAAACACTTTTCATTTCTTAAGTCTATCATTAGTGGTAATCCTCTTATATTTTTTTAGCCCTTAGGACATTCTCTTTTGATAGATTCCAATCTTCTTTGCATTGAAATATCAAGGGTTTTTCCTTGAATGTGAGCATGGTGAAATTGGATCCATCTTCCTTCATTCCCCTTTTGGCGTGAACAAGGAAGTTGCACATCCTTTTTTGGTGTCCACAAACACTAGGAATAATCTACAACCAAAACATACACCTTCAACATCCCTCCCATTACCTAATCTAATATTTCCTATTGCTACTCATTTGACCACAAACAATGGAAAGGAATATAATCTTGTTGAACACCTTAAGAATACTCTTGCTAAGATTTTTGTATATGAACTTCTTCAAACATCACCTAGCTAGCATAACATGCTTCAAGAGGCTTTACACAAGTTATGATTCCTTCTAACACTGGTTCAAATGATGTAGTAGTGCTAGTTCAAGGAATGAATGAGATGAACTTGGATATTGTTTCCCACCAAAGTGAGCTACCTCCTTTGGAAGTGCAAAAACAAAACAAAGGTTTCATGATAATTGTTGACGTTAATCAAGTAGCAATAAAGAGAACTCTTTTTGAAAATGGCTTATCCCTTAACATGTGTAGTGTTTTCCTCCTACAATGATTTAACAACTAGGCATTTGCAGCTGTGATTTAGAGATTGGACATCTAAAATGAATAGTTATCCGATCATCATGAAGTTGCATTTAACTTGTCAACCTAAGGACGTGAACTTGAAATGGGTTAGGACAATATGTGCACTAGGAAGTCAAAGTAGCCATTTTCATTCTACAACTAAGAAAGATGCAATGCTAAAAGTAAATTGCTTGGAAAGGAATAGTATAAATATTGAACATCAACCAACAACTATACAAAGCCTGAAATGCATGACAAAAATGAAAATATGAACAACATAGAGAAAACCACACTTTTTGCTTTGGCTGCAGGAATAGTCATAGAATGGAATTCTAGTGACTGTAGGAATAGTCAGTGCCAGATTCTTAATTAATTACTAAACAAAAAGTAACAAATAGGCTAAACTAAGATAAGGAAAAATTTCACACCAAGTGGGCCCCCTTGGATTAGTATCCTCTACTACTAATGAAAAACAAGATGCTCAAACTCAAAACTTCATTATATTCATTAGGAAGCATGAGTACAAAAGAGTAGCATAATTGTATCATTGAAAACTAAGAATGAAAGTACAATATTAGAATGCACAACCTTTTGAAAAGGAGCATCTAATCCTTATTTATACTACCAATTAAGCAAGGCAGTCAACTCCATGAACTAGGAGGATGCCAATTTAAGGAAAGCAGAGAAAATGGAGAGGCATTTACATGCGTGCATGGAATTTGGTCAAACATGTCCACAGATTTAGCACAACAGTAATGCCAATATTTTCTCAATAGCATTAAAGTCCATGACAAGGTGGTTACATTCGATTTGCATGGGGAATCTCCTATTGTCGACCTCCTTTGACCTTTGAACAATTCCCTTGCTGGACGTTATGGTGCATGCCTGGCTGGCAGTGTCTTTCTTAATTTAGTATCTTCAAATTATTTATGCATGGTAATGTTAGCACACACAATAATTGCATATCTATAACTACCTTAACAAATATTCATTAATCACATGCATAATTGATATAGATAGTCCATATAATATGCCACTGTCATCAAAGATTTGCAAAAATAAGATTAGGCCCAATGTCTAAAGTTATGAGGAAATATCATAAAAAAATATCAATACTTAACATCAAGATGCATGATAACTTTAGCAAAAAAATTATAAATTCTACCCAAAATTAGACCATAAACTAGGCTCATCACTCCCCCCAACCTAAGGTTTTGTTGCTCTTCCAGTAGGGGAAGGGTTGTTCTTCAGCTTGATCAATGCTCTGAAATTTGTAACTGACAACTGCACTACATCATTGTTTGTTGTTCATGAATTAGGGTCACAATAAAATCCTCCCAATTTGTCCAATTTGCTCAATCTACGTCTCTCTGCAGCAATACCATGGTTATAAAACTTGTAACTTGGCACGGGCCAAATCGGGAGGGGTGGCTGAAAAGCCATGGGAAGCCAAACTTGTTCCTTTGTTCTTCCAACCTATATATATATATCTATCAATTATCTTAAATGCTACAACATAGTTCTGGATGGAATGAGGCTCAGCCTATTTTAGCTCATCAATTAGGTTGTTCCATCTTTATGAGAGGTATCTCTTCATGGTTTCCTCTTTTGATTTTTCCTTTACCTCATATTCACTATAAACTGCTTCTATCCAAGGCATAATCCTATTACCATAGCTAGGTCTGAAAAGCATTCTATGCCATTACCTATAAATATCCCTTGAATTCCTTGATTCAGCCCTGATGAGTAGAAGGATGTTGGATTCCAATTGCTTATAAGCCCTATATTGTTGTCACCAACTAATCTCATTTTGTACCCAAGACATAAAAGCCCTTAATTGGACATCTCCAAAATAAAACAGTGGATTCCAATCATGGTCTTGAGTCATAGCATAATTATGCAAATAAAACTCACACAACAAATTCTTCATTTCAAGGGAAGCGATTCGATAAGAATTGAAAATTTCAACAGGGTCTCATAGAAGGGTTCAAACCTGAGACAATTCTTCCCAACTTAAAATAAATATATTTCTCCTTCAAGTGTAGATGATAGACCCTTGGAGGGGCACTGCACTCTAAAATCTGTGGTTCAAAGGCTGCCATATCATCCACATTCTTCTTCAAGGTGACAATTTTTGCAACCTTGTCTTCAATCTCCTCATCTTTCTTTTGAATTTCCTTCTTTAATATGTGCTTCTCCTCCTTCCATTCTTCTTCTCTTCTTTGAATCTCTTTCCATAAATGAATAGATACCATGTGCATTGAGAAATAAGGGGTTTTATGCATTCCTACCAGCATTTTCCCTGGCACTGATGCTTGCTCTCCATATAGTACTAACTACAAGGATTCAGGCTGTCTCATCAATTTTGGTTGCAGGGGTACTGCTTGATCTTGTTTTTGTTGTTGTTGCAATGAATCTTATTGTAGGATCTCTTGTTGTAGGAAATCCTAATTTTCCTCATACCCTTGATTCTCTACTTGTTCTGCAATGTCAGCAAGATCTACCAATGTTATGATTGCTATCATCTTAAATACATCCTCTTCCTCGATATTCACCTACCCCATTGGAGCTTCTATGTCTCCCTGTGATATTTCTCTAAACTAAGGGCTTTCTTGTAGAGGCATACCAAAGGATGGCCCAACTGGTTTTGATTTTCTAGGAGGGCTCTCATGTTTTTCTTTGGCTACAAGATGAATAGTGTCAATCTTCCACTTCCTAGAGATTGGTACTTCTTTCTTTGTCGGATGCTTTTTAGCTTTTAATTTATTCATTTTTTCCTTTCTTTTATGTTCTTGAGTTTTGATTAGAATTCCAAGTGGAACATCATCATCAAAATTTGGAGGAAAACTTTCTTTATCTAAGTGCTTTGTTCTAGAAGAGTTGATTTATATGGTTTCCTCTACTACAGGAGGGTTTACACTAGGTCATGTGCCAGAGGTTGAAGCACCAAGAGTGGCTTCAACCATGCTCAATCTCTTGCTAGACCTATGGGGTTGAGGTAAAACCCTAGGTTGCAAGTGCTTAGGTCTAATTTGATCAATTTTTATGAATTCTTCCCAGGTCATTACAAATACATCATGCAAAGAATTCTCAACTAGCAATTTAATCAAACAATGGTTGGAAATGGAATTATTCCTACCTTTTTGAGTCTTGATCGCCATGATTTAAAGAAGGTGCATAGCATGTTTGGAACATTCATCCTCTTCCCGTGTCTCATGTGATTCAAGAGTTTAAAATGCATGCAATGCAAAATTGACTAGAGTCCTTCATAGGTGATATATTTTATGACATAGACAACTATCTACTTCCATGGATGAGGAAGAGAGGTTCTCTTCACCCCTTATTTATCTATGCTCAATGGAGGGTCTCTTGGTTCTATAAATTTGGCCTTGGCTGACTTGCCATCTCTGGAAGCAGGGTAATCTCCACCATCAATAGGTAACCATGTAACTTCTACAATTTTGTATTCAATAGCCAATACTTCCAACCCTTTTACCATGGCTTTCCCTTTAGACAATGTCTGGATGAATTCTAGTGCAATTCCTTCATCAAAATAATCTAGCTTCATGAAATAATCAAAGAACCAAAGTTTCTGAATTCAACTAGGTAGGGTGCATCCTACATTAATATATCATGCACCATGGGTTCATTTCGAATTAACCCACCTCCCATTGTATGCAATCAAACAATCACTTTGTGGTTTCCTTCATGCAATTCTCGTGTGAAAATAAAATTCACCTTCCTGCAACACTTGCTAAATTTCCAATGCCAATATCGACTAAATTTTCCCTTTTACCTTTTGTTTGTAGCTTGAGATTGTGACAGAGTTAATAATGGCAAGGAAAGAGTAATAAAGGAAACCTATGATGTAGAGAAATGGTGGCGATAGTTCATGTCACTCCACACATGTGAGTCATCCTCTCACTCATATTTAAAATCAGCTCGATTTAAATTTTGCTAACATAGACAAGGATAGACTGACATGTGGGAAAAGTATTCACATCTTTTTCCTCCCCTCCAACTTAAATTTGGGTATGTGTCCTCACATGCAAAATGATGATTCGATAGGGGTAGGAAATAATGGCATGCTATGGTGAATGTCCATATTAACGTACAACAATTAAATGAATGCACTAAAAGAGAATTAAGATATAGCAATGAATGCACACATACCTGAACGTGTGGAGGATTCATTGCAAAGATTGTAGAAAAAATATTGTTCACCTTTTTAGGAAATAAGTTGAGCAATTAATGAAAATGAGGTGGGATGAGGTGGAGTGGAATGAAGTGATGTGATGGAAGACAGAGAAAGGTGGAAATGGATGGGATGATGGGTGGATGGGTGAAGAAATGGACTCCCACAGAAGTGAAAGTCCTTATTATGACAAGTGCATACCTTAATTAGCCAGAAGGAGGGACACTAGGTCAATTTACTTTGGCTGCAGGAAGCTCGTGTGTTGTATGTTGAGCGAATTGCTATAGGAACTCCTCCTTGGAAGTTGGCTTGCGATACAATCTAAAGCAATGACCATTGACAATCAACTTGAATCTGACTGGGTCAATAGTAGTGAGATGAACAACACCATTAGGGAATACTTCAACAACCTCATATTGTCCTAACCACCTCTTATGTAATTTTCCAGCATTGTCTTGATATCTGGAATCATAAAGCTATGCCAAGTCTCCTAGTTGGAAGTTCTTGTCCTTGATAAATTTATCATGCCACCTAATTCTCTAATTCTACACTACCTTTGTGTGATGCAAGATTGCTCGCCTCATCTCATCCAAAGAATTTAGCTGCAAGATTCTTTCTCTTTCTGCCTTAGAGATATCCATCCCCAAATCTACTATAGTCCTAAGAGTGTTATGTTCAAATTCAATGGGCATCATGGTTTTTCTTCGTTACAACTCAAATGGAGTGAAGCCTATAGCTATTTTCTAGGTAGTTCTATAGGCCCAAAACACTTCTAGTAATTTGTTTTCCTAGTCCTTTCTATGGATAACTATAGGTTTGGTCATAGTAGCTTCAATTTCTCGATTGGTCACCTCAACTTGGCCATTGGCCTGGGGGTGATAAGGAGTATACTTCCTATTTCTAATGTTTTACTCATTAACTAGTGTTGTAGCAAGGGTTGATGTGAATTAAGTCCCTTGATCAGTTACTCTCTCTTGGAACTCCATACCTTGTGAAAATCTCATCATAAAGAAATTTTGCAACCTTTTTATCTCCTGCATGCTTGATGGCCTTAACTTCTACCCACTTTGTTACATAATCAATGCATACCAAGATATAAGACTTACCATTTGATGGAAGGTCAATGGGTCCTACAAAATAAAATCCTAACTTGTCAAAGGGAGTGATTACTACTTGAGGGCAGAGTGGCATCTCATCAGATCTGGTTGGTCTACCAATTCTTTAGCATCTATCACATTTTCTGCTATACCTTCCTGCATGCTTGTAGAGTGTTGGCTAGTAATATCCTGTGTTCAAAATCTTCATTGTTGTCCTCTTGGATGAAAAATTTCCTCCATATGGTTCATTGTTGAATGCATGCAAAGTGTCATATGTCTCATCTTCTCTCACACATCTCCTCATCACATGGTTTGGTCTAATATAAAACAAACATCAAAAAATCCATGAGAAAGGAAAACATTTTTCAATGAGCGCTCTTCTCTCTTTTGGAGAGAAGTGAGGAGGAACTCTACCTGTGACCAAATTGTTAGCTATGTAAGCATATCACGGTGTTTGTACACTGATGGAGAATAAATGATCATTAGAGAAAGAGTCATCTATGGCTTGATTGTCTTCTAATGTAGTCATCCTTGAAAGACATTCTGCAACAACATTGGTCTTCCCTAGCTTATCCACAATGGTTATGTCAAACTCCTACATCAACAATAACCATCTTGCTAGGCTACCTATGATTAGAGGTTTTATTCATGAGATATCTAATGGCTACATGATCAGTGTGCACAAATATTTGGTAGCCTATTATGTAATGTCTGAATTTGTTTAGGGCATAGATCACTACCAACAATTCTTTCTTTGTCACTATATAGTTGAATTAAACTCCTTGCAAATTTTTGTTGACAAAATAAATTGAATTTTCAATAGCTCCTTATTTTTGTCCTAAGACTATTGCTATGGTATGATCTGATGCATCTGTATGGATGTGGAAAGGAAGATCCCAATTATGCCCTTTGAGACAGAAGCATGAGTCAAGGCTACCTTCAGATCAAAAAATTCCTTGTCGCAATCTTCAATCAACTAAAATTCAACATCTTTAGTGAGAAGAGTATACAATGGTGTTGCTATTTTGCTAAAATCCTTGATGAAATTCCTATAATATCTTGCATGGCCCAAGAAAATACTAACATCCTTTTGTTTTGTAGGTGTGAGAATATTTGTGATTACCTCAATCTTTGCAGGATCTACTTGAATTCCTTTATGAGAGATGCAATGCCCAAGAACTACACCTTCCTGCATCATCATGAAATTTTTTTCACTATTTAAAGAGAGATTGTGATATTCATATCTCTGTAGGACTTTCTTGAGCTTCTCCAATGCTTCATTGAAATCAGCACAATAGATGGTGAAATCATCCATATAAATTTCCATGCAATCATGAGAAATGTTTGAAAATATGCTAGTGGCTTCCCTCTAAAAAGTTACAGGTTCATTGCATAATCCAAATGGGAGTAATGAGTAGGAATAGGTCTCCCATGGACAAGTAAAGGTGGTCTTCTTCTAGTCCTCTGGTGCAATTTGGATTTGGTTGTAGCCGCTGAATCCATCTAGAAAAGAAAAGTATCGCTTTCCTGCAAGTGAGTCCAGAACTTGATCTATGAAAGGTAAGGGAAAATGGTCCTTTTTCATGGTAGCATTAAGTTCCTTGTAATCAACACAAACTTTCAATTTCCCTCCTCTTTTAGGAACAATTACTAATGGAGATGTCCACTGGCTATCTGAAATGGGGTAGATAAATCCTACATCTAGCAATTTTTGTAGTTCTCCTTTGACAATTTCTCTTAGTGCAGGGTTAATTCTTCTTTGTGGTTGCCTCACTAGGGTGCAATCATCTGTGATGTAAATTATGTGAGTGCAAAGCTTAGGATCCAATCCCTTTATCTCATGATAGTCCCACACAAATGCATGATGATGTGTCCTCAATGAGTTTTCCAATAACAATTGTTGTTCTTCACTTAGTTTGTTGTCAATATTTAGATGCTTTCCTTTTGACACCTCTACTTGTGTGGTTGACTCTATCATAGCTTCTTCATTAACACATGGTACCTTGAGTTCATACGGTAGCAATTTATGGGACATACCTATTACTACAGGAAGTCCTTCTGCAAGAACAATGGCTATAGGAAGAACGTCTATAGGAATAGTGGCTATAGGAAGACCAGGTAGAAGTGTCTTGACTGGAGTAGTAGAATGAGAAGATGATGCTTCCTCCACTTCACAATGGTTTTGAAGGATGTTAACCAATACTTCATCTTTTTCTTGAAGCTTCATGAAGGAGCTTCTTCCTAGCATCATAAGTTGCACCATAGAATTAACTTCCTTGACCTCTTCACTAACATGTGGCCACACAGGATTATCCTCATCATGGGATGGTTGAGAAAGAGGATAAAGAACAAACTTTTTGGTACTCTTCCCATCAAAAATGGTAATTTCACTTGACCAACATCCAATATATGCATCTACAATTTCTAACCATGGCCTTCCAAGAATAATGGGATACCCGCCTAGTGTAGCTCTAGGAGAAAGAATCATGAAGTTTGTTGGGTACTCCTAGGAGTCTAAAATTACCACAAGGTCGTCCACTATACCATCATGCTTAATAGTAGAACTATCAGCAAGCTGTAGGACAGTAGGATTAGATCTCATGCTTGCAATGTTTAGTTGGTACATGATATCCTTGGTCATTACATTTATTGTTTCCCCTAAATCAATAAGAGCATTTTTTATTTGAATCTCATTTACAAAAACTGCTACCACAGGACTACCTGGGTCATTGTACTTAGGGATAGTCACTTTTCCAAGCATAATTCTAGCTAGTTGTCCCACCACATGAACTATAGTGGGTTCTTCTTCTTCCTCCCTAGATTTTTGAGGCATGCTTCTTTAATTTCCTTGCAATAGATTGGGGCATCGTTTATGGCCTGAAATAGGGGTATTCGGAAACATATATGCTTTAGTTGATCCAAGATGTCAAAGGTTGTGTCCTCCTTTTCTTCCTTCTTCTTGGAAACTTCTGATATTTGAGGAAATGGTGGTTCTTGTTCAGTCTGCTTGGCTTGGACTAGTTTAGGATTTTTAGGTGCACTTGGCTAAATGGGACCATTCAGAGGTTCCATTTCCTCTTCCACAGGAAGTTCAGTGATAATGGGTTTGGAAGGGGCTGGTAAAGTGGTTATTGAATGCAAGTGGACATCACTTACACTCACAACATATGTAGGGAATTGATTTAAATTAGCAGAGTATGTAGGCTGTTGTTGTGGTTTTTTATTTGGATTGGGTGTGGGCTGAGCTAGTAGCTAAGTAGGTTTAGGTGCATTTGAGCTTGAAATAGTAGGTGGAAGCATTATAGTAGGCTGCTAGGGCTGAGAAGGTGGCTGCATATAACTCGTTGTCTAGGTAGGTCATTGTTGTCCTCCCCTCCATTGATTTGTTTGTTTCTAATTTCTTGGATGTGGTTGCAATGGGGGAAATACTCTACTAACATTGCCTCTGCCTCCTCTTGCTTCTTCTTGGCCTGAAGTGTATCCACCTGAGTAGCTAGATTGTTTATAATGTCTTGCTTAAAGTCTTCCAACAAATGAGTAATCTCCATTCTTGAAACTCCACTAGTAGATGCCTTACACATGGAAGATTGGTAAGCTCTCCCTTTCTTTGAAGCTTCCCTAGAGTAGTTCTAGCATATTTTCTTGATATCCTCATAGGGAACTTGGGAGATATCTCCTCCTCCCATCAGGTCCAAGGCATCAGTGCAACTATCATTAATTTTTCTCAAGAAAATCAACTTTTGTGAGTCTTCATTAAGTGTATGGCGTGGATATTTTTGTAGGAAAAACATAAACCTTGCAATATAATCCTCCAGGATCTCATCTTCCTTTTGATGCATCCTAAAAATGTCGCCTCCTCTCATGTCACTGCCCTTGCAATACTCCTTGTATTTCTCAAGGAATTTTGTCATGTCCTCCCAAGTTTCCACAATATCTCTACCTAGGCTCATGAACCATCTTAGTGCAACTTATTTCAAAGTGGTAGTAAATAGCTTAAGCCTATGGGCATCGTTGTTATATTCATAACTCCTGTAGAGTATGTCAAACTCAAACAAGAAGGTATCAGGATCTTTTGTGACAAGTCCATAAAACTTGGGGAGTGTTGAAGTGGGGATATTTTTGATGTTGTCAACTTCATTCTTATGGGAAATGGGAAAAGGAAAAGTTGGTTGGTTAGGTTTTTTCCTATTTGCATCATCCATGCCTTCTTGATCTAGTTCCAAAGTAAAGGGATTTTCAAGCTAATTTTGGTCTTCAGAGGAAACTTCAAAGCTAGTCAGATTAGGAAATGCATCAGCAAAGGGGTGTGGATCTTCTTCTTTTCTTCTCTTAATAGGTTCTAATATTCAACTAACTAGAATGGATTAGGATTATTAGGAAGGAATCTCCCATAAGCATCCCTTCTCCTTCCTCTATGCATGCAATATCAACTCACTATCAGCAAACTCACACAAATAATTGGTAAAGAATAAGGGAGGTCATTTCTTCCTAAATGAGGGTATACTAAGAACAACTTTTAGAAATACTACATCAAGAAAAACTACCAATGACTCCAAAGAACTTCCAAGTTTGACACCATCCCTGGTAATGGTGACAAAAATGTTGGCCTCCTACAATGATTTAACAATTACACCTTTACAAGCGTGATTGAAAGATTGGACATCTAAATTGAATAGCTATTCAATCATCATGAGGGGTATGTGGGATCATGATGGGCAAAAGTGGCAATATGATGGGTATGTGGCGACTTTTAGCTTTAGAATTGATTAAACAAAAGGGTTTTAAAGGAGATTCTGGCTTTCCATGGCAGTAAATTATGCTTTACTTTGAATTTAATAGTGGTATTATCTATTTTCTATTCAAATTCACGACTAAAGTCCTGATTGATAGACTTATTTAAAACATCTATAGCTTTCAAACAATATGCATTTTTTTGAATTCCCAAAACATGTGCCACATTCTATGCTTTGCATACTATAGAATTACAAAAGTAAAAATCAATTTCATGAATTTTGACCAAAGTTAAAGATTAGTCCAGGACAGCCTGAATTTTTTATATTTTTTTTTTGAAAGTTGTAATAAAAAATTCATAATTAATTATTTACTTGGAAAAACTACAAAAATAGCCATCACGATGGGACATGAGTCCTCACTTGTATCTAAAATTTTTATAAAAAAAAATGTTATCATTTTATTGTGGTTGATTGGTCAACCGGACACCTACTTATTTCTTCCTAAAATTTAGAATTACTACTCTATTGAAATTTCAAATTTTCACCAACTATATATATATATATATATTTAAACAAACCTAGTAGTTTGAAACTACATTCAATTTAACTGTAGATTTATTTCTTACACATATTTTGAAATAATATAGATGACTTATTCAAATTTTTATATCAAGTTGCCTAACTCTGATTTTTCTATTTTTTGCCATAAGGGCCTATTTTCCATATTGATCACGCACATACCCATGAAGGTGAATTTAACTTGTCAACACAAGGACATGAACTTGAAATGGGTCAACACAGTATGTGCACTAGGAATTCAAAGTAGCCATTTTCATTCTACAACTAAGAAATATGCAATGCCAAAAGTAAAATGCTTGGAAAGGAATAACATAAATACTAAAAATAAACCAACAACTATACTAAGCTTGAAATGCATGACAAAAATGAAAATCTAAACAATAAACAAAAAACTACTATGTCTGCTTTGGCTACAGGAACAGTCACCAAATGGAATTCTAGTGGCTACAAGAATAGTCAGCACCAGATTCTTATCTAATTACTAAAAAAAAAGTAACAACTAGGATAACCTAAGCTAAGGATAGATTTCTCACCAAATTCCCCCCCTTGGATGAGTATCCTCTACTACTAATGAAAACTCAGATGATCAAACTCAAAACTTCATTTTATTCATTAAGAAACATGAGTACAAAAGAGTAGCATAATTGTATCACTGAAAACTAAGAATGCAAGTACAATATCATATTACACAACCTTCTTAAAAGGAGCATCTAATCCTTATTTATACTACCAAATAATTAGGGCGGTCAACTCCACAAACTAGGAGGACACCAATTTAGGGAAAGTAGAGAAAACAGAGAGGCGATTACGTGCATGCACGGAATATGGTCAGACGTGTCCACAAATTTAGCACAATAGTAACGCCAATATTTTCTCAACAACATTAAAGTCCACTACAAGGAAGTTACATTTTATTTGCATGGGGAATCTCCTAGTGTCAACCTCATTTGACCTTTGAGCGATTCCCTTGCTGGACGTTATGGTGCATGCCCAACTAGTAGTTTGCTTCTCAATTTAGTATCTTCAAATTATATCTATATGGTAATGTTAGCATGCACGATAATTGCATATCTATAACAACCTTAAATAACACTCATTAATTGCATGCATAATTAATATAGATAGTCCATATAACATGCCAATGTCATTAAAGATTTGCAGAAATAAGATTAGGCCCAATGTCTAAAGTTCTTAGGAAATATCATAAAAATATCAACACTTAACATTAAGGTCCATGATAACTTCAATAAGAAATCATAAATTCAACCCAAAATTAAACCATGAACTAGGCTCATCATGTATTATAAACCTTCTTGATAAGCTTAAAGTAGACAAAGGCCAAATTCAACCTAGTTATTTATCTATTCATGAGTTTGATGATGTAGGGAAAAAATGCTTGGAGACATCACATTACGTATTATGGTTGGGGAAGTAACATTAAAAAATCCAATCCATGTTATGCCTCACAATATTTCATATAATCTCCTCTTAGGAAAACCATGGATACATGAGATGAATGAGGCTCCTTCTACCCTTCACCGTGTAATGAAGTATGTCTATAACAACAAGTTTTACACAATTAAGGCTGATCTTCAACCTGAAAGTTGTTTAATTGTTGAACGACATGTAAAAGATCCTTTTGAAGTATTGGAACAAGAAGCAAAAGTGGAAGTCATAAAGGAAGAACACAAGAAGAAAATTGATGATGTCACTAAGCTATTTGAAGATGATTGGGGTTCCTTAGGTTTCACACCAACATTCATGGGAGAATACAAGATCATAAATAAAGATCCTAAAAAGGGAAAAGGAAAAGTGGTAATGTCAATACAAGATTCAATGTAAAATTCAAAAGCATCCAATTCAAACACTTTACAAGAAACAAGTACACAACAAACTTGGATGAAGTTGATTATGAGCAACCGTTGACTCCAAAAGAAATGAAAAATATTTATGGAAGAGGTTATGAACTTATGAAACAACTTGGTTGTATTGGAAAAGGATGTGGTGCTAGAGAACAAGGTATTCATGTCCCTATAGAACCTAATACACAAGAAACAACTCGTGGTCTTGGTTATTATTCTTTGATAAAAATCAAACCATCAAATAATCCTTCACTTAATATCAACACTTTAGTATTTTTTCATGTTGAATATATCTTTTGAAAACTTAGGAATGAGATAGAACATGTGTAGACATAATATCCTCTCAAACCGTAGAGCCAAAAATTCCTCTAGAAAGGATACCTGAGGAATAATGAACCAACATATAACTAAACCATTCTAATATATCATTTTGAATAACATCCATCATAGTGAATGTATGCAAGAAAGATATTGCAAGAATATAATAGTCACACATAATTTTAGAACAAAGATAGTCCTCAATAGCTAGTAATGTATGTTTCTTGATTTAGTGAGATGATGGTAGAATTACCAACATAGAAAGGTATGCTAGCACAACTCCTAAAAAATATAACTTGCTACTTATAATCATATATTTTTTGACACACCTTTTTCATAAATCCTCACACCTTTTTCATAAATCCTCTTACTACATCAATGATAAGCTTTACGCAACATAAATAATACCTTTCTAGATATTACATTAGAGAGATTTCAAAATTGATCAAACAACATCACTTGGCTACTATCCTCAATGGAAGAGATAGAATGGTAGATCAAGATTTTCGTCCTCTTTTTGGGGTTTTATGTGTCGATTAGTTTGATTAAGAATTGAATTGATTTTATTATGTAAATGTAAACTATGCCAACTATGCATCTACAAAAGAATGATATGATTTAAGGAGAGTAAATAATTGCAACACAAAAAATTGATGACAAAAAAGTAGTGTAGAGATAAAAGAACCTAACAAGAAAAATTTGGTTTGAAATTTCCTA
>VDFB02047230.1:117851270-117862232 GCA_007258455.2 Sequoia sempervirens
AAAGTAAACTTGTTACATCAATTTAAACAACCAGAAAGAATCAACTTGGAGATAGCTTCAACAATACTTTTCAATAAGTTCAACATATAATTGACACCAGAAATAACCTGCCACACTAGTTGGTTTTCATTGCATTCGCCATTTTAAAACATGCACATAGTCTCTAATAAGAGAAAATTATTCTACTGTAGCCATTCCTAACTACTGTATGTGATCTAAAATCTGATGATGTTTTATTACAATCTGGGAGCATATAAATACACCAGCATTAGAAATCATATCGCTTCAAATTCATGTCGGCCCAGCACCAAATTTGGGATCCAATCAAGCTAGCAAGCACTGGTCATCCAAGCAAAAACATGTCAGCCCTGATATTTAAAATTCTATTATCACCAGTGAGACAATCAGCGAGACATAGATCATCATCCTACCAAAGGCAATTCACTTGTTACATCCCCTACACTTGTATTTCACTCTCCCATTTGCTGTAGCGACCCGCAAGTCATACCGAAGCCACATAGTATTCCTGTTGTTCCCACTGTGCTTCGCTATAACACACAGATATTGCAGAGACCTCACACAGATAGTTTTAAGTTTCACCGAGAGCCTCCCACTTAACCTCATGTCGGTGTGACCAACCAATTATCCTGCCGACAAAGCCACCACTGCATCCCATTAGGCAAGACCCCAGGCACCTCGCCATGATCACATACCGAAACAAATAGGTCACACCAAGCAACACCCTTTGTTACATTCATTATCGCCAAGACCGTTAGATTCTCTCACCGAAAAGAAGCCGCATCGAGCTATCGACAAAATAAAACAATGTCGGGGGGACCTCCTATAGACTACACATTGCTTCACTGAAAATCCTTATCCGTCTTGAATATCGCCGTGACTTATGACTTCTCCTGTCGATGAGCCTGCTTGTCTTATGTTATGTCGCTGAGACATTTCAAACTCAGGGAGAAGTCCCATAGAGTATATCAGGTTATACCAAAATCCTTAGGATTACACCATATCGCCAAGAGAGTTCTGATCTCACATCGACATCCTTTATTTTTGTTCGTAGTCGCCACAACTTCCAACCTTCGGCGAGACATCTTGTAGAGAACTCCTTGTTTTACCGAAAGTCACCCGAGATTGTTCGTGTTAGCCAAGACAACCCCCATCCTACACCGACATCCACTTGTTTTCCATTCTTCAGCGAGACCGAAGGTCACTCACCGAGACCTTACGTTGATCGCCCCAACCTACACCGATATGCTCATATTCTTCCACCACCGATCGGTGAGACCAGGGTGAACTCACGCCGAAAGAAAACCATATGTTAAACACTGTTGGCAAGACCCGACCTCTTCACTATGACCACTCGCTGAAACTCATAGCCTTTGTCGATAGATGTCTCTGTTGTCACCAATATAGCATGGATGCTATGCCGATAGCCATTCACAGATGAATGCCAGTCACTGTAACAAAGAACTTGTCTTGCCAAAACACCTGCAACAAACGAATGTCAACTCACAAGCAACATGGGTTGGGGAGATAGTAAAGGACCTATGTCGATAGATTCAGCAAGATGGAGAAAGCACAACCTGATGGGTTCCATAGGGAAATATGGGAAAAATGCAAGTAAAAATACCACGAGATGAGGAAAATGCTAATAGAAGGACTCATATGGAGACTCGGGGGGTATGGAAGGTATGCAAAAATCATCAAATTTGATAGTTCCAATAGTGGCTCTGTCTGGGGATGAATGATATTCAGATCATTGCAAGGATCCAGAAGCTTTGGGTGAGTAGACCAGACCAAACACAAAATGAGCATAATGGAAATGGACTAGAAGCATGATGGAATGAATGCAAAATGAAGGTGAACCACCATCCTAAACTATTGTGCATGGAAAATAATTTTAAAGAGAAAAAGTAAGAGTTGTCCATGCACTGGCAACCCTCAATCCTCTGTGTGTTAACTTCTCCTGTCTTGAGCTGTTACAATTTGAAACTCAAATCATACTTCCCCTTGTCAAATACCTAGTTTTGTTTTGAGTTCATCAGATTTCTCTTGAAGACACAGATGCAATCTTTCATGTCACTAAAAGTTTTTAGAGAATCACCATGCTCAGCTTGGACCAACTTCCCAACAATATTCAACAATTCAAATTCTTCATCATCATGGGACAAATCCCTGTTATTTTCAACATTCAAAATGCATGCATATGAAATACAACATTTTATATTATCTCTCTCACTGTTATGAATTCTGAAACACTCTCCCAGCTGTATAAAAATTTCACAATCAAAGTGCTTCTCTTGAAAAACAAAAAACTCTGTCATACCACTGCTATCTGAAACTAACATATCTAAAACTATTTGCACTTCTTTGACACTAGTTTTTGGATACAACACTGGATCATGACTCATGTATTCAATATCAAGCATATATGAATTACTCGAATATGGACCTCTATCATCCTTGGCATGCAAATAAACATCTTCTCCAAATGAGTTAGGAACTTCAAAATCACATAACTTATCCCAAATGGAAGCATACTTTTGATTAATACCAAAAGTATCACCATCATTCCAAGAAATACACAGGGAGTCATAAGAATTTTTACACAAATATTCCTCACTATCAAAATGAATGTGAGCTGGAGACAAAACTTCAAGATCATCTTTATGTGCACATCCCTGGCATTCAGAAGTAAACAAATTTGCAATCTATTCACTAAC
Source organism: Sequoia sempervirens (assembly GCA_007258455.2). Taxonomy (NCBI): domain Eukaryota; kingdom Viridiplantae; phylum Streptophyta; class Pinopsida; order Cupressales; family Cupressaceae; genus Sequoia; species Sequoia sempervirens. The sequence goes on from VDFB02047230.1 coordinate 117,854,006, forward strand.
AAGTGAACAAGTCTCAATATTTTCATCACTACAGTCATGCCTTTCACTTTCATCATCATCAAACAAAAATCCAATACCATCAGAGAATGGGAAATCAGAAACATCATTAGTGCAGTTATTTATTCCATTTTGCTTGTCTGACATTATTTCCTCCTTTTCATAGAATGGATTTGAAAATATCTGAAACTTACTTATTGACGCACCTTGGCAAAAAATCATTTGATCTTCATTTAACTCTTCATTATACAACGAGTTTGAAAAAATTTGGAAATCACTTTCAAATTTACAAACCTCATCATGATCAGATATATCTTCATAACTCTCAACTATAGCCAGAGGTATTGTATACTTACTATCTGATGAATCAACATTTCCCATTGCTTCTTCATCTTGAGCTTCATAAGAGGTAGAAGAATCCCTTGACTACAGATCAAAATCCTCAGGTTCATCATCAACATCAGAATATTTACTGGATGCCTCACAACAAACGCTGCTCTCTCTGTCACGATCAGTTGTGCAAGAGAGATGCCATGCACCTTCATCCTCCTCAACATGGGAAAAGTATCTAAAGCCAGATATACTGTGTGATCTTCTTCATTTTTTTCCATCTGCATTCCCTCTTCTTGCATTTTTTGGGCTACAACACAATAATCTGGGGAATGTGGCATATCACAAAAATCACAGAAGTAATTGTTACTTACCATATAGGTTCCCTTTTTCAATGGATCAGGAGCCTCCTTGTTTCCAGGCCTAGCTGTTATAGGTTTGCTATCCTTCTAGTCTGTATTATAAGACATGTCATGCAACCTCAGCCTTTTATTCCTATATGCATTGCTTTGCTAAGAAACCCTAGGAATATCTTTTTTACTAATTATCCTAGCAGCCTTCCTATTGTTTTCAATTGTTTGGGCCATCTTCTATGCTTCAGCCAAACTTCTTGGGAATTTATTTCTCAACTCATACCCTATCTTTGGATCAAATTCATTCAAATAAATACTCAGTGCTACGGAATCTGGAAACTTTGATCCAATAGGTATTTTATTTTGTAATTTATTGAATCTTCAATTGAAATCATAAATTGTATCACTTTGATCTTTCTGAATGTGTAATAATTCAGGAAGAGCATAATTTGGTACACTTAGATTCCCAAACTGATTGAGGAATTGATCTTGAAATCCTTGGAGAGAATCAATAAAGACTGTTGGTAGGCTATTGAACCAATCCCTAGCATCTTCAACAAGTGATATCATGAATAGCCTCATGTGTAAATCTTCATATGGCACACCCAAATCTTGGATGAAAGCATTCAAACTTCTTAAATGCTCTTCAACAGTAATTGCATCACTCCCTGTAAACTTTGGAACAAGACCTCTCCAACTGCCATCCATTGGATAAGGGGATAACTGAATCCCTGCCAAATCAAACTGTCTGATCATTGTTGTGTATTGATGAAGGGGGGCACTAGGTGGGTATTGATGCTGGTATGGTGGACCATTGTATTTTGGATGATAATATGGCATATACTGCTGACCATGAGGAGCTCCAGCATGACCTCCCCAGAACTGAGATCCTCCTCCAATCATGTTTGAACAAATGCAAAAATTCTTTCAGAGTCACCACCTACTTTTCCAAAAGTAGGAAAATCATTATTTCTGATCTTTTCCTAGCAGAATCACCTTTTCTGAAACTTCTCAAATCTTTTCTTCAATGACTCTATAATATGGTCTTCAACCAAATTTTCTTATGTAATCCCCAGCGGAGTCGCCAATTTGTTAGCTCTTAAAAATGCAGGTTGAATGCCTCAAGAGGCTGCCAATCTCCTGATATGCTTTAGGGTAACAGACAAGGTCAAGAGAACTCAACCTTCTACTCTTTAGGTGCTGCAAACCTAGGTGGGTGTACCTTTCTGAATTGCAGACTTAACTTTTGATTATCTTTCTTGAAATGCTTTGTCCACAATGGCAGATAACATTGAACAAATGAAACCAAACTTGATAGCTATCTACTGATCTAAATCCTAGAATGCTTAATTAACTAATAAAAGAGATTGAATGAATTCAAATAATGAAATTGCAGAGACCAGTGCCTTATTGGGTATGTGGAGTCAAATGAAATAGAAGTGGGCAACTTATTTTGGTAGAAAATTAAATTGCAAGCATATGATCTATTCATAACTTGTATAAATAATGCAAGATTATGACCACTGAGCTCTACTTTAATAATCCAAATGAATCTCCCTGATTACTATGATCAACGAAAAGGATTTAATCTCTACTTGAGAGAACCAGTCAATTAATCATACAAATACAGCAAATGTGCATTGATAAACTGAAAGTAAACTTGTTACATCAATTTAAACAACCAGAAAGAATCAACTTGGAGACAACTTCAACAATACTTTTCAATAAGTTCAACATACAATTGACACAGAAAAAACCTCCCACACTAGCTAGTTTTCATTGCATTTTCCATTTTAAAACATGCACATAGTCTCTGATAAGAGAAAATTATTCTACTGTAGCCATTCCTAACTACTATATGTGATCTAAAATCTGATGATGTTTTAGTACAATCCAGGTGCATATAAATACACCAGCATTAGAAATCATATCGCTTCAAATTCATATTGGCCCAGCACCAAATTCGGGCTCCAATCGAGCTGGCAAGCAACGGTCATCCAAGCAAAAACATGTCAGCCCTGATATTTAAAATTTTGTTATCACCAGTGAGAGAGTCGGCAAGACATAGATCATTGTCCTGCCAAAGGAAATTCACTTGTTACATCCCCTGCACTTGTATTTCACTCTCGCATCCGCTATAGTGACTCGCAAGTCATACCGAAGCCACATAGTATTCTTGTTGTTCCCACTGTGCTTCGCTATAACACAAATATCACGGAGACCTCACACAGATAGTTTTAAGTTTCACCGAGAGCCTCCCACTTAACCTCATGTCGGTGTGACCAACCAATTATCCTACCGACAAAGCCACCACTGCATCCCATTCAGCAAGACCCCAGGCACCTCGCCATGACCACATACCGAAACAAATAGGTCACATCAAGCAACACCCTTTGTTACATTCATCATCGCCAAGACCGTTAGATTCTCTCACCGAAAAGAAACTGCATCGAGCTATCGGCAAAACAAAACAATGTCGGGGGGACCTCCTGTAGACTACACATTGCTTCACCGAAAATCCTTATCCGTCTTGAATATCACCGTGACTTATGACTTCTCCTGCTGACGAGCCCACTTGTCTTATGTTATGTCGCTGAGACATTTCAAACTCGGGGAGAAGTCCCATAGAGTATATCGGGTTATACCGAAAGCCTTAGGATTACACCATATCACCAAGAGAGTTCTAATCTCACACCGACATCCTTTATTTTTGTTCGCAGTCGTCACAACTTCCAACCTTCAGTGAGACATCTTGTAGAGAACTCCTTGCTTTACTGAAAGTCACCCGAGATCGTTCGTGTTCGCCAAGACAACCCCCATCGTACACTGACATCCACTTGTTTTCCATCCTTCAGCAAGACCGTAGGTCACTCGCTGAGACCTTACGTTGACCGCCCCAACCTACACCAATATGCTCATATTCTTCTACAACCGATCGGTGAGACCAGGGTGAACTCACGCCGAAAGAAAACCATATGTTAAACACTGTCGGCAAGACCCGACCTCTTCGCTATGACCACTCGCCGAAACTCATAGCCTTTGCCGATAGATGTCTTTGTTGTCACCAAAATAGCATGGATGCTATGTCAGCCATTCCGCGAGATGAATGTTGTTTGATCATATAACAAAAGAACATGTCTTCTTTGAAACACGCAGCAAGCGAATGTCAACTCACAAGCAGCATAGTTCGGGGAGGCGATGGGACCTATGCCGATAGATTTAGCAAGATGGAGAAAGCACAACCCGATGGGTTCCATAGGGAAATATGGGAAAAATGCAAGTAAAAATACCATGAGATGAGGAAAATGCCAATAGAAGGACTCATATGGAGACTCAGGGGGTATGGAAGGTATGCAAAAATTATCAAATTTGATAGTTCCAACGAGGTCCAAGACCTAATGTGAATGTGTTGACCACATTGCAACATTAAATCAAGGCAAAACAAGCCAACATCCATGAGAAAGACCCAAATGAGCATGAAAATGTCCAAAGATACATTTTTCTATGCTACAATGGCATTTATGAAAGTCATGGTTTATCCCTTGGAAATTACATTTAATTAGGATTGGATTTGAACTAAAGAGGCCAATTAAGGAAAAATAACCTCACTCAATTGATAAAGCCCTAGATTAGTGTGAAAGTGTAAAGTTACACCTTACAACACCCTATATAAGACACAATTAAGTCCATTTTATTAAAAAGGGCCCTAAACTCAATGTGACTATGTACAACATATTTCAACACTAAATTAGGGCATAATTAAGCTTATTTTAATATTAATTATTACCAAATTAAGTGTGAGAAAGGGATACTTTCTCCTAAACTACATTTAGCCCCCACATTAGAGGCCATATGATACTACGTGCATAAGCAAGCTAAAGGAATTCTAATAAAATTTATAAAAGGATACTCATATGGATTCATTGGGGAGAATGAAGCCCCCACTATAATTACCTACAAAACCACAATGTTAAGGACTACATCCTACAATATAGGCTCGTTAGTCGTTTCAAATATCCTCTTGTCAAACATCTACAGAGAATCAAATTCAAGGGTAGATGGATGGCCCCCCTAATTCTACTTGCTTTATGGAGTTAGAATTAGGGTGAATACGAAACCACATTGTATTGTGTAAGTTGTATCATAGGGTATTTTCCAAGTACCATACCACATAGTGATAGACATTTGATGAGACCAAGACTAGAATTACAAATCCAATGCAACAAATGGCATAAAAATAGTCATCTAGCCCCCAATATACTATTTTTTATAAAATTCCGATTGCCCCTAGATGAGGATATACCAGAAAATTACATGGCCTCACCTTCTATGAGAAAATGCACAAAGATCTATTTGTCAAAGAAAGAAGCAATGCAAGATAAAATAGAACACTATCTACTTAATCTAAAAACATTGCTTTAACACACTATTCAAAAGAGAGGATGCTATGCATAATACCAACACAAATGTTCAGCATTGATAGGTTCTTTTATAGGCGTACCATCCATTTCTATTAATGTGTAGGCTCTAGATGCATAGTTTTCATTAATTACATAAGGTCCTAACCAATTACGGTTGAACTTTCCTTTTTCATTCGGAAGAGAATTTACATTACATTTATTTTTTGTATAACACAAAGTCACCTTTATTAAATGAGTGAGGGATGACCTTATTGTTATAACTAAGTTTCATTCTTTTAGAATAAGCTTGGAGATTCTTAAGAGCGTTGATACACTATTCATCAAGAATTTCAAGTTGATGCAATCATTGCTCTTTATAAGTAGCATCGTCGATGAGCCCTTCAAGAGAAATTCACAATGAAGGAGTCTCTAACTCCAAGGTAATTAGTGCTTTAGCATCATGGAGTATTTCTAGTAGATTTTTTCATTCTTGTACAATAGGCCCACAATGCATAAGTTAGTTGATTATGCCAATCCTTGTTATGTTTACTGACTATTTTTCATAGAATTTTCTCAAGAGTCTTGTTAGTTGATTCCGCTTGTCCATTTGAATGTGGGTAATATGCCATCAAAAATTGAAGATGAATATGAAAGGTTTCCAATAATTTATTCATGTCATTGTTCTTAAACGGTGTTCCATTATCTAAAATCAACGTGGAAGGATGTCCAAAGTCAGCAATAATGTGTTCCAATATGAAATGACATATTGTGTCAACTATCATAGAATGGAGAGGAATAAATTCTACCCATTTTATAAAATAATTGGCTATAGTATTGATAAAGCTATGTCCAATGAAAGAATGTGGTGATATTTTTCCAATAAGATCAAAACCCCAAATTGAGAATGGCCAAATAGGAACTTGGGTGTGAAGCTTGGAAGTAGGAGCATGAATCAAATTGTTGTTTTCTTATCATTTATGACATTTCTTAATGTAGGAAAAGCAATCTTGTTCCATATGTCTCCAATAATATCTTATACGAACTAATTTTTTAACTAACAATCTTCCTCCAAAATGTTCTCCACAAGAACATACATGAGCTTCATTAAGTGCTATGGGGATTTCAGATTATTTACGACATTTAAGTAAAATACCATTAAATGATATCATGTATAACACGTCTGCAAGGATTATGTAATTAGATGTGTGTTTGTGAAGATGAGCTTGAGTGTTCTTAGTTGTAGGCACAGAAAAAGTACCTTCTTTTAAATAGTTGAAAATCATGGTGTTCTACTCATTAGAGTTTTCAGTATCGGTTAATAACAATTCTTTTGTTTTATCATCTATTAATGGTTTAGGAATCATTTGAACTGTAAATATGAAATCAAGCAAAAGTATATTTAGGAGACTAGGAAACCCAACACTTTCCATTGCATTTGCATGTTGATTATCCTTTCGATATGTTTTGTCATTATATATTACACAAAAATTTGCATCACATCCGGAAATGAGTCCTCTACTTATATCTAAAATCTTATAAAAAAATATTATCATTTTATTGTGGTTAGGGTGGTTAGACAAACACCCACTTCTTATTTTTTCCCTGAAATTTAAGGACTACTGCATTGAAATTTCAAAATTTCACCAAATAGATTTTTTTCTTTTTTAAATAAACCTAGTAGTTTAGAAACTATATTCAATTTTCTATAAATTCTATTCTTACATATTTTTGAAATAATATACACAACTTATTCAAATTTTTACGTCATGTTTCCTAACTCTTATTTTTCTGAATTTTTCACCACTTAAGGGCCTATTTTTTCCATGGTGATCCTACACATACCCCTACCTTGGATCCAATCTGACACTTAGAACCATCAAAGTAAAATTCCCATGTTTCTTTTTCTTTTTGAATAGTCAACACATTCTCATCAGGGAATGAGTCCATATTAGGTAATGCTAAGGGGAATGGAGCATCAACTAATTGGTTAGTCAAGGCTTGTCCTTTGATTGCCTTTTGAGAGAAAAACTTAAGATCAAATTCAGTTAATCATGTAACCCACTTAGCTAAGCATCCCAATAAATTTATTTTAGCAAAAAGGTGTTTTAAATGATTAGAATTTGTCATCACATGAATTTAGGCATTTAATCATTAGTGTTGCTATTTACTAGTAGCAAATACGAGAGCTAAAAATTATTTTTTATATTATTGTATATCATGTCTCATAATCAACCAGGGTTCAAATAATGTAATAAATGAGATGTTCTTTCTCGAACATTATTGTCTTGTTGATCCAACAATGTTACAAGAGAATGAGCTAATGTTGTATAAAGGATAAATGGCTTGTCTTGCATAGCAGGTTGTAAAATAGGTGGAGTAGCAATATAATCTTTCAAACTCTCAAAGACCTATTTACAATCCTCATTCCACTTAAACTTAACTTCTTTCTTAAGGAGTTGTGTAAAGGGTAATGTTCGGTCTGCTAAAGATGCTACAAAATCATAGATGGCTTGAATTCTTCCTTGTAAAGTACACAATTGAGAAATATCTTTAGGAGGTGGCATTTTAATGATAGCATCAATTTTATTTTTGTCCACCTTAATTCCTCTGTGGGATACTATAAAACCTAAAGAATTTCCACTATCCACGATGAAGACACACTTTTTGGGATTCAATCTCATGTTATATTTTTGCATTTTTTCAAATATTTTTTGAAGGATATTCACATTATCTTTTTGAGTTAAAGATTTCGCTAGAATATCATCAACATAATCTTTGAAAATCTTGTGTAGGTAATCATGAAATATCAATTTCGTAGCTCTTTTATATGTTTTGCCTACATTCTTTAATCCAAAAGCCATAACCAACCAAAAAAATGTTCCTCAAGCTATAGTAAATATTGTCTTGTATTGATCTGGAATATTCATAAATATTTGATTATAACGAGAAAATCCATCTACAAATGAGAAAAAAAGCATGTCTCATAGTCAAATCTACTATCATGTCAATATTAGGAAGGGGAAAATTATCTTTTAAAGATCTTCTATTCAAATCATGAGGAGAATAATCGATAGGTCATATAAAACCAGCTTCAAGAAGTTTCTAAATCTTAGCTTTAACCCATAATGCTATCTTAGGATACATCTT
>VDFB02047230.1:117862332-117874314 GCA_007258455.2 Sequoia sempervirens
ACCTCCCACCCCATAAAAATTTTAAATTTTCATTTTTATAAAATGTAAAAATTCGTACTTAACAAAACACGAATTTCAAAAATAAAATTCGCCAAAAATACTTTTGAAGAACATCTTTTTTTTTTATTTTTTTTATTAAATTTTAATTTGAATGAAAAGAACCAGAGAAGAACATGCAAGAGTATAAAATTAATTAAGTATGGTTTACTCAATATTCTCAAATATCAACACTGTAATATAAATGTATATTCATTCTAACGGTTCAGACAAAATAATACTATGTATGTATATTTAATTTTGTTTATATATATATAAATATATCCAAGATTCAAACAATTAAATGACAACAGATTTTTCAATAAATCTAATATAGATCTGACAAGTAAATTTTTCTCTCAATCAAGAATGATTTTTGTTTTATTTCAAACAATAAATTTCACTACTAACTTATATTGAAGAAATTTTGGATAGGTTCTACTAAAGTTTCCTACAAAAGATTTCGAGGGTTTTAATACAAACGAGTTTTCAAAACATGAAACTTCATTCAAACAATTTTTGAAAACATAGCAACCAGATTTGTTTACAGATCTACAAAGTATTAATAATTTAAAAGGAGAAAACCTGGAGTCCTTTGTTTGAAGAAGAACCCCTTTGTAGCCTCCTGACTTCCCTCCCACTTTCCTCTTTCTCGATCAGTTTCTTCAACGCCTTCTGACACCTTTTCTTCTAAATACCAACACTCTTAATCTTAAAACTTCCAAACTAAAATTACCTTTCTTATTTTTCTTTTCTAGATCCAAAACAACAAAGCCCAAAAGCTTATGTGTACAATCCTCTCCTCATAAAATAATAAATCAAAATAAAGATTCCATAAAGCTCTTCCGCTTTCTTTTCCAAAAAGCCTCTTTTCTTATTGGTCATTTTTCCAGCTTTTAAAAGCTCATACTTATCTAAAATTTTTAATTAAAAATTAATTATTTACACAAGATATTTTCCACACAAGATTTTCTAATTTAATATTAATAAAAAGATAATATCTAATTATTCTCAACAATATTAATTTAATTTAATTTCTTCCACTATAATTAATTAAATACTTTATAATCTATTTAAATTTAACATTTTTCTAACTCTCTGTTCTTAAATGTAAATAATAATGCACATTAATTATTTTATATAAAATATGATTAATTAATTAAACACTACCCAAGAATTAAATAAATACTCATGTACTAAAACCCATATAGTAAAGAGACAAGGACAAAACTTCACCATGACACAAATAACTTACAACAGAGGACAGACTTGGGACTGGACACTTCCAAACCTACCTTTTCAACATTCTTACCCATTAAGTTAATTTATCACACCCTTTCCGTACCATGTGGAATTTAGATTCTATTCCCTAACTCGTGATCCAAATAGACATCAAGCACATGTATATATATAATAAAAAAAATATGATATCATGAGAAGGAATTGCAAATAGGTCAGTGGCACTCGTGGAATCCAGTGATGCTACATTGTCCTTTCACCTACTCTATTCTAACAATTACAATATCCATGACGAACTAACATTTCTAACCAAATTGATCATAAGATAACATGATACTTAACTACTGCATCATAACTAATTATTAAACCATTGCATTATAAAATAATACTAAGTTCAAATAACATAATCACCATAGAATCATCACATCGACATATAAAACATTAATGAACAACTATTTGAATAAACAATAATCCAATCAACACACAGAGTAACACAAATCCTACTAATAATGTCATATCAAATGATCATGTCCACTAAAGGAATAACATCATCAAACTTCAAACCAACCAAATCAAACCATAATAGTATCATCATAGTATCAACGTATCAAGTTAAAGCATAGAAATTAATGAATCCAAACAGTAAGAGGAGGGCTGTACTACACGCTTTGAGATCCCTTGGCAGGACCATGCAAACACATGCTTGTATTTTCTCAACAATGCAATCAACATTCTCTTGATTGTTGGACTTATTTCCTTTCCAATATATACCTATTTTGGTGCTAACTCAGTCCCTAAATTGATTTCTTCAATATCCTCCCTTTTGACTAGTGTTTGCTTCATGAGGGATTGATCATTTCCATCATATACTCTTTCCAATGCCACAAGCCCTTTGGGGAGCTTTTTAGTTTTAAGCTGCAAGACCTCATTCCCAAATACAGTCTCTTTTCCATCTACTTCCTCCACAAAAGCATTGAAGTCAATCTCCTGAGCCTCATACTTATCTATGCAATGAAGAAATTTTAGAAGGTCAGCATCATCATTGAAAACTTACCAGCTGTATATATTGTCAGGGATACTAGGTCTTGTTTAAAATTCAATTTGGGATACTCCAGCCAGTGTAATATGATCTCTTCTTAGTGCCACATTAGCTAAAAAATATGCGATTATATTTTTTGACCTATCTATCCACTCAATGGAGAAAGCATCAAATAATTCAATTGTATCCCATATAGCATTCCTATATTGCTTTAGTATTTTGTGTTTTGCAGAATATTTTGACTTAACTTGTGAAACAACTAGCTCAGAATCCCCTAGAATGGCTAGCAATTTGATCTTATGTTTAACAGCCATGTTTAAACTAGTTAGCAAAGCTTCATACTCTACTATATTGTTTATACATTCAAATGCCAACATAAATGAATATTTGAATGTAGTCCCATTAGGTGAAATAAATATTATACATGCTCCATTTCCCTCTTGGCTACATGCTCCATCGAAATACATCTTCCACACACCATCATGATTTTTGGAAACATGTTTGTAAATTGGATCGATATTGACTAGTTTAAGTTGGATTGATTCTATCCTAAAACTCCTAAAATCTACATCACAAAAATAATTTAATTGATCTTGAGGAACATAGTCTACAATTTGACTCATCCTTGGCTCCCTATATAACTTGACTTCTTGACCATTCACTAGTATTGCTGCATAAGATAGGTCGAATTGCACATTTCCCCCAACTGCTTGCATCCATTTTGTTGATAGAAGCATTCCAAACTGAGGAGTATCAATCACATGTATATCTATATTATAGGTTGCTTGAGGATAAGCAACCAATTTTACTTCAACGTCCTTGATAACACCCACTACTGGAACATGCGTGTTTTCCATTGCATAGCATTTGACACCATTAGTATCTACCCACATGCCAATTTGTTTCATGACTCCAACTGGCATAATGTTGATGGCAGCACCAAAGTCTATCATACAATTCCTTACCAGCTTGTTATTTATGAGTAATGTAGTGAAAAAAGGATCAACTTGTGGGGAATTTATCAATGCATCACCTAGGAAAACCTTTGAGATATTTACCTTTTCTTGCTTATTAACAATCTTAGTGGCTACCTTATTCTCAAAATTTTTTCTTTTATCATTCCCATTAGATATCAATTGGATAGCACTATCCCTATACTCCTTAATTTTCATCATTTCAAGCAATGGGATAGACTTTTTTACCTGAGATAAAGCCTTAGTGAAAACAAAAGAAGAACCTTTTGTTTTGATCAACTTCTTTTGCTCCAATGTTTTTCCTTTATTTTCCTCCTTTTCCTTTTTACTTGTTTGATCAATCTTCTATTTTTCTTTGTGAAATTCTTTACTTTCTTCTTTCTAGACAAGCTTTTTTTCCTTCTTATCATGTTTTTTTTTGTCTTCTTCAAAGTTCCTTGTGTTATTTCTTTATCTTTCATGAATATTCCTCTTGGGACACCTTCCTTTTCATTCATTATTATATTTCTTAGCCAATACTTGATTTTTGCTTGTTTAACTACATCAATGGTTAGCCTCTTTATTTCCTCTTCCATTGGTCTTCTTATATTACATTAAGGTGGTGTACCAGTAAGGTATTGTTCTTCATTATTTTCTTCAGAATAAAAAAAAACCTACTGTTTTTCCATATGGATATTGTATCTTTGGTTTCCAACATCATATTCATAACTTTCCTCCTCTAAAGATGAATACCTTTGTTCAATGGGGTGAACGGTGTGAGAGGTTAGATAAATTGTGTGGTCTTCTCCTTCATTGTCTACTAATACCTCTTCTTTTATTTTCTAAGCTACAATACAGTGATCTGGGGAATGTGGAGCATCACAAATTCCACACCAAAGACTATTGTTAACCATATACACTGCTTTCTTTTTTAAAGGGTCGAGAGTTTCTTTACTTCTAGGTCTATCCATCACAGGCTTTCCATCTTTCTAGTTTGTATTATAAGGCAAGCCATGTAGCCTCAACCTTTCATTTTTGTATGTGTTTTCTTTCCTATGCTAAGGATTATTGATTTGTTGGGGGACCGTAGGATTGTCTCTCTTACTGACCATCCCAATAGCCTTTCTATTATTTTCAATGGTTAGTGTTGTTTTCTGAGCTTCAGCTAAATCTATGGGGCACCTATTTCTAAGTTCATATCCTATTTTTGTATCAAATGCTTTCACATAAATACTCAATGCTACATGATCTACCAATTTTGACCCAGGGGGTATCTTATTTTTGTAATTTGTTGAACCTTTGGTTGAAGTCATAAATAGACTCATTCTGATGTTTTTGGATGGTTACTAATTCATGGAAGGAAAAATATGGTGCACATTGGTTCCCATACTGTTCAAGAAATCGATCATGAAATTCTTGAATGGAATCAATAGAGGCTGTTGGTAAGCTATTCAACAAATCCCTAGCTTCCTCAGTCAATGACATCATAAATAGCCTCATTTGTACATCTTCATACTGCATTTCTAGATCCTAAATAAAAGCATTAAAAATTCTTAGGTTTTCCTCAATAGTAATTTCACTACTTCCTATAAATTTTGGCACAAGGCCTCTCCAACTGCTATCCATAGGGTAAGGATATAGTTGAAATCCTGCTAGACCAAATTGTCTGATCATGGTTGTGTAGTGCTGAGGAGGTGGGTTGTGGGGATGTTGGTATTGATACAATGGTTTCTTGTATTGTGTATGAGGGGGTGGTATATATTGTACGAGGTGGTTGAGCATTCAGATGATGTGATGTATGTTTTGGTAGAACATTTGGTTGTATGTATTGATTTCCAAGTCTAATATTGTTGTGATTTTTGTGGATTTGAAGGCCCTATATTATTGTTTCCTTACCTGTGAGGTGGTACATATTTAGAGAGGCTAGTTGTCTGAGCATTAATTTGAGCTTTCTACAATTTTAGATTTTGGAGTTCTTTTATTGTTTGAAGCCTCATTTGTTCAAGCTCTACTTTTTCTTTTTCTACCTCATGTCTTTCGTATTCCAAATATGCATCTAGTTCCTGCTTAGTCATGAATTCATAATCTCCTTCAGGGGTTGTATTATTAACAAGCTCATTCTGATCTCCTTCGGTTCTATGATCATACTCCTACTGATTCCTGACTCTTTCAGCATCCAGTTCTATGTTGAATTCCTCTTGTTTCTGAGGATTTAAATTATAAAAAGGATTCCTTTCTCTTTAGGAGTATGAGGTTCTCTAGTTGAACTATTTGTCCATGTATCACAACAATCATATGTCTCACAGTGTGGTTTTGATGTTTTGTCATTACTTATCATCAGACACTCTCTTACCCTTATCATTCTTTTTTGTCCATTTGTTGTTGTCACTCAGACCTCCTTTATACTGGGACCTTCTACCATGCATGTTGAATTGATGTGCTATTCTAATATGTACTTTATTTTATCAGAGTCACCACTCACTTTAAAAGTGAGAGAATGTTATGATTTCTTATTCCCAATGGAGTCTGTAAGTTTTTTTACTATATTGAAAAGGACCTGACTCTAACATGATTCCCCAGTAGAGTCACCAAACTATTGGCTATGTGACTCAGATGGGGAGTGCAAATGAAACAATTATGAACCTTTGGTTGAACACCAATTTTAGAACTTTATTGAATCTATGAATGGATAGGCCAGAACCAAATTTTCTAAAGTTTGTCCCTAGCAGAGTTGCCAAACTGTTAGGACTAAAAAATGCAGGTTTGAACCACAAGAGGTTACCAAGCTCTCACAACATTTTTTGCTAATGTACAAGGCCAAATGATAAATTTGAACCTTCTTCTATTTAGGATCTACCAGGCCAGAGGCGAGTATGCCTATATGAATGAAGCAAATTTGAATTGTGTTTATTCCCTAAAGCAATTTATCCACAATGCCAATTGGGAGTGGATAAATGAATTCTTATTTTGGTATAGATTGTATAAGCAATATCAAGGCTAATCCTAATATGTTTAGTTAACAAATGTAAAAATAGAATGGATGAAACTAAGAGATAAAGTGTATGAGACTAGTGCCTTGTTGGGTAAAATAGAGTCAAATGAAATTTTTAGATGAGTGACTTCTATCTAGCATAAATTCTAATTGTTTGGCATATAGATATTTGTTTACAACTTGTGTAAACATGCAAGAATGTAATTACCAAGTTCTTCTTAATAATCCAAATGATACTTCTAAATTACTGTGACTGACTTGAAGGGTTTAATCTCCACTTGGAAGAACCAAATAATCATACCACACAAGTGCAACAAATGTGCATTGAAAAATTGAGTATATGCTTGATATATCAATATTGGAGACAACCAGATAATATCTTCAATTAATTCACAAACAACTAATACCAAAAATATGCCACAAAATTAGATAACTTCCATTGATTCCTCCAGAATTTTATACATGCATCATAGTCTTTTTAGATGAAAACATCATTGGAAATTATCTATTGTATACTTCTTCTATTTTCCTATCTCTATTTTGACACTATAGAACAAATATAAATACATCAAAATCATGATAGGACACGTCCCTTCAAAAATGGTTTTTTCTTAACAACAATAAGAAAAACTAGAAATTAGGCTCTATTTAGCCACAAATGAACTTTTGAAAAATGGTCTAAGTAATCATGTCACTCATTTGTGTCAGCATCTCATAGTTCATTCCAGATTGATATCTCCATTTTCACCATCTTCTCATTTTGATCACAAGCCTTGTCCAGTGTTGAATTGTTTCTTGTAGCCATCTCTAGAATTTTTTGTAGCATCGACTCACATTCCTTAATCCACCTGTCCTTTTCTTTCATTTTTCCTTCATCTTCAAATAGCATTGGTAGTCCCTTTTTCGTGGCACCAATCAGTCCTTGTTCATCCCCCTGCAATTCTTCATGGAAGTCTCTGTGTTTTCTTATGAAATGGTTAGTAGTATCAATAGCCACATTATCAGGAACATCCCTTCTATTTATTCTTGGAACTTATCTTTAATTCTACCATCAATTCTCTTATTTTCTTGCTCTACAATATAATATTTTGAATGTGTCCCCCAAAGTTTACTCAATCAAGTAATCAAATTTTCCTCCTCTTTCTGATTACTGCAACAAGCGTATTGTATTTACACTGAGAATATGCACTTGATCCTTCCCATTGATATTTTTTTTGTGAGCTTTCCCCATGAGTTAGCAACTTGGTAGATCCCATTGTGATTCCCATCATATCTTTTAGGTGATCATTTTCTCTTAGTATTCTTTCATTGTTCATCTTGTACATTTCTTTCTCCTTAATTAACATCTGGATTTAGGCCTTATTTAACTTGGCAACATTAATTTCAATCTCTGTTTTAGCCATGGGATCAAATTCTCTAACTTTCAATGTCATAACATGCCCAAAATCCTTTTCAGTATCGATGACAACTGACTTTTTGAGTGGTAGATACAGAGCCCATATCATTAGTGATCCTTCATCAGAATTATATTTGGATCCTGTATATACCTCTATTACCCCTTTAGGGATGAGTTTATGTGTGGCATTATTATTTTTTAGGAAACTATCAAAAACCAAAGTAGAGTTTAAACCTAACCCTAGGAAAATCATAACACCTGCATCTTCCAACAATCTTCTTTCGTTCTCAAGATTCATATCTTCCATCTCTTTCTCCACACTTGACTTCAAATTGTTTAGTAACTGCCCTTCATTACTCAGTGTTATGTTTTCAACTAGCTCCCTTATTATTTTCCCTTTTGTTTGTATAAGAAAGCATTGAATTTTGGAGAGTTCACAAATTCATCATCAGCCACAAATGATCTGTATGCCAATTTCCTTGTGTATGCATATGAACTTTCTTCAACATTTAATTCTCCAGGAGGGCACTTATAGTCTTGAATCTTTAATCTAGAGATTTTTTTGGCTAGGCTTTGAGGCTTATCATCACTAGATGTCTCATCTCAAGAAGATAGCAATTATGCATCTTGTATTCCCTAGTTATATTCATCAACTACCCTTTCTACTTCTTCTTCTAGATTTCTGATTAAATCATCAAATTGATAGGGTATGTGATCATACATGCCTAAATTGATTTTTTGTCTAGCAAAATGAATGCACCCTTCTAGATCAAAACCTTTTTGTGGCAGACCTCTCTTCATGTTATATTGCAATAATTTATCAAGAATCATAGCATATCCCTCTTTTGACAACACAGTAAAATCACCAAAGCATAGTGTGTTGGGCATAAATGCTTATTTTCCAAAAGAACTCAAATTCATGACACTTGAATAATCCATCTGCCTAACAATCTCCAAGCAATTCTATCAGGCACTATTTTGGTTAGAATAAAAGGTGCATCTTCAAATCCATATACTCTTATCATGGTTGCATCTTCTAAAAAATACCAGTTTCCCCAATTGTGGTTAATAGGCCCATTGAAGTCTTTGGGTCTAAGAAACCTTTTTATCTCATCAGATAATGAGTATTCACAATGATGACTGTAGAATTTGTACAATAGTTTCACAAAATACTCCTCAAAATGTACAAAACAAGAGCTAGAAAACCTGCTAGATCCTAGATAGCATTCCATAGCTAAATGGGTAATAACTTACCTTCCCTATCAAACTGTGAAACCCTTAATTTCTCACGCCACATCCCCAATTCCTTTCCATAATACAATACTATATGCATAAAGATTGAATAATGCTTGAAGTGTAAAATAAGAGATCCATTTTTATTGCCATTAATCCCAAATCAAGCCCTTTGAAAATATATGAGGCGCAATCAAATGGTCTAGAGTTATGACACTGGACATCTATTGTGATCACCATGGGCACAATTGATATGTATTCAGGGTCCTCCATCCCTAACACTTGGCATGATAAGAACTATGTGTATCTCATGTAGGGCTCGAACAAGTCAATATGAAATGGGGGTCCATCACTGTCTTCTAGTGGAACTAAATTTCCATCCTTCTTAGATCTGTGTAATGGTAGCCTCCAACCTTTATATATTGTGTCCATCCTGTAGAACTCTATTTCTAATTCCTCATGCATAATTTTTTCGCTACATGCCCCTTCTAGGTTAAAAACTTCACATATTGCAGCCTCTAATATATGTATGAATGGCTTTCCTGATGGGTCACATATGGCTTTGAACTTTGGGTTATAGTCAGCAGCTAATAGTTTAACTAATTCTACATCTAAAAACACGTTTGGGCATACTAAACTTCCTAGGTTGAAATTATGAGAATTACACATGGGCTCAAACTGATTCCTTTGATGGTAGTGAAAAATGAAGAACTCATATCCCCTTATTGAGGTCCATAAATCACCTATGTTCTTGTGTTTATCATCTAACCTCTCTACCTCTGCCCTAAGTTACACAAAACGCCTAGCTTTAGGTCCTGAAACGGGAAACTGATCAATAAGTTCTTGATTTAATTTTCTCTCAGCTACCTCTGGCTCATTTTCAATTTCAATGTTTTTCTTTTTTCCTTTAGGGCGACTACTTTCACCCTATCTCTTTCCTTTTGTTTTCCCTGAGCTCATACTTTCCATTATATTTCCTTAAAATCACATAATTAGAAAATGAAATTGCAGAGAACTCACAAGATTTGTTTGAAGACCTTTGGCTACAAAATTCTCTTGATTTTCATATGCTCTCCCATTTCTCCTACTTCCAATTTTGTAAAAAATATCCTTCAATTATTGTTCTTGAATTCAAGAAATTATCTACTTCATTATGTGTTCATGCTACCATTAATGTTTCAGATCTGAGCATGAGTTTGCCATTTTTTTGAAATACCCACTATTATATCAAAAGGTTATATTGGCAAGAAAATTTAAAACCCTGGGCGATCCTTTCATTTGAGTCAATCCAACATTCATTGAACACACTATAGGTTGAGAATACAATTCATCATTCCCATTGATATCAAATAGTTAATCCTTTAGATTCTTATCATATTCACCAAGAGTTACTTTGACAATCCTTTTGATTTATTTGTATCTTCATCGGCAAGAGAATAAGCATTGCTGAGAGATTTGACAGTTTCCTTGGCATTACAAGTCTCCCCGATGTATCTTCCTTTCATCTCAAGTAAATCAACAGGACTCTCGCTGATGTAACCTCCATCAGCGTGACATAGTGAGTTAGGAAGACATTTCAAACTTGCTCTAATAACATTTGTCTTGCCGATATATTTCCTTGTTCTTCATCAACGAGATAGGATGAGTGTCTCATCGATGGTATTTCATCGGTGAGACATATATTATCGAGCTGACTTAAAAATATCACTTGGATAATGTTTGTCTTGCCGATGAATTTCTTCATCAGCAAGACCACGAGCTGTATCTTCCCGATGTGTATTTTCCTATGAAATCTGATCGACGTGACAATGTTGACCTCTTGCCAATATGTTGAAAACACCTGCATCAGAATGTAATGGCTTATGGATCAGAGAGACTTGCACCAACTCTCGTTGATATGGACTATTTATTAAAATATTTTTCTGAGAGGGATTTTTAGAGATCAAATGGTCAAAACTAATGTGATCATAGGTAATTATGTTATACAAAGTTGATTATATCCATTTTACACTCAAGATATGGATTTCTTTGGGGAATTTATGAGTGTAGATCACTATACAAGTTTCAAAATTTTATAGTTCCAACGAGGGGCACCTAGGAATTCAAAAGTGATGGAGAGGAGCTATGTAATCCTATAGAAATCACTATTGAATCCCATTAGGACTCATACGTCAAGCTGGGTGACTTAGTCCTATTTTAGGGAAATTGTACTGGAACATGTTTTAGACAAAAGGGTACTCAAGAGTGTAGAAACCTCTTTTCAGGCCTAGTAGTGGGACTCATATGTCATTGATGGAAAATTTATTAACTTCCATACTTTAGAAAATTCAAAAGTACAATCTATAGCTCTTGTTCTATACTTCAGCTCCTGACAGGTTTCCAGATCCGAAACTACAGAATTTGACCTATTTATGTTCTCCAAGAATCTTTTAGCGCTTTGATGACTTTGAATGATTTTGAAAAATTGTTGACAAATTTTCACACCTTGCTCTTTCAAAAATCTGCACACAAGACCTGCAAAACACATGCAAAGAGGGGGAAAAGAGTTAAGGGTTAGTAAATAGGGGTTTTCCTTGGTCAAACCCTATTTTGGTACAATTAAACCCTTGAAAATGAAATGAAATGAAAAGAGAATGATGAATGAACAACATGCAATGCTACAACTCACCAAACCATTGAAGTAGAAATCTGAAGACATGCAAGTAGAAGCTCTAATGGATGTATACTTGAAGATGCCTAAAATTCTTAAGTGAATGATGGATAATTGATGGAATGCTTGAGTGAATGAATGAGTGAATGGGGCTGAAATGAGAGCAAAAACCCTATATTTATACTTGATTATGCAAAATTTCCCCAAAAAAACACATCATAGGCCAACCTTAGGTCTTAGAAAATAATATCCTACTAGAATTTTGAAATAATTTTTATTTTTGAGCCAAAGGGGACTCTTTCACCTCTAGTGGCAAATGGGTCCCACTTAGGCATTTTAAGTAGGTGTCAAAAATTAAGATGCATTAAATTATGTTTAATGGGATTATTCTAAAAAATATAATTAAGGCATGCAAGTGTATAATGGGGCAATTAAGCATAAGAA
>VDFB02047230.1:117874414-118135087 GCA_007258455.2 Sequoia sempervirens
AAGCTTGAGGATGATAAGAAGAAGTATTGAAATGAGTTGGCTTGTTGTTTCCTTCTGGTTTGCAAATGAAACAATGTGATTTTTGATGAAAAGAGAGAAATTTCAGTTGCATATTCAATTTGATCTTCTCCTGATTCAATTGGGTCAGATGATGGTGCAGGAGCACCTAGGTCATCAAATACTTTTCAATTTTGCAAAAGGGATGAGTGTTCAAATTTGTATTTAGTCAATCAAAAGAGGTCATGGAAAAATGATCTAAAGCATGTTCAAGGTCATATGAGGTCTTATTTGAATGTATTTAAGGTTATGGGTAAGTTCTAGGTGGTCAAAGTGGGAAAATGCGAAAAAATGCAATAATGTAATATTGTTAAAAGTTGTTAAATTGACAAAAACAAGGAAATTAGGAATATTAAGGGTTAAAAGGGGTAGTTTCAACCGATGGAAAGACAGTTATGGAAAAGGAAATATCTTTAAAAGGCATGTAAAGGAAAAAAAAAGTAGAAGTTTGTGTTCTTGTAATTAGATTTTGAAATAAAAATTCCTTGTCTCTGAGTTTGCAACATTACTCTGGATTGTTTTGTTTTCTTGTGTTGGTAATTTAGGAACACCCAAAGTTAAATCATAGTGTGAATACATGTAAAGAGGAGTTAGTTTCCAATTTCAAGAGTTGTACTTGGTTAGTTTTGGGAAACAAAAGAATAAGAGGAAGTTTTCAGTGCCCGATAGAGTCCTTTTAGAAGCAAGTTTGAGAGTCCAATAGGGTTTTCCTTCACTACTCCACCAATGTAGGTCAAGTAAATTGGTGGAGTAGGTTAATGTTAGGATTTTTTGCATGTTTTGATGATTGTAAGTGTAGGGAAAAGAAAGAATACCATGGTGGAGTTGCTGCTACATTGGAAAATAAAGGATTTTCCTACACAAAGTGATGCTACAGTCATGGGTCATGAATAAATAAAGTGTGCAGAGGCTTGGAAATGATGTAAAATGTCTTGGAAGAAATAAAAAATCATGTTCCAGGTGGTGGCCAGATAAATAGAGGTTTACAAGACTATTTTTCACAAAAACCTCCTTGATTTGTGCTTTTACACCCTATAAACAAGGGTTTATTGGATCAGAACATTTTCATGGTTTTCAATCCCTATAAATGGTGAAATATTGAGTTATAAGACATGCTTGAAGACTGTTTTGAGGTTTTGAGTGATTTGGAATGGTTTTGAAGGGGTCTCCTTTGTAAAACAGGCCTAATCTACTAGACTTTCTTCAAAGGACAGTATGAAATCTAATGATTTTCTTTATGTCAACGGTGCTGTCATAATAGTGGTTTACAATTCCTGAGAGGAATGAATTTTAGCTGAAATCACATAGTTTTAGAAAATATAATGATTTAATCCTTAAAAAGTTCCATTTTAAGGATTCCAATTGAAGAGGGTTTGATCAAATCACCTTAGATCAAACCCCCTTGGATAGAACCTCACTAGTTTTAAACCATACCTATAAATGCGTCTCCTTTACACACCTATCAAAATGTTGATAAAAAATCACTTTTGATTTAGCTTTTGGGGAATCAAATGAATTCATTTAAAATTTATTTTAAATGATTATGGTATTCCTCAGAACAAGCTATCCAATGAATATAATTTTAATATGTTTTGGTTTTGTTATGTATGTGTTTTTTAAGTTTTATTAAACATAGGTTTTTCATCAAAAATAAATTTATTTGTTCTTCACATGTGTAAAAATAGAAGATTATCAAAAAATAAAAATAAAAAATATGAGTGCACCAGATATTGAAGTCCTTGATCCAACAAAAAAAATTAAATTAAAATTTGACATATATAAAAAAAGTTACGCGTTATACGGTCGCGCTGTGTCTGAATTGTAATTCGTTTGACTTTGAAACTTGATTAAGGAAAAAATATTCAATAAAAAACTATCTAACCAAGTGGAAGCAGTAGATATCAGAGTTACAAATCTAAATTTGAAAGAATTAGAATTTTATCCTTTATGGAAAAAAATTTATGCGTTATATGGTGTGCGTCACTTTTTAAAAATGTTGTTTTCTAAAAAAAATGAATTTTCGTGGGAGATAGAAAAAGAAGTGTAATTTAATTCCAAAAATTTTGAAAAAAATATTTTTAGAATCTACAGACAAAATTTGATGAGACTCTAGTTTGCACCATCTTCAAATTCCTCACAGTTTAGCCGATATAGGTGCCCGAATGTGAAGATTTAGTTAAAAATAATAATTTCAGTGTCCAGTTTGGCCAAAAACTGTAAACCACTATTATGGGATCACCCTCAAACGTCTAAGAACTTTGATATGTTGTGATGTGCTGGAAAGTGTTTCTAAATGTGCATTGAGTTTTTTAATAAGCTCTGAGCTAAGAATGTAACTACCCGATTCAATGGTTGATAGACCTACTAGAGGAATATGATATTGTCTGATAAAAAAAAGATGTTTGTTTAAATAGTGGAAAGGATGATATTGAG
Source organism: Sequoia sempervirens (assembly GCA_007258455.2). NCBI lineage: Eukaryota > Viridiplantae > Streptophyta > Pinopsida > Cupressales > Cupressaceae > Sequoia > Sequoia sempervirens. Next base: position 117,876,905 of record VDFB02047230.1, read on the forward strand.
TGCTTGGTTACTATAAAACTAATGATATGGTTGATGTTACTAAATTTGGTTAAGGTGTATAAGATAGGTTTGGTGACTTTGATGGTTGGATGGGTGAGTATTATGAAGCCTTTTGAGAAAATTGGTGATTAACCACAAGATAATAATCAAGATTTTGTTGTAGCATGAGTTTGTAACCTGTAAATAGACTACTGTAGTCAAAATATGGTGAGCATAGTGCTTGATAATGGAATAGTAATAGTGAGGTATGGTTTAGTTGATTTGTTTCCTTGGTGAATAAATGAAAGGATGAATTGTTCAAGTGTCAATAATTAGGTTCTTTTTTATGGTGGTTGAGAATGATATGAATCTAATTGCTTAAGTCAAAGTTTTCTTTAATATGGTTTTTTCTTTGGATGAGTCAATTGGAATACTGGTTAGTGGAATGATGAATGATGGCCTATGGAATGCCTAAGAGAATTTGAGTGGATTTTGGTTGAATGAAAAGTAGATTTCTGATGAAATTATATTTGATCTTATCCCGATTCTATTTGGGATTGAAATCCCTTGAAGAAATGATGTTGATGGTGTTTTTTGGATGCTCTGAATCAGATGTACCCTAATGATTGAGTTTTTTGATATGATGCTCTGCATCACTAACTACCTTGTCTATGTTATTGCTTACTATTATGGTTTCATAGATTTTTTCCAAGCATACATAGTTTGTTGTGTTGGTGCACCTTTGCAAGCACATGCCTCCATGTGAAGTAATTGCATTGTGTTGCTTATGCTGACTTTCTAAACAACTATACTATACAGTTGAAATTTTGTCATCAATCAACATCTAGTTATTAGTTATGGAATTTGAAGTAAAGCTTTGAGTTTGAATGATGTGTAATGCAACGTAACCAACAATATGAATATAAACTACACAAATCTATTAAGTAGAATTGGTTAGTTAAGTTCTCTTTATTCTATTACCTCCATGTATGTTTGAGTGAATCCACTGGCACTAGGAGGTGTTTGCTTGAAATCGCCAATATTAGCCTGTTGAACTTCCAAAATCACATGTATTAAAATACCATTCGTAAAAAAATGCTATTAACATGTAATAAATTTATAATTGTTTACTAGTTACATACCCCACTGATAGGTGTACTATAGAAATAAGTAGGTGGAGGACCGGTGTATCCAGTCTCAACACTGTGACCCTGCAATTTTATTAAAATAATAAAACTAAATTAGTTAATCATGCATTTCAAAATTGAAATTTAATAAATTAAATTCAATGAACATGCTGACTTTTACCTGACTATCAATGCCATATGCACGATGTAAAATGTCAGTCATCCTCTCCATCCCTATAGCAGCATACAGATCCTATGTAGCAGCATATGGATCCTGTGTAGTAGCATACAGATCCTACGTAGCAGCCTCTTGAGTGTCGGTGGGGTCATATGAACAAGTCGCCCTGCAAGATTGACACACATGGGTTCAAAGGCCACCACCTAAAGAATCCTCTGGATGGCCTTGTATAATAGGGATAGTATGATGGATGAAACTCTGATTCAAAGTGTTGATCGCCTCCAATGTCTCTACATTATCACTCTCCTTTGCAACAACAGGCATAACAATGTGCTCATGAGGCAGCCTAGCGAGAGGTCATCTCCCTTTCCACATAGGATCTGGCTGTGCACTGAGCCTATCCTTAGCTGAACTCCCACCTCTCCTCTGGAACTCCCTCATATCAAAATAATTTTGGATTTGGTTTAATAGAAACTCACTATATAGTTTCCTAAGAAAATATTGGGGGACTTCACAATTGTTGCACAGTGGGTAATCAAAGACCAAGTACCACCTATCATAAAAACGGTCCCTAATCTCTTGGTGGTGGCACCAATGAATAGGAAACCTCTTTGCATTGAGGCTACAATTTTTATTTGTTCTAGGGTCAGTGAATAAAGAGCACAAACCACCTTTAGTAATTTTTAAATCTTTTACTTGTTTATATGATAGTTTATCTACATAATACCCTAGCTTCCTCCCTCCTATCTTTCCATCTCATTATTTGTTGGGTTATTCAATCTACATTTTTTAACATCTCTTTCACTGAATTTTCTAGTGTCATTCTTTCTCCGATTGAAGTATTTGGATCACTCAACCTACTAATAAGATCTTAAATTTGTTTTTTGTTGTTTTCAATTTCACTCAAATTTTGTTGAGTGCCAGGAGGGTGTTCAGTGATTGGTGGAGGAGGTTGATTTTGTTGAAGAGGATTTTCTTGTTCTTCTTGTTGAGGATTTTCAAGATTTCAAGATTATTTGCATCTCCTACAATTTTTTTTAAAAAATCAAATCTAACCTAAAACAAACAAAATCAACTTGAAACTAAGAAATTCAAAACAAATAGCAAACAATACATACCTCCTGCACTTGTTCATCATCATGGTGCCATCTTTGCAAATGAAAAGCAACTATTGTTGATGAATATTGTAGAATGCCTCCTCCAAGACTGCGAGCACGAAAATGAGGGTTTTTGGCCGCGAGAAGATTAGAAAAATAGAGAAGAGAAAATGAATAGCTTTGACTTCTTTTTTTTGTCTTTTAAAATAACATAACATAGGCCCATTATAACGCACTCACGTTATGTCATTTTAAATCTATTTTTGAAGTTGTCCACAACAGTGTAACCCAACTTCATGCACCTGCCCATATCTTCAATCCGTTTGTCACAAGTGTTGTTTTCATGAGATGAAAGAAGTCCCATTATAAGGTCAATTAGAAAAGGAGTATCTGCAAAGAATTCCATTGCAGCTTCATATTGACTTGTATCATTCCCTTGATCATCTATTCCTTTGGGCTACTCCTCACATGGATGAAATAGTGCCACAATATTTGCATACTCTACAGAATCATCAAATAATTCTTTCTCTCCAAAAAAAAAAAATGTTTCCTGAGTATCCATGCATTCATCATGTGGAACATGAATAGTTGACTCTTCACTTATATTTTCAGGTACACAACATGTCACCATAGGAAAGTCAATACAATCATCCACATTCTTTTGGATATCCATGTTACATCCAAAACCAACATGATGGTCATGAACTTCTTTATCATGAGATCCATTGTCACATTTAGATTCCAACAAATCTTAGGCATCCTCTTGATATTTATCAAGCACAATTTTCTCAATCACATGTTGATGGATTGTTTCATTAGTGTTTTTTTCTTCCCATCCCCCATTTAGTTGGGGAATTAGCAAATTAGGGGTGACATTTTCAAAGGAAAAGTTACCAATGAAGTTACAAATTAGGGGTGAAATTTTCTAAATAAGCTATCATATCTTCTTCTACTTTAGACCAATTTCTCATAGTAATGGTGTTAGCAAACACTCTAAAGTGGGGGCATACATCAACACTCATGTTTCACTATGCGATTTTTTTTCTTGCGATACTTACTTTTCTTAGTGGTGTCATTGGGCTTGATTCCCTCCAAGATCATGATATTTCTTTTCACTTTTCTTCTCTTGGAAACATTAGATACAATGTTCCCCAAGATGATACATTGCATTTATCCTCTCTTGGAAAGATTAGGCACAATGTTCTCTAAGATGAAAACTTACACGAACAAAGAAAACTCCCCTTTAACAAAATCTTTACATGACATTCAAAAGCATTTACAAAAAACATTTCCATTGTGGTACCTTATTAAAGTTATAAGGAGGTATAACTTTAGTATGGTTTGAGCGGGAAGCCCAATCTGAGGCATGATTTTCCCCATAGCCATTTGCATGTGTGTGAGTGCATACTAGCCATGAGTGTATGTTTCTCACCTTTTTGGACTTCTCACCTGGTGGACAACCATGAGTTTCGTTGCCTTAGAGTGATTATGCATTTTCAGAAAAATAGCCTAGATCTAATCCACAATGTGTTGGAAAAATGGTCGAAGCTTGATCCACCTTTTTATTTTTGCTTATTTTTGTACTTCTCTTCCTTCTGGAAATTGCCATTGCATGATCACATATCTCGTTTTGCTGCAAATCATTCACCTTGTGTGTGTCCTTTTGTGCTTATGTTGGTTTGACTTAGGATCTTGGATCTTGGGGGCTTGACCATTGCCTTGATCTTTGTCATCCTTTGTTGAATGCATTAGTACAATTGGACCCATCTTGAATGTATACTTTAGTGTGAGCTTGAAGTAGGTTCATCCTCTAACTAAAGTGGGGACTAAATGTAGCATAGAAAAAAGTATGTCTTTTCCTTGCTTGATTCAGGAATAATTAATGATAAATTAGACTTAGTGTTGCCTTGATTTAGTGTTGTAATGTGGTCAACACATTCACATTAGGTCTTGAACCCTTGTGAATTAATAATAATTTTATCATGCCTTGCAAAAGTGTTTTAAAATGTTGTAACACACTTTCACAATTTTCTAGGACCTTATTAATATATTTCACCTAAATAACCTCTTTTTATCACCTTCCAAGATTTATTTCAAAGTGTTGTAACAAAATTTTACACTTTTCTAATCTTGTCATTAATAATTATACCTTTCTTATTCTTTAATTGGCCCCATTTTGCACTTGGAGGCCTTACTTAAGTGTATTTTTGAGAATAAACCCAATAAACATCATTTAAAATACTTAATTTCTGACACCCACTTAAAATGCCTTGAGTGGGACCCATTCACCATTCTGGGACTCATACACCACTACTAGGGGATGAGTCTCATTTAGCTCCAAAAAAAAAAATCAAAATTCTGGCAAGTTTTTATTTTCTAAGACCTAAGGTCAACTTGTGATGTAATATCTTGGGGAATTGGGTATGTGCAGGATCATGATGGGCCAAAAAGTGGCAATATGATGGGTATGTGGCTGATGACTTTTTTTTATGCAAAATTGATGAAATGAAAAGGGTTTTTAAAGGAGATTCTCAGCTTTCCACCAATATAAATTATGTTTTACTTTGAATTTAATAAATAATTATTACTCATTTTCTATTTGAATTACGACTAAAGTCCTGATTGATAGGCTGATTGAAAAACATCTATAGCTTTCAAACAGTATCACATTTTTGAATCCAAAACATGTGTCACATTCTATGCTTTGCATACTATAGGATTAAAAAAAAAAAAAATTCAAGAAGTTTTGACCAACTTAAGGTGGTCAGACATATGAGTTTTTTATATTTTTACAGTTGTAATAAAAATTCATAATTAATTATTTACTTGGAAAAAAATTATAAAAAAATATACATCACATCCAGACATGAGTCCTCTACTTATATCTTAAATATTATAAAAAAATATTATCATTTTCTTGTGGTTAGGGTGGTCAGACAGACACCTACTTTTTTTTTCGCTAAAATTTAAGTACTACTACATTGAAATTTCAAATTTTCACCAATACATTTTATTTTTTTAAAAATAAACCTAGTAGTTTAGAAACTACATTCAATTTTCTATAGATTCTATTTTTACATATTTTTGAAATAATATAGACAACTTATTCAAATTTTTACGTCAAGTTGCATAACTCTAATTTTTCTAAATTTTTTTGCCACTCAAGGGCCTATTTTTTGTAGATTCATATACCCATTTGGCTGAAATAGGCTCTAGTACAATTTTCCAAATCTGGGACTAATTCACCTAGAATGGCATGTGAGTCTTAGTAGGTCAAAATTTTAGGATCAACAACATTTCCAATCTTCAACACATTTCCAAGTGAACACTTTCTATTTTTTTTTCCTATTTTGTTTTACTTACATTTCTATTTATCTTTTTAGGTATTTTTCCATACTATGTTTTGTTTTCAAACACTTTTCATTTCTTAAGTCTATCATTAGTGGTAATCCTCTTATATTTTTTTAGCCCTTAGGACATTCTCTTTTGATAGATTCCAATCTTCTTTGCATTGAAATATCAAGGGTTTTTCCTTGAATGTGAGCATGGTGAAATTGGATCCATCTTCCTTCATTCCCCTTTTGGCGTGAACAAGGAAGTTGCACATCCTTTTTTGGTGTCCACAAACACTAGGAATAATCTACAACCAAAACATACACCTTCAACATCCCTCCCATTACCTAATCTAATATTTCCTATTGCTACTCATTTGACCACAAACAATGGAAAGGAATATAATCTTGTTGAACACCTTAAGAATACTCTTGCTAAGATTTTTGTATATGAACTTCTTCAAACATCACCTAGCTAGCATAACATGCTTCAAGAGGCTTTACACAAGTTATGATTCCTTCTAACACTGGTTCAAATGATGTAGTAGTGCTAGTTCAAGGAATGAATGAGATGAACTTGGATATTGTTTCCCACCAAAGTGAGCTACCTCCTTTGGAAGTGCAAAAACAAAACAAAGGTTTCATGATAATTGTTGACGTTAATCAAGTAGCAATAAAGAGAACTCTTTTTGAAAATGGCTTATCCCTTAACATGTGTAGTGTTTTCCTCCTACAATGATTTAACAACTAGGCATTTGCAGCTGTGATTTAGAGATTGGACATCTAAAATGAATAGTTATCCGATCATCATGAAGTTGCATTTAACTTGTCAACCTAAGGACGTGAACTTGAAATGGGTTAGGACAATATGTGCACTAGGAAGTCAAAGTAGCCATTTTCATTCTACAACTAAGAAAGATGCAATGCTAAAAGTAAATTGCTTGGAAAGGAATAGTATAAATATTGAACATCAACCAACAACTATACAAAGCCTGAAATGCATGACAAAAATGAAAATATGAACAACATAGAGAAAACCACACTTTTTGCTTTGGCTGCAGGAATAGTCATAGAATGGAATTCTAGTGACTGTAGGAATAGTCAGTGCCAGATTCTTAATTAATTACTAAACAAAAAGTAACAAATAGGCTAAACTAAGATAAGGAAAAATTTCACACCAAGTGGGCCCCCTTGGATTAGTATCCTCTACTACTAATGAAAAACAAGATGCTCAAACTCAAAACTTCATTATATTCATTAGGAAGCATGAGTACAAAAGAGTAGCATAATTGTATCATTGAAAACTAAGAATGAAAGTACAATATTAGAATGCACAACCTTTTGAAAAGGAGCATCTAATCCTTATTTATACTACCAATTAAGCAAGGCAGTCAACTCCATGAACTAGGAGGATGCCAATTTAAGGAAAGCAGAGAAAATGGAGAGGCATTTACATGCGTGCATGGAATTTGGTCAAACATGTCCACAGATTTAGCACAACAGTAATGCCAATATTTTCTCAATAGCATTAAAGTCCATGACAAGGTGGTTACATTCGATTTGCATGGGGAATCTCCTATTGTCGACCTCCTTTGACCTTTGAACAATTCCCTTGCTGGACGTTATGGTGCATGCCTGGCTGGCAGTGTCTTTCTTAATTTAGTATCTTCAAATTATTTATGCATGGTAATGTTAGCACACACAATAATTGCATATCTATAACTACCTTAACAAATATTCATTAATCACATGCATAATTGATATAGATAGTCCATATAATATGCCACTGTCATCAAAGATTTGCAAAAATAAGATTAGGCCCAATGTCTAAAGTTATGAGGAAATATCATAAAAAAATATCAATACTTAACATCAAGATGCATGATAACTTTAGCAAAAAAATTATAAATTCTACCCAAAATTAGACCATAAACTAGGCTCATCACTCCCCCCAACCTAAGGTTTTGTTGCTCTTCCAGTAGGGGAAGGGTTGTTCTTCAGCTTGATCAATGCTCTGAAATTTGTAACTGACAACTGCACTACATCATTGTTTGTTGTTCATGAATTAGGGTCACAATAAAATCCTCCCAATTTGTCCAATTTGCTCAATCTACGTCTCTCTGCAGCAATACCATGGTTATAAAACTTGTAACTTGGCACGGGCCAAATCGGGAGGGGTGGCTGAAAAGCCATGGGAAGCCAAACTTGTTCCTTTGTTCTTCCAACCTATATATATATATCTATCAATTATCTTAAATGCTACAACATAGTTCTGGATGGAATGAGGCTCAGCCTATTTTAGCTCATCAATTAGGTTGTTCCATCTTTATGAGAGGTATCTCTTCATGGTTTCCTCTTTTGATTTTTCCTTTACCTCATATTCACTATAAACTGCTTCTATCCAAGGCATAATCCTATTACCATAGCTAGGTCTGAAAAGCATTCTATGCCATTACCTATAAATATCCCTTGAATTCCTTGATTCAGCCCTGATGAGTAGAAGGATGTTGGATTCCAATTGCTTATAAGCCCTATATTGTTGTCACCAACTAATCTCATTTTGTACCCAAGACATAAAAGCCCTTAATTGGACATCTCCAAAATAAAACAGTGGATTCCAATCATGGTCTTGAGTCATAGCATAATTATGCAAATAAAACTCACACAACAAATTCTTCATTTCAAGGGAAGCGATTCGATAAGAATTGAAAATTTCAACAGGGTCTCATAGAAGGGTTCAAACCTGAGACAATTCTTCCCAACTTAAAATAAATATATTTCTCCTTCAAGTGTAGATGATAGACCCTTGGAGGGGCACTGCACTCTAAAATCTGTGGTTCAAAGGCTGCCATATCATCCACATTCTTCTTCAAGGTGACAATTTTTGCAACCTTGTCTTCAATCTCCTCATCTTTCTTTTGAATTTCCTTCTTTAATATGTGCTTCTCCTCCTTCCATTCTTCTTCTCTTCTTTGAATCTCTTTCCATAAATGAATAGATACCATGTGCATTGAGAAATAAGGGGTTTTATGCATTCCTACCAGCATTTTCCCTGGCACTGATGCTTGCTCTCCATATAGTACTAACTACAAGGATTCAGGCTGTCTCATCAATTTTGGTTGCAGGGGTACTGCTTGATCTTGTTTTTGTTGTTGTTGCAATGAATCTTATTGTAGGATCTCTTGTTGTAGGAAATCCTAATTTTCCTCATACCCTTGATTCTCTACTTGTTCTGCAATGTCAGCAAGATCTACCAATGTTATGATTGCTATCATCTTAAATACATCCTCTTCCTCGATATTCACCTACCCCATTGGAGCTTCTATGTCTCCCTGTGATATTTCTCTAAACTAAGGGCTTTCTTGTAGAGGCATACCAAAGGATGGCCCAACTGGTTTTGATTTTCTAGGAGGGCTCTCATGTTTTTCTTTGGCTACAAGATGAATAGTGTCAATCTTCCACTTCCTAGAGATTGGTACTTCTTTCTTTGTCGGATGCTTTTTAGCTTTTAATTTATTCATTTTTTCCTTTCTTTTATGTTCTTGAGTTTTGATTAGAATTCCAAGTGGAACATCATCATCAAAATTTGGAGGAAAACTTTCTTTATCTAAGTGCTTTGTTCTAGAAGAGTTGATTTATATGGTTTCCTCTACTACAGGAGGGTTTACACTAGGTCATGTGCCAGAGGTTGAAGCACCAAGAGTGGCTTCAACCATGCTCAATCTCTTGCTAGACCTATGGGGTTGAGGTAAAACCCTAGGTTGCAAGTGCTTAGGTCTAATTTGATCAATTTTTATGAATTCTTCCCAGGTCATTACAAATACATCATGCAAAGAATTCTCAACTAGCAATTTAATCAAACAATGGTTGGAAATGGAATTATTCCTACCTTTTTGAGTCTTGATCGCCATGATTTAAAGAAGGTGCATAGCATGTTTGGAACATTCATCCTCTTCCCGTGTCTCATGTGATTCAAGAGTTTAAAATGCATGCAATGCAAAATTGACTAGAGTCCTTCATAGGTGATATATTTTATGACATAGACAACTATCTACTTCCATGGATGAGGAAGAGAGGTTCTCTTCACCCCTTATTTATCTATGCTCAATGGAGGGTCTCTTGGTTCTATAAATTTGGCCTTGGCTGACTTGCCATCTCTGGAAGCAGGGTAATCTCCACCATCAATAGGTAACCATGTAACTTCTACAATTTTGTATTCAATAGCCAATACTTCCAACCCTTTTACCATGGCTTTCCCTTTAGACAATGTCTGGATGAATTCTAGTGCAATTCCTTCATCAAAATAATCTAGCTTCATGAAATAATCAAAGAACCAAAGTTTCTGAATTCAACTAGGTAGGGTGCATCCTACATTAATATATCATGCACCATGGGTTCATTTCGAATTAACCCACCTCCCATTGTATGCAATCAAACAATCACTTTGTGGTTTCCTTCATGCAATTCTCGTGTGAAAATAAAATTCACCTTCCTGCAACACTTGCTAAATTTCCAATGCCAATATCGACTAAATTTTCCCTTTTACCTTTTGTTTGTAGCTTGAGATTGTGACAGAGTTAATAATGGCAAGGAAAGAGTAATAAAGGAAACCTATGATGTAGAGAAATGGTGGCGATAGTTCATGTCACTCCACACATGTGAGTCATCCTCTCACTCATATTTAAAATCAGCTCGATTTAAATTTTGCTAACATAGACAAGGATAGACTGACATGTGGGAAAAGTATTCACATCTTTTTCCTCCCCTCCAACTTAAATTTGGGTATGTGTCCTCACATGCAAAATGATGATTCGATAGGGGTAGGAAATAATGGCATGCTATGGTGAATGTCCATATTAACGTACAACAATTAAATGAATGCACTAAAAGAGAATTAAGATATAGCAATGAATGCACACATACCTGAACGTGTGGAGGATTCATTGCAAAGATTGTAGAAAAAATATTGTTCACCTTTTTAGGAAATAAGTTGAGCAATTAATGAAAATGAGGTGGGATGAGGTGGAGTGGAATGAAGTGATGTGATGGAAGACAGAGAAAGGTGGAAATGGATGGGATGATGGGTGGATGGGTGAAGAAATGGACTCCCACAGAAGTGAAAGTCCTTATTATGACAAGTGCATACCTTAATTAGCCAGAAGGAGGGACACTAGGTCAATTTACTTTGGCTGCAGGAAGCTCGTGTGTTGTATGTTGAGCGAATTGCTATAGGAACTCCTCCTTGGAAGTTGGCTTGCGATACAATCTAAAGCAATGACCATTGACAATCAACTTGAATCTGACTGGGTCAATAGTAGTGAGATGAACAACACCATTAGGGAATACTTCAACAACCTCATATTGTCCTAACCACCTCTTATGTAATTTTCCAGCATTGTCTTGATATCTGGAATCATAAAGCTATGCCAAGTCTCCTAGTTGGAAGTTCTTGTCCTTGATAAATTTATCATGCCACCTAATTCTCTAATTCTACACTACCTTTGTGTGATGCAAGATTGCTCGCCTCATCTCATCCAAAGAATTTAGCTGCAAGATTCTTTCTCTTTCTGCCTTAGAGATATCCATCCCCAAATCTACTATAGTCCTAAGAGTGTTATGTTCAAATTCAATGGGCATCATGGTTTTTCTTCGTTACAACTCAAATGGAGTGAAGCCTATAGCTATTTTCTAGGTAGTTCTATAGGCCCAAAACACTTCTAGTAATTTGTTTTCCTAGTCCTTTCTATGGATAACTATAGGTTTGGTCATAGTAGCTTCAATTTCTCGATTGGTCACCTCAACTTGGCCATTGGCCTGGGGGTGATAAGGAGTATACTTCCTATTTCTAATGTTTTACTCATTAACTAGTGTTGTAGCAAGGGTTGATGTGAATTAAGTCCCTTGATCAGTTACTCTCTCTTGGAACTCCATACCTTGTGAAAATCTCATCATAAAGAAATTTTGCAACCTTTTTATCTCCTGCATGCTTGATGGCCTTAACTTCTACCCACTTTGTTACATAATCAATGCATACCAAGATATAAGACTTACCATTTGATGGAAGGTCAATGGGTCCTACAAAATAAAATCCTAACTTGTCAAAGGGAGTGATTACTACTTGAGGGCAGAGTGGCATCTCATCAGATCTGGTTGGTCTACCAATTCTTTAGCATCTATCACATTTTCTGCTATACCTTCCTGCATGCTTGTAGAGTGTTGGCTAGTAATATCCTGTGTTCAAAATCTTCATTGTTGTCCTCTTGGATGAAAAATTTCCTCCATATGGTTCATTGTTGAATGCATGCAAAGTGTCATATGTCTCATCTTCTCTCACACATCTCCTCATCACATGGTTTGGTCTAATATAAAACAAACATCAAAAAATCCATGAGAAAGGAAAACATTTTTCAATGAGCGCTCTTCTCTCTTTTGGAGAGAAGTGAGGAGGAACTCTACCTGTGACCAAATTGTTAGCTATGTAAGCATATCACGGTGTTTGTACACTGATGGAGAATAAATGATCATTAGAGAAAGAGTCATCTATGGCTTGATTGTCTTCTAATGTAGTCATCCTTGAAAGACATTCTGCAACAACATTGGTCTTCCCTAGCTTATCCACAATGGTTATGTCAAACTCCTACATCAACAATAACCATCTTGCTAGGCTACCTATGATTAGAGGTTTTATTCATGAGATATCTAATGGCTACATGATCAGTGTGCACAAATATTTGGTAGCCTATTATGTAATGTCTGAATTTGTTTAGGGCATAGATCACTACCAACAATTCTTTCTTTGTCACTATATAGTTGAATTAAACTCCTTGCAAATTTTTGTTGACAAAATAAATGGAATTTTAAATAGCTCCTTATTTTTGTCCTAAGACTATTGCTATGGCATGATATGATGCATCTGTATGGATGTGGAAAGGAAGATCCCAATTATTCCCTTTGATACAGAAGCATGAGTCAAGGCTACCTTCAGATCAAAAAATTCCTTGTCGCAATCTTCAATCCACTAAAATTCAACATCTTTAGTGAGAAGAGTATACAATGGTGTTGCTATTTTGCTAAAATCCTTTATGAAATTCCTATAATATCCTGCATGGCCCAAGAAAATACTAACATCCTTTTGTTTTGTAGGTGTGAGAAGATTTGTGATTACCTCAATCTTTGCAGGATCTACTTGAATTCCTTTATGAGAGATGCAGTGCCCAAGAACTACACCTTCCTGCATCATCATGAAATTTTTTTCACTATTTAAAGAGATATTGTGATATTCACATCTCTGTAGGACTTTCTTGAGCTTCTCCAATGCTTCATTGAAATCAGCACAATAGATGGTGAAATCATCCATATAAATTTCCATGCAATCATGAGAAATGTTTGAAAATATGCTAGTGGCTTCCCTCTGAAAAGTTGCAGGTTCATTGCATAATCCAAATTATGGGAGTAATGAGTAGGAATAGGTCCCCCATGGACAAGTAAAGGTGGTCTTCTTCTAGTCCTCTGGTGCAATTTGGATTTGGTTGTAGCCGCTGAATCCATCTAGAAAAGAAAATTATCGCTTTCCTGCAAGTGAGTCCAGAACTTGATCTATGAAAGGTAAGGGAAAATGGTCCTTTTTCATGGCAGCATTAAGTTCCTTGTAATCAACACAAACTCGCAATTTCCCTCCTTTTTTAGAAACAATTACTAATGGAGACATCCACTGGCTATCTAAAATGGGGTAGATAAATCCTACATCTAGCAATTTTTGTAGTTCTCCTTTGACAATTTCTCTTAGTGCAGGATTAATTCTTCTTTGTGGTTGCCTCACTGGGGTGCAATCATCTGTGATGTAAATTATGTGAGTGCAAAGCTTAGGATCCAATCCCTTTATCTCATGATAGTCCCACAAAAATGCATTATGATGTGTCCTCAATAAGTTTTCCAATAACAATTGTTGTTCTTCACTTAGTTTGTTGTCAATATTCAGATGCTTTCCTTTTGACACCTCTACTTGTGTGGTTGACTCTATCATAGCTTCTTCATTAACACATGGTACCTTGAGTTCATACGGTAGCAATTTATGGGACATACCTGTTACTACAGGAAGTCCTTCTATAAGAACAATGGCTATAGGAAGAATGTCTATAGGAATAGTGGCTATAGGAAGACCAGGTAGAAGTGTCTTGACTGGAGTAGTAGAATGAGAAGATGATGCTTCCTCCACTTCACAATGGTTTTGAAGGATGTTAACCAATACTTCATCTTTTTCTTGAAGCTTCATGAAGGAGCTTCTTCCTAGCATCATAAGTTGCACCATAGAATTAACTTCCTTGACCTCTTCACTAACATGTGGCCACACAGGATTATCCTCATCATGGGATGGTTGAGAAAGAGGATAAAGAACAAAATTTTTGGTACTCTTCCCATCAAAAATGGTAATTTCACTTGACCAACATCCAATATATGCATCTACAGTTTCTAACCATGGCCTTCCAAGAATAATGGGATACCCGCCTAGTGTAGCTCTAGGAGAAAGAATCATGAAGTTTGTTGGGTACTCCTAGGAGTCTAAAATTACCACAAGGTCATCCACTATACCATCATGCTTAATAGTAGAACTATCAGCAAGCTATAGGACAATAGGATTAGATCTCATGCTTGCAATGTTTAGTTGGTACATGATATCCTTGGTCATTACATTTATTGTTTCCCCTAAATCAATCAGAGCATTTTTTATTTGAATCTCATTTACAAAAATTGCTACCATAGGACTACCTAGGTCATTGTACTTAGGGATAGTCACTTTTCTAAGCATAATTCTAGCTAGTTGTCCCACCACATGAACTATAGTGGGTTCTTCTTCTTCCTCCCTAGATTTTTGAGGCATGCTTCTTTAATTTCCTTGCAATAGATTGGGGCATCCTTTATGGCCTGAAATAGGGGTATTTGGAAACATATATGCTTTAGTTGATCCAAGATGTCAAAGGTTGTGTCCTCCTTTTCTTCCTTCTTCTTGGAAACTTCCGATATTTGAGGAAATGGTGGTTCTTGTTCAGTCTACTTGGCTTGGACTAGTTTAGGAATTTTAGGTGCACTTGGCTAAATGGGACCATTCAAAGGTTCCACTTCCTCTTCCATAGGAAGTTCAGTGATAATGGGTTTGGAAGGGGCTGGTAAAGTAGTTATTTAATGCAAGTGGACGTCACTTACACTCACAACATATGTAGGGAATTGATTTAAATAAGCAGAGTATGCAGGCTGTTGTTGTGGTTTTTTATTTGGATTGGGTGTGGGCTGAGCTAGTAGCTAAGTAGTTTTAGGTGCATTTGAGCTTGAAATAGTAGGTGGAAGCATTATAGTAGGCTGCTAGGGCTAAGAAGGTGGCTGCATATAACTCGTTGTCTAGGTAGGTCATTGTTGTCCTCCCCTCCATTGATTTGTTTGTTTGCAATTTCTTGGATGTGGTTGTAATGGGGGAAATACTCTACTAACATTTCCTCTACCTCCTCTTGCTTCTTCTTGGCCTGAAGTGTATCCACCTGAGTAGCTAGATTGTTTATAATGTCTTGCTTAAAGTCTTCCAACAAATGCGTAATCTCCATTCTTGAAACTCCACTAGTAGATGCCTTACACATGGAAGATTGGTAAGCTCTCCCTTTCTTTGAAGCTTCCCTAGAGTAGTTCTAGCATATTTTCTTGATATCCTCATAGGGAACTTGGGAGATATCTCCTCCTCCCATCAGGTCCAAGGCATCAGTGCAACTGTCATTAATTTTTCTCAAGAAAATCAACTTTTGTGAGTCTTCATTAAGTGTATGGTGTGGATATTTTTGTAGG
This sequence comes from Sequoia sempervirens, assembly GCA_007258455.2. Taxonomy (NCBI): domain Eukaryota; kingdom Viridiplantae; phylum Streptophyta; class Pinopsida; order Cupressales; family Cupressaceae; genus Sequoia; species Sequoia sempervirens. The sequence continues at coordinate 117,892,446 of VDFB02047230.1, forward strand.
AAAAACATAAACCTTGCAATATAATCCTCTAGGATCTCATCTTCCTTTTGATGCATCCTAAAAATGTCGCCTCCTCTCATGTCACTGCCCTTGCAATACTCCTTGTATTTCTCAAGGAATTTTGTCATGTCCTCCCAAGTTTCCACAATATCTCTACCTAGGCTCATGAACCATCTTAGTGCAACTTCTTTCAAAGTGGTAGGAAATAAGTTAAGCCTATGGGCATCGTTGTTATATTCATAACTCCTGTAGAGTATGTCAAACTCAAACAAGAAGGTATCAGGATCTTTTGTGACAAGTCCATAAAACTTGGGGAGTGTTGAAGCGGGGATATTTTTGATGTTGTCAACTTCATTCTTATGGGAAATGGGGAAAGGAAAAGTTGGTTGGTTAGGTTTTTTCCTATTTGCATCATCCATGCCTTCTTGATGTAGTTCCAAAGTAAAGGGATTTTCAAGCTAATTTTGGTCTTCATAGGAAACTTCAAAGCTAGTCAGATTAGGAAATGCATCAGCAAAGGGGTGTGGATCTTCTTCTTTTCTTCTCTTAATAGGTTCTAATATTCAACTAACTGGAATGGATTAGGATTATTAGGAAGGAATCTCCCATAAGCATCCCTTCTCCTTCCTCTATGCATGCAATATCAACTCACTATCAGCCAACTCACACAAATAATTGGTAAAGAATAAGGGAGGTCATTACTTCCTAAATGAGGGTATACTAAGAACAAATTTTAGAAATACTACATCAAGAAAAACTACCAATGACTCCAAAGAACTTCCAAGTTTGACACCATCCCTGGTAATGGTAACAAAAATGTTGGCCTCCTACAATGATTTAACAATTACACCTTTACAAGCGTGATTGAAAGATTGGACATCTAAATTGAATAGCTATTCAATCATCATTCAAAGGTGCATTTAACTTGTCAACACAAGGACATGAACTTGAAATGGGTCAGCACAGTATGTGCACTAGGAATTCAAAGTAGCCATTTTCATTCTACAACTAAGAAATATGCAATGCTGAAAGTAAAATGCTTGGAAAGGAATAACATAAATACTAAACATAAACCAGCAACTATACTAAGCTTGAAATGCATGACAAAAATGAAAATCTAAACAATAAACAAAAAACTACTATGTCTACTTTGGCTACAGGAACAGTCACCAAATGGAGTTCTAGTGGCTACAGGAATAGTCAGCACCAGATTCTTAACTAATTACTGAAAAAAAGTAACAACTAGGATAACCTAAGCTAAGGATAGATTGCTCACCAAATTCCCCGCCTTGGATGAGTATCCTCTACTACTAACGAAAACTCAGATGATCAAACTCAAAACTTCATTTTATTCATTAAGAAACATGAGTACAAAAGAGTAGCATAATTGTATCACTGAAAACTAAGAATGCAAGTACAATATCAGATTGCACAACCTTCTGAAAAGGAGCATCTAATCCTTATTTATACTACCAAATAATTAGGGCGGTCAACTCCACAAACTAGGAGGACACCAATTTAGGGAAAGTAGAGAAAATGGAGAGGTGATTACGTGCATGCATGGAATATGGTCAGACGTGTCCACAAATTTAGCACAATAGTAACGCCAATATTTTTCTCAACAACATTAAAGTCCACTACAAGGAAGTTACATTTTATTTGCATGGGGAATCTCCTAGTGTCAACCTCATTTGACCTTTGAGCGATTCCCTTGCTGGACGTTATGGTGCATGCCCAGCTAGTAGTTTGCTTCTCAATTTAGTATCTTCAAATTATATCTATATGGTAATGTTAGCATGCACGATAATTGCATATCTATAACAACCTTAAATAACACTCATTAATTCCATGCATAATTAATATAGATAGTCCATATAACATGCCAATGTCATTAAAGATTTGCAGAAATAAGATTAGGCCCAATGTCTAAAGTTCTTAGGAAATATCATAAAAATATCAACACTTAACATTAAGGTCCATGATAACTTCAGCAAGAAATCATAAATTCAACCCAAAATTAAACCATGAACTAGGCTCATCATGTATTATAAACCTTCTTGATAAGCTTAAAGTAGACAAAGGCCAAATTCAACCTAATTATTTATCTATTCACGAGTTTGATGATGTAGGGAAAAAAATGCTTGGAGACATCACATTACGTATTATGGTTGGGGAAGTAACATTACAAACTCCAATCCATGTTATGCCTCACAATATTTCATATAATCTCCTCTTAGGAAAACCATGGATACATGAGATGAATGAGGCTCCTTCTACCCTTCACCGTGTAATGAAGTATGTCTATAACAACAAGTTTTACACAATTAAGGCTGATCTTCAACCTGAAAGTTGTTTGATTGTTGAACGACATGGACAACATCCTTTTGAAGTATTGGAACAAGAAGCAAAAGTGGAAGTCATAAAGGAAGAACACAAGAAGAAAATTGATGATGTCACTAAGCTATTTGAAGATGATTGGGGTTCCTTAGGTTTCACACCAACATTCATGGGAGAATACAAGATCATAAATAAAGATCCTAAAAAGGGAAAAGGAAAAGTGGTAATGTCAATACAAGATTCAATGTAAAATTCAAAAGCATCCACTTCAAACACTTTACAAGAAACAAGTACACAACAAACTTGGATAAAGTTGATTATGAGCAACCGCTGAATCCAAAAGAAATGAAAAATATTTATGGAAGAGGTTATGAACTTATGAAACAACTTGGTTGTATTGGAAAAGGATGTGGTGCTAGAGAACAAGGTATTCATGTCCCTATAGAACCTAATACACAAGAAACAACTCATGGTCTTGGTTATTATTCTTTGATAAAAATCAAACCATCAAATAATCCTTCACTTAATATCAACACTTTAGTATTTTTTCATGTTGAATATATCTTCTGAAAACTTAGGAATGAGATAGAACATGTGTAGACATAATATCCTCTCAAACCGTAGAGCCAAAAATTCCTCTAGAAAGGATACCTGAGGAATAATGAACCAACATATAACTAAACCATTCTAATATATCATTTTGAATAACCTCCATCATAGTGAATGTATGCAAGAAAGATATTGCAAGAATATAATAGTCACACATACTTTTAGAACAAAGATAGTCCTCAATAGCTAGTAATGTATGTTTCTTGATTTAGTGAGATGATGGTAGAATTACCAACATAGAAAGGTATGCTAGCACAACTCCTAAAAAATATAACTTGCTACTTATAATCATATATTTTTTGACACACCTTTTTCATAAATCCTCTTAGTACATCAATGATAAGCTTTACGCAACATAAATAATACCTTTCCAGATATTACATTAGAGAGATTTCAAAATTGATCAAACAACATCACTTGGCTACTATCCTCAATGGAAGAGATAGAATGGTAGATCAAGATTTTCGTCCTCTTTTTGGGGTTTTATGTGTCAATTAGTTTGATTAAGAATTGAATTGATTTTATTATGTAAATGTAAACTATGCCAACTATGCATCTACAAAAGAATGATATGATTTAAGGAGAGTAAATAATTGCAACACAAAAAATTGATAACAAAAAAGTAGTGTAGAGATAAAAGAACCTAACAAGCAAATTTGGGTTGAAATTTCCTAGAAAGTGGTGGTGGTTCCCTACACTAGAGAATTCTACTTTCTAGAATCTATGAACATGTCTCAATAGGTTAAAGTTTTTAAGTTCTTTACTCCTCAACTCAGCTTCAAAAATTCATCTGTTGATGGATAATTCTTCTTTACCTAATTTTTTAAAGTAGGAGACTTGAATGCTTGACCTTGCAATTAGGTCTTCAATATTATGAAAAAACACTTCATATCTTTAACCTAAATATAAGAGAGAGGATAAAGGGTTGTGTTATATAATGGTTAAGCCCTATTTTTCTGATTACACCAACACAATGGTTATTATGATATAAAGAGTTTACTTACTCTTAGTCAAGCAAAAGAAAATGGATAAAAACAAGTGGTGTAACTTACCAATCATATTTTATTTCCTTGGTGTATTGAAGTAATGGTACTCATGTTGGAAATGGAATTACTCTGAGAGGGGGTGTAAATCAGAGAAATATATTTAAAACTTTTTATGACTTGAAATGCAGATTTAAACCCTTTTTGATCTTGAGCAAATAGTGTGACCTTATTTATGCAATGCAAACACTAAATTTTGAAAGATTGTATTAATGAATTAATCAAATATAACAACTAATATCAAAGCATGATGTATATTTTTCATATAATGTTGAATGGACAATTTTTTAATGCTTTTGTTTGCACAAGATACCACACTTATGGCAGAATTTAACATTCACACATTAAACATGATCAAATGAACTTTGATTTAAAGATAACATGAAACTATGGAAAATTTTTAGAGCATTGCATGAACAAATTTCACAAAAGACTGAAAGAAAGATTGTGTAGAATAGGCACAAACCACACAAAATAGAGACATAGAAATTTGATGAGTGGAAAACCCTCTCGGGGTAGAAAAACCACTCCAAAATGCCTTGTAGGATTAATTCCGAACTATTTACAATATTTTCAGAGCACCAACTTAGTAATAATGAGGAGCACCAACTCCAATAGAAAACTGAAGCACCTACTTTAGGTTAGAAGCACCAACTTCTTTTGAAACAAAATCTCATGATAATGCAACCTGTTAGGACTTTATAACTACATAAAATATTTGCAATCACAAAATCACAACAGGATACAAAAATATATTTTCAATAATGCCCACTGCAAAATGTATTTGCATATGACAGAACAAATACCCTCATTGGAAATCTCTATGTAATATATGTATTACAACCAGAGACATAAACAATATAAACCCTATTTTCACCTTTTTCAAATACAAAAGAATATCACTGTAATAAACCCCCATATATTTCTCAACAATACTATGGTCTCATAACTTCTCAGTACACAGTCACAACTCTGAGCCATATATTTATACAATGAACAGAAGACATTTTTCCTTTGTAAAAACCCGTATCCACATTAACCGGGTTTTGTTAAAAATAGTGCAGTTAAATCATGATACCCATAATGGGTTTGAAAGAATAACCAATGAAATTCGATGAATGCCACTTAACTGAAAAACCCTTGAGTATCAACTTGGGTTAAAAGCAACTAAAATTATTTTTCATTAAATATTAATCAACAAATTAGTTGTGTTAAAAATCAACACAAAATATTTCAGGTTGAAAACCAAATACTTGTCATGGCGGCCAAAACATTACCAGCTAGTTGTGAAAACTCCATAATGATCTCACTATGCAGCTCGTCAAACTTCCAACAAACGGATAAGCTCAAAAACCAACTGTATACTGATTTGCTCATTATCCATGGCGGCGCTAGGAAGTTTCTTTAGAGAAAAACCAAAAACAACATAATGAATGCCCTAACTTTCTTCTGAACCAAGACTTTAGAATTCCTTTTCATCATTTGATAAAATTTGAATTATGGGATGAATTTAATCAAACATCAATAATAATCTTTAATCATATGCTACCAAAGAACTGACAGAATAATTAACCAAAACATAATGATTACTATTGACAAAAGCCTAATGACAAATTTTATTTCACTACCATGTGAAATAAAGTCAACTACCTTGAATAATACATAGTAAGCCCAAAAAATGTGATCAGTAAGCATGATGAATACCAATCAATGATAATCGACAACCGTTTAAATGACTTTTATTTAAATCACAAATAAAAGTCTGATGAATCAAACATTATGACCATTGTAACATGGTAAGTCCGACTAAAGGATAAAACAATGTAAATCATATAATATGTAAATATCCTGACTTCTCAAGACAAATCCATGTATGGCTTTAGCTTTATGCCACCAAATATAGCATATAATTGCTATAAGAGGTACAAACCACTTTGCTATATTTGATTTCCCCTTGAAAAATGAATGTTTCCATGTAAACCATCAAAGTGCAAATGTTAGAGTATTGCCTTTGTGAAGGATACACAATCATGTGCCAAAATAACTTGTAGATGCCATTCTATATTCTCATATATGTGATTGTCAAAGTGAACAATTCCACAACATTAACAAAGAAAAACCAGTGATGTAGGAAAAATGAAATGATATCACCTATAACAACCTCCACAATGCTTATGTAATGACCAAAGTCGGCCATGCCAAACAACTTGTATGAAAGAACAACTCCATTAAACAAATATATATCCTCTACACATGAATCCAACAATCAGTACCATAAAACTGAAGATAAACCATCAAATCATTGTCCATATATTAACCACTGAATATGCCAATGAATATGCCAAGTATTGAAACATTAACAACAAAATACACCAAAGAATATGCCAACGCCAAACCACAATGAATATGCTAATGCCAATGCCAAGAACCAACCGTTTTTGACATCAAGGACAAATAGCACAAAAGAGAAGTCAAAAAACTCCCCCTTTGTCCTTGATGGCACAAATTGAGCCATTTGAAATGAAGTGTCAACATCTGAATCAAATATCGATGCCAACCAAAGCCACCAACCAATGTAATACTCATATTTCTCCCCCTTTTTGTCTCAAGAACAAAGGGTAAGTAATGAAATACCAAAAACTGTAACTAAAACAGCTGCAAATGGAGTAAATAAAGCAAAAAATAAACCATGAAAGCAACAAGGAGCTGCTAAGAGAGCTGAAAAACTCCCCCTGAACCAATGATAGAACATTAAGATAGCAGGGATTGAGAGATAACTCCCAATCTAGACCGAAGTCTTTCAAATACCTCTTTAGACAAATGCTTAGTAAAGATATCTGCCACTTGTGCTTGTGTAGGTACATATTGCACATAAACCTCGTTAGCCAAAATTTGTTCCCTCAGAAAATGAAATTTAATTGCAATATGTTTAGTTCTTGAGTGCATAACATGATTCTTTGATAAATTAATTACACTAGAGTTTTCACAAAAAAATGGAAACAGGTTTAGCAACATCAATACCCATGTTGATAGTGTTTGTGCCATCCAGAGAAGCTGAGTGCAACAAGATGTAGTTGCAATGTATTCAACCTCTACTATTGACAATGAAATTGAATCTTGCTTTTTGCTATGCCAAGCAACAAGACAATCATCAAGATAAAATGTTGAACCACTTGTGCTTTTTCTATCATATAGACAACCAGCCCAATCAGCATCAGTAAAATCCATTAATGTAAAGTCATTATTCCTCGGATACCAACGACCAAAATCAAGAGTACCCTAGATATATTTGAATATTCTTTTTATAGTAGTAAGATGGGATTGTTTTGGTGTAGATTGGAATCTAGAAACCATATAAACAACTTGCATTAAATTTGGTCTGGAGGCAGTTAAGTATAAGAAGCTGCCAATCATTGACCTATACTTAGATTGATCAACATTAGGAGAATCATCAATTTTAGACAACTTACAACCAGTCACCATTGGTGTGCTCACTGGACGAAAGTCATCCATTTGAAACCTTTTCAACATTTCTTTGGCTTATTTTGTTTGTGACAAAAATATTCCTTGTTCAAGCTATAAAACTTGGAGGCCAAGAAAGAATGTTAGTTCACCTAACATTGGCATTTCAAATTCTGATTCCATAATCTTTGAAATTTTTTTAGATAAGGCATCATTATTGCAACCAAAGATTATGTCATCTACATATACCTCAACAACTAGAATATCATTACCTTCCTGTTTAATATAAAGATTATTGTCCACACCACCTCTTTTGAATCCATTTGTTGTCAAGTGTGCATCCAAATGGAAATACCAAGCTCTAGGAGCTTGTTTTAGACCATACAAGGCCTTTTTCAACTTGTAAACATGATTAGGCTTATCGTGTACAACAAACCCTTCAGGTTGTTACATGAAAACTTACTCATCCAAATATCCATTTAGAAAAGTAGTTTTGACATCCATTTGATATACTTTAAAATTCTTAAAACAAGAATATGCCAAAAAGATTCTAATGGACTCAATTCTAGAAACAGGTGCATAAGTTTCACCAAAATAAATACCTTCTTGTTGTGCATATCCTTTGCACACAAACCGTGCCTTATTTCTAACCACTTTGCCACATTCATCCAGTTTTTTTTTGAAAACCCATATGCCACCTATGACATTCTTGTCATCAGGTCTAGGGACTAATTCCCAAGTCTTATTCTTTTCAATTTGACTGATTTCTTCCTGCATTGCCTTCAACCAGCAATCAACATTTAAGGCATCAATAATAGTTTTAGGCTCAAATTCAATTATCAAACAAAAAATTTCAGCAATTTGTGCTTGCTCATCAACTTTCTCTCTTCTTCTTGTTAAGACTCTTGCACTTTTATCTCCAATTATTAGATCTTGAGGATGATTCCTCATAACAATTTTAGAAGGTGTTTTTGGAGGTATTACTTTAGAACTTGAAACATCCTCTTGTTGTGAATCATCTACTTCAATAGGTTTAGAAGTGACATCAATAGCTTCCATAACTTCCTCTTCATCATCCTGCACATGATCAGAATCTAGGAGCAATCTTTCATCAAACTTGACATTAATAGATTCAACAATCTTATTCAGCCTTTTATTGAAACATTTATAGGCGTTGTTGTGAGTAGAATATCCTAAAAAGACACCTTCATCAAATTTAGATTTAAAGCTTCCTAAGTTTTCATCATCTCTTTTAATAAATCACTTACAACCAAACATTCTGAAGTGATTAATAGAGGCAGATTTACCATACCAAAGCTCATATGGAGTGAAATTGGATTTCACTCTTATTTGCACTCTATTTAGAATGTAAACAGATATATGAATAACTTCTTTCCAGTACATATCTGGTAGTTTGGCTTCATCTAACATTTTCCTAGCCATTTATTTCACTGTTTTGTTTTTCCTCTCCACAACCCCATTCTGTTGAGGTGTCCTTGCAACAACATATTTCCTCTTTATACCATGCTTCTCATAATAATCATTGAATTCTTGAGATGTAAATTCACCTCCTTTGTTTGATCTCAAGCATTTAAGTTTCATGTACGACTCTTTCTCAACCATTTTACGAAAGATTTTAAATCTGTCAAAAGCCTCAGATTTATGTTTGAGAAAGGTTACCCAAAGCATCCTTGTGTAATCATCCACAAATAACATGAAGTATTTTTCACCATTTATTGACCCTGTCCTAGTAGGACCACATAAATTACTGTGTACAAGCTGCAATGGCTTAGTAGAAGAATGATCTTTATATTTAAAGCTCACCTTAGTTTACTTGCCTTTGAGAAATTCTTTGCAAACTATATTTTCTAGTTTACTAAAGATAGGAAACCCTCACATTCTGATTTTTACTTATTCTAACCAGATTGCCAAAGTTTATATGCCCTGAATGTTTATGCCATAACCGGTTTTCTTCCACTTGACCCATAAGGCACATACCTTCATATTTTTCATGATTGGAAGAGTCAAGAAGATTGTAAATATTTCCAGAAGTTCTCAAACCAGTTGCAACTATTTTACCAAATTTTTTGTTTTTTTTATTTCACAACCTTGTGCACCAAATGTAACATGGTATCCATTATCACAAATTTGACTAAAACTTAAAATATTATGTTTCAATCCTTCTACATAATACACATCATAGATTGGTGTGTCATCATTTAGAAGTAAAGAACCTTTAACTTTTATCTAAATATAGGAGTTGTCACCAAACTTAACAAATCCACCTTCATAATCTTCAAGTTTTAGGAATCTATCTTTATCACGAGTCACATGGTTTGAACAACCACTATCCAACCAATTGTAGAAGCATAGATTGATCCACACTTGGAACAAACTTAGGTTTCCAAGCTTTCTTTGTGATAGGCTTATTTTTTTTACATTGTTTGGATGCGTGACCAATAGTGTTACATTTGAAACATCTAATTGTATTTGAAAAACCAAAGAATCATTTGTGACCAAACCTTGGTATTCTAGGAATCATGAATCTGTAATTGCTCACTTTATGCCCAAATTTATTGTAGTAAAAACAATAACCATGGAAGAATGTATTGTATCTAAAATTGTTTCTTTTCTGCTCAAAAGACTACTTCTTACCAGCTATTTTGAAGTTATGATTTGAACATTCACCAGTGCTGAAACCTATACCAGTCATGTCCTTATGTTTTTTCTGCTTTCCAAGTAAGTCATTTAAATGTAGAGTGCTTTCATAACTTTTTGCTTGTTTCTTAACTGTGACATTATTTTTCAAGCCTCTGAATTTATTTATCTTTGTCAACAAGAACTGATTTAAGATTGTCTACAGTTCTCCTAGAATCATCAAGTTCAGTTTGTGAAGATGTGGTCACCTTATTTGGACTTTTCTCTTGTGAAGCAACTTGTTTCTTTAACTTTTTAATTTCTTGTAGAGCACAAAGTAACTCACCTTCAAGAATTACTTCTAATTCAGATTGATTTTCAGTTTGACTTCTTGATTGATTACATGAATCCTTTGGTACATTAATCTCAACCATGAATAAAGTTTCATCTTCATCATTTAAGGACTTATCTAACTCAACATCTGAGTCTTCTTTGCTAAAGAGACTCTTTTTCTTTTTGAGATTATTGTTAAACTTCCTTTTAGGATTCTAATACTTTCTCTTGAATTGTTTTTCTATTTTCTCATCATCATTGGTTTGATCTGGATAAGGAAATTTAGCTGAAAAGTGACCAACTTTGCCACAATTAAAACACTTGAATGGCATTTTTCCTTTATATTTGTTTGTCAACTTTCTTACCAAAAGAGCTTCTAAGGAATCAAACAATTATTATTCACTATCTAAGTCTTCTTTCTTTTCTACTTTAAAAGTAGTCTCTTTAGTGGTTGAAGCAAAGCTTCCTATCCTCATTTCATAGGCTGTTAATATGCCTTGTAAATTGTCCAAGGTAAGTGAATCAAAAAACTTCTTTTCTTCAAGAGTAGAAACTTTAGACTCAAATTTAGGATGCAAAGTCCTAATCACCTTTTCAACAACATCAAACTCTACAATTGTTTCACCTAGACCTCTTCTTGCATTGACAACTTCATATATCCTTAAGAAATAATCAATGATATTTTCATCATCCTTCATTCTCATTTCTTGAAATTGATTCTTGAGAGTAAGGATTTGAGATTGCTTAACCTTTTCATTTCCTTGATACAAATTTTCAAGCTTCTCCCAAATTTCATATGCAGATTTACAATGCATGACTTTGAAAAATACATCTTTTGTCAGACCACACAATAATGCATGTTGAGCTCTTGCATTCATTTCATATTTTCCTTTCTCATCATGATCTGTAGGTATAGTATTAGGTACAGTGTATTTACTGCACATTAAGTTCCAGACATCAAGATCTAAAGAAATTAGATATGTTTCCATTCTGATTTTCTAGAACACATAATCAGAGCCATAAAATAGATGAGGTCTTGTAACAAATGAAACTTCAGGTGCATGAGACATTGTGACAAACTTCCAAGACTAGAATCAATCCTAGGTATGAAACCTAATGCAGGACCCTATGCTTTGATACCACTTGTTGGAAGTGGAATTACTCTGAGAGGGGGAGGCTGAATCAAAGTAAGATATTTAAAACTTTTTATGAATTGAAATTTAGATTTAAACCCTTTTTTATCTTGAACAAATAGTGTGACCTTATATATGCAATGTAAACACTAAATTTTGAAATATTGTATGAATGAATTAATCAAATATAACAACTCATATCAAAGCATGATGTATATTGTTCATATAATGTTGAATGAACATTTTTTTAATGCTTTCTTTTGCACAAGATACCACACTTATGGAAGAATTTAACATTCACACATTAAACATGACCAAATGAACTTTGATTTAAAGATAACTTGAAACTATGGAAAAGTATCATTGCATGAAAAAAATCCACAAAATATTGAAAGAAAGGTTATGCATAATAGGCAAAAACCACACAAAAGAGACACACATAAATTTGACAAGTGCAAAACCCTCTTGGGGTAGAAAAACCACTCCAAAATGCCTTGCAAGCTTAATTCCAAACTTTTTACAATATTTTCAGAGCACCAACTCCAATAGCAAACTGAACCACCTACTTTAGGTTAGAAGCACAAACTTCTTTTGAAACAAAATCTCATGATAATGCAACCTATTAGGACATTATAACTACATAAACTATTTGTAGTCACAAAATAACAACAAGGTACAAAAAGATATTTTCAATAATGCCCACTACAAAATGTATTTGCATATGATAGTACAAATACTCTCATTGAAAATATTTATGTAATCTTTGTATTACAAACATAGACAAATAATATAAAGCCTCTTTTCACCTTTTTCAAATACAAAAGAATATCACTATAATAAACGCTCATACATTTTTCAACAATACTCTATTTGGTCTCATAACTTGTCATTACACAGTCACGGCTCTGAGCCATATATTTATATGATGATCATAAGACAATTTTCCTTTGTGAAAGCCCATATCCACATTAACCAGGGTTTTCTTAAAAATAATGCAGTTAAATCATGATACCCATAATGGGTTTGAAAGAATAACTAAGGAAATTCGATGAATGCCACTTAATTGAAAAACCCTTGATTATCAACTTGGGTTAAGCAACTGAAATCATTTTTCATTAAATCTTAATCCACAAATCAGTTGTGTTAAAAATCAACACAAAATCTTTCATATTGAAAACCAAATACCTATCATGGCAACCAAAACATTACTAACTGGCTGTGAAAACTCCATAACGGTCTCACTATGTAGCTCATCAAACTTCCAGCACACAAATAAGCTCAAAAACCAATTGTGTACTGTAACTACACATTCTCCATGGTGGTGCTGGGAAGTTTCTTTAGAGAAAAACCAAAAATGACATAATAAATGCCCTAACTTTCTTCTGAACCAAGACTTTAGAATTCCTTTTCATCATTTGATAAAATTTGAAGTCTGGGATAAATTTAATCAAACATCAATAATAATCTTTAATCATATGCTGGAAAACAACCAACAAAGTAATTAACCAGAACATATTGATGGTTGTCGACAAAAGCCTAATGACAAATGTTATTTCACTGCCATGTGAAATAAATTCAACTACCTTGAATAATAAATAGTAAGCCCAACAAATGTGATCAATAAGCATGGTGAAGCCCAATCAATGATAATCGACATCCATTTAAATGGTTTTTATTTAAATCACAAATAAAAGGCCGATGAATCAAACATTATGACCATTGTAACATGGTAAGTCTAGCTAGAGGATAAAACATTGTAAATCATATCATATGTAAATAGCCCGACTACTCAAGACAAAGCCATGTATGGCTTTAGCTTTATGCCACCAAATATAGCATATAATTGCTATAAGAAGTACAAAACACTTTGCTATATTTGATTTCCCCTTGAAAAGTGAATGTTGCCATGTAAACCATCAAAGTGCAAATGTTAGAGTATTGCCTTTGTGAAGGATATAGAATCATGCGCCAAAATAACATGTAGATGCCATTTTATATTCTCATATCTGTGATTGTCAAAGTGAACAATGCCATGAAATTAACAAAGAAAAACCAATGATATAGGAAAACTGAAATGATATCACCTATAACAACCTCCACAATGCTTCTGTAATGACTAAATTCGGCCATGCCAAACAACCTGTATGAAAGAAAAACCCCATTGACCAAAAAAATATCCTTTGCACATGAATCCAACAATCAGTACCATAAAACTAAAGATAAACCATCAAATCAATGTCCATATATTAACCACTAAATATGCCAAGTACTAAAACATTAATAGCCAAATACACCAAAGAATATGCCAATGCCAATGCCAAGAACCAATTAATTTTGACATCAAGGAAAAATGGCACAAAAGAGAAGTCAACAACTCATCTCACACAAGGAGAATTGTATTCTTTATTGAAGGTCATGTAAGTGTTAGTACTTGTAAAACATTAATATTCTTACTAAGAAACTTGATGCATTGATAAGATGAATCTTGATTGATAAAATTATTGTAATAATACTACCTATTCTAATCCAAACTACTTTTAGGATGCATAATTGGAATTTAAATTTCCTTATTGGTTTCTTCTTCTCTTTTCTAGTTTCAAATGGTGAAAAATACTTATATTTATATGCATTTCTTCATTTTCCATATAAATTAATTGTATAAACCAGACAAATGAATTTGAATTTGTAAACATAAAAAATACTGACAATAACATATTCAAAATTGGGCCAAAATATGGTGGTCAAGATTAGTGTAACCCTAGACTAGACCTATTTTGTGGCTTTTAGTGTCATTAAATAAATAAGCAAATATTTTTTCCCTTTTTTTTCCGAAAAATAGCCATAAAAATGGGAAAATTATAAATAAATGTAGGTCCAAGAACATAGGGGGAGCTAAACCTAATTTGAATTTTTAGTGGGTAAAAATTTATGAGTATATACTATCATAACAGTTGAAACAAAGAATAATAGGGTGGGGTGTCCCAAAAAGGGAAAAGTAGATCCAAAGAGAGACAAAGGGGTCCTATTCTTCCTTAATTCATTAGGAAATGAGAACCACACCAAGAATTGACTTATAAACCTTAGGTGAGTCAACCCAAGATGTGAGTCTGTAAATTTTCCTTTTTACTAGGATAGGGGTCTATGTCAAATAACACTTTGGGGTGAACTATTTGAAATAGAAATAAAACTCCAATTTTAGATCTACAAAGTGCATTAAAGAAAGTTAAGATAAAATAGAAGGAAACAGTAAAATTTATGGAAAAATAAGGGTAATAAATGTTGTTCACCTATCAAAACATGTTGTTTCTACAACCTGTGAGATAGATTTTAGGAACCCAAAATGCTAGGCTCTCTTCCTAGGGTTTTCCATCTAGAAAGAGAGAGATTAGGGGTTCTAAACTGATTATGCACATTCAAATTAGGATGTATGCAATGTTATGAGATATAAATGAAGTAATATAAATGAAATTGATTGATTGAAATGAACTAAAATGAATGGTAAAGTGCAATTTAAGCTATGTTTGAAAACACACTGTGATATGCAAACAACTATGAAAGATGAAATTGAAAGAAATATGCAAAATAGAAGGTATAGGGTCAAATATGAGTGCAACTGGATGTTGTATGAGCTTTCTAGAGTGTCTAGCATGCTGATGATTTTTTTTGATTTTTCACAGTGGGACTCATTCGCCAAGGGTGGCGAATTAATCCTACTATAGAAAAAGTGTCAGGAACTAATTTCTGACAGCTGGGAGTTAATTTATGACAAAATGCAGATTTTTTGATTTCAAGTGGGACTCATTCACCAAGGGTGATGAATCAGTCCTCCCCAAGATTTCTAGAAAATCAGGAGACAACACTGCTACACCAGATCTGGCAATGTCTAAATGTTAGGTTGTTGGGGTCAATTCTGCATAAAATGGACAAAAAACACTCAAAATGCTTGAAAAGATGATGAGTTGAATTGAAGAGCCTATTTTAATTGAATTCCAATTTTCAACATCTTTAATCCTATTAAATCTACAAAACAAAGATGCAAATACACATGCACAAGGGGAAAAAATGTTGGAGGGTTAGTGAATAGGGGTTTGCCTTGGTCAAACCCCACTTTGGTAATCAAACCCAATAGAAATGAATGAAATGTAAAGGAAATGATAAATGAATAACATGCAAGTATTACAAACTTACCAAATACTTGAATATGAAAATCTAAAGTGGTGTCAATGGCTGCTCCAAAGTGCTTGAAATGATGATGCAAAATGCTTGATTGCTTGAATGACTTAGAAGATTGAATGCTTGAATGAGGAGATTACTTGAATGTGTTAGGAGATGTAAAATGAGGTTAAAATCACATATTTATACAAATATTGTGCCTCAATATCCATTCATACCTCATCATAGGCTGGCATGAAGTGAATTTGAGTAAAATCCCAAAAGAAATTTTGAAATATTTTGAATTTGGGGCCAAGGGGGACTCATTCACCACCCTTGGCAAATGAGTCCCACCTAGGACCCGAAACCAAGTATTGGAAATAATGTTGTGTTTAATTTTTTTTTTGGGATAGGACCCAAAAATACACTTAATATAAGGATATGAGGGAATAAAGAGACAAAATGAAGCATGAGAAGGGTGTAAATAGTGAAAATATGCCTAGAAAAGTGTGAAATCTTGTTACAAGACTTTACAACACTTCAAAATAGGACTTGTTAATGAATGAAAAGGTGGTTTTTAGGTGAATTGCATTAAATAGAGTCTAGAAGAATCTAGAAATGTCTTACAACACTTCACAACACCTTCACAAGATGTCGTTCTTTGAGTTTTAGCACCAAAATAAGAATGTTCAAGCCAAGATACATCATAAAATTAAACCAAAATAGTTCCAACACTATGAAACAAGACCTAAAAGACCATGAAAATGACAAGGGTTGATTTTTTTATGACATATTTAGCCCCCACTTTAGTGAGAGAAGCTTGCTTCCTCACACTAAAGTAGCCATGAACATCGAGAAGAGGGTTCAAATGCACTTACATTAGCAAGATGGAATACAACAAACAAGGAGGATGAGAAAGCCCCCAGGATGAAGATCCCATGACAAACTAGACATAAGGACAAAGGAACACACAAGTGTTGAGAGGAATTGAGTGAAGCTTCGATCATCAATCCAACTAGTTGTGAAAAGAGATCTAGGCTAATTGTTTGAAAAAGAAAGAATGTGTACTCACTCTGGGGTCATAGAACTAGTTGTCTGCGGGGTGACAAAGCCCAAAAAGGTAAGATACATACATTAGTTGGTATGTACTCACAAACAAACACAAAATTGTCTATGGGGAAATTTCATGACACTAGTTGGGCTTCCCACTCAACCATGCCAAAGCCATACCCATTTTCAATAACTTTAACAAGGCAGCACAAAGCCAAAGAAAATGCCAATGTTGGTTTAAGTTTCATAAAATAAGCAAAATAGGATGGCACCACAGGCATGCAAGTTGTGTTATGCAAAGTGGCCAAACAAGTAAGATGGCTCCACAAGCATGCAAGTTGTGTTATGCAAGGTGGTTGAATAAGAATGTGATGTTTAAAAATGTTATGTGTAATATGTTCAAAGGAGTCTTGTTCAGTTTATGCAAGGTCAATCACTTAGGGAACATTGTGTCTAATGTCTCCAAAAGAAGACCAATCAAAGAATAGTATATTCACAACTTAGGGGATACAATGGGTCACATCAAACCACCAAGAGGAATGTAATATGCTAAGATAGATCACACTTATGAAGTACATCACACCCAATGTCATCCACAAAGTGACAAACACATCATGTAAATGACAAGGCTTCGCTAAGAATGCAAATGAAATAATGGTAATGTATGCCCACCACTTTAAAGGAATAGCTACACATCATTCTATGAGAAATTACTTAAAAGTAGAGAAGAGGAAGAAAGAAAGACATGAGAGCTAACTCAGAAAGCTCTATGCCAAGTCATATGTTTCAAAGTTAAGCTGCATCATGTCAAGATTGAGGAGAAAAGCAAGGAAAAAAGGGAGTTGCTCCCCAAAAAAGAAAGCACACCAAACACATAAGGGATCTATGGATTTGGGGTCAATATGTTCATTGCTTGTAGTGTTTTGATTTAAAGAGCTCAGAACTATCCTCATTCCCCAAAGCACATAGAACTGGAAGAATGACACAAAGAGAGTAAAAGAAAAGGAAAAAGTTTGTTTTGAGTCAACATGGAAGATACATTGCATTCTCGACACTTTGCATCATCCCCAAAAGGAAAACACAAGAGAAAAGTAAGTGAAAAGTGAAAAAGCCTTTGGGTCAACATGAAGGAGACATTTTGGTCTTAATGCCTTGTGTCATCCCCAAAAGGAAAAACACAAGAAAATACAAAGGAAAAAGGAAAAGAAAAAGGGGGTTTTTGGGTCAACATGGAAAAGACATAGGGCATCTCAACACTTTGTGTCATCCCCAAAAGGAAAACACAAAATAAAAGAGAAAATTAAAAGACAAAGACTTTGTGGGTCAACATGGAAGAGACATAGGGTGTCTCAACAATTTGTGTCATCCCCAAAAGGAAAAAACAAAACAAAAGAGAGAATTATAAGGCATGAAAAATAGAAGAATAAAGATACACATAGAAGAAGTGTACAAAGAGAAGGAAACATCAAACGAACAATACAAGGGAACATGATATGCACATAGAAAGAAAGAAGAAAATGGTAAAAGATAAGCAATGCAAATGTAAGTCAACCATTAACTAAGTTATTGTTTTCTCAGTCTTGGATGAACAAGCAGAAAAAGGAATAACAAGGTTAAGAGACAAACAAATGCATTACAAGGACAAGGCTAACAATGTCTTGCCTCCCACAAAGTGTAAAAGCAAGAATGAGCTAGGATGAGTGATGGGAAAGGACCATACAATAGTGATAATGGGAAGTTCTACAACTAGGTTATGAAAGGATTATGGTGTTTCAAGGGATGAGGGGAAAACAATCAATGTCTATGAAGTGATACTTTTTCAGTATTTCATTCAAAGTTTGACATTATTTAGTTTGATGTCCAAGAACACAATGGTATTTTCAATATGGTATGTTGGAGTTGTGAGGATGAATGACCAGCCTATTGCAAGGTGGTAAAAGTATTAGACCATTGTTTAAGAGTAATTGGAGTCTCCGCTCACATTCGGTTGGAGGATGTGTAGGAAACTTTATCTTCTTCATTTTGTATGGTCATTTGCATTTACTAGGTTCTCCTTTTTCATGAGTAGAAGAAAGAATGGGATCCATAGGGGTCCTAATGTCATTAACATGAAAAGGAGGAGATGGTTGTTCACTAGGAAGGAGGATGTTCAGATTAGGAGGAGAATTCAAGATGATTGTTCTAATATCCAGGAGACTTGTAGGTTGAAGAGGATGTCTCATGGGATGGGAAGGATCTTGATATCCAAGTATTGTTGTGTGGGCTTCAGTTGGATGTTGTTCAAAAAGTTGATGGATGTCATGTTCATGTTTTGTGTCACAACCTTGTTTGCTTCAAATAGTAAAGCCTTTACCATAGGTTTCCTCAAGCTTGATAGGGTTGTTTGTGATAGTATATTGATAAAATGGTTGAGATTGTGGTGGTTGAGAGGAACTAGGTTAACTTGAGGGAGGAACCATAGGTCCTGTGTTGACTTCGGGATGTAAATAATTAAAGTGATTAGTTGGTGCAACAGTAGGGAATTCTTGTGATCTCATAGAGGGATAAAAGGATGCATTTTATTCTAGGTTGTCAAGACAATCATTATAGAACTTGGTCATGCTAACATCATCTTCTCCAATGATGTCTACATCATGATGAGGACCATCATGAGTTAAGGGAGCATAAGTTTGTTCAATATTATTAAGGTCACAACAAAAGGTGCAATTAGACATGTCTACCAATGATTTGAGGGAATTCCAAAACCTATTAAAGGAGAATTCCATGATTCCAATAACCTAAAATGAAATAAGTGAAAGAAAACAAAGAATGTGTATGTGAAAACAAAAATGTATAATGCAAAAAAATGTCAAAGAGCTGAGAAAAATGTTGTTTCAGAAATGCAGAGGGACTGATTTGCCTTGGGTGACGAATGAGTCCCAAGATGCAATTTTTTGTATTTTCAAAATTTTAAGAATGATTTAAATATTTTTCAGAATGCAATAATAGATACAAAATGCAAAGTTTCAATTTTTTCAATGAAATTGCATGTAAGAATGAAAACTAAATGAGTTTTTCACTATGCAAAATGAAAAATCCTAGAATGCAATAACCTATCAATGTCCTAATTGAATGTCAATGAAAATGAAAACTAGGATGAAAGATATGAATGCAATTAGAAGTTTAAAAAATTTCAAGAGTTGGGTTCACCAAAATGTGATAGATTTTAGGAACCCGAAATGCTAGGCTCTCTTCCTAGGGTTTTCCACCTAGAAAGAAAGATTAGGGGTTCTAAAATGCTTATGCACATTCAAATTAGGATGTATGAAATGTGATGTGATGTAAATTAAGTAATATAAATGAAATTGGCTGATTGAAATGAACTAAAATGAATGTTAAAGTGCAATTTAAGCTATGTTTGAAAACACACTGTGATATTCCAACAACTATGAAAGATGAAGAAATTGAAAGAAATATGTAGAACAAAAGGTATAGGGTCAAATATGAGTGCACCTGGATGTTGTATGAGCTTTGTGGAGTGTCTGGGATGCTGATTTTTTTTTTTTGATTTTTCACAATGGGACTCATTTTCCAAGGGTGACGAATCAGTCCTCTTACTATTGAAAAAGTGTCAGGAACTAATTTCTGACAGTCAGGAGTTGATTTCTGACAAAATGCATATTTTTTAGATTTTAGGTGGGACTCATTCACCCAGGGTGGTGAATCAGTCCTCCCCAAGATTTCTAGAAAATCAGGAGACAACACTGCTACACCAAATTTGGCAATGTCTAAATGTTAGGTTGTCGGGTCAATTCTACAGAAAATGGACATAAAACACTCAAAATGCTTGAAAATATGATGAGTTGACTTGAAGAGCCTAGTTGAATTGAATTCCACTTTTGAACACCTTTAAACCTAATAAATCTATAGAACAAAGTTGCAAATACACATGCACAAAGGGGAAAAATGTTGGAGTGTTAGTGAATAGGGGTTTGCCTTGGTCAAACCCCACTTCGGTAATCAAACCCAATAGAAATGAATGAAATGTAAAGGAAATGATAAATGAATAACATGCAAGTATTACAAACATACCAAATCCTTGAATATGCAAATCTGAAGTGATGTCAATGGCTACTCCAAAGTTCTTGAAAAGTGCTTGAATTGATGATGCAAAATGCTTGATTGCTTGAATGAACTAGAAGATTGAATGATTGAATGAGGAGATTACTTGAATGTGTTAGGAGATGTAAAATGAGGTTAAAATTACATATTTATACAAATTTTGTGACTTACTATCCATTCATACCTCATCACAGGCTAACATGAAGTGAATTTGAGTAATATCTTGAAAGAAATTTTCAAATCTTTTGAATTTGGGGCCAAGGGGGATTCATTCGCCACCCTTGGTGAATGAGTCCCACCTAGGACCCAAAACCAAGTGTCAAAAATAATTTTGTATTTAATGTTGTTTGTCGGGATAGGACCCAAAAATAAACTTAATATAAGCATATGAGGGCATAAAGAGAGAAAATAAAGCATGAGAAGGGTGTAAATAGTGAAAATATGCCTAGAAAAGTGTGAAATCTTGTTACAAGACTTTACAACACTTCAAAATAGGAATTGTTAATGAATGAAAAGTTGGTTTTTAGGTGAATTGCATTAAATAGAGTCTAGAAGAATGTAGAAATGTCTTACAACACTTCACAACACCTTCACAAGACATCGTTCTTTGAGTTTTAGCACCAAAATAAGAATGTTCAAGCCAAGATACACCAAAATTAAAGCAACATAGTTCCAACACTATGAAACAAGACCTAAAAGACCATGAAAATGACAAGGATCCATTTTTGGATGGCACACAACCCTAATAGGGATCATTCACCCTATGGTGAATGGGTCCTAGTAAGAGTTTTTGGGAATATTTGAATCTGATATGGAAGCTTAGGAACTGTGAAAACTTGTTTCCTTTGTAACCCTAATAGGGACTCATTCTCCCTATGGTGAATTCATCCTAGGAAGACTCTTCTAGAAAATTTGAATATGAAATTGAAGCTCCAGACCTACAATCCCTTCCTATAACTTGAAATTCCTTCCCTTTGATCTAGATCTGTCAAAAATCTACAAAACAAATCTAGTGTTTTCTTGGTGGATAGTGGTTTTCCTTAGTCAAACCCAAAGTTTTTGATTTAAACCTTTATGATCAATAGAAATCTGAAACATGAAATGTGTGTGATTCTAACCTTAAGTGTGTCTAAAATTAAGATTTCTAACAATGCAAATAAACCCTTCTCAATTGTGTTAGAATAGGATCCTACATGAACATGGAAAATGCATAAGACCTACTTTAGGAGACCTCTAATCCCCTTAATAAGCCATAAATCTAAATATACCTCTCTTTGGTATATAAATAGAATGAGCATAGAAGATGGAACCAATTAGGAGACAAGTCATTAGGCTTGGTTGAATCTAATGTTGCTTCTCCCAAAACCTAGAATTCATCATGATTCTCCATAGACATCTATAATCAATTATTCAATAATCCTTGATCTTTAATGAGAAAAGGAGATTGAAGACCTACAAAAAAACTAAAACGTTTCTCCAAAGCTTCACTTTTTCTTGCTAGACTTTCTTTGAATATGAATTCTTTAGATTAGGACTTGAACACTTGAAAATCTAGATCTTAGTTTCTTTTCTTGAAACATAGTGAAATAACCTTGTATTTATACATATCTTAAGATTAATTCCCAAAATTCAAATATCACAAGCTGACATTGAATTATAGATTTTAATCATTAAAATACCATCAAAAACATATTTTAAAGGGGGGTTCCTAGGTCTAGGTGAGGACCAATTCACCATAGGGAAAATGGGTCCTAGGCCACTTACCTAGGACACACATTAGAAAATATTAAACATTATGCTAAATTAGGGATCCTTGATCTAAGTGAGGACCCATTTGCCCTATTGAAAATGGGTCCTAGGTCACTTACCTAAGACACACATCTTCCAAAGTTGAGTGTTGTGTAATGGATGAACAAAATATTTTTGGAATTGGGGGACTCTCTTACACTTCTAGGGTTTTCCATCTCAAATGAAAGAGGTATCTAAAAAATTTGATAGCTGACTCAAGAATATGCCATTGAGATTCCAATGCAAATATGATTGAAACTTGTCTAAGGGGAATTTCCTAGATGTAAAGAACTAATAAAAGAGATTGATTATTAATACAAAACTAAGAAAATACAATTTTTTTGAAAACACACTATGATATGCAAAATAAACTAAAAATGCAAGTAAACTATAACAAAAATTAATAAGATTCAAGAGGTGTGTTAGGACTCAAAAATGTAGGTTTGAACCATGAGAGTTTTCCAAGCTCTCACAACATTTTTGGCTAATGTACAAGGCCAAATGATAAATTTGAACCTTCTTCTCTTCAGGCTCTGCCAAACCTAAGTGGGTATGCCTATATGAATGATTCAGATTTGAATTATGTTAATTCCCTAAAGTAATTTATCCACAATGGCAAGTGGGAGTGGATAAATTAATTCTTATTTTGGTATAGATTGTATAAGCAATATCAAGGCTAATCCTAACATGTTCAATTGACAAATGTAAAAATAGAATGGATGAAACTACAAGATAAACTATATGAGACCAGTGCCTTGTTGGGTAAAATGGAGTCAAATGGAAGTTTGAGGTGAGTGACTTCTATCTAGCATAAATTCTCATTGTTTGGCATACAGATATTTGTATACAACTTGTGTAAACATGCAAGAATGTAATTACCAAGTTCTTCTTAATAATCCAAATGATACTTCAAAATTACTATGACTGACTTGAACGGTTTAATCTCCACTTGTAAGAACCAACTAATCATACCACACAAGTGCAACAAATGTGCATTGAAAAACTAAGTATATGATTGGTATATAAATTTATATAACAAAGAAATATCAATATTGGAGACAACTAGATAATATCTTCAATTAATTCACAAACAATTGATACCAAAAATAAACCACAAAATCAGATATCTTCCATTAATTCCTCCAGAATTTTATACATGCATCATAATCTTTTTAGATGAAAACATCATTGGAAATTATCTATTGTGTACTTCTTCTATTCACCTATCTTTGTTTTGACACTATAAAACATATATAAATACATCAAAATTGTAAAGGACATGTCCCTTCAGAAATGTTTTTTGCTTAACAACAATAATAAAAACTAGAAATTAGGCTCTATTTAGCCACAAATGAACTTTTGATAAATGGTCTAAGTAATCATGTCGCTCACATGTGCCAGCATCTCCTAGCACATTCTGGATTGTTATATTTTAGGAAACTATCAAAAACCAAACTAGATTTTAAATCTAAACTTGGGAAAATCATAACACACACATCTTCCAACAGTCTTTTTCCCTTCTCAGGAGTCATATCTTCCATCTCTTTCTCCACACTTGACTTCAAATTTTTTAGTAATTGCCCTTCATTACTCGATGTTATGTTTTCAACTGACTTCCCTTATTGATTTTCCCTTTTGTTTGTATAAGAAATCTTTGAATTCTAGAGAGTTCATAAATTCATCATAAGCCACAAAGGATATATATGCCAATTTCATTGTTTCTGCATCTAAACTTTCTTCAACATTTAGTTCTCTAGGAGGACACTTATAATCCTGAATCTTTAATCTAGAGATTTTGTTGGCTAGGTTTTGAGGCTTATCATCACTAGATGTCTCATCTCTAGAAGATAGCAATTTTGCATCTTCTAGTCCCTGGTTATATTCATCAACTACCCTTTCTTCTTCTTCTTCTTCCATATTTCTGATTAAATCTTCAAATTGATAGGGTATGTGATCATTCCCACCTAAATTCATTTTTTTTCTAGTAGAATGAATGTACCCTTCTGGATCAAAACCTTTTTGTGGTGGCCCTCTCTTCATGTTAGATTGCAATAATTTATCAAGAATCGTATCATATCCCTCTTTTGACAACATAGTAAAATCACCAAAGCACAATGTGCTAGGCATAAATTCTTTTTTTCCAAAAGAACTCAAATTCATGACACTTGAATAATCCATCTACCTAACAATCTCCAAGTAAGCAATTTTTTTAGGCACCATTTTGGGTAGAATAAAAGGTGCATCTTCAAATCCATATACTCTTATCATGGTTGCATCTTCTAAACAATACCATTTTCCCCAATTGTGGTTAATAGGCCCATTGAAGTCTTTGGGTCTAAGAAACCTTTTTATCTCATCAGATAATGAGTATTCATAGGGATTATTGTAGAATCTATACAATGGTTTCAAAAAATACTCCTCAAAATGTACAAAACAAGAGTTAGAAAACCTACTATCCCAGATAGAAGTCCATAGCTAAATGGGTAATAACTTACCTTCCCTACCAAACTATGAAACCCTTAATTTCTCAGGTCACATCCCCAATTCCTTTCCATAATACAATACGATATGCATTAATATTGAATAATGCTTGAAGTGTAAAATAGGAGATCCATTTTTTATTTCCATTAATCCCAAATCAAGCCCTTTGAAAATTTATGATGCGTAATCAAATGATCTAGAGTTATGAAACTGGACATCTGCTACGATCACCATGGGAACAATTGATATGTATTTAGGGGCCTGCATCCCTAACACTTGGCATGATGAGAAGTATATGTATCTCATGTAGGGATCAAACAAGTCAATATGAAATGGGGTTCCATCACTATCTTCTAGTGGAACTAAATTTCCATCCTTCTTAGATCTATGTAATGGTAGCCTCTAACCTTTATATATAGTGTCCATCCTCTAGAACTCTCTTTCAAAGTCCTCATGCACAATTTTTTTGCTACATGCCCCTTCTAGGTTAAAAAATTCACATATTGCAACCTCTGATATATGTATGAATGGATTTACTAATGGGTCACAAATGGATTTGAACTTTGGGTTATAGTGGGCAGCTAACAGTTTCACTAATTCTACATCTACAAACACATTTTGGTAGACTAACCTTACTAGGTTGAAATTCCAAGGATTACACAGGGGATAAAACTGATTCCTCCTATGGTAGTGAAAAATTGACAGCTCATATCCCCATATCTAGGTCCATATATCACCTATGTTCTTGCATTTATCATCTAAACTCTCTACCTCTACCCTAAGTTGCACAGAGCACATGGCTTTAGGTCCTCAACCAGGTAGCTGATCAATAAGGTCTTGATTTAATTTTCTCTTAGCTACCTCTAGCTCATTTTTCAGTTTCAATTTTATTCTTTTTTCCTTTAGGGTGACTACTCTCACCCTATCTCTTGCCTTTTGTTTTCCCTAAGCTCATAATTTCCATTATATTTCCTTAAAATCATAGAATTGGAAAATGAAATTGCAAAGAACTCACAAGATTTGTTTGAAAACCTTTGGCTTCAAAATTCTATGGCTTTTCATCCACTCTCCCATTTCTCCCACTACCAACTCTACAAAAAATCTCCTTCAATTATTGTTCTTCAATTCAGGAAATTATCTACTTCATTGTGTGTTCGTGTTGCCATTAATGTTTCAACTCTAAGTATGAATTTGCAAATTTTTCAAAATTCCCACTGTCACATCAAAAGGTTATATCTGTAGGACAATTTGAAACCTTGGACGATCCTTTCATTCGAGTCAATCCAACATTCACGGAACACACTGTATTTCGTGACGACAATTCATCATTACCACTGATATCGAATAGTTAATCCTTCAGATTCTTATCATCTTCGACAAGAGTTACTCTGAGGATCCTTTTGATCTATTTGTATCTTCATCGGAAAGAGAATAAGCATCATTGAGAAATTTGAGAGTTTCCCCAATGTTACAAGTCTCCCTGATGTATCTTCCTTTCATCTCAAGTAAATCGGTAGGACTCTCACCGATGTAACTTCCATCAGCGTGACATAGAGAGTAGGGAAGACATTTCAAACTTGCTTCGATAATATTTTTCTTGTTGATATATTTCCTCATTTTTCATCAATGAGACAGGATGAGTGTCTCGCCGATGGTATTTCATCGGCGAGACCATGAGCTATACCTTCCTAATGTGTATTTTCCTATCAAATTTGATTGGTGTGACAATCTTGACCTCTTCCCAATATGTTGAAAACACCTGCATTGGAATGTAATGGCTTATGGATCAGAGAGACCTGCACTAACTCTCACCGATATGGACTATTTATTCAAATACTTTTTCTTAGAGGGATTGTTGGAGATCAAATGGTCAAAACTGATGTGATCACAAGTAATTATGTTATATAGAGTAGATTATATCCATTTTACACTCAAGATATGGCTTTCTTTGGGGAATTTATGAGTGTAGATCACTATAAAATTTTCAAAATTTTATAGTTCCAATAGTGGCTCCATTTGAGGATGAATGATTGTGAGATCATTGTAAGGACTCAGATCTCTAGAAGAGTAGACTAGACTCCAGGAGTTATGAAAATGGATATATGAAGAGGATGGAATGAAAAATGGATATGGATATGGAAAAATATGGAAATGATCCTAAACTATTGTACATGGAAAGAATATTTATTTATAAATGAAGGAATTCTAGGACTGTCCATGTACTAGAAATTCCTATTCCTTTTGATTCCCTAAACTACTATGCATGGAGAAAAAATATTTTAAGAGGTTTCTCAAGAGTTGTCGATGCACTTTCAACCCTTAATGCTCTGTGTTTCTCAAGAGAAAAAATGCTTTAGGAACTTCCCATGTATAAGCAACTCTTTTTCTTCACCAGACATGTTCTACAAGTAATATGAATCTTCCCCTCCCTTACTAGTAATAACAAAGGGCCCTAACCACAAGGCTTCAAACTTTCCATGCTTGCCCTTATCTTGAAATCTAGCATTCCACATTAATACTAACTCATTCTCCTCAAATTTTCTATCTTTAGCCTTTTTTATCAAATAGATACTTCACATGACATTGTAACTTCTCATTTTTCTTTTTTGTTGTTCTCCTTATTTCATCAAGCTCTGTAAGCTACTCCATTCTTTCCTCCATTGGCTCTAGAATGTCTATATCTTCCTAAAGGATAAAATTGTAAACTAGTACCAAATTTTGCAATGGCATCATGGCTTGTATTCCATATACTAGTTCAAAGGGTGATTTTCCAATCGCCTTCTTTACAATGATCCTGTCTGGCCACACCGCCATTCTTAGCTTTGAATTCCATGCCTTCTTGTTCCCATCTAAGATCCTCCTTATAATCTTAAAAAAAAAAATTGTTACTGGACTCTGCCTGACCATTCTCTTTTGGGTGGTAAGGGGCTACATAATAGATAGTAATGTCATGTGTACTACAAAAATCTTTAAATTCATTAGACCTAAAACACATCCCATTGTCTATGATTAGTCTCACTAGAGTTCCAAATTTGGTTATGATATTCTCCATTAAGAAATTTATTACCACCTTACTTGTTGCTTGCTTTTTTGGGATGACCTCTACCCATTTAGTGAAGTAATCAGTTTTCACAAATATCCATTTATGTCCCCCACTTGAATTCTCTTGTATTTCTCCAATAAAATAAATTCCCCACTGATGGAAAGGGGCTTCTACTTGTAAGGTTCTGAGTGGAAAGGCTCCCTGATATTTCATCTTCCTTGAGAACTTCTCGCAAGCTTCACACCTTCTTACATACAAAAAGGAATCATTAAATATCTTAGGCCAATAATAGTTTACTCTGACAATCTTGTGTGCAATTTTTTTGGCAGAGTAGTGACCCCCACACTCTCCTTCATGCGTCTCCCTCAAGACATGTCTAGCTTGTGATTCATCTAGACACAATAATAATATTCCATCCCTATTTTTCCAAAACAAATCACCTTCTACGAACACATATCTAGATGCTTATAGCTTCAAATTTCTTCACTGGTTATCATTTAGTCCTTCAGGTCATTACACGTGTCTGAGATAATACATAATATTTGTGTACCAAGGAGTATGTTCAGTGCTCGTAATTGCACTTTCTTCATTTTCTACATTGTAGATTTGATTTTCTTCAATGTTAGTCTCTACCATCAATTTGGCCAAACCTTGTCCCCTCACTAATTTAGTAATCTGAATCTACATATTAAATTCTTGTATCTTATTAATCCATCTACATATCTTCCCTATTACTTGTTTTTGTATGAGAATATCTTTCACAATTGCATGTGGGACATAGGAAATTACTTAGGCTCCAACAAGATATGGTCTAAAAGCCTTTGTTGCTTTGACCAGTGCAAAAGCTTTCTTTTCCATAATGTCATACTTCAACTCTGACCCATGTAGTGACTTGCTAAAAAATGATATTGGCTACTCATGACCCTCATCATTCTTTTGTAACATGACAAATGCTATAGTATGGAATGAGGAAAATGAAAATATTTGAAAAGTTTTGGAAAAATCAAGAGACTTTAGGATAGGGGCTTCTTTGATGGATTTTTTGATAGATATAAAAGCTTCTAAGGCTTTTGCAGTCCATTCTATTCTTTCTCCCTTTTTCATCATTTTGGATATGGGTTTAACAATCTCAGCAAAGTTGGACACAAATCTCCTAACAAAGTTAATCTATCCAAAAAATGATTGAATGGCCTTGACAGTTTTAGGAATGGGGATTTTATCTATGGCTTCTACCCTTTTAAGGTCTATTCTAATTCCCTCTTTTGACACAATATGCCCTAAAATTTTACCCTTTGTAACAACAAAGTGACATTTGTTAGGATTTAGACTAATACCATATTCCAAAGCCTTGATAAATATCTTCTCCAAGTGTTCCACATGATCTTCAACCTTTTTTGAATAAGCAGTAAGATCATCTTGATATACTACCATTATAGCATTGATCAGATCTACAAATGCCACATCCATAGCCCTTTGGAAGGTTGTCCCTTCATTTGTGAGATTGAATGAAATTCTCACATAAACATATGTCCCCCATGGGGTGGTAAAAGTTGTCTTGTACTACTCAGATTCCTTAACTTTGACTTGACTGTAACCAAAAAATCCATCCATCATTAACAATGACTTACATCCTGTCACTTTATGTAATATAGCTTCCATATTAGGGAGAGGGTAATTATCCTTGAGGGAGGCAACATTTAGATTCCTGAAGTCCACACACATTCTAATATCCCCATTTTTCTTTCTTAGTAGAACAAAGTTTGAGACCCATGTTGAATGTCTAATGGGCTTGATAATGCCCCCATCTCTAAGTTTTGCCAATTCCTCTTGCATTTTTGGTTCCAAATTTGGGTTGATGGGCCTCTTCTTTTGTCTAAACTGATTTATGCCTGGTTTCAGTGGTATCTCATGTTGAAATAAATCCTCACTATATGCCTTGATATCCTCATAGGACCATGCAAACACATGCTTGTATTTTCTCAACAATGCAATCAACATTCTCTTGATTGTTGGACTTATTTCCTTTCCAATATATACCTATTTTGGTGCTAACTCAGTCCCTAGATTGATTTCTTCAATATCCTCCCTTTTGACTGGTGTTTGCTTCATGAGGGATTGATCATTTCCATCATATACTCTTTCCAATGCCACAAGCCCTTTGGGGAGCTTGTTAGTTTTAAGCTGCAAGACCTCATTCCCAAATATAGTCTCTTTTCCATCTACTTCCTCCACAAAAGCATTGAAGTCAATCTCCTGAGCCTCATACTTATCTATGCAATGAAGAAATTTTAGAAGGTTAGCATCATCATTGAAAACTTACCAGCTGTATATATTGTCAGGGATACTAGGTCTTGTTTAAAATTCAATTTGGGATACTCCAGCCAGTGTAATATGATCTCTTCTTAGTGCCACATTAGCTAAAAAATATGCGATTATATTTTTTGACCTATCTATCCACTCAATGGAGAAAGCATCAAATAATTCAATTGTATCCCATATAGCATTCCTATATTGCTTTAGTATTTTGTGTTTTGCAGAATATTTTGACTTAACTTGTGAAACAACTAGCTCAGAATCCCCTAGAATGGCTAGCAATTTGATCTTATGTTTAACAGCCATGTTTAAACTAGTTAGCAAAGCTTCATACTCTACTATATTGTTTATACATTCAAATGCCAACATAAATGAATATTTGAATGTAGTCCCATTAGGTGAAATAAATATTATACATGCTCCATTTCCCTCTTGGCTACATGCTCCATCGAAATACATCTTCCACACACCATCATGATTTTTGGAAACATGTTTGTAAATTGGATCGATATTGACTAGTTTAAGTTGGATTGATTCTATCCTAAAACTCCTAAAATCTACATCACAAAAATAATTTAATTGATCTTGAGGAACATAGTCTACAATTTGACTCATCCTTGGCTCCCTATATAACTTGACTTCTTGACCATTCACTAGTATTGCTGCATAAGATAGGTCGAATTGCACATTTCCCCCAACTGCTTGCATCCATTTTGTTGATAGAAGCATTCCAAACTGAGGAGTATCAATCACATGTATATCTATATTATAGGTTGCTTGAGGATAAGCAACCAATTTTACTTCAACGTCCTTGATAACACCCACTACTGGAACATGCGTGTTTTCCATTGCATAGCATTTGACACCATTAGTATCTACCCACATGCCAATTTGTTTCATGACTCCAACTGGCATAATGTTGATGGCAGCACCAAAGTCTATCATACAATTCCTTACCAGCTTGTTATTTATGAGTAATGTAGTGAAAAAAGGATCAACTTGTGGGGAATTTATCAATGCATCACCTAGGAAAACCTTTGAGATATTTACCTTTTCTTGCTTATTAACAATCTTAGTGGCTACCTTATTCTCAAAATTTTTTCTTTTATCATTCCCATTAGATATCAATTGGATAGCACTATCCCTATACTCCTTAATTTTCATCATTTCAAGCAATGGGATAGACTTTTTTACCTGAGATAAAGCCTTAGTGAAAACAAAAGAAGAACCTTTTGTTTTGATCAACTTCTTTTGCTCCAATGTTTTTCCTTTATTTTCCTCCTTTTCCTTTTTACTTGTTTGATCAATCTTCTATTTTTCTTTGTGAAATTCTTTACTTTCTTCTTTCTAGACAAGCTTTTTTTCCTTCTTATCATGTTTTTTTTTGTCTTCTTCAAAGTTCCTTGTGTTATTTCTTTATCTTTCATGAATATTCCTCTTGGGACACCTTCCTTTTCATTCATTATTATATTTCTTAGCCAATACTTGATTTTTGCTTGTTTAACTACATCAATGGTTAGCCTCTTTATTTCCTCTTCCATTGGTCTTCTTATATTACATTAAGGTGGTGTACCAGTAAGGTATTGTTCTTCATTATTTTCTTCAGAATAAAAAAAAACCTACTGTTTTTCCATATGGATATTGTATCTTTGGTTTCCAACATCATATTCATAACTTTCCTCCTCTAAAGATGAATACCTTTGTTCAATGGGGTGAACGGTGTGAGAGGTTAGATAAATTGTGTGGTCTTCTCCTTCATTGTCTACTAATACCTCTTCTTTTATTTTCTAAGCTACAATACAGTGATCTAGGGAATGTGGAGCATCACAAATTCCACACCAAAGACTATTGTTAACCATATACACTGCTTTCTTTTTTAAAGGGTCGAGAGTTTTTTTACTTCTAGGTCTATCCATCACAGGCTTTCCATCTTTCCACTTTTTATTATAAGGCATGCCATGTAGCCTCAACCTTTCATTTTTGTATGTGTTTTCTTTCCTATGCTAAGGATTATTGATTTGTTGGGGGACCGTAGGATTGTCTCTCTTACTGACCATCCCAATAGCCTTTCTATTATTTTCAATGGTTAGTGTTGTTTTCTGAGCTTCAGCTAAATCTATGGGGCACCTATTTCTAAGTTCATATCCTATTTTTGTATCAAATGCTTTCACATAAATACTCAATGCTACATGATCTACCAATTTTGACCCAGGGGGTATCTTATTTTTGTAATTTGTTGAACCTTTGGTTGAAGTCATAAATAGACTCATTCTGATGTTTTTGGATGGTTACTAATTCATGGAAGGAAAAATATGGTGCACATTGGTTCCCATACTGTTCAAGAAATCGATCATGAAATTCTTGAATGGAATCAATAGAGGCTGTTGGTAAGCTATTCAACAAATCCCTAGCTTCCTCAGTCAAAGACATCATAAATAGCCTCATTTGTACATCTTCATACTGCATTTCTAGATCCTAAATAAAAACATTAAAAATTCTTAGGTTTTCCTCAATAGTAATTTCACTACTTCCTATAAATTTTGGCACAAGGCCTCTCCAACTGCTATCCATAGGGTAAGGATATAGTTGAAATCCTGCTAGACCAAATTGTCTGATCATGGTTGTGTAGTGCTGAGGAGGTGGGTTGTGGGGATGTTGGTATTGATACAATGGTTTCTTGTATTGTGTATGAGGGGGTGGTATATATTGTATGAGGTGGTTGAGCATTCAGATGATGTGATGTATGTTTTGGTAGAACATTTGGTTGTATGTATTGATTTCTAGTCTAATATTGTTGTGATTTTTGTCGATTTGAAGGCCCTATATTATTGTTTCCTTACCTATGAGGTGGTACATATTTAGAGAGGCTAGTTGCCTGAGCATTAATTTGAGCTTTCTACAATTTTAGATTTTGGAGTTCTTTTATTGTTTGAAGCCTCATTTGTTCAATCTCTACTTTTTCTTTTTCTACCTCATGTCTTTCGTATTCCAAATATGCATCTAGTTCCTGCTTAGTCATGAATTCATAATCTCCTTCAGGGGTTGTATTATTAACAAGCTCATTCTAATATCCTTCGGTTCTATGATCATACTCCTACTAATTCCTGACTCTTTCAGCGTCCAGTTCTATGTTGAATTCCTCTTGTTTCTGAGGATTTAAATTATAAAAAGGATTCCTTTCTCTTTAGGAGTATGAGGTTCTCTAGTTGAACTATTTGTCCATGTATCACAACAATCATATGTCTCACAGTGTGGTTTTGATGTTTTGTCATTACTTATCATCAGACACTCTCTTACCCTTATCATTCTTTTTTGTCCATTTGTTGTTGTCACTCAGACCTCCTTTATACTGGGACCTTTTACCATGCATGTTGAATTGATGTGCTATTCTAATATGTACTTTATTTTATCAGAGTCACCACTCACTTTAAAAGTGAAAGAATGTTATGATTTCTTATTCCCAATGGAATCTGTAATTTTTTTGACTATATTGAAAAGGCCCTGACTCTAACATGATTCCCGAGTAGAGTCACCAAACTATTGGCTATGTGACTCAGATGGGGAGTGCAAATGAAACAATTATGAACCTTTGGTTGAACACCAATTTTAGAACTTTATTGAATCTATGAATGGATAGGCCAGAACCAAATTTTCTAAAGTTTGTCCCTAGCAGAGTTGCCAAACTGTTAGGACTAAAAAATGTAGGTTTGAACCACAAGAGGTTACCAAGCTCTCACAACATTTTTTGCTAATGTACAAGGCCAAATGATAAATTTGAACCTTCTTCTATTTAGGATCTACTAAGCCAGAGGCGAGTATGCCTATATGAATGAAGCAAATTTGAATTGTGTTTATTCCCTAAAGCAATTTATCCACAATGCCAATTGGGAGTGGATAAATGAATTCTTATTTTGGTATAGATTGTATAAGTAATATCAAGGCTAATCCTAATATGTTTAGTTAACAAATGTAAAAATAGAATGGATGAAACTAAGAGATAAAGTGTATGAGACTAGTGCCTTGTTGGGTAAAATAGA
The DNA here is from genome assembly GCA_007258455.2 of Sequoia sempervirens. Lineage (NCBI taxonomy): Eukaryota > Viridiplantae > Streptophyta > Pinopsida > Cupressales > Cupressaceae > Sequoia > Sequoia sempervirens. The sequence continues at coordinate 117,926,965 of VDFB02047230.1, forward strand.
GTCAAATGAAATTTTTAGATGAGTGACTTCTATCTAGCATAAATTCTAATTGTTTGGCATATAGATATTTGTTTACAACTTGTGTAAACATGCAAGAATGTAATTACCAAGTTCTTCTTAATAATCCAAATGATACTTCTAAATTACTGTGACTGACTTGAAGGGTTTAATCTCCACTCAGAAGAACCAAATAATCATACCACACAAGTGCAACAAATGTGCATTGAAAAATTGAGTATATGCTTGATATATCAATATTGGAGACAACCAAATAATATCTTCAATTAATTCACAAACAACTAATACCAAAAATATGCCACAAAATTAGATAACTTCCATTGATTCCTCCAGAATTTTATACATGCATCATAGTCTTTTTAGATGAAAACATCATTGGAAATTATCTATTGTATACTTCTTCTATTTTCCTATCTCTATTTTGACACTATAGAACAAATATAAATACATCAAAATCATGATAGGACACGTCCCTTCAAAAATGGTTTTTTCTTAACAACAATAAGAAAAACTAGAAATTAGGCTCTATTTAGCCACAAATGAACTTTTGAAAAATGGTCTAAGTAATCATGTCACTCATTTGTGTCAGCATCTCATAGTTCATTCCAGATTGATATCTCCATTTTCACCATCTTCTCATTTTGATCACAAGCCTTGTCCAGTGTTGAATTGTTTCTTGTAGCCATCTCTAGAATTTTTTGTAGCATCGACTCACATTCCTTAATCCACCTGTCCTTTTCTTTCATTTTTCCTTCATCTTCAAATAGCATTGGTAGTCCCTTTTTCGTGGCACCAGTCAGTCCTTGTTCATCTACCTGCAATTCTTCATGGAAGTCTCTGTGTTTTCTTATGAAATGGTTAGTAGTATCAATAGCCACATTATCAGGAACATCCCTTTTATTTATTCTTGGAACTTATCTTTAATTCTACCATCAATTCTCTTATTTTCTTGCTCTACAATATAATATTTTGAATGTGTCCCCCAAAGTTTACTCAATCAAGTAATCAAATTTTCCTGCCTCTTTTTGATTACTGCAACAAGCGTATTGTATTTACACTGAGAATATGCACTTGATCCTTCCCATTGATATTTTTTTTGTGAGCTTTCCCCATGAGTTAGCAACTTGGTAGATCCCATTGTGATTCCCATCATATCTTTTAGGTGATCATTTTCTCTTAGTATTCTTTCATTGTTCATCTTGTACATTTCTTTCTCCTTATTTAACATCTGGATTTAGGCCTTATTTAACTTGGCAACATTAATTTCAATCTCTGTTTTAGCCATGGGATCAAATTCTCTAACTTTCAATGTCATAACATGCCCAAAATCCTTTTCAGTATCGATGACAACTGACTTTTTGAGTGGTAGATACAGAGCCCATATCATTAGTGATCCTTCATCAGAATTATATTTGGATCCTGTATATACCTCTATTACCCCTTTAGGGATGAGTTTATGTGTGGCATTATTATTTTTTAGGAAACTATCAAAAACCAAAGTAGAGTTTAAACCTAACCCTAGGAAAATCATAACACCTACATCTTCCAACAATCTTCTTTCGTTCTCAGGATTCATATCTTCCATCTCTTTCTCCACACTTGACTTCAAATTGTTCAGTAACTGCCCTTCATTACTCAGTGTTATGTTTTCAACTAGCTCCCTTATTATTTTCCCTTTTGTTTGTATAAGAAAGCATTGAATTTTGGAGAGTTCACAAATTCATCATCGGCCACAAATGATCTGTATGCCAATTTCCTTGTGTATGCATCTGAACTTTCTTCAACATTTAATTCTCCAGGAGGGCACTTATAGTCTTGAATCTTTAATCTAGAGATTTTTTTGGCTAGGCTTTGAGGCTTATCATCACTAGATGTCTCATCTCAAGAAGATAGCAATTATGCATCTTGTAGTCCCTAGTTATATTCATCAACTACCCTTTCTACTTCTTCTTCTAGATTTCTGATTAAATCATCAAATTGATAGGGTATGTGATCATACATGCCTAAATTGATTTTTTGTCTAGCAAAATGAATGTACCCTTCTAGATCAAAACCTTTTTGTGGCAGACATCTCTTCATGTTATATTGCAATAATTTATCAAGAATCATATCATATCCCTCTTTTGACAACACAGTAAAATCACCAAAGCATAGTGTGTTGGGCATAAATGCTTGTTTTCCAAAAGAACTCAAATTCATGACACTTGAATAATCCATCTGCCTAACAATCTCCAAGTAATTCTATCAGGCACTGTTTTGGTTAGAATAAAAGGTGCATCTTCAAATCCATATACTCTTATCATGGTTGCATCTTCTAAAAAATACCAGTTTCCCCAATTGTGGTTAATAGGCCCATTGAAGTCTTTGGGTCTAAGAAACCTTTTTATCTCATCAGATAATGAGTATTCACAATGATGACTGTAGAATTTGTACAACAGTTTCACAAAATACTCCTCAAAATGTACAAAACAAGAGCTAGAAAACCTGCTAGATCCTAGATAGCATTCCATAGCTAAATGGGTAATAACTTACCTTCCCTATCAAACTATGAAACCCTTAATTTCTCACGCCACATCCCCAATTCCTTTCCATAATACAATACTATATGCATAAAGATTGAATAATGCTTGAAGTGTAAAATAAGAGATCCATTTTTATTGCCATTAATCCCAAATCAAGCCCTTTGAAAATATATGAGGCGCAATCAAATGGTCTAGAGTTATGACATTGGACATCTATTGTGATCACCATGGGCACAATTGATATGTATTTAGGGTCCTCCATCCCTAACACTTGGCATGCTAAGAACTATGTGTATCTCATGTAGGGCTCGAACAAGTCAATATGAAATGGGGGTCCATCACTATCTTCTAGTGGAACTAAATTTCCATCCTTCTTAGATCTGTGTAATGGTAGCCTCCAACCTTTATATATAGTGTCCATCATGTAGAACTCTTTTTCTAATTCCTCATGCATAATTTTTTCGCTACATGCCCCTTCTAGGTTAAAAACTTCACATATTGCAGCCTCTAATATATGTATGAATGGCTTTCCTAATGGGTCACATATGGCTTTGAACTTTGGGTTATAGTGGGCAGCTAACAGTTTCACTAATTCTACATCTAAAAACACGTTTGGGCATACTAAACTTCCTAGGTTGAAATTATGAGGATTACACATGGGCTCAAACTAATTCCTTTGATGGTAGTGAAAAATGAAGAACTTATGTCCCCTTATTGAGGTCCATAAATCACCTATGTTCTTGTGTTTATCATCTAACCTCTCTACCTCTGCCCTAAGTTATGCAGAACGCCTAGCTTTAGGTCCTGAAACGGGAAAATGATCAATAAGTTCTTGATTTAATTTTCTCTCAGCTACCTCTGGCTCATTTTCAATTTCAATGTTTTTCTTGTTTCCTTTAGGGTGACTACTTTCACCCTATCTCTTGCCTTTAGTTTTCCCTGAGCTCATACTTTCCATTATATTTCCTTAAAATCACATAATTAGAAAATGAAATTGCAGAGAACTCACAAGATTTGTTTGAAGACCTTTGGCTACAAAATTCTCTTGATTTTCGTATGCTCTCCCATTTCTCCTACTTCCAATTTTGTAAAAAATATCCTTCAATTATTGTTCTTGAATTCAGGAAATTATCTACTTCATTATGTGTTCATGCTACCATTAATGTTTCAGATCTGAGCATGAGTTTGCCATTTTTTTGAAATACCCACTGTTATATCAAAAGGTTATATTGGCAAGAAAATTTGAAACCCTGGGCGATCCTTTTGTTTGAGTCAATCCAACATTCATTGAACACACTATAGGTTGAGAATACAATTCATCATTCCCATTGATATCAAAAATTTAATCCTTTAGATTCTTATCATCTTCACCAAGAGTTACTCTGATGATCCTTTTGATTTATTTGTATCTTCATCGGCAAGAGAATAAGCATTGCTGAGAGATTTGACAGTTTCCTTGGCGTTACAAGTCTCCCTGATGTATCTTCCTTTCATCTCAAGTAAATCGACAAGACTCTCGCTGATGTAACCTCCATCAACATGACATAGTGAGTCAGGAAGACATTTCAAACTTGCTCTAATAACATTTGTCTTGCCGATATATTTCCTTGTTCTTCATCGACGAGATAGGATGAGTGTCTCATCGATTGTATCTCATCGGTGAGACATATATTATCAGGCTGACTTAAAAATATCACTTGGATAATGTTTGTCTTGCTGATGAATTTCTTCATCAGCAAGACCACGAGCTGTATCTTCCCGATGTGTATTTTCCTATGAAATCTGATCGATGTGACAATGTTGACCTCTTGCCAATATGCTGAAAACACCTGCATCAGAATGTAATGGCTTATGGATCAGAGAGACTTGCACCAACTCTCGCTGATATGGACTATTTATTAAAATATTTTTCTGAGAGGGATTTTTAGAGATCAAATGGTCAAAACTAATGTGATCATAGGTAATTATGTTATACAAAGTAGATTATATCCATTTTACACTCAAGATATGGATTTCTTTGGGGAATTTATGAGTGTAGATCACTATACAAGTTTCAAAATTTTATAGTTCCAACGAGGTGCACCTAGGAATTCAAAAGTGATGGAGAGGAGCTATGTAATCCTATAGAAATCACTATTGAATCCCATTAGGACTCATACGTCAAGCTGGGTGACTTAGTCCTATTTTAGGGAAATTGTATCGGAACAGGTTTTAGACAAAAGGGTACTCAAGAGTGTAGAAACCTCTTTTCAGGCCTAGCAGTGGGACTCGTATGTCATTGATGGAAAATTTATTAACTTCCATACTTTAGAAAATTCAAAAGTACAATCTATAGCTCTTGTTCTATACTTCAGCTCCTGACAGGTTTCCAGATCCGAAACTACAGAATTTGACCTATTTATGTTCTCCAAGAATCTTTTAGCGCTTTGATGACTTTGAATGATTTTGAAAAATTGTTGACAAATTTTCACACCTTGCTCTTTCAAAAATCTGCACACAAGACCTGCAAAACACATGCAAAGAGGGGGAAAAGAGTTAAGGGTTAGTAAATAGGGGTTTTCCTTGGTCAAACCCTATTTTGGTACAATTAAACCCTTGAAAATGAAATGAAATGAAAAGAGAATGATGAATGAACAACATGCAATGCTACAACTCACCAAACCATTGAAGTAGAAATCTGAAGACATGCAAGTAGAAGCTCTAATGGATGTATACTTGAAGATGCCTAAAATTCTTAAGTGAATGATGGATAATTGATGGAATGCTTGAGTGAATGAATGAGTGAATGGGGCTGAAATGAGAGCAAAAACCCTATATTTATACTTGATTATGCAAAATTTCCCCAAAAAAACACATCATAGGCCAACCTTAGGTCTTAGAAAATAATATCCTACTAGAATTTTGAAATAATTTTTATTTTTGAGCCAAAGGGGACTCTTTCACCTCTAGTGGCGAATGGGTCCCACTTAGGCATTTTAAGTAGGTGTCAAAAATTAAGATGCATTAAATTATGTTTAATGGGATTATTCTAAAAAATATAATTAAGGCATGCAAGTGTATAATGGGGCAATTAAGCATAAGAAAGGGTCAAATTATTGATGACAAGCCTAGAAAAGTGTGAAAGTTTGTTACAAAACTTTACAACACTTTGAAATAAGGCTTGGTAAGTGATAAAAAGAGGTTGTTTAAGTGAAATATATTAATAAGGTCCTAGAAAAGTGTGAAAGTTTGTTACTACACTTCACAACACTTTTACAAGGCATCATAAATTTATTATTGATTCGCAAGGGTCCAAGACCTAATATGAATATGTTGACCACATCACAACATTAAATCAAGGAAAAACTAGGCCAAAATCCATGAGAAAGATGCAAATGATTGTGAAAATTTCCAAAGATACATTTTTTTGTGCTATATTTAGCCCCCACTTTAGTGAGAGAATGAACTTACTTCAAACTCACACTAAAGTAGCCAAAAATACACATCAAGAGGGATCCAAATGTACCCATGCTAGCAAGATGAGACAAAAACAATCAAGAGAGGTGATTAAGCCCCTAGCATCAAGATCCCATGACAAACTGAACATTAGCACAAGGGAACACACATGAAAATGCTATAAAAGAATGAAAGGGAGAGAAGGAAAAAAAAGGATCAGATCAAGATTTGATCATTTTTCCATCCTGTTGTTGATCAGATCTACATTTTTTGTACATAGAATGTATACTCGCTCTGAGGTGACATAACTCATGACTATCCATCAGGTGAGAAGACCTATATAGGTGAGAAACATACATTCATGGCTGGTATGCACTCACACACACAAGTAGCAATGGGGAAAGTCATGCCTCAAAATGGGCTTCCTGCTCAACCATACAAAAGTTATACCTCCTGATAACTTTAATTAGGCACCATAAAAGAAACTAACTTTTTGAGCTTCACGAGACAAGAAAAACTTCATATGCTTGGAACTCATGAACAAACGCAATGGAAACATAGGCATGAAAGCTGTGTTATGCAAGGTGGCCATATAAAAAATGAAAAATGAATCATGCAAAGGATGTTCAAATGAATATTTCTTAATTCATACAAGGTCTTTAACTTAGGGAACACTATGTCTAATGTCTCCAAGAGAGGATCAATCAAAGAATAGGAAATTCACAACATAGGGGATACAATGTGTCACATCAAGCCACTAAGAGGAAAGTAATATGCTAAGATAGATTGCACTCATGAAGGACATCACACCCAATGTCATCCACAAAGTGACAAAACTCATCGTATGAAGTAATAAGGTTTCACTAAGAACCAAGAAAAGGAAAAATGAAAAAGAATAACACCAATGTATGTCCCCACTTTAAAGTAATTGCTACACACCATACTATGAGAAATTACTTTAAAGTAGCAAAATGAACAATACAATCAAGAATGAAGACATGAGAGCCAACTTGCAAAGCCCTATGCCAAGTCATATGGTTCCGAGTAAGGCTACATCATGCAAGAGAAAAAGAAAATAGAGGTTTCCAACAAAATGAAAACACCAAACACATAAGGGATCTATGGATTTGGGGTCAGTATGTTCTTTGCTGCAATTTTTGTTAGAGATCTTGCAATTGTCATCATCCCCCAAATATATAGAACTGGAAGAATGAAACAAAGAGAGTGAAAGCAAAGAAATAGAAAGAACCTTTTGGGTCAACATGGAAGAGACATAGGGTGTTTCAATGCTTTGTGTCATCCCCAAAAGAAAAACATAAGACAAATGAAAAAGAAAAGGTGAATGATAAAAATGAAAAGTTGTTGGGTCAACATGAAGGATACATGAATTTCTCAATGCCTTGTGTCATCCCCAAAAGGAAAACACAAGAAAAATACCAAAGAAAATGTAATGAAAAAGAAAATTCTTTTAGGTCAAAATAAAAGAGACATGAATGTCTCAATGCCTTGTGTCATCCCCAAAAGGAAAACACAAGCCAAAAAAAGGAAAAAGACAAGAGAAAGAGGAAAAGGGGCCTTTTGGGTCAACATGAAAGATACATGAATTTCTCAATGCCTTGCATCATCCCCAAAAGGAAAACACAAGAAAAAGACAAAAGAAAAGGCCAAAGCAATGTAAGACATAGAGAAGAATGACGGTACAAATAGAGGATTGTCACAAAGAGAGATAACATCAAACATAACATTATGGGGGATCACATTACGCACATACAAAAGAAAAAGAAAATACAAAAGAATAGTAAGGAAAATGTGAGTCAACCATCAAGCAAGTCATCTGCCTCCCAATCATGTTAATGATATGCTGAGGGCGGGAAACTGGCCAAAGGGACAAGAGAAAGTTCCAAACTAGGATAAGCATTGGGTTCAACACTCTTTATAGGAGATTTTTTGTTTAAGTGCATGGAAGAGGAAACAATGCGTTCAAATCATTATGCACCTTTTCATCAACTTTTGCAATCTCGTCATCATCATCTAGATTAATAACAATAGGAGGATGAATGATAATATCTAATCAATCTAAGGGTACCTCTTGTTGTGATTGTTGTATGGGATCATTTTGTTGTGGTTGGGGAGAAGGGTCATCATGCATTGCTTCTGTCAAATGTGGATTTTTATTTTCTTTGTTTACTTCTTCATGTAACTTGTGAATAAGGGCACAACGACTATGCCTACACTCCCTAGAGCCTTGGTTTCTTTTGTTTTTTTTGTCGAGTTGGGTTTGGGAAGGAGCAGGTTGATCAACCATAGGTTGTTTTTCTTCCCTAAGGGGATGAACAAAAGAAACCATGGAAGGTTGGTCATCCACTTTCTCTTTTTCTCTGTAAACCTGTTTTATTCAAGGAGGCATGACAAAGTTGTTTTCATTGTCTCTTGGTCTCTTGGATTACGTAGGTGAAGTTTTTGGTGTTTGTTGATCTAGGTTGTTTAGTTCTTATTCAGGTTGAATCATGGTTTCATATAGGATAGGAGTGTCAGAGGTAGACGGGGACATGTTACAGAGAGAAAATTCTACTATTTTATTTTCTTTGAATTTTTGGTAAGCTATGAAAAGAAGTCTTGTCGAGGCATTATAGTTTCCATGGGCTCAAGCCAAAAGGATTCTAAGGAAAAGTTTCCTTTGGAATATAATGGCTTAAAGACACTATGGTGGACAATGAATATTTCATTGTCAAATGGAAACTTTAAGAATTTGTGTATAACTAAAGGGACAACTTTCATTGAGCGAAGCCATGGATGGCCTAGCCACAAATGAAATTGGTCCAACTGCAGGATGATGGAGAATGTGAAATATATTGTTTTTGGTCCTATTTGTAAAGGAAGGACAATCGATCCTATCATATGGCAAGCAAAACCATTGTTTTTATTGATCCATACTTTTGGTTTATCATAGCTATCTTGATAAAGGTCATGTAATACCAAAAATTCCTTAGTGATCACATTCTCTCCACAGGCGGGATCTATTAGTATCCCATTATTGGGCTTGTCATAGATACAACCAACTATGTAGAGAGGACCAACGAGTAGATTTTTAATTATATCCTTAGAGGAGAAAGCAATATCAAGGGATTTCTTAGGTTGGCCTTTATGAGGGATAATGTCTATCACACCTACCATTTCATCCATAGGATTAACATGGATAATATGTGGGATAGGATCACAATGTTCATCATCTATATCAACATTCATCATATCATTCTTTGTAGTTTGACTAGCTTTGAAAAATGAAATATTATGTTTGGGAATTGGATTAGTGAAAATTTGTAAGTTTTTATTTGGAGGGGCAATATACTTATTACCTTGATCATTAACACTTGCAATGGATAGACAGCTAGAATCAATGAGGTATTGCACAAGATGTTTAAGAAGCTTATAATGTTCTATGTCATGTCCATTTGTCTATGATAATGGAAATAAGCATTGGATTTAAATTTTGGAGGTAAAGGCTTAGTAGGATCAGGTTCTTTTATGGTAGGAAAGGTAATCATTTGTTGTTGTAAAAGTTGGGACATTGTGTTACATGAAGGGTGTCAAGTAAAGGTGTGAATTGTCTTTTCGGATCTCCATAACTAAAGGGCACTACAATTTTAATAGTAGCTACCTTTTTGTTGATAGTTGGAGTTGGTTGTTGAGATTGTTTGAACTATAAAAACCCTTTGTTTTTCTTTCTAAATGGTTGGGAATTGCTTTGTTTGGCAGGTTCAGATTTCTCAGTTTGGCTAGAAGTGGACCTTGGATCTCGACTTAGAATACTCGAGTTGTGATAATCACAAAGGGTAGTACACAAGTGCATGAAGGAGGGGAATTTCATCATAGTGAGTTTGTCCTAAATTTTAGTTTGCATGTTTTCTATAAGCATCTTTTGAAGGTATGGGTCAAGGATCTTGACATCGATTTGAGAATAAAGCAATTGATAGCATTAGATAAAATCAATTATATTTTCTTCCTCGTTTTACTTACACATCGCATAAAATCATACAATGTCTTCTTGGGAGTCCTATGCACTTGGGAATGATTTATAAATGCATCAACAAGTTCACTAAATGAACGAATTGAATTGTTTGGTAAAGATGAAAACCATTCCAAGACAATATCTTTTAAAGTCCTAGGAAACAATTTTTCTAATAGTTTATCATCAAGAACAAAATCACTACATAAGGCGGTATAGGAATTAACATGGTTAGAAGGATTGATCTTCCCTCCATATTTCTCAAATCTAGGCATCTCTACTCCTTGTGGCATTGGTGTTCGCAATATTTCCAAAGAAAATGGGTTGCTTTTAACATAATATGTGGGTAGGCCATTCTGATTTTGGTTTATGGTGGAGATTTGTTTTTGCATGGATGAAATAGTTTGGAAAATTTGTGTTATGAGAGGGTCATTATAAGTGGTATGGGGTGGATGTGATAGTTGTGATGGAGTGTATGTAGTGGTAGTGTGGAAGAAGATAGAGCATGCAATGATGCCACATAGGAATGAGGGATGATAGTAGGAATACTTGAGGAAGGAATCACATTACTAACTTGTTGCAATGATGTTTTGACTTGAGGAGTGGTATAGGTGGGTATTGAGGCTATGGTTGAGGGGGGAGGAGGTTGAGGTCCTCCTTGACTTACAACATTTTTTGTGGGTTGAGGAGCTTTAGAGGTTGAAGGAAGATGTTTTGTATATATCTCAGCTATGTGTTTCACAACGTCTAGGCCATCTTCACTTTCAAGCATGTGATCGATGTTTTCTATGGTAGGAATTGTAGTAGTTGAAATGTTTTCAAGGCTTACTTGATGTTGGAGATCTGCTTAGTCCTCATGAATTTGAATTATTTTTTCTTGCAAGATATGATCATACAGTGTGTCAACTTGCATGCTATTGGAAGGAAAATAGTTTATAAGGGTAGTATCCATGCCTAGTGTACTAGTTGCAATATTAGGAGTGGAAGCTCTAGATAACCCAAGATCCACAACGAGTGTGTTATCATGGGATAGCATGAGTCTTGAACTTTTTCTCACCAAGGTATTAACAATAGGACACCAAACACTCATACAAAGGCTTCTAAATGTGCGGTGAATGCAAATGCAATGTAAACTAACAAGAATGAAATGCTTAAAATTTGAAATTATGGAAAGTAAAACTAAAATGCAGAAACAACAAAAAACACTCAGAAATTGAAGATTAAATGCTAGAAAATGCACTAAAAAATATGCAACTGGACTAAGTCGCCCATGATGGCGAATGAGTCCAAGTATTGATTTTTTTTGAAAATTTTTTAGAATTTTAGAATTTATTTTTTATGATTTTTATATTTTCTGATGTAGGTATAGTATGAAAATGTAGAATTTTATTGACTTTTAATGAAATGGAATGAAAAAAAGCAAGCTAGATGAGCTTTTCACTAATGCAAATTTGGAAACCCTAGGATGCAAATTAAACAATGCAAATTAAACAATGCAAAATGCAATGTAATGATAATGTAAGCTATTCCTAGGATGTAAATGCACTATATATCATAAATATGGCGTTCTAAAGGAGGGTTCACCAAAATGAAATGAAGATTTTTGGAATTGGGGGACTCTCCTACACTTCTAGGGTTTTGCACCTAAAAGGAGAGAGGTATCAAAAAACCTTGATGGCTCACTCAAGAATATGCCCTTGAGATTCCAATGCAAATATGACTGAAATCTATCTAAGGGGAATTTCCTAGATGCGAAAAAATGATAAAAGATATTGAATATTAATGTAAAACTAAGAAAATGCAAAGTATTTGAAAACATGTGATATGAAAAATTAACTAAAAATGTAAGTAAATTGTAATAGAAATTAATGAGATTAAAGAGTTGCACCTGGAAACTAGAAAGTGATGGAGAGGAGCTTTGGAATCCTACAAAAATTATTGTTGAATCCCACTGGGACTCATACGCCAAGCTGGGTGACTTAGTCCTATTTCAGGGAAATTCTATCAAAATAGGTTTCAGACAAAAGGGTACTCAAAACTGCAGAAACCTCTTTTCAAGCCTAGTAGTGGGACTCATACACCATTGATGGCGGCTTAGTCCACTTCTAGATCTTAGGAAATTAAAAAAGTGTAATAGGTAACTCTCAGTTTGTACTTCATCTCTTGACAGGTTTTTAGATCCAAAACTATAGAATTTGACCTATAGGTGTTCTCCAAGCTTATTTTAGGGCTTTGATGTCTTTGAATGACTTTGAAAAATTGTTAACAAATTTTCATACCTTTCTCTTTAAAAAATCTACACACAAGACTTGCAAAATGCATGCAAAGAGGGGAAAAAGTGTTAAGGGTTAGTGAATAGGGATTTTCATTAGTCAAACCCTGGTTTGGTAATTACACCCTTGAAAATGAAATGAAATGAAAAGAGAATGATGAATGATGAATGAACAACATGGAATGCTACAACTCGCCAAACCCTTGAAGTAGAAATCTGAAGACATGCAAGTAGAAGCTCCAATGGTTGTAGACTTGAAGATTCCTAAAATGCTTAAGTGAATGATGGATAATTGATGGAATGCTTGAGTGAATGAATGAGTTAATGGGGGTGAAATGAGAGGGAAAACCCTATATTTATACTTGATAATGAAAATTTTCTCCAAAATACCACATCACAGGCTGACCTTAGGTCTTAGGAAATAATATCCCACTTAGGTAGGGCTTGTAAGTGTATAATGGGGATAATTAAGCACAAGAAAGGGTTAAATTATACATGAAAAGCCTAGAAAAGTGTGAAATTTTGTTACAACACTTTGAAATAAGGCTTGGTAAGTGATAAAAAGAGGTTGTTGAAGTGAAATATATTAATAAGGTCCTAGAAAAGTGTGAAAGTGTGTTACAACACTTCACAACACTTTTACAAGGAATCATAAAGTTCTTATTGATTCAAAAGGGTCCAAGACCTAATGTGAATGTGTTGACCACATTGCAACATTAAATCAAGGCAAAACAAGGCCAACATCCATGAGAAAGACCCAAATGAGCATGAAAATGTCCAAAGATACATTTTTCTATGCTACAATGGCATTTATGAAAGTTGTAGTTTATCCCTTGGAAATTACATTTAATTAGGATTGGATTTGAACTAAAGAGGCCAATTAAGGAAAAATAACCTTAATCATTTGATAAAGCCCTAGATTAGTGTGAAAGTGTAAAGTTACACCTTACAACACCCTATATAAGACACAATTAAGTCCATTTTATTAAAAAGGGCCCTAAACTCAATGTGACTATGTACAACATATTTCAACACTAAATTAGGGCATAATTAAGCTTATTTTAATATTAATTATTACCAAATTAAGTGTGAAAAAGGGATACTTTTTCCTAAACTACATTTAGCCCCCACATTAGAGGCCATATGATACTACGCGCATAAGCAAGCTAAAGGAATTCTAATAAACTTTATAAAAGGATACTCATATGGATTCATTGGGGAGAATGAAGCCCCCACTATAATTACCTACAAAAAAACAATGTTAAGGACTACATCCTAAAATATAGGCTCGTTAGTCGTTTCAAAAATCCTCTTGTCAAACATCTACAAAGAATCAAATTCAAGGGTAGATGGATGGCCCCCCTAATTCTACTTGCTTTATGGAGTTAGAATTAGGGTGAATACGAAACCACATTGCATTGTGTAAGTCGTATCATAGGGTATTTTCCAAGTACCATACCACATAGTGATAGACATTTGATGAGAACAAGAATGGAATTACAAATCCAATGCAATAAATGGCATAAAAATAGAGTCATCTAGCCCCCAATATACTATTTTTTATAAAATTCCCATTGCCCCTAGATGAGGATATACCATAAAATTACATGGCCCCGCCTTCTATGAGAAAATGCTCAAAGATCTATTTGTCAAAGAAAGAAGCAATGCGAGATAAAATAGAACACTATCTACTTAATCTAAAAACATTGCTTTAACACACTATTCAAAAGAGAGGATGCTATGCATAATACCAACACAAATGTTCAGCATTGATAGGTTCTTTTATAGGTGTACCATCCATTTCTATTAATGTGTAGGCTCTAGATGCATAGTTTTCATTAATTACATAAGGTCCTAACCAATTACGGTTGAACTTTCCTTTTCCATTCGGAAGAGAATTTACATTACATTTATTTTTTGTATAACACAAAGTCACCTTTATTAAATGAGTGAGGGATGACCTTATTGTTATAACTAAGTTTCATTCTTTTAGAATAAGCTTGGAGATTCTTAAGAGCGTTGATACACTATTCATCAAGAATTTCAAGTTGATGCAATCATTGCTCTTTACAAGTAGCATCGTCGATGAGCCCTTAAAGAGAAATTCACAATGAAGGAGTCTCTAACTCCAAGGGAATTAGTGCTTTAGCATCATGGAGTATTTCTAGTAGATTTTGTCATTCTTGTACAATAGGCCCACAATGCATAAGTTAGTTGAGTATGCCAATCCTTGTTATGTTTACTTACTATTTTTCATAGAATTTTCTCAAGAGTCTTGTTAGTTGATTCCGCTTGTCCATTTGAATGTGGGTAATATGCCATCAAAAATTGAAGATGAATATGAAAGGTTTCCAAGAATTTATTCATGTCATTGTTCTTAAACGGTGTTCCATTATCTAAAATCAACGTGGAAGGATGTCCAAAGTCAGCAATAATGTGTTCCAATATGAAATGACATATTGTGTCAACTATCATAGAATGGAGAGGAATAACTTCTACCCATTTTGTAAAATAATTGGCTATAGTATTGATAAACCTATGTCCAACGAAAGAATGTGGTGATACTTTTCCAATAAGATCAAAACCCCAAATTGAGAATGGCCAAATAGGAACTTGGGTGTGAAGCTTGGAAGTAGGAGCATGAATCAAATTGTTGTTTTCTTATCACTTATGACATTTCTTAATGTAGGAAAAGAAATCTTGTTCCATATCTCTCCAATAATATCTTATACGAACTAATTTTTGAACTAACAATCTTCCTCCAAAATGTTCTCCACAAGAACATACATGAGCTTCATTAAGTGCTATGGGGATTTCAGATTATTTACGACATTTAAGTAAAATACCATTAAATGATATCATGTATAACACGTCTGCAAGGATTATGTAATTAGATGTGTGTTTGTGAAGATGAGGTTGAGTGTTCTTAGTTGTAGGCACAGGAAAAGTACCTTCTTTTAAATAGTTGAAAATCATGGTGTTCTACTCATTAGAGTTTTCAGTATCAGTTAATAAAAATTCTTTTGTTTTATCATCTATTAATGGTTTAGGAATCATTTGAACTGTAAATATGAAATCAGCAAAATGATCTTTAGGAGACACAAGGGAAGCAACACTTTCCATTGCATTTGCATGTTGATTATCCTTTCTCAATATATTTTCAATCGTATATGAGTCAAATTTATCTAATAATTTCATCATGAGGTATTTATATTGAATGATCTTATCATGTTTCTCTTCATATGAACCATTTATTTATTTAAGAACTAATAGGAAATCACCAAATATGGAGATGTGTGGGACACCTAATGGTAACGTTGCATGTATACCAACGATTAAAGCTTCATACCCTATAGTGTTATTTGTACATAGGAAGTTTAAATGAAAATATAAGGGAATAGGCTTGCTTGAAGGAGGAATTAATATAAACCTATAGGTATGTGTAGGATCATGATGGCCAAAAGGTGGTGATATGATGGGTATGTGTAGGGTATGTGGCTGATGACTCTTTTTTTACCCAAAATTAATGAAACGAAAAGGGTATTTAAAGGAGATTCTCATCTTTCCACCAATATAAGTTATGTTTTACTTTGAATTTAATAAATAAATATTATTCATTTTCTATTTGAATTATGACTAAAGTCCTGATTGATAGGCTGATTGAAAACCATCTATAGCTTTCAAACGGTATCACATTTTTTGAATCTAAAACATGTGTCACATTCTATGCTTTGCATACTATAGAGTTAAAAAAAAAAAGAAAAATGAATTTCATGAAGTTTTGACCAAGTTAAGGTGGTCAAACATACAAGTTTTTATATTTTTTAAAATTTATAATAAAAAAATCATAATTAATTATTTACCTAGAAAAATATTACACAAAAATTTGCATCACATTTGGAAATGAGTCCTCTACTTATATCTAAAATCTTATAAAAAAATATTATCATTTTATTGTGGTTAGGGTGGTCAGACAAACACCCGCTTCTTATTTTTTCCTTGAAATTTAAGTACTACTGCATTGAAATTTCAAATTTTCACCAAATAGATTTTTTTCTTTTTTAAATAAACCTAGTAGTTTAGAAACTATATTCAATTTTCTATAAATTCTATTCTTACATATTTTTTAAATAATATACATAACTTATTCAAATTTTTACGTCATGTTGCCTAACTCTTATTTTTCTAAATTTTTCACCACTTAAGGGCCTATTTTTTCCATGATGATCCTACACATACCCCTACCTTGGATCCAATCTGACACTTAGAACCATCAAAGTAAAATTCCCATGCTTCTTTTTCTTTTTGAATAGTCAACACATTATCATCAGGGAATGAGTCCATATTAGGTAATGCTAAGGGGAATGGAGCATCAACTAATTGGTCAGTCAAGGCTTGTCCTTTGATTGCCTTTTGAGAGAAAAACTTAAGATCAAATTCAGTTAATCATGTAACCCACTTAGCTAAGCATCCCAATAAATTTATTTTAGCAAAAAGGTGTTTTAAACGATTAGAATTTGTCATCACATGAATTTAGGCATTTAATCATTAGTGTTGCTATTTACTAGTAGCAAATACGAAAGCTAAAAATTATTTTTTCTATTGTTGTATATCATGTCTCATAATCAACCAGGGTTCAAATAGTGTAATAAATGAGATGTTCTTTCTCGAACATTATTGTCTTGTTGATCCAACAATGTTACAAGAGAATGAGCTAATGTTGTATAAAGGATAAATGGCTTGTCTTGCATAGCGGGTTGTAAAATAGGTGGAGTAGCAATATAATCTTTCAAACTCTCAAAGACCTATTTACAATCCTCATTCCACTTAAACTTAACTTCTTTCTTAAGGAGTTGCATAAAGGGTAATGTTCGGTCTGCTAAAGATGCTACAAAATCATAGATGGCTTGAATTCTTCCTTGTAAAGTACACAATTGAGAAATATCTTTAGGAGGTGGCATTTTAATGATAGCATCAATTTTATTTTTGTCCACCTTAATTCCTCTGTGGGATACTATAAAACCTAAAGAATTTCTACTATCCACGATGAAGACACACTTTTTGGGATTCAATCTCATGTTATATTTTTGCATTTTTTCAAATATTTTTTGAAGGATATTCACATTATCTTTTTGAGTTAAAGATTTCGCTAGAATATCATCAACATAATCTTTGAAAATCTTGTGTAGGTAATCATGAAATATCAATTTTGTAGCTCTTTTATATGTTCCGCCTACATTCTTTAATCCAAAAGCCATAACCAACCAAAAAAATGTTCCTCAAGCTATAGTAAATATTGTCTTGTATTGATCTAGAATATTGATAAATATTTGATTATAACGAGAAAATCCATCTACAAATGAAAAAAAAGCATGTCCCATAGTCAAATCTACTATCATGTCAATATTAGGAAGGGGAAAATTATCTTTTAAAGATCCTCTATTCAAATCATGAGGAGAATAATCGATAGGTCATATAAAACCAGCTTCAAGAAGTTTCTAAATCTTAGCTTTAACCCATAATGCTATCTTAGGATACATCTTTTGTATATTCTGTCTTACCAATTTAGCATCTTCTTCAAGGACTATGTTGTGTGTCATTATATTAGCATCGATACCCAACATGTCCAAATAAGTCCAAGCAAAATTTTTATGAAACTCATGTAGTAATATTGCATAATCTTTCTATTCATCTTCATCAAAACACTTTCCTATTTGAATCACTCTTTCTTCATTAATTGTATCCATCAATATGTTAGTTGTATCTCCCAAAGGAAGTGCATTTTGTTTTAGAATTTTAGGATTATATTCATCTTTTTCATTGTAAATCTCATTAATTTCCTTCTCTTCACCCACTTTATTAGCACTCACCATAACACAAGTGACTTGGTTTTTCTTAGGGGGAGTAAATGACTTGTCATAAACTCCTAACATTTTTTTCAAAGCATCATTCTCAAAGTATTCCAATGATTCTTCACATGTTGTGTCAATCAATTCAAGATGATTCAAAGTAAAATTTGTCTTAGGGGAGTTAAACATGAAAGTGTTGATGTTGAGTGATGGTCTTTGTGTTGCTTTCATTATCTCAGAATGATAATTTATAATGCCACCTTTTGTTTCGTATGTCTTAGGTTCTATAAGAACAAAAGTTCATTGTTCTTTTCTTCCACATCCTTTTCCATTGTAACCAAATTGTTTCACAAGCTCGTAACCTCTTTAATAAAGTTTCTCCATCTCTTTCAAATTTTGTGGTTGTTGGTAGTCTATTTCATCAAAGTTCATTGTATAACTTGTGCCTTCTTCTAGAGTATCTATGAATTACATGCTTGTGAAGTTTCTTTCGAATTTTGCATTGACATTACCATTGGCTCTTTTTTCTTTTTAGTTTCTTTCATTGTAATTTTGTATTCTCCCATGAATATTGTTGTGAAATATAAGGAACCCCAATCATCTTCTAATAATTTAGTAACTTTCTCAATATTCTTCTCTTGTTCTTCATCCTCCGTGACTTCCACTTTTACAGTTGGTATTGATGTTTTCATAGTACTTTTTTTTCTTCATTAGAATGCAAACAAATTTTAGGTTTAGGGTTAGCTTTCATTGTGTAAACATTGTTGTTATAGGCATACTTCATGACATGGTGAAGGGTTGAAGGTACAACATTAATTTCATGAATCCATGGTCTCCCTAAGAGGAGATTGTAAGAAAGATGATGAGACTGTAACATGGACTAGAATTTTCAATTGAAATGAAGGGAATCATTTTCCCAAGGTGTCAAATGGGTCCCACATGGGCTATTTTTAAGGCTTTGAGCGAGAAAAGTGGGCTTTTAATTCAAATTTCTTCAATGTCAGCCTTGGGGATGAAATTAACAGTCATGTGAGTGGATTTCCTATATAAGAGAGCTTTCAAATCCTCATTTCATCCAAGCATCATACCTTCATGCCATCAAGTCAAGCAAGCAAGAGTTCAACATTCCAAGTCTTCACAAGGTCATCAAGATAGTTTACAAGATCATTTCTAAGGAATTCAAGAGAAAAATTCTTCATTAGTTGTTGCAGCAATTCAAGATCCATAATCATGGAAAGGTTTTAATTGCATTACTTCATTTTCATGCTTCGTTATCTTATTTCATCATTTGGTTTAATTACCTCAAATGGGTTTGACCAAGCAAAACCCCCATTCCCTAACAATCAACACTTTTGTTCTATTTCTTTGTGTGATTGAAGATATAGGTGGTTTGAAGGCTTGGGTATGATTGAAGAATAGGTTTAAAACTTTTTGGAGTCACTTCCCTACTTTGAAGGTCAAAATATTCATAAAAATTCACTTACATTCCCAAAAATTAGGGTTTCGGATCTAGGAACAGGAAGAGTAGACCAAGAAGTGTAGATCAGAAATTTGAATTTATAGGAAAGTAAAATTGAACTCATTTGCCACAAGTGCGAATGACTCCAATTTTTAGTCAAATTTGATATTTTTGGCATTTTTGGATACCCTTTTCGAAGAAACCTGTACCTATATAGAAACCCCAATTTGGGACTAATTCACCCAGATTGATGAATGAGTCCCAGTGGGCCAAAATTTTAGAATTAGTAGTATTTCCAGTCTCCATCAAAGTATTTACAAGTTTTCAGGTGCACACATTCATTTTTACAACTTATTGTTTTGGTTCATTTGCATTTCTAGGTCATTTTGCATATCACACTATGTTTCCCAATGCATTCTCTTTTCCAAGTTTACACTTTGTGGTGAACCCCTCATTATACATCATCTGATCCCTAGAACAATTGAAGTCTCAAGGGTTTGTTCTTGAGTGAAAGGTTGGAAATTGGTCTTTCTCCTTTTAGGTCTAAAACCCTAGAAGAGAAAGAAAGCCCCCCTATTTTCTTTTTTTCATTTTGCATTTTCCAACAATCAAGCAATTGCTATCAAAATTATGGTGCCCTTTAGTTATGGTGATCCAAAAATACTATTCACTCCCTTACCCGATACCCTTCATAACATAATGTCCCAACTGCTAGAACAAAAAATGATTACCTTGCCACCTATCAAAACCCTTGGCCCTAATAATCCTTTACCCCCAAGCTTTAAACCTAATGATTATTTCCACTAATACTGGCAATATGGAAATGACGTAGAACATTGCAAGTGTTTTAAACATCTTGTGAAAGACCTCATTGATTATAGTCGTCTATCCATTGGAGGTGTTAGTGATCAAGGCAATAAGTTTGTTGCCCCTCTGAACCAAAACTTGCAAATTTTCACAAATCCAATGCCCAAACACAATATTTCATTTTTCAAATCCAGTGAAACTACAATGAATGATGTGATGAATGTTGATACAGATGATGAAAACAATGCTTCCTTTTTAAATAACGCTATCAATATCAATCCTATGGATGAAATGATAGGGGCAATAGAAGTCACCCCTCGTAAGGTCTGACCTAAGGGTCCTCTTGACATTGCCCTCTTCTCTAAGGATATAATTAAACATTTACCCGATGGTCCTCTCTACAAAGCCAAATGTATCTATGACAATCCCACTAATGAGATACTAATAGATCCCACCTATGGAGAGAATGTGATCACCAAGTAATTTCTAATTTTGCATGAGCTCTATCAAGATGAATATGATAGACTAAAAGCATGGATCAAGACACACAATGGATTTTCATGCCCTACGATAGGATCAATCAATCTACCATTGCAAATAGGACCAAAAATGTTAGATGCCACATTATCCATCATCTCGTAGTCGGACCAATTTCTTGTGAAGCTAGGCCACCCATGGATTTTCTCCATGAAAATTTTCCCTTCAGTTGTGCATAAATGCTTAAATTTTCCCTTTGAAAATGAGATATTCACTGTTCACCATAGTGGATTTAACCCTTTTTAATCTAAAGGAAACCTTTCTCTAGATGCCTTTTCGTCCAAGCCCATGGAACCTATCAAGACAAGGGAAGAATTATTTTTCTTATCCTATCAAAAGTTCAAGGAAAAGAAGATAGCAAAATTATCTCTCCAAAACATGTCCCCATCCACCCTTGAATCTCCCATCCTTGACAAAACCATTCTTTAACCTAAAAAAGAACAAAATAATCTAGACCAACCAAAAATAGAAACTTCACGTACATCCTCCAAAAGTCCAAGAGACAATGAAAAAAAACCTGTCACACCTCCTAGAATAAAAAAAGTTTACAAATCAAAAGAGAAAGTGGTTGAAAAAACTCCTATGGTTCCTTTTGTTCCTCCCATTAGGGAAGGAAAGAAACCTATGGTTGATCAACTTGCTCCTACAAAAATGCAACTTGAAAAAAAAGAAAAAAGAAACTAAGGTGTTAGAGAGTGTAGGAAAAGACATCATGCCCTTGCTTGCAAGTTTCATGAAGAGTTAAACAAAGAAAATCAAAATCTGAACTTGATTGAAGCAATGCGTGATGACCTTCCTTCCCAACCAAAATAAAGTGACACAATACAAAAATCACAAGAAGAGTTGAAATCTTCAATGGACATTATCATTCAACCTCCTATTGTGGTTAACTTGGATGAAGATGTTGAGACCACTAAACTCGATGAATAGGTGCATAGTGAATTGAACTCATTATTTTCCTCTTACATGAGCTTAAACGACAAATATCCTATAAATATTGTTGAACCTCTAGTGCTTCTCCAAGTTCGACACATGCTCTTTTCCCTTTGGCTATTTTCCCACCTTTGGTATACACATAACATGATTGGGAGGAAAATAACTTGCTCATACGTTGAATCACATTTTCCTTACTAGTCCTTTCCATTTTCTTTTCTTTTTTAATTTCTTTTTCTTTTTCTTTTCTGTGTGATTGCATGTGTGTAATGTGATCCTCCATGATGTTCTATTTCATGTCCTCTCTCTTTATGATATTCTTCTATTTGTAACTTCACTCTTCTCTATGTCATCGCTTTCACTTTTTATCCTTATCTTTTGCTTGTGTTTTCCATTTTGGGATGATGCAAGGCATCAAGACATTCATGTATCCTACATGTTGACCCAAAAGGATTTATTTTTCCTTTTCCATTTTATTTTATCTTTATATTTTTCTTGTGTTTTCCTTATGGGGATGACACAAGGCATCGAGACATTCATATCTCCTTCATGTTGACCTGAAAGCTTTTCCTTTCTCTTTCACATTTTCTTTTTCATTTGTCTTGTGTTATCCTTTTCGGGATGACACAAGGCGTCAAGACACCCTATGTCTCTTCCATGTTGACCCAAAAGGTTTTTCTTTGTTTTCTCTCTTTGTGTCATTTCTCGGTTCTTTTTGTCTTGGGGGATGATGATAGTTCCAAGCTCTCTAAAAAACATTGCAACAAAGAACATACTGACCCCAAATCCATATATCCCTTATGTGTTTGGTGTTCTCATTTTGGGGGAAACCCATTTCTTTTCCTTTTTCTTTTTGCATGATGTAGCCTTACTCAAAAACATAGGACTTGGCATAGGGATTTCCAAGTTAGCTCTCATGTCTCCTTCTTTATTGGAATTTTTCATTTTCTACTATAACATAATTGCTCATAGTATGGTGTTTAGCAATTCCTTTAAAGTGGGGGCATACATTGGCATTATTATTTTTCATTTTTCCTTTTCTTGGTTCTTAGTACAGCCTTCTTACTTCATACGATACATCTGTCACTTTGTGGATGAAATTGTGTGTGATGTCCTTCAGGAGCGTGATCTCTCTTAGCATATTGCATTCGTCTTAGTGGCTTGATGCAACACACTGCATCCCCTAAGTGGTGAATTTTCTATTCTTTGATTGCTCCTCTCTTGGAGACATTAGGCACAATGTTCCCTAAGTTAACAACCTTGCATGAACTAAGCAAGATTCCTTTGAACATCCTTTGCATGTTGCATATTGCATTTTTTATAGGGGAACCCTTCATAATACAAATTTCATGCCTATGAAGCCATACTATTTGTTCATGAGCTCCAAGCATACGAAATTTTTCTTGTCTCATGAAGCCCAAAAAATAATTTTTGTGTGGTGCCTTATTAATGTTTCCAGGAGGTATAACTTTGGTATGGTCGAGTAGGAAGTCCAATATGAGGCATGACTTTCCCCATAGCCACTTGTGTGTGTGTGTGAGTGGATACCAATCATGGGTGTATGTTTCTATGAGATAAGAGGGATTCACTACACACAAATCTCTTCATTCTTAAGAGATCACTAGGGAATGAACTAGCCTTATCCACCTCAGCATGAAGGAATTGTGAAAGAGATGGGTATACATTAAATTTTATAGGAAACTATTTAATAATTCGAGAGAGTGAAACTTCTTGATTCCTACCTCTGAGAGAGGAGCTCTCAGCCAAAAGGGAAGTGCAGATTCAAGATACTAGCATAGTGCGCTATTGTCCAAATAGAGCATTGGCCTCCTAAGCAACATAAATCTTAGGAACTCAAGCAGGCAAGACAAGGTTTCACTTACTGGCTCAGGTTAGAGGTGTGTTATATGAAATAACTAGACAGAAGGTAGAAACTTAGAACAAAGTACAAGGAGAACTTGGAGAAAACTTACCTTCCACTGGATGTTCAGGTCTTCACTCCAAGCTCCACTTTGAAAACTACACACAAAAGAACAAGGGGAAAAGTTTGGGGCTATATAGGGGTTTTCCTTAGTCAGACCCCCATTTTGGTTTTCCCACCTCCATGGAAAGCCAAGTTGGAAAGGAGTGTAAATGAAGTAAACAAAGTGTGTGTTGAAAGAAAAACCCACTCTAGGGGTAGAACTTGCACTACGAAGTAGTAAATGAACAAATAGAAGAAAAGAGTAAAAGAGATGGAGAGAGAGAGTGTGTGTGTTACCCACGGACCTAGACCCTCTCTAGAGCACACAAACTCACCGCTGAGAGCTTGCTTGAGTGTTGTAGTTGTTGGAAGGACCTCAGTCTAGCATGGTGTCACTTGTGAGAGTGTTGCTATGAAGAAATGAAGAGAACTTAGGAATGAAAGTGTAGAGAGAGCTTCATTCAATGCTTTAAACCCCCAAATGAGAGCCAAGGAGAGCTTTTTTTTGCATGCAAGGGTGACAAAGAGTTGTTACACCTAAATTCTGACTACTAGGACACGTGTCATGAGAATCAAGATTTGATATTTCCCATTTCAACTCAGAAAACCACCGAGACATTAGTGTGCCACATAGATGTTTGTGCACTGTATAGACATCTAAGGCCTAGATGTTTGGGAAATGTGTCATCATGTTTCTGTTGCTTTTCCATTAGTCTGCATGGAGTCGAAATCATGAGATTCCTACTCATGGGATTTTTTTCATTAATGCCCTAAGGTGTCATAAATCCTAAGAAAAGTGTAAAAATTTGGAATTTCCCTTAGGTGCAATTATGTGACATTACATTTTTCCCCCACTTTAGTGGGCTTGATATTGAAAAAATCAGCCAAACTAAAGTAGAGAAGAAAATTTTTACCTCAAATTTTGAATTTTATAGATTTGTGTGCCAGGAAAAGGGGCCTCAAAGGACACCAAAATCGAGCTAACTAGTACTAAAGGTGCCCCCACCAACCAAGATTAACAAGTAGTGATAAGGAAGTTGTTAAAAATCGAGCAAAACTTTAACCTACAAAACTCAAATTTTGGGTCAGCTACAAAAATTGGAAGCTACCATGGCGAGAAGAATGGTCAAGAAAAAGTCATTGATTCAGAATAAAGATATGATCAAGAGGTGACTATATGCCCCTTCCTGAGTTTTCCCCCAACTTGGTGGGGTAAATTCAGGACAAACTAGGGAGCCAAAAACTATAGGAAAAATGGGCCCCAGGGGGCCTATATATACCTAGGTGGGCCCCTAGAAGGGTCATTTTCACTATTCACTATGAGTAAATTCTTGACTTTTGTGAGAGAAAAATTAGTAAAATGTCAAGTAGGAGGGAGTATGAGGTGACTAGATTGGAGCAGCTGCGTGACGACATTATCAAGGGTTGCGAGGTGGACAAGGTAGGCCTCTAAACATCATTTTTTGTGATTTAAGACCCTTTTTTAACAATTTTAGAGATGTGCTACCACAAGCAGATGCTAACAAAGCTAATGGGGTAGTTGGATTCCACTACATTATCTTTCTAGTTAGCTACTAGGGAGATGACCATGACATTGGAGGACATCTATCAGATCCTGGGACTACCTATCCATAGACAACGAGTGGCCATTGATGATACTCGATCTGCATGGGAGCGAGTGAAGAGATTTTATTACTACTCAGGATAGACAGACAATGACGATGACATGGACCACATTTACACACACTGGTATGATCATACATGGACCACTGCACTACTATTGCATTGGGTGATGGTCGTGACTATTGCTTTTCAGATCATGATAGATGAGTGAGGCTCTCAGCTTCATGGGGGCCTCGTCCGCACTATTAGAGAGATGGTGGAGCATCAGATGGTTTTTTCTTGGGGGTGCAACATGCTAGCACACCTCTACTAGGAGTTAGGCTAGTACATCCATTATGAGTACCATAGTCTAGCAACATGCACACTTTTGAAGGTGTTGACCTTCGCCCACATCATGTGCACAAAGTCGGTTAGTTTTCCCCATCGATAGCCATATTTTGTCCCAATGGCCCACTAGTACGATATGACAGGCTAGTGGAGTTTTAGAGATTTACAATTTTGGTGGCTATAGTTTGATACTCTTACTATGGATGGGATCAGATGGAGACCCTACTAATTTATCCAATGGGTAGATGATGGAAGGTACCTAAGGAACCTATAGTGGGACCATTTTCTCATAAGTCATCGTGGCCACATCATCGTACCATACTAATGGAGTCGATTCATTCGACAACATGGCCATATACAGACCATTCTCCTAGGCATACCCAAATACACTAGGGATTATAGGAGTGTAGCTAGACCCAGGGATCACGCCAAACCCACCATCCCTAATTTTGTTCCCTCAGATGATGATGAGCCCAAACACGATCTACTACCCATGGTGATGGTGGATAATGTCGAGATTGTTGTGGATTCCAAAGGGTGGTGGGATAGGCACCGTCCTCCTCCTATGTTTGGCAAGGGTTCCCCCAAAGGGGATTTGGGCTCATAAGGGGACGTGCCACCTCCACCTCCACAAGATAGATGGAGAGGGTGGAAATAGGTCGGTGAGGAGGAGATGCCAAAGGAGGAGGAGACGGTGCCACAGAGGTTGAGGTAGTGAACGAGGTCAGACCCCCCAACAACTACTCCTATTTCGTTAGTGCCACCTGCACCCATACTCATAGTGGTGGCAGCCTTGACAGCTCTAGGAATGGCTACTGAAGTCAGCGGCATGGGTCCCAATTCCCTCCTCACCTTGATCTTGCATGGCAGCTAAGGGACCTAGGTATACAGGGCATGTTGTTCATGTTTCAATACTTCTATTTTTTCTATTTATGATTATATATATATGCCATGTGATACTGATTTTTCTCTTTCCTTTTGTGGTTGCAGACGATGCACAAGGATGGACTGGGTTTATGGCTCTATGCATTTTAGAGGTGGATCCTGATGTTCCAATCTAGGGAACAGTCCTTGAGGCTTTCCAGCTGGTGTCTATAGGGTTGCATGCGTATAATTTGAGCCAATAGCATACTTGAGGACCACTTATGAGGAGTGGGGATCAAATATTTTCTAGCTAACTATGAAGCTCACCACTATTTGGGGGTAGCATGACCAACTGTTGGGAGAGCTGTAGATGGTGCTACATGAGCAAGATGTGATAGTGAGAAGGTCTAACACCATTGAGAAAGCATGTGACACCCTTCAAAGCCACTTCAATGACCTCGATAGGTAGCCAGTAGTTGTGATCCTGACAGATGTTCAGCAGTTGCAGCAGGAACTGACACAAGCATAGATGAAGATATACTTCTTCCAAGGAGAGATCAGGGGGATGTTGATGGCTCTGTCCATATCAATCTTACATCAATCCCATTCTATTACCACCATGTAGCCCCTCCCTAGACCATAGTAGTAGTAGCTAGAGCTTGAGGGCTCGGGGAGCCACACGCCATAGCCATAGGGGCTCGTGATTTTGTATATCATTTTTGTAGCAGGAGATACATATATATATTTTTGTAGATCTTCTGTATATACATATATTTAGTAGCCACTCATTTTTTATAGTAGTGGCTCGATACATGTACATGAAATTTGATACATATACACACATATATAGATATATATATTGGTTTTAACATCATGGTGTTGTATATTTTGATGTGCATGCTTTTTATTTTCACGTATGTTGATGTTAAGGATATTACATGCTTATATGGATGTATGTTTACATTAGATGCTAACATAATTTAATAAACACAGATGGTTGTATGTTAATTAAATGCAATGATGATCTAATCACCTTAAAAGATGTAATGTGATACATGTATACTTAGCATAGTGAGACACATGTATGTATATTTCACACATACATGTGGTCATATCATAACACAATTTTTTTTTATAATGTGCCAATGAACAATGTCAACCTATATAGTGCTACTACCCTTTCAAGGAGAGAACATTGCACACATGACATATGGGACATTATGCATAGTATCGATGAACATGCATCACATTAATGAGCTCTTTTAGAGGCATTCCATGCATAGATAATAATCCATAGGCACCTAAACCATACATAGAGACAACAATGTAAGGTCCTAACTAGTTAGGACTAAATTTCCCTCTCTAATCAGGTGGTGCATTCACATTTCTCTGATTCTCATAAAGAACCAGGTCTACTATTTTAAAGGTCCTAGGCAGCACATTTTGACTATATTCTCTCAATAATGACTATTGATAAGCTTTAAGATGGTCGAGGGCCTATAATTGGTGCTCATCAAGCATCTCTAACTGATGCAAATGATTAGCTTGGTAGCTTTCATTGTCAATTACTCCTTTAAGGGAAACCCATAGAGATGAAATTTCCAACTCTAAATGCATGATAGCTTCAGTACTGTACACAAGGTTGTAAGGCGTAGTTCCCGTAGCTGTACAAATACTCATGCGATAGGCCCACAAAGCATATGTTAATTGAATATCCCAATCCTTAGCATGTTTATTAACTATTTTACGAAAAATGAGCTCAAGAGTCTTGTTAGATGCTTCCACTTGGCCATTGTATTGTGGGTAGTACAATGTAGAAAATCTATGTTGAATGTGAAATTTCTCCAAGAATTTCTTTACTTCCTTATTCTTGAATGATGTACAATTGTTAGGAACAAGTGTAGAAAGAAATCAAAAATGATAAATAATGTTGTTGAGAAGAAAACTACATATGGCCTCAGTGTTCGTGGATCGGAGTGGGATAGCTTCAACTCATTTCATGAAGTAATATGTGACGATAATGATAAAATTATGTCCCTTGGAAGAAGGAGGTGATATGATCTTTTTAGTAATATCGAAACCCCTTTTTTGAATGTCCAAGGAGAGGTCTGATTTTGTAACTCTTGGGTGCATGAATGAGACAACTATGTTGTTGACATTAAAGGCATTTTTTAACAAAATTGAAGGAATCTTGCTCCACCATTTTCCAATAGTACATCATGTGTACTAGTTTCCTTACTAGGGATTTACCTCCAAAGTGTCCACCCCCAGAGCCTAAATGGGCTTCTTTAAGGATAAGGGGTGTCTCTGCTTTAGTGAGGCATCACAGAAGCAAGCTGTTATAATATTTTTGATAGAGAACATTAGATAAAATGACATATCATGTTGAAAGCCTTCATATATGAGTGCAATCATTCCTTGTTTCATCATTGGAAAAGTTTCTATTCTTTAAGTAGCTATAGATATTATAGAACCATTCTCCCAAGTCTACATGAGAACATAAAGGGGCCTCAAATTCAGGTTGATTGGAAACTGTTGGGTTTCACAGGACTTGAAGCATGAAGTGGTATTCTTTTGTATCCTCTTCCAAAGGTACCAAGGAAGCAGTTCTTTCCATGGCATCAACATGTCTATTCTCCCTTCTAGGGATGTTTTCTATTGTGAAAGAGCAGAACCGGTCAAGCAAGGAAAAAGTGAGGTCTTGATATTGAGACAACTTATCTTGTTTTTCTTGATAGGTCCCCACAATCAGATTCACAATAAGCTCAGAATCACCTAGTATGTTGATATCTTTTATCTTAAGTGTGATCACGACATGCAAACCATGAATAAGAGCTTTGTACTCAGTGATGTTGTTAGTGCAAGGAAAATCCAATCGAAAGGATAGAGGGATTGGTTTTCCTTTGAGGGATATCAAGACCACACCCACTCAAGAACTAGTTTAACACCTCGATCCATCAAAATACATCTTCCATTCAAGATCATAATTAATTGTGAAAATATTCTCATCAAGGAATAAATCCAACCCTAGGAAGGAGTGAGATGAGGGAGCATCTTCCAATTGATCAGAAACTACTTGACCTTTTATTGATTTATGAGTAACGAACTTTATATTGAACTTAGAAAGCAACATAACCCATTTCACTAATCTCCCAATGAGGTCAAAACTAGATAATAGATACTTCAAAAGGTTAGTGTTTACAATGACGCGCATTTCAAAATGGAGAAAATAGTGTCTCAACTTCTATGTAGAAAAGACAAGAGTGAGGAATTGTTTCTCCATGGAGGAATAATGAGTTTTGTAATCAACTAGGATGAGGCTAATGTAGTAGACCACTCTCTTTCCTGGAATTGTCATACTAAGCCAACAAAGTTGCCAAAGCATAGGGTGATGCTATGACATAAAGCCAAAAGGGTCTATCTTGCATAACCAACATTAATATAGGAGAATTGGCCAAATAGGCTTTGATTGAATTGAAAGCTTTCTATCACTCTTCATCCCATATGAATCAAACATCTTTCTTCAATAAACGAGTGAAAGGAAGTGTACGATCAGCCAATTGAGATATAAACTATGAATCACCTGAATTTTCCCCTGTAAAATTTGTAATTCAATAATATTTCTAGGGGGAGGCATGTTAACAATGGCATCAATCTTATTTGTGTCGACTTCAATTCCACAATGAGAAACTATAAATCCCAAAAGCTTGCCTGCATCTACATCAAATATGCAGTTATGGGGATTGAGTCTCATCTTATAGAGTTGAAGCCTTTCAAAGATAAGATAAAGGTTCTTCACATGATCCTTAAAAGTTATCCACATTTCCAAGATGTCGTCCACATAGTCTTCCAAGATTTTGTGGATAAAATCATGAAATATCAAGGTCATCACCTATTGGTAAGTTGCTCTTGCATTCTTTTTAGCCCAAAGGGAATGACCACATAATAGAAGGTATCCCAAGGGGTAGTGAAGGGTGTGTTGTACTAATCTTCTAGGTTAATACAGATCTGGTTGTATCACAAGAATCCATCCATAAAAGATAACAATACATGACCTACAGTCGAGTCTGCAATCATGTTTATATTAGGCAACAAAAAATAATCTTTAAGAGAAGACTTATTAAGATCATGAAATTCAATGCATATACAAATACAACCATCAGGTTTACTGACAACAATGATATTTGAGATCCAAGTGGAGTAGTCAATCAGATAGATAAAGCCTACTTTCAATAGATTCTCTATCTTTGTCTTAACTGTGAACACCATCCTAGGATTGATCTTTCAATTTTTCTATTTAACTGGCTTGGCATCGAGAGATAAGATGATATTTTGAACCACTATGGAATCATCAATATTGGACAATTTCTCATACGTCCAAGTGAAGATATCAGGATGAGAATGTAAGACATCAAAATTTTCATCTACTTCCTAAGAAGAGAGACACTTCCCAATCTTAATTACTTTTTCAAAGGACTTAGGATCCATAGGGATTTCAATAGTATCCCCTTTAAGGAGGGAATTATGATCTTCAAAATGGGATATTGAAACATCATTATTAAAATTAGATAGAGGGTTTTCCTCATCAATGCTCAAGATAGATTCACCAAAGTATGCTTGTTTGTGCAAGTGATTGGGAATCATCTCTTGTGATGAAAAGGAGGCAACAAGGAACATGAACCTAATAATTCCTCAAGTGCTTCATCTAAAGAGAAGACATCTAAAGGAAATTTCTTGGCCTATTCCCTCTCCTCTATCAATTTAGGATAGACCAAGTTTAGTGGCTCAACTAAAATCATGTTAACACTCCACCAAAGTTTCTGCTTAGATTGTTCAATAGAACATCCCAAACCAAAATAGTGCTTGTACGGATTAAGATGGATAGGGACTTGGATTCCTTTTTTAATACACCCTAGGCATCTCTTCTCATAACCATATCGAGAAGCAAGCTCATATCCAAAACCGTAACGAGTTTGCAAAACTTTGGGAGGTGGGGGCTCTACGTAGAGTGTTTCATTCCACCAATGAATGTCGAATGTCTCCATAGGAGCACTCCCAACTTCTTCACTAAGTTCGTTGACATTAACCTCATTTGTAGGAGTGGGAGCACCCTCTTCGTCAGAGGAAGGAGTGGTATCCTAAATAGGGTCACACTTCACTTTCTCAACAAGAATATCATCCTTCTCCACATTAGAAGTACATGGAAACTCTATGCAAGAAGGGTTTTCCTTATATTCTATGATAAAGAATTCTGAGAATTTCAAGGATCCCCAATCATGACCAAGGAAGGAATTTGATTGAGAAGGAGAAGGGGAAGATGAGGGAGACTTGGGTATGTGCAGGATCATCATGGAAAAAATAGGCCTTTAAGTGGCGAAAAATTAAAAAAAATCAAAGTTAAACAACTTGACCTAAAAATTTGAATAAGCTATCTATATTATTTCAAAAATATGTAAGAATAGAATCTGTAGAAAATTGAATGTAGTTTCTAAACTACTAGGTTTATTCAAAAAAAAAAAAACTATTTAGTGAAAATTTGAAATTTCAATGCAGTAGTACTTAAAGTTCAGGGAAAAAATAAGTAGTAGGTGTCTATCTGACCACCCTTACCACAATAAAATGATAATATTTTTTTATACAATTTTAGATATAAGTAGAGGACTCATGTCTCGATGTAATGCATATTTTTTTTTAATTTTTTCCAAGTAAATAGTTAATTATGGTTTTTTTATTACAAAATTTAAAAAATATAAAAACTTGTATGTCTGACCACCTTAACTTGGTCAAAACTTCATGAAATTCAATTTTTTTTAATCCTATAATATGGGAAGCATAGAATGTAACACATGTTTTAGATTAAAAAAATGTGATACCATTTGAAAGCTATAGATGTTTTTCAATCAGCCTATCAATCAAGACTTTAGTCATAATTCAAGTAGAAAATGAATAATAATTATTTATTAAATTAAAAGTAAAGCTTAATTTATATTGGTGGAAAGCTAAGATTCTCCTTTAAAAACCATTTTCATTTCATCAATTTTAGGTAAAAAAATTTCGTTAGCCACATACCCATCATATTGCCACTTTTTGGCCCTTCATGATCCTGCACATACCCACTTATGATATTCTGCTTTAGGTGGTTCGCCTTTAACAATACTCACTCTAGGGACAACTTCCACAAAGTGTATTGATGAAGAACACACCATAGAATTAGTGGTTAAGGATGGAATACAATTCTTATTAGTGGATACAACTGAAGCACGATTGACAACCACTAGCTCACAAAGGTGAAAATCTTTTGGATCTTCTTTAACCATGACTACCCAATTTTTTGTGAACTTTAAAGAACATTGTAAAGTAGAGGTCACAACACCCATATCATGAATCCAGGGTCTTCCCAAGAGAATATTGTAAGGTAAAGGGCTAGGAATCACATAAACTAAGGTAGGTAAGGTAGCAAGAGCTAGCTGCAAAGGCAGTATTATCATGCTTAGAGCCTGATGGCTAGTGTTATCAAACCCATGAATATACAAGGAAGAAGCTGCTAAAGAAGATGAATCAACTTTAATCCTTGGTAATAGGTTGATGCCACAGATGTTGAGATTTGAACCAATGTCAATGAGAGTACACCTAATACTAAGATTCTTAACATTAATTATAATCATCAAGGGATCTACTTGCAACTGCACATCTGGAGGCAGGAGTTCTTGCAGATGGAATGTAATATTCAGTGAATCTACTCGAATATGAGCCAACATTGCATTAACATACATGGGACTAGTAGGGATAGGAAAGAGAATATTTTTCTATGTTTCCTAAAGCACCTCCTAATAAACTAGAGTGATGTAGAGCAAATCCCAAAGTGATATCTTAGCCGAAGTAATACGAAGTTGCTCGACAAGATTATAATCACCTAGTGCTTTGATTGCAAGTTTAGGTGTTGTAGGAAGGCTTGGTTGAGAAGG
This sequence comes from Sequoia sempervirens, assembly GCA_007258455.2. Taxonomy (NCBI): domain Eukaryota; kingdom Viridiplantae; phylum Streptophyta; class Pinopsida; order Cupressales; family Cupressaceae; genus Sequoia; species Sequoia sempervirens. The sequence goes on from VDFB02047230.1 coordinate 117,960,545, forward strand.
TGGTAAAGAAGTAGGCTCCTGAGTAGGTTGAGATGTAGGAAAAAAAGGTTATTGATCCAAGTTTTGTTTGTTTCTTGTATTATATGTGTTCCCAACAACATTGTATGAAGGGGAATCTAAAAATTTTATGAACCTTGAATGTAGATACAATAAATTACTATGACATGACATCTTATAGATAGAATCATCCTCCCTAGAAGAGGAGTCATTCAGGGTCACATAAATGATGGGTTTCTAGGGCTCAAAGGAGCCACATAGACCACTACTATATTTACCAAATCCTCAACTAGCAAAGAGGAAGCTTACTTGAGAGATTTATAGATATGGGAGGGAACTTCTGAGAAGTCATCTAGAGTGTCATCCAGCATATCAAAATATTCCTTAGAGAAGGTATTATCATAAATGTGAAAACACTGTAAGTCTATATCCAACATGCTTCACATCAAGCTCACCAAAATGTGAGATAAGAGGGATTTGTTGTACACATGTCTCTTCATTCTCAAGAGATCACTAGGGAACGAACTATCCTTATCCACCTTAGCATGAAGGAATTGTGAAAGAGGTGGGTATACGTTAAATTTTATAGGAAACTATTTAATAATTTGAGAGAGTCAAACTTCTAGATTCTTGCCTCAGATAAAGGAGCTCTTAGCCAAAAGAAAGAAGCACAGATTTAGGATGCCAGCACGACGTACTATCATCCAAATAGTGTGTTGGTGTCCTAAGCAACAAAAATATTAGGAACTCAAGCGAGTAGGACAAGGTTTCAATTACTAGCTCAAGTCAAAGGTGTGTTAGACGATATAGTGAGATAGGAGGCAGAAAATTTGAACAATGTACAAGGAGAACTTGGAGAAAACTTACCTTCCACTAGATGTTTGGGTCTTCACTCCAAGCTTTTCTTTGCAACCTACACACAAAAGAACAAGGAGAAAATGTTGAGGTTGTATAGGGGTCTGCCTTAGTCAGACCCCCATTTTGGTGTTCCCGCCTCCATGGAAAACCAAGTTGGAAGGGAGTGTAAATGAAGTAAACAAAGTGTCTGGTGAAAGAAAAACTTTCTCTAGGTGTAGAACCCACACCAAAAACTAGTAAATGAAAAATTAGGAGAAAATAGTAAAAGAGGTAGAGAGAGAGAGAGAGAGTGTGTGTGTGTGTGTTACCCATGGGCCTAGACCATCTCTAGAGCACACATACACAATGTTGAGTGCTTGCTAGAGTGTTGCAGCTATTGGAAGGACTTCAGTCCAACATGGTTTCTATTGTGATATTGATGTTATAAAGAAATGAAGAGAACTCATAAATGAAAGTGTAGAGAGAGCTTCATTGAATGGCTTGAACCACCAAATGAGAGCTAAGGAGAGATTTTTGTTTCATGTAAGGGTGCCAAAGAGCTATTACACTAGAATTCTGACTGCTAGGATGCATGTCATGAGAGTCAAGATTTGAGATTACCCATTTCATCTTAGAAACTCGAAAGGACGTTAGCACACCGCACAAATGTCCACTGCCTCGTAGGTGTCCAAGGCCTAGATTTTTGGGAAACGTGTCATCAGGATTTTGTTGCTTTTCCATTAGTCAACATGGAGTAAAAATCATGAGATTAGGACTCATGGGACTTTTTTCATTCATTCCCTAAGGTGTCATAAATGTTAGGAAAAAGTGCAAAAATGTGAAATTTCCATTAAGTGCAATTCTCTAACATTACAATTTCTCACCTTTTAGGATTTCTCACCTGGCCAATAGCCAAGAGTTTCATTGCCTCATAGTGAGTATGTGTTTTTCTGGCTAGACAACCTAGATATTATCCACATTGGGATGGAAAAATGGTCGAAGCTTGATCTGATTCTTTTCTCTTTTCCATCTCTCACTTTGTATGGCTGACCTTATCGCTGTTCTTTATATCATTATCATGTGTGTTCCTTTGTGCTTATGTTTCGTTTACCATGGGATCTTTATCTTTGGGGCTTGATCACCCTTCTTGATTTTTATTCTCTCATCTTGCTATTATTGGTTCATTATAACCCCTCTTGGTGAATTATTGTCTACTTTAGTTTGAGTTTGAAGGAGGTTCATCCTCTCACTAATGTGGGGGCTAAATGTAGTGTCAAAAAAAGGATCCTTTGACATTTTTCACACTTTTTTGGGTCATCTTTATGGATTTTTTCTTAATGGTACCTTGATTTAGTGTTGTAATATGGATAATACATTCACATTAAGTCTTGGGCACTTGTGAACTAATGGAATTTAATGGTGTGTTGCAAAAGTGTTGTGAAGTGTTGTAACACACTTTCACACTTTTCTAGGGTTTTATCAACCTAAACATAATTTTAATCATAATTAATCTTAATCTTTCCTTATTTGGAGTGTTGTAAAGTGTTGTAACACACTTTCACATTCCTCTAGGCTTATTATTAATAATTTGGCTTTCTTATGCTTTAATTGGCCCTATTTTGCATCCACAAGCCTCATTTATTGCATCTTTTTTAGGATAATCTCGACACCAATGAATAACCATTCATAATTCAAGTGTTCGTAGCTTGTGTGGCCCAGATTTAGTATCTAGGACTCATTCGCTACCTTGTTTGAATGAGTCCCACCTAGGTTTTTTGGCCTCGATGTAGGTTTCACACATTTCTAGACACTTTATATTTTGGTCCCATACATTATGTGTGATGGGACTCATTCGCCACCTTGAGTGAATGAGTCTCATGTGACAAAAAATCAAATTTTATTCAAATTTCTGGTGGGATTTTATTCTCCTATATCTTATGTTTGCTTGTAGTGTTGTAATTTTGGGAATTCTTACATAATCAAGTATAAATACAAGGTTCTTTCACTCATATTCAACACGTAGCAAAGTTTACAACCATTCAAGAGTTCAAAAGAGCATTCAAGGAATTCAAAGAGAAAATTATCAATCATTCTAGAGCATCTTTCAAGTGCCATTCATTATGGAAAAGGTTGTTTGCATCATGTTGTTTTAGAGCTAACAATTGTGGTGTAGGGTTTTGTGATATGAGCAAGCATTGCATTCAAGATCTATCAACATCAAACAAGAGTCAAGAACCACATCCATTGGATCCATCACTTACATTTTTTCAACCTCTTATTGCAAGGGTTTGGTGAGTTGCAACATTGTAATTTGTTCATTCATCATTCTCTTTCCATATTTCATTGTATTTCAAGGTTTAATTACCAACAAGGGGTTTGACCAAGGAAAACCCCTATTCACCAACCCACACAACATTAATTCCTCTTCTTGTGTGTGATTTGCATAGATAGGTTGTAGATTTTCCAAGAAGAAAGGGTGGAGAAATTTTTTCAAGCAATTCAAAGTTATCATCAAGCCTTGGAGAAGCTTACAGAAGGTCTAGAGGCTGAATTTTGCAGTTTTGGACCTAGATCTAAATCAAGAATAGAAAAGTAGACTGAGAGCTATTGAATCTAGTTTTGAATTCCCATAAATCCAAAAGTGGACTGATTCACCACTATTGGTGAATGATTCCCACTGTACCTATCTATCAGGGATTTTTTGTAGATCTAAGTACCCATTTGTCTGAAACCTATTCTGACACAATTTGCTCAAAATTGGACTAATTCACCTAGCTTGGCATATGAGTCCTAGTTAGCATTAAAAACTGAATTTTAAAGATTCTAGACTTCCATTTTGCCTCCTTTGGTTTCCTAGGTGCCCATTTCTAGTTTCATAATTTTATGTTACCTTTTACTTGCATTTCTAGCTCATTTAGCATTTATTTTCATATCACACTGTGTTTTCAAACATTTTCTTTTCCAAGTTTATACTTGGTGGTGAAACCCGCCATTAGACATTATTCAATCCCTAAAACCTTCCCTTTGCCATATTTTAGTCTCCTTTGCATTGAAGTCTCAAAGGTTTTTTCTTGAGTGAAGTGGTTGGAAAATAGGTCTTTCTCCTTTTAGGTCCAAAACCTTAGAAGCGAAAGAAAGCACCCCACCCATTTTTTTATCTCATCTTGCTAGCATTGGTTCATTAGAACCCCTCTTGGTTTTTGTTTGTCTACTTTAGTGTGAGTTTGAAATAGGTGGGTGCTTTCTTTTGGTTCTAGTGTTTTTGACCTAAAATAGGGTATGTGTAGGATCATCATGGAAAAAACATGCCCTTAAGTGGCAAAAAAATCAGAAAAATTAGAGTTAGGCAATTTGATGTAAACATTTGAATAATTTATCTATATTATTTTAAAAATATGTAAAAATATAATTTGTAGCAAATCGAATGTAGTTTCCAAACTACTAGGTTTGTTTAAAAAAAAATCTATTTGGTGAAAATTTGAAATTTCAATGCAATAGTACTTAAATTTTAGGGAAAAAATAAAGTAGGTGTCTGTCTGACCACCTTAACCACAATAAAATGATAATATTTTTAATAATATTTTAGATATAAGTAGAGGAATCATGTCCCAATGTGATGCATATTTTTTGTAAATTTTTTTCCAATTAAATAATTAATTATGAAATTTCTATTACAACTTTTAAAAAATATAAAAAACATGTATGTCTAACCACCTTAACTTGGTCAAAACTTCATGAAATTCAATTTTTCTTTTTTTAATCCTATAGTATGTGAAGCATAAAATGTGACACATGTTTTGGATTAAAAAAATGTGATACCTTTTGAAAGTTATAGATGTTTTTCAATCACTCTATCAATCAAGACTTTAGTCGTAATTTGAATAGAAAATGAATAATAATTACTTATTAAATTCAAAGTAAAGCATAATTTATATTGGTGGAAAGATGAGAATCTCCTTTAAAAACCCCTTTTGTTTCATCAATTTTGGGTAAAAGAAAGTCGTCAACCACATACCCATCATATTGCCACTTTTTGGCCCATCATGATCCTGCACATACCTAAGGAGAAAGACCTATTTTCAAGCCACTTCACTCAAGAACAAACCCTTGAGATTTCAATGCAAAGGAGACTAAAATCTAGAAAAGGGAATGCTCTAGGGATTGAATAATATCTAATGGAGAGGTTCACCACCAAGTATAAACTTGGAAAAAAAAATGTTTGAAAACATAGTGTGATATGCAAACAAATGCTAAATGACCTAGAAATGAAAGTAAAATGTAACAAAAAATTATGAAATTGGAAATGTACACCTAGGAAACTGGAGACAAAATGAAGGTCTAGAATTTTGAAGAATCTGCCATTAATGCTTACTGGTACTTATATGCCAAGTTGGGCGAATCAGTCCAGTTTTAGGTAAAATGTGTTGGAACAAGTTTCAGACAAATGGGTACTTAGATTTGCAAAAATCCTTGACACATAGGTATAGTGGTACTAATTCACCAGTAGTGGTGAATCAATCTAGTTCTGGATTTTTGGGAATTCAAAACTGGATTCTGTAGCTCTCAATTTTCTTTTTTGTTTCTGATTTAGATCAGAGTCCAAAACTGCAAAATTCAACCTATAGACCTTCTCAAAGCTTCTCTAAGGCTTGATGACAACCTTGAAAACTTTGAATTTATTTGAAAAAAATTCTCCACCTTTGCTTCTTAGAAAATCTACAAGCTAACTCTACAAATCACACACAAGAAGAGGGAAAAATATTGTGGGGGTTAGTGAATAGGGGTTTTCCTTGGTCAAACCCCTTGTTGGTAATTAAATATTGAAATGAAAACAAATATGAAAAGAGAATGATGAATGAACAAAAGGAAATCTTGAAACTCACCAAACCCTTGTAATAAGAGGATACAAACATGTAAGTGATGGCCCCGATGGATGTGGTTCTTGACTCTTTCTTGATGTTGATAGATCTTGAATGCAATGCTCGCTTGAATCACAAAACCCTACACCACAATCATTAGCTCTAAAACAACTTGATGCAAACAACCTTTGACATGGTGAATGACACTTGAAAGATGCTCTAGAATGCTTGATAATCTTCCCTTGAAATTCCTTGAATTCCCTTATGAATGCTCAAATGTTATTGTCAACTCTTGAATGCTTGTAGAATTTTCTAGGTGTTGAATATGAGTGAAAGGACCTTGTATTTATACTTAATTATGCAATAATTCCTTAAATTACAACACTACAAGCTGACATTAGATCTAGGAGATTAAAATCCCGCTATAAATTTGAATTAAATTTGAATTTTGGTCACACAGGACTCATTCGTCCAAGGTGACAAATGAGTCCCATCACACATAATGTATGAGACCAAAAATCAAAAGTGTCTAGAAATGTGTGACACCTACTTTGGGGCTAAAAAGACCTAGGTGGGACTTATTCGCTCAGGGTGGTGAATGAGTCCTAGTCACTAAATTTTGGCCACACAACCTAGGAACACCTAAATTATGATTGGTTATTGATTGGTGTCAGGATTATCCTCCAAAATATGCAATAAATGAGGCATGTGGATGAAAAATAGGGCCAATTAAAGCATAATAAAGCCAAATTATTAATGATAAGCCTAGAGGAATGTGAAAGTGTGTTACAACACTTTACAACACTCCAAATAAGACAAGATTAATGTTAATTATTATTAAAATTATGTTTAGGTTGATAAAACCCTAGAAAAGTGTGAAAGTGTGTTACAACACTTTTGCAAGGCACCATTAAATTCCATTAGTTCACAAGGGCCAATGACCTAATGTGAATATGTTATCCTCATTACAACACTAAATCAAGACACCATTAAGCCAAAATTCATAATGAGGACCCAAATGAGTGTGGAAAATGGCAAAGGATCCTTTTTTTGACACTATATTTAGCCCCCGCTTTAGTGATAAGATGAACTTGCTTGAAAATCACACTAAATTAGACAAACATGCACCAAGAGGGATTCTAATGAACCAATGTTAGCAAGATGAGACAACAATAATCAAGAGGGGTGATCAAGCCCATAGGATCAAGATCCCATGACAAACCAAACATAAGCACAAAGGAACACACATTAAAATGATATAAAGAATAGTAACAAGGCTAATCATACAATACCAAAGATGAAAAATAGGAAAAGAAAAGAAATAAATAAAGAATTGGATCAAGCTTCGACCATTTTTCCATCTTGATGTGGATTATATCTAAGTTGTTTATCTGGAAAAACACATACGACAAAAGTCCTAGTTTTCCACTGGGTGGAAAGTCCTAAAAGGTGAGAAACATACACTCATGGCTGGTAATCACTTACACACACACACCCAAGTGGCTATGTAGAAAGTCATGCCTTAGATTGCGCTTCCCGTTCAACCATACCAAAGTTATACCTCTTGATAACTTTAAAAGGTGCCAAACAAAAATGGTTTCCGTGTTTTAGGAGACAAGAAAAACATCATATGCTAGGATCACATGAATAAACATGATGGCTCCATAGGTATGCAAGTTGTATTATGCAAGGTGGCCATATAACAACAAATACAAAAATTGGAAATTTTCAAAAGAATCTTGCTTAGTTCATGTGAGTTCTTTAACTTAGGGAACATTGCGTTTAATGTCTCCAAGAGAGGACCAATCAAATTATAGAAAATTCACAACTTAGGGGATGCAGTGTGTCACATCAAGCCACCAAAAGGAATGCAATATGCTAAGATATCATGCTCCTAAAGTACATCACACCCAATTTCATCCACAAAGTGACAAACGCATCGTATGAAGTAAGAAGGATACACTAAGAACCAATAAAAAGAAAAAAAATGCAAAAGAATAATGCCAATGCATGCCCCCACTTAAAACAATTTCTAAACACCATACTGTGAGCAATTATTTTAATGTAGCAAATGAAAAATTCCAACATAGAAGGATACATGAGAGCCAACTTGGAAAGCCTTATTCCAAGTCATATGTTTCTGAGTAAAGATATGTCATGCAAGAGGAAAAGTAAAGAAATGGGCTGCCCCCAAAATCAAAATACCAAACACATAAGGGATCTATAGATTTGAGGTCAGCATGTTCTTTGCTACAATGTTTGTTTAGAGAGCTTGGAACTCTCATCATCCCCCAAATACACATAGAATTGGAAGAATGACACAATGAGAGAAAAAACAAAGAAAAACCTTTTGGGTCAACATGGAAGAGATATAGGGTCTCTCGACGCCTTGTGTCATCCCCAAAACGAAAATACAAGACAAATGAAAAAGAAAAGGTGAAAGAAAAAGGAAAATCTTTTGGGTCAACATGAAGGAGACATGAATGTCTCAATGCCTTGCGTCATCCCCAAAAGGAAAACACAAGAAAAATATAATGATAAAATGAAAAGGAAAAGGAAAAAGAAATCCTTTTGGGTCAACATGAAGGAGACATGAATGTATCGATGCCTTGCATCATCCCAAAAAGGAAAAAAAAGAAAAAGAAAAAGATAAAAAGTGAAAGTGATGCATAGCATAGAGAAGAATGAAGGTACAAATAGAGGAATATCACAAAGAGAGAGGACATCAAATAGAACTTCGCAGGGGATCACATTACACACATGAAATCACAGTCAACCTATGAGCAAGACATCCACCTCCCAATCTTAGTATGTATAAGTTGAAGGTAAATGATGAGCCTAAGGGACATTGAAAACTACATTACTAGGACAAAGCTAACAATTTCTTGCCCCCACTGAGTGTAAGACAAGAATGAGCCGAGCTAGGTGATGGGAAAGGTCATATAATAATGAAAATAGAGTATTCTACAACTATTACATGACAAAGGGTGAAGAAATATTAAGCTAGGAAATCACACGATGGAAATCATTGCCATCAAAATGAAAATTTTCAATACTAATTGAAATGCATGACATTCATCAGTAATATGTCTGAGAACTCGATGATATGTGCAATGTGGGACTTTTGCATCTCTAAGATATATAACTAATAGATTCATATGTGGTAATGTTATGAGTTCCTTGTTCAAAAGCAATTGTAGTTTCCTTTCACTTTTAGGTGGTTGGCAAGGAGACTTTAGTTTTTCTAATTTGTAATGCCTCTTGCGTTTGCTAGATTCACCAAATTCTCTAGATGGGATTAAAGCAGGAGGTCTTGAGATGATCCTATATTTATCCTTGTTATTGTTTTGATTTATTGGTTGTTCTTTAGGAATAAGGATATTCAAGTTAGAATCAAAGATCACCATAACATTATGTCAAAGCCTTAGATATTCTCTAGCAAGCTTGTTGCTATGAGAGGGATCTTGATATCCTAACCCCTTTGTGTTTTCATCCATTGGTTTTTTCTCTAAGAGTTGATGAATTTCATGTTCACTTGTTGTGTCACATCCTTGTTTGCTCAAGATTGTGAAACCTTTCCATATATGTTTCCTCAAGGTTGATGGGAGTGTTTGTTACTTTGTTATCATACAATGGTTAAGTGTTTTCTTGTCTAGAGGAACTAGATTCACCTGTTGTAGGGAACTTAGGTTCAAATTTTGCTTTAGGATGTAAGTAACAAAACATCTCAAGAGGTGGTATTATAGGAGGATTTGTTTGATTCATGGATAGATAAAAGGATGCATTAGCTTCAAGGTTGTCAAAACAATCATTTAGGAACATATTCATGTTGTCATCATCTTCTCCAATGATGTCAACATCATGAGGAGAACATGCATTAGGAGATGAGTGAGTGCGAGTGAGTTCAATGTCATTATGGTCAGTGCCAAAGGTACAACTTGACATATCTACTAAGGACTTTAATGACATCCAAAGCTTACTAAAACACATATCCCTAATGCTAAATTGAAATTCTAATCTATGCAACAATGTTGTAAATGCAATTTTGATTTTAAGCAATTTAGAAGATGAATGGTAAATGCAATGAATTGAATGAAACATAAATTCTTCTAACTAAAATAGAGAGATAACAACAAAAAATAGAAACTCATAAAATGAACTATCAATGCTAAAAAATGTAGTGAAAAATATGCAATGGGACTCATTCTCCCAAGGTGACGAATGAGTCTAGGTACTAATTTTTTTGAATTTTTTTAGAATTTTTGAATTGAATTTTATGCTTTTTATATTTTTTGATGCGAATCTAAGATGCAAATGTAGAATTTTACTATTTTTCAATGAAACTAAGTGCAAAAATGCAAGTGAAATGAGCTTTTCACTAATGCAAAAATTCAAACCCTAGAATGCACATTGAACAATGCAAAACCTAATGCAATGTTAATAAAAGCTAAATCTAGCATGTAAATGCACTCTAAATTAGCTATGATGCTCTATATGAAGGTTCACCAAAATGAAATGATCAAAAATTGGTGTGGTGCTTTCTTTCGCTTCTAGGGTTTTGGACCTAAATGGAGAAAGACCTAATTTCCAACCACATCACTCAAGAAGAAACCCTTGAGATTTCAATGCAAAGGAGATTGAAATTTGGAAAAGAGAAGGTTCTAAGGATTGAACAATTTCTAATGGAGGGGTTCATCACAAATTATAAACTTGGAAAAGAAAATATTTGAAAATGTAGTGTGATATGCAAACAAATGCTAAATGGCCTAGAAATATGCAAGTAAATTGTAACAAAAAATTATAAAAAATGAAAATGTGCACTTGGAAAACTGAAGGAGGTAGAATGGAGGTCTAGAATCTTGAAGAATCTACCATTAATACTAATTGGGACTCATACACCAAGCTGGGTGAATCAGTCCAGTTTCAGGTAAACTGTGTCATAATAGGTTTGGAACAAATGGGTACGTAGATTTGAAAAAAATCCTTGAAAAATAGGTACAATGGGACTCATTTTCTAGTAGTGATGAATCAGTCCAATTTTGGATTTCTGGTAATTCAAAACTAGATTATGTGGCTCTCAGTTTTCTTTTTTGTTCTTAATTTAGATCTGGGCCTGAAACTACAAAATTCAACCTGTAGACCTTCTCCAAGCTTCTCCAACACTTAATGACAACTTTGACAACTTTCAATTTCTTTGACAACTTTTCTCCACATTTGCTTCTTGCAAAATATATAACCTAGCTCTACAAATCACACACAAGAAGAGCGGAAAATGTTGTGGGGGTTAGTGAATAGGGGTTTTGCTTGGTCAAACCCTATGTTGGTAATTAAACATTGAAATGAAAGCAAATATGAAAGGAGAATGATGAATGAAGAAAGGACAATTTTCCAACTCACCAAACCCTTGCAATAAGAGGCCAAAAACATGTAAGTGATGGTTCCAATGGATGTGGTTCTTGAATCTTCCTTGATGTTGATAGATCTTGAATGCAATGCTAGCTTGAATCACAAAACCCTATACCACAATTGTTAGCTCTAAAACAACATGATGCAAATAGCCTTTGACATGATGAATGACACTTGAAATATGCTCTTGAAATGCCTTGAATTCTCTTGTGAACTCTTGAATGCTTGTAGAATTTTCTAGGTGTTGAATATGAGTGAAGGAACCTTGTATTTATACTTAATTATGCAAGAATTCCCAAAATTACAACACTACAAGTTGACATCAAATCTAGGAGAATAAAATACCACCATAAATTTGAATTAAATTTGAATTTTAGTCACACGAGACTCATTCACCCAAGGTAGTGAATGAGGCCCACCACACATAATGTATGGGACCAAAAATCAAAAGTATCTAGAAATGTGTGAAACCTACATCGAGGCTAAAAAGACCTAGATGGGACTCATTCGCCCAAGGTGGTGAATGAGTCCTAGACACTTAATTTGGGCCACATACACCAAGAACACCTGAATTTATGATTTTTTATTGATTGGTGTCGGGGTTATCCTCAAAAAGATGTAATAAATGAGGCTTTTGGATACAAAATAGGGTTAAGTAAAGCATAAGAAATCCAAATTATCAATGATAAACCTAGAGGAATGTGAATGTGTGTTAAAACACTTTAGAACACTCCAAATAAGGACATATTAATGTTAGTTATGATTAAAATTATGTCTAGGTTGATAAAACCCTAGAAATGTGTAAAAGTGTTACAACACTTTAGAACACTTTTATAAAGCACCATTAAATTCCATTAGTTCACAAGGGTCCAAGACCTAGTGTGAATGTTTTAACCACTTTACAACACTAAATCAAGGTACCAATAAGCCAAAATCCACAAGGAGGACCCGAACAAGTGCAAAAAATGTGAAAGAATCCTTTTTTTGACACTACAACAAGGTTATATTCCCAACTTTAATCTAGGTAATGTGATGACTCCAAGCAGTTGTTTCCCTATTTTGTCAAACCCATGGATAAACAAAGAAACAAGGACAATGTCACTCTTATCCATATGAATCTTCTACAAAAGGATCACATTACAAAAATTAAGGGTAGAACCATTATTAACAAGGGTTCTCTTTATCCCATTTCAACTAATGTGAGATTTTATCATGAATGCTTCATTTTGGTTTTGAACTTCCAAGTAGGGTAACTCCCTTTGGTGAAAAACAATATCTAAATTAATCTCATTCATTCCTTGAGCTAGTGTTTCCACATCATTTGTATTTGTATTGCGAGGGACCATGACTTGTTGCAAGGTTCTTTGAAGCATACTATGGTAATTTGGTGAGGCTTGAATAAGATCCCATAGGGATATCTTAGTAGGTGTATTCTCAAGTTGTTAAAAAAGATCATACTCCTTTCAACTATTTGAGGGTAAAAAAGGAGAACTAGGAAAGATAGGTTGAGGCAAAGGTAATGAGAAAGGAGTGGTTTTTTTTTGCCTATTTTTCCTTGTATTGTATGTCTGAGAAATGGTATTATAACCCATTTTCTATGAAGAATTGTTATTCTCAAGTGAAGGCTTATTTTTAGGTGGTTCTAGTATGAGCATGAGTTTACTTTCAACTTAAGGTTGTTGCGAGGGAGGGTAAATTACGATGAGTTGAGGTGTGATTGTGTTAACGTCTCTATGTTTCATTTTGTCATGACACACCTTAGTGGATGGACCTTGTGAGATGAAGTCCTCAAAGGCTTCATCTAGCATATTAAAGTCATCACTACTAAAGGGCTTGAGGGATAAGCTAACTTTGAAAAAGAGATTGGACATAATCAAATAACTATGCTTTCTCTACGGGTTTTGTTTGTTTCTTTTGATATTTTTGGTTTTTATTTTAATGCTACTTTTAACTAAAATATCTAAGAATTTTTTTTCCCAAATGTTGCAAAATCTTAACTAAGTGAACAATGATTTCAATGCACAAGAAAACTATTTTAGGAAACTAATTCTCATGTCTTATAACAAAAACAAAAATGTAGATCAAAGACTAAAAACCACTTAGAATTTTTGCTGAAAATGTCTGTACAAGGACTCAATTTCCCTAGGGTGAATGGGTCCCAAATTAGGGTTTTTTAAGTTTGAGTTTTGTATTTTTGAGTTGATCCCTATGTTTTTTGTTACCAATCTGTAACATACAATTTTGTAACATATTTTCTAGATTTGATGCTTCTAAATGCAATGTAGAAAAAGGTTGAATGAGGAAAAATGTGGCTAATTTTAATGTGCAATATGAATCTAAATTATTGAATGATGACTTATATGCTAATAGTAGGCAAAATAAATTAAGATCTAGTGCAATTTTTATGATTTTTAGCTATTTTGAGCAATACAAACATGCAATTTTACCCCTAAATACAATGTTCACTAATGTACAATTAAAGAACCCTAAATGTAATGCAACTAATGAAAGACTAATAAAATCTATTGAAAAACAAGGATCTAGGGTTGAAAGGAGTCTAATTTTTTTAGTTTTCTCGTACAAGGTCAAGTTTACAAAAATGAAATAAATAAAAATAGGGTGGGGTGTCCAAAAATGGAAAAAGTAGATCCAAAGAGAGACAAAGGGATGCTATTCTTCCTCGATTCATTAGGAAATGAGATCCACACCAACAATTGGCATATAACCCTTAGGTGAGTCAACCCAAGATGTGAATCTGCAAATTTCCTTTTTTGCTAGGATGGGGGTCTAGGTTAAATAGCACTTTGGGAAGAAAGATTTAAAATAGCAATACAAATCCAATTCTAGATATACAAAGTACATTAACAATGTTTAAGATAAAACAAAAGGAAACAATAAAATTTATGGAAAAATGAGGGTAATAAATGTTGTGCTCCTGTAAAAACTTCTTGTTTCTACAACCCTAATAGGGACTCATTCACCCTATGGTGAATGGGTCCTGGTATGTTTTTTTGTGAAACTCTAAATTTGATATTGAAGCTTAGGAACTATGAAAAATTGTTTCCTTTGTAACCCTAATAGGGACTCATTCACCCTATGGTGAATGAGTCCTAATAGGCTCTTCCAAAAAACTCTAAATCTAAAATTGAAGCTCCAAACCTGCATTCCCTTCCTATAACTTGAAATTCCCACTCTTGGATTTGAATTTGTCAAAAATATGCAAAAAAAAATTGGTGTTTTTTTGGTGGATAGGGTTTTCCCATGGTCAAACCCCAATTTTGGCAATTAAACCTTGATGATAAATAGAAATTTGAAACATGAAATGTGTGTTTGATCCTAAATTCTAATCCTTAGGTGAGTCAACCCCAAATGTGAATCTACAAATTTCTTTTTTTCTAGGACAGGGGTCTATGTCAAATAGCACTTTGGGGTGAAAGATTTGAAATAGAAAAAAAAAATCAATTTTAGATCTACAAAGTGCATTAAAGACATTTAAGATAAAATAGAAGGAAATAGTAAAATTTATGGAAAAACTGAGGGTAATAAATGTTGTGAATGTCAAAATTTATTGTTTCTACAACCCTAACAAGGACTCATTCACCCTACAGTGAATGTGTCCTAGTATGATTTTTTGGGAAACTTTGAATCTAATATTGAAGCTTAGGAACTGCAAAAACTTGTTTCCTTTGTAACCCTAATAGGGACTCATTCACCCTATGGCAAATCGGTCTTGGTAGGCTCTTCCAAAAAAAAATAATTTGAAATTGAAGCTCCAAACTTGTAATCCCTTCATGTAACTTGAAATTCCCACTCTTGGATCTAGATATATCAAAAATATGCAAAACAAATTTGGCGTTTTGTTGGTGGGTAGAGGTTTTCCTCAGTCAAACCCAAAGTTCGGTAATTAAACCTTGATGATAAATGGAAAACTGAAAGATGAAATGTGTGTGATCCTAACCTTAAGTGTGTCTAATATCAAGATTTCTAACAATGCAAAGAAACCCTACTCAAGTGTGTTAGAATAGGATCCTCCATGAAAATGAACAATGCATAAGACCTACTTTTGGAGACCTCTAATCTCCTTAAGATTAATTCTCAGAATTCAAATACCACAAGCTGACATTGAATTATAGATTTCAAATCATTACAATACCACCAAAAACATATTTGAATGGGGGGTCTTAGGTCTAAGTGAGGACCCTTTTGCCAAAGGGCGAATGGGTCCTAGGCCACTTACCTAGGATAGATATCAGACAATGTTAAATATTATCCTAAATCAGGGTCCAAGATCTAAGTGTGAACTTATTCGCCCTATGGTGAATGGGTCCTACATCACTTACCTAGGACACACATCTTCCAAAGTTGAGTGTTGCATGAGGTAATTTATGAATGTTGAATTTTATCCCTCAAAAATTACATTTAATTAGGCTTGGAATTGAATTAAAGTGACTAATTAAGGAAAATTAACCTCAATCAATTAATAAATCCCCAGATTAGTGTGAAAGTGTAAAGGTACACCTTACAACACCCTAAAAAAGGCACAATTAAGTCCATTTTATTAAAAAGGGCCCTAAAATCAATGTGAATATGTAAAACATATTACAACATTAAATCAAGGCATAATTATGCTTATTTTAATATTAATTATTCCCAAATTAAGTGTGAGAAGGGATACTTTTCCCTACACTACACCCATATTTTTCATTGCTTTCCTGATCTTTTTCTTCCTAACAACATTTTCCTTGGTGTGGGATGGTCCAAAGCACCTGATTTCAAGAATTCATGTCAACTAAGGAGCTCTCTAATTGACAGTTGGAAAGATCCTTAGAGTTGTTCATTTAGATGATCTACTAAGGAGTGCAATTTTTTGGATTACATTTTGACTAAGAGGCCTTGTATCTCTTTGGAGGAGTATAATATTCTTTCCTAGGGTGACAATCCAAAAGACCTATGTACTAAATATCTCTTGGTTACAATTCTTTGGCCTTTGCAGAGGGAGGAGAATGTTAGGTTTCATGTTGGTAGGAAAAAGTTTAAAACATTTTTTATTAGCCTAAGTGTAATTTTTTCTATGGTTCCTATGTCACAAGAAATGTTTCACTTGGGAAAACATTAGGAATTATGGGTTCCAAGGTCCCTGTTTTTGTTATTTATGTGTCAATCAGGAAGAATTCTCTAGTCATCTATTATTTCAATGTCCTTACTCTTTGGAAATTTGTAGTTGATGGTGGATGGTGTGAAATAGATATATTATTCACAGTTCCTTTATTGAGCTTTGGAATAGTATGGGAATACTCCTAGCTTTTTCTTTCTTCCTCCTAGTTGTATGGGATTTAGGTCCTTCTTTTATCTATTAGAAAATATGGCTATAATGTATTGAATACGTCTTCTTCAAGGGTGTCAAAGTAGTGTCAAGAAAGTGTGGCATAAGATAAAAGTTGTGATCAAGGAAATTTTAGAAGTTAAATTTTCTTTGAATGAACCTCTTACCACTTTTGATAAATGCATTGTAAATATTTTCAAGTTATGTCTTCCATATTCTAGTCAAGTTAGGCATAGGAACATAGTTCAATCTTCTATTAGAGTGAATCGGGTGGGAAGGTCAACCCCTCCTTTGATTGGAAATTTTTAAAAATCAACAAAAATGGCTCTTCCTAGAGGGGTAATCTAGGTGCTACCAGTATTGGAGTTTTTGGCCATGATAATAGTGGTTTGTTTCAATTCTTGTTCTCAATTCCTATGGGATTGCACTCTAATAATAAAATGAAAGTATGGGTGTTTTTTCAAGCTTTGATTTGTGTTTGTTCTAAGGGATGGTCAAAAATTGTCTATGAAACTAATTCTTTCATTTATCTTGCCTTTCTAACCAAAAAGAACTTTTAAGAGTCTTGAAAGCTAAGAATACTCTTCAACTTTCCAAAAAAGATGATTTTATTTCTTTTGTCCATATTCCCATGGAATGGGCTAATGAACTTGATTGTCTTGTTGAGTGGGTTCTTGAGAGTCCAAGTAGTTCTAAGGCGAATGGTTGGGTAGATTTTTCTCAAGAGAAGGTTCAATAGTTTCTTAAGTTGGTTTAGGATGACCAAAGAGATTGAGTGTTGTAGGAAGGGGATCAAGAAGATTGGTTTTGGTGAATTTCATGTTTTGACTTGGCTTTATTTGTTTAGTTTTGTGAATACCCTTGGTGGGATATTCTTTTGATGTTGGTAATTCTAGCTATTGATATCTATAATTCTTTATGGCTCCCATGTAATTGATTTTCCCTAATTGATATATTATCCTTTCCCCCCCTCCCAAAAATAAATAAATAATTAGTATCTCCAATGTTAAAATGAGATACGGGCTATCCTATTCTATGAATACTAAGAAGAAATAAAGAGAGGTAAATTGTATTTCTATAAGCATCTTAATTAGATGTTTATTCTTAAAATTTCATTTTGATTGGTAAAAAATAAGGTAAACCACCTAACATTGGTTGTTGAGGATTGGTCCATGAGCCTAAGGAGGTGGGAGTTTCTATGAAAGGTTAGGATAATTTTTTCTAGCTAAAGCTAGTGTTTTTCCTTGTAATAATCTCAATGATGTATGGTTTTATGTGTAGAAAAAGGTTACTTTTCATATAACCTAGTGGATAGATCCAGTCGATTGATTTGGTGAAAAGGAATAAAAGTGGTTTTGAGAGAGGGTAAGGGAATGTGATAGAGATAACACCTAGGGGAGTAATAGAAGGGGGAAAGATTAATTTAAAAATAAACACACTAAAAAGGAGAAAGTTGACAAGATAGAACAAGGAGAAGGCATAAGAGGAGGAGGGGGTTAACATAAGAGTTGAAAGTAATAAATTAAATGATTTCTTTTATTATATAAGAAGGGAAAGGGCCCTGACCCCTTAAAAAATGAAAAAATAGAGCCAAACAACTCAGCAAAATAGAGCCAAATAGCTCAACAAAATAGACTGGTGAAACATAGCTAAGCGAAGAGAAATAGCCAGTCAGAACAAACAATGCGAAACTATTCAAGGAGTGGCACTTGAACCAAGTATAGCCATTGAGGGTGAGTTGAATGAGACCATGACCTTCTTAGAAGGATGTTTCTTCTTTCTATGAACCATAGTCCAAGGAGAATTAGAAACTAAAAATGAGAAATTTTGAACAGAAGGGGAAGACTCCCCTTCAGAGTAGAAAACTAGAGGAACAACTGAAACATTAGATACAACATCCTTAACCAAGCCTAAATTAGCAGGACTTACTACAACATTTTCCAATACATGGGCCTCAGAGGAGGCAACACAAATAGCATCAGCCAAATCTAAAGGCCTCACGACAATATCCACAGAAGGAACAACACCCACCACAACCGAGTCGGGTGGAGCAAAAATTGGCATTTGAGGAGCAACATCCATCACATCACTTCTATTAAGCCTCGTAGAAGGGGAAGCAGGCCTAGAGTCATCATCAGAAGAAGCAGAATTAGTAGTAGGGCAAACTATTAAGTTCTCACGGAGTGAGTTCTTCCACTAGGTAGAAGAGGAAACAGTGCGAGAGCCACGAGAACATTCACGAGCCAAGTGACCAACATCAAAACAATGTCTGCAGAAAAATGGAAGACCCTCATAATCCACCATCTAAGACCATGACCAATCATTAACCTGAAAAACTACCTCACCAAGTAGAACCTTCGAAAGATCAACCTCCACCAATATCCTAATAAATGAGGTATGAGTAAAATTCTTGGAAGCAATATCCACTCTCACGAATCTACCAATAGCATTACCAATGCCCTCATAGGAAAAGGAGCACCTGAACTATAAGGGAAGATAAGACAATCTTACTCAAACAGGCATAACATCTAAGGGTTCCTTCAAAGGATTAAATGAATAAACCCAAGGTCTAATTCAACAAATGTTAAAATATTGACAAGACACAATAAAATAATTATAAAGTATGCAATTTTTAATATTACATAAGAAACTTATCTTATCATTCTAAATACATTGCATATGTGAACTCATTTTGTACATATATTAAATTATTAGAATTATGTCTACTCACCAATCAAAAGTAAAAATATATTAAAATCTATTTTAATTTTAAAAATTGTTATAATTACATGTGTAAACATTCTTAACTACCATGAAAAGTTTCTTTAAGTAGACTCGATATTAATTATTAATTTTTTATTTAATAAATAATATATATTTCTTTTATTATAATACCAAAAGTAACTTTTTCTCATTTTTATTGCATTTTATACATCCATTCATTAACCTTTAAACTTTTCAAAACTAAGTGTCATTTAAAAAACATTACATATTTAAACTCATTTAATATATTTATTAAATTATTTAATCGTATTCCAAAATAAATATGTATTTCAAAATCTATTGTAATTTAGTATCATTATGTTACCATTAGAACTGTCATTGTCTATTAAATTATCTTTTAATTTTGAACTTCACTTATATTTTAAATACTTTGAAAAATACATATAAAAATCAATAAAATCATTTATTCACTTCAGAATTCCTTAAAATATTAATTATTATTATTTTTAATTAATAATCAGAGAATAAATATATTAATCAATGAATCCTACAAAATTACATCAAGATTTTCAAACAGCGTCATCTGTTAGTAAAATTCAAAAGAGAAATTTTTTTACCACAAAACTATATTTCCAAGAAAAAATTAAAACCAATAAAACATTACTTAAATACTAATCATTAAACACCAAAGAGAATAGAATCCTTCAATAATCTAAAATATTGACGACCTGTTTTTCAGCTTATGTATGACCTATGACATATGAGAATACCCAGTACTGCCAGTATACATTTTGGCACCCATAGGAGAAGATAACCCATACTCCGCAGACGCTAGGTTCAATGGTGGAGCGGAAGCCTGCAATGGAGTCCACGATGGAGGAGGAACCTGCTGCGGGGGAGGCGGAACGTGGGGAGGCGCGTCCCACTGTGGAGACGGAGCTTGCAATGGGTTCCACTGTGGAGGCGGATCCTGCATTGAGGGAGGCGGAACCTGCGACGTGGAAAGCGGAGCCTCCAACAGGGGACGCTTGTTTCTCCTCCAGATGCAACAGCATATGTAAAACCCTATTATTAAAAGAACAAAAAGAACAATGCCAATAATCAATCCGATTAGAAAGTACACTTTTCTTTTACGAGCTGGGTGAGAAGGTGGGCTTGGGTTAGCCCCTCCTGGAGGAGTGGTTGGGGTTGGAACCGGAATTGGCGATGAATATTGATTTACAAAATTCCAGGTGTGCACAGTGTGAGTCTCAACTGCAACCCCAGTGGAGGCCGAAAAGCCAACCTTGACGTTGGGGGCAAGGAACTGACTCAAATCTATATCAAGCCACAAGACCGGACTTTCCGGTTTAGATAGAGTAGCACCGCCGGGGTTATATAAAACGAAGACTTGAATCTGTGTGCCGTTGTAATCAACCCATGCTTCCCATTTTTCTCCATTGTTGAGAGTAGCTCCTGTGTAAAGATCTCTTACTGAAACAGTTTTGTCTGATATGACGCTGTTGACATCGATTCCCACATGGTTGTCATCTGGATCGAATTCATTCTTGTATGTGTCGAACTCCACAGCAACAATCTGATTCGATGAGTCCCCATTTGTTTCAGATGCAAACAGGCCAAGCCATTCGCCGGGTTCAGCATAGGAGGATTGAAATTCGAAGGGAGCGAGAAAGAAAGTTAGACCGTCTCCACTGCCATTGACTGAGACCATGCTGAATTGGAAATGCGTTGAAAATTTTGCCAGAGCTTGGTAAGGAATAGCGTTGGAATAAGTTGCCCAGCCGAGGCCCGATCGGCCCTTGGTAAGCTGTATTACATTTCCGTAAGTGGAAGCATCTTCCGACAACTGGATATATGTTTTGGGAGGAAAACTGCAACTAATTTTCCCTGCGTCTGACACGTAAGAAAACACAGAACGAGTAATAGACAAGAAGAAAAACAATCTCGCCGCCTGTAGTGGATGGATGCAAGCCATCGGGTTTTACCTGGGAATGAATGAATGCTTGCTATAAACTGTGTCCACGACAGCTGCGGAAGCCGTGGCGAAATTGTCCCCATCTCCATTGCCGCCTTGCTTTCTTTCGACGAAGATGTAATTAAATGTTTAAATAACGTGAACATTGTCCAATAGCGAAGTTTTCTTTCTCTTGCGAGATACAAGAAAGAATTTTAAAACAAATATAATTTAGTTCGATGCGAATTATGTGTAATGGTGAAAATTATACGCCCATGTCCTTTTTTTCCTATGTTTTGGTTGGCTTTCAATGGGTGTCTTCAATAAAATAATTTGTTTTAAAATATATATTTATATATCTTTATTGGCTTTTAGTGTTTTGTTCTTAGCAAATTATAATGAGATTTGTGATTGTAGAATTCAAATGGGTTAGTTTTGTACTCATGGATCTTTTATACTTCCACTTTTTAAAATTTAAAATCCAAATTTCCTACTTGACTAATTATTTTACTACCCTTTGTGAGATGATACAACACATTTTTCAATCGTTATTGTGCTTTGTTATTGTAGTTAAAGATATTTCCTCATTCATTTGAAAACATCTACAATCATCTAGGAATCAATTTGACATGTATAAGCTTTAATTTTTAAAATGAGTTAAAAATAATTTATTGCATAATTAAAGTATTTAAAGCTCACTATCCTAGTTCAATTATGAAAGAATCCGTGATTGGGACCCCACAAGCACTGGATGGTATTTAGAAGAAAACCTGTCACACACATATGAGAAATTAGATAGCAAAATATGTGAAACAATAATGATTATTGATTACTGAATGAATACAATGAAGGATTGAATATCCTTATGTAGACTCAGGGGAACGCAACATAAGACCCTGAATGATGGAGTTTTGACTAAGAAGAGTGAGATAACATAATGCATGAATCAGTTAAGTGATTTTATCTTGTGTGCAACACAAAGAATAAATCACCTAACTGATTGAAATGCAAAATTAATGCAATAACACTCGCAATCAGAACTAGATGACCTTTTCATAAGTTTGCATTAAAAACTAGAGTAAATATTAATTAATTTACTCCAAAAAATTACACATTTTCTTATAATCTTTCAATCTTCATAAAGAACTATAAAACTTGTTTGTTCCTAAATCAACAGATGCAATGAGTCCTAAAGAGTAGCCACTCTCTCATATTTAGACTCAACGGGTTGATGTGGCCAACGAACAAGATTTAGTCAAGGACTGAAATCTCCTACACCTCTAGCTCTTTTGAACCAGGGAGGGTAATCCCAATTAGTATATTTATATATACTTGTGTGCTAAAATATCAAATACACTATAAACAAATGTTTATCCTTCAATTGTTTGAATGACACAGTACCCTAAAGGTTTGGCTAACCTTCATAGTAGTGTGTAATTCAAAACTAAGAGATGTAGAGCATTAAATTCCACACACAAACAAACTAGGACTGATAAGTAATTTTGATTTAAAAGTTGTAGTTGCTCACAATCAGTTTCAAGAAACTGCAACATTAAGAGACCAATGTTATATCCCAGGGTGGAGTCATCTAAACCATGTAATTCAAAACCTAACACAACATTCAATCTGTCATAATCATATCTATCAGATGATGCATTACACCATTTATATCAACAACTAAAATAGTTATACTTAGCAATCCTAGCAGACTATTGCATAAACCTTCATTCGAGTTAATACAAATTAACTCATTCTTTGTATGAGAGTAATAACATCAAATAGACATACATGGAAAGACAAGAAGTTGAATAATAACAATATTTGATCACTCATATTCAAAATTTATGCAATGTGAACAATGGAGAAAACCAGTTCAGAATAATATGTCATTTACATTCAACTATTACTATGTTGTAATTACATTCTTCATTCCAAAACTCGGACTACTCTAGAGACCTAAAAACTAGCAATATACATTAAACCTCTATTACAAAATGTTCCCATGAAAGCTAAAAATGTGCAACCTCCTCCAAAATGGAGCATAAATCAACACTTAAGGAAAAAATAAAAACCCTAAATGGTGATCTCCCAGAGACACCTAGCACACTCAACACCATAGATCTATAACTATCTTTGTTTGTTGAAGAATCTTCAACCTACTTTCAAATTCATGCTTCATGCACCTGCAAAATAAAAATATTCCCCAGCCTAAAAAATCACCATTCCTCTTTGTTCCTCTGTTAAAAATATACCTTTTACTTGCAGCTAAAAAATCTCTTTAAGTGAAAACCCACATTCTTCTTTCCCAATTGTAAAAATATTCTTTTACCTATGCAATTTACATTTTGCCACCTTGTAACTCATGGTTTCCTTTTATCGAGAGAAGCTCTTACCTTTTAATTCCCAACAAAATGCTTTTTTCTTGCCATTATATGTAAAAGATTTAATTACCTTTTACCTTTTGCTGTAGATGATTTCCTTACCCATGAGTTTTATATTTTAAATTCCCAACATTTAAATTTTTACCTTTATATCAGTAAAGGCTTTTAAATTCATTTTATCAAGAAAATAATCAAAATAATATTTACCTAGGTCTCTATGTTCCACTCTCACATTTAGATATTTCCTAGATTAAAATCTTGATTTTAATCTTACGGAGGCCTTGATTTGTTTCACTCAAGCACTAAACATTTACACATGTGCTTATACTTCACTTTTATTTTCCTAGTACCAAATAAAATTTTATTTGCAAAAACATTTAATTTACCCTCTCATTTATTTCCAGCAGCATCCAGACCCATCACATTCACTCAAACTTTGCAAGAATTTTCATCGCTCATCTCGAATGCAAAGTGAAAAGGTGAAAATTATTAGCAATTTTTGTGACCTATATATTTCTCCTCCAACAAAGAAAACTATTTTTCTAATTATATTATGAAGGTTTTTAACTTTACTCCCCTTAGGCTTTTCACATTCATACTTTAATTTATTCTCCAACCATTTTTATCACACATCTCTAATATCATATGGGAAATCTAATATTTATTAGTGATGCATGATCATAAATAGGCAACTTCACTCATCGCAAATGCATCAAAAAAAGGAAGTTTGAGAATAGCTATGAGCGAAGTCATCGCTCCATCGCAGATGCACCAGGAAAAATATGTCTTCAAACAATGATGAGCCAAATTTGAAGAAAGCAGATCGTGTATCCCTAATAAGCTAAGGAAAAGATGAAATAAATTAGCAATACATCATATTCATCTATATCCCTAAATTTTTCAAGTTTTTGCTACTTCTCGAACCTCGACCGCACTAAGTAAATGTTTATAGTGGTCAATCTAGATCTTTATCTCCATCATTGAAGCCATTGTGTGTATGAGTTAGCCACAACAGGTGGTTTTCAGAGCACACACATAGCATCCAAAAAATTTGCCACTACTTGAAAAACCCCAATCGTGCATTTACATTTTCTCTTACCAGCAAAGAAAATTTTAATTCCCCCTTTTCAATCGGCTGCAAAAACCATTTTCTCATTCCTTTACATTTACCTTGCTATTAAAATTTTATCAAAAATTTCCATGGATGATTTTCTAGATCTACCATTTCCTTACACAAACATTGCCAATATCACTGCACAAGCATCGGGTATCGTGAATGCAAGGAGAAAGTGAAGACATAAATCAATGACAAAGAGGAAATGGTATTTCTCATCATTGATTTGATTTGGAAAAGAGACCTCCAATCCATGATGGGCGATGAGACGCAACCTCCATCACGATCGCTAATTCAAATGTGAAGAACGAATTAAAACATTAACTGGCAATGAGTTTTCCCATGAAGCTTGAAAGTTGTGAAAGCCATGTTTGAGCCAATTAGAAACAAGAATTAAACTTGCTTGTCCTCTAGAACATTTGAAATGTATTTTAGTTTTTCCCTAAATACATATTTTACAAATACACAATATTTAAAATATTGACATTTGAGAACATTAGATAATAGGCAAATTTTAATTACGCCTACGACCCAAACGAAAAAATTTCACTGCGCACAAATGGTGACCCTTAGAGCTGAGATTTTTTGCATGCAACCATAATCTGTTATTTAGAGAAACCCCATTACCTCAAATTTTTCGTAGCCATAAAAAAATAGGTACCTCCTTTATAAACTGCCCCTGGGACGTGTTTACTACACCCTAAATACATTAAAATAACACATCATATGACCTTTGTTCTTGATGAAAATGGAGCTCTAGAGGCTTGAGACAAAAAAAATGGGTTGTCATTAGAATTGCAAACTTCCACACTTTCTGGAACACCATTTT
The DNA here is from genome assembly GCA_007258455.2 of Sequoia sempervirens. NCBI lineage: Eukaryota > Viridiplantae > Streptophyta > Pinopsida > Cupressales > Cupressaceae > Sequoia > Sequoia sempervirens. Next base: position 117,985,969 of record VDFB02047230.1, read on the forward strand.
TAGCCATGTTGTGATCAGAAAACAATTATATAACCCATCAAAACTTATGTGAAAGGCACGAAATTGAACAGGTGTTTATAAATTTGACCCCATAATGCAATGCAAAATAAAGTTCAGAAAAAGAGATCCCGAGGTGAAAGTTATTCAATGTCAAATTTACTCAGTCGGCCATTTCTACAACCACACCTGTTCAGAACCAATCAGGGCTCTTAAAGTCACCATTTGAAAAAATATCAAAACATCTAGGGGGCCGCCACTGGACACACTATGTCATTTGGGTACACTAAATATGTGTGCAAGAGGGCTTTGACCCAATTTGATCACACGTAAGAGATATTAACACTCAAATTTTCCTTCTCTCAAACTCTGGATATGATGATTTAGAAACCCTAAAAATGTTCATTTGGAATGGGCTTTGGAAAAATAGAAAATGAGGAGCTAGGGTGCTACAAACCTGCCGAGTGGTAGATAATAATATATACAATCATAGGGAACAACCACTCTCACATGCAGGTTAAAAGGTTGCAAAATAAAAATTCAAATGTGAGGCTACTTTCTACAGATTTGACACTATCCAACTTACAAATCTGAACATTTTGCAAATGGATTCATTGGGCTATGCTAACAGACATGGGGCTTCATAAATATGTAGAGAATCATGGAAAAATATCAGTTGGGCTTAATACTCAACAGGCACAAAGATACAACATCACAAATATGGCCTACTCAGAAAGGTGCAACATGTGTAAACAACAAACCAACTTCTAGACCTTGAAACCAAGACTTAAAAAAATCACAAAAACTTATCCAAGGAAGCTACAAATGGTCACACACCATCTCTGATAGGTGCTCAACACTTCCCCAAAGTGGTTTTTCATGACAATTCATGGGTGTCAAATTATAAGCTCCCAAAGTGAGCTACTTAGGCTTATTCTACAAGGGTACTTCTGAGAGCATTAGATAAAATTTGACATGGGCCCTCAAAAATTTAGCCAAATTTTGGAGGTCCCAATAATGGCTCTAACTAGGGATGCATCCCTTGTGGGCATGGCAAGATTCTAGATCTTTGGGAATGCAGACCAAGTGTCAAGTCCATTGGGAGGTCAAGATCTGCTCCTTTATGCTACATTGGAATTCATTTTCTGAACTTTATTTGGTGGCTCTAGGCCCCCAAAAATGAAGTACTAATATCTACCTCTATCAAACACTTTGTTCTCTGTTGTTTGTATTAGGCCAAGTTTGAAGAAATTTCCATGAACTATCCACAAACTTGTTGGTATGTGGCAACTGATCATGCTATACTGTATAGCCCATGGTATACTGTACACCCCAACCCCTATACTTGCCAGAGTCCGGGGCCGGGCTGGGCTTCGAGCGGTGGTTTAGGGGTGGCAGCCCCAGAAAAGTGGGGGTTGGGGGGCGGCAGCCCCCGAGAAAAATGTTCCTCCTATTTTTTCGCGTGATACCGAAAAAGGGAAATATCAATGAAAAAAAGAAAAATATGATTTTGTAGAACCCTAAAATCTAGAAGCTTCTAAGCTTGTTAAAAAGGGGTTCGGATGGGTATTATAGTATGATGAAAAACGCGATTATTTGCAAGATTGTAATAAGTACACTGGATAATAAAATTATTAGATAGTTGCGGTTTGGTGGATGTAGCCCAGATTGGGTGAACCGCGTTAAATTAATGTGTTATGATTTATTCTATGTGTGTATTAGTTTCTCTATTTATTACTTAAATCTACATTTAATTGTTAGATATTTGCCATCTCTAACGATAACAAGTGGTATCAGAGCGGGTTGTGTTTAGATTATCATCTGTAAGAAGATCTCACGGTTGAGTGGGAGTCTCACGGTTGAGTGGGAGCAATGGCAGATGAGGGTAAGAAGGTTGAGAAGTTTAACCGATAGAACTATCAGTTATGGAAGATGCAGATGGAGGACTATCTCTATCAGAAGGATTTATGGCGGCCATTGGAAGGGAAAACCAAGAAACCTCCAGCAATGTCAGATGAGGACTGGGAGATCTTGGATAGAAAGGCTCTTGGCAGTATTCGTTTATGCCTGGCACAAATGGTGGTGTTCAATATTACAAAAGCAAAGACAACTCAAGAGTTGATGGAAACCCTGGAGAAGTTATATGAAAATCCTTATGCTTCGAATAAGGTATTTCTTATGAAGCGTTTATTTAATATGAAAATGGTAGAAGGTGGGTCAGTTACTGATCATTTAAATGAGTTTAATATGGTCACCAGTCAATTAACTTCTGAAAAGTAAACTTTGATGAAGAAGTTAGGGCTCTTTTGATTCTCTTCTTTGCCCGAAGCGGAATAGCTTGGGAATGGTCATAGCAACTGCTTCGGGTCATACTGAAGTTTGATGATGTTGTTGGTGTTATTTTGAGCGAGGAAATTCATAGGAAAAGCTCAAGGGAACATCCACATCAGGCAGTGTTTTGAATGCAGAAAGCAGGGGCAAAACAAAGGAGAGAGGAAACGATTCCAAATCATGGGAAGTCACGAGGAAAATCAAAGGACAGAAGGTCCCAATCTAGAAACAAGAAGGATTGCTGGTACTGTGGTAAGCCGGGTCATTTGAAGAAAGATTGTTGGTCTCAAAAAAAAAAGGAGACAGAAAAAGAAGGAAGTAAAGAGGCAAATGTGGTAAGTAATAAATCTGATGAGGATGCTTTGATTCTTTCCCTTGATAATGCCGATGATTCTTGGGTGTTAGATTCAGGGGCTTCATTTCATGCTACCCCCCATAGAAGTTATTTTCTTGATTATGTCCAAGGGGATTTTGGGCTAGTTTATTTAGGAGATAATGAACCCTGTCAGATTGTTGGAAAGGGAAGAATCAAGATTAAGTTGCAGAATGGGAATCATTGGCTACTACATGAGGTAAGGCATGTTCCAAAGTTAAGCAGAAATTTAATTTCAGTAGGGCAACTAGATGATGAAGGTTGTGTTGTTACTTTTAGTGATAAAAATTGGAGGGTCACAAAGGGTGCCTTAGTGGTAGCAAAAGGTGTGAAAGTAGGCACCTTATATCTTTGTACATGTCATACTGCTCCTACTTTAATTGTTACGGGAAAAGGTCAATGTTCAGGAATAGTTGTTGCAGTTCAACAGGTAGAAGATCATACAGTTGTTATGGACTCTGAATCAGCATTGTAGCATAATAGACTTGGGCATATGAGTGCAAAAGGTATGAAAGTACTTCATTCAAATAATGTTTTACCAGGTCTAAAATGTGTTAATATGGATTTCTATGAAAATTGTGTGTATGGAAAACAAAAGAGAGTAAGTTTTCTCAAGGATGGGAAGCAAAAGAAAGATGAGAAATTGGAGCTTGTGCATATGGATGTATGGGGACCAGCTCAGGTATCTTCTCTCGGTGGCTGTCTGTATTATGTTACATTCATTGATGATGCAACTAGGAAGGTATGGATTTATTTCCTTAGGCAGAAATCTGATATTTTTGAAACTTTTAAAAAATGGAGAAGCTTGGTTGAGAATGAGACGGGTAAAAAGATAAAATGTCTCAGATATGATAATGGTGGTGAGTATTGCAGCAAAGAGTTTGAAGATTATTGTTCCTCAAATGGTATTCGTAGGTAGAAAATGGTTCCAAGGACTCCACCGAAAAATGGAGTGGCTAAGTGCATGAATAGAAAAATAATGGAGCATGCACAAACTATGAGATTGCATGCTGGGCTGCCTTTAAAAATGTGGGCAGAGACTGTAAACACTATTATTTATTTAATTAATAGAGGTCCCTCTAATCCTTTGGGTTGTGGTATCCTAGAGGAAGCATGGAAAGGTAAGAAGGTGAAATATTCTTTTCTCACAACCTTCGGTTGTGAAGCATTTGCACATGTAGATTCTGAAAATAAAACCAAGCTTGATGCAAAATCAAAGAAATGTGCATTTGTTGGATATGGCATTGATGAATTTGGTGCTTTGGGATTTTGAAAATCAGAAAATTGTGAGAAGCAGGGATGTCATATTCAATGAGAAAGTATTGTACAAAGATCTGTTGCTGCAGCATGAGAAGAAACAAAATGATTATGTAGTGTTGGATGATATTCCAAACAATGATGTTTCAGTGGTTCCTCATGTTGGGCAACAACAACAACAACACTTACCACAAACTCATGTAAATGTTAGACGATCTTCAAGGTTAAGTAGACCTCCAGAAAGATTTTCTCTCTTTGTATACTATTTTGTTAACTGATGTTGGTGAACTAGAATATTATGATGAAGCTATGTAGGTGGATACCAAGGTTCAGTGGGAGCATGGAATGGAAGAAGAAATGGACTCCTTGCTGAAAAACCAGAATTGAGAATTATGCAAGTTGTCCTGCAGGTAAAAAGGCTTTACCAAATAAATGGGTTTATACATTGAAAGAGGAGGATGGAGGTAAGAAAAGATTTAAAGCCAGATTAGTTATAAAGGGATTTGCACAGAAAAAGGGTATTGATTTTGATGAGATTTTTTTTCCTGTTGTCAAAACGACTTCTATTCGTATTGTTTTAAGTATTATGGCTGCTGAAGATTTTCTTTTAGAACAACTTGATGTTAAAACAACCTTTCTCCATGGTGATTTGGAAGGAGGAAATATATATGGACTAGCCACAAGGATTTGAGGTCAAAGGTAAGGAGAAACTAGTGTGTAGATTGAAGAAAAGTTTATATGGCTTGAAGCAAGCACCTCGACAATGGTACTTGAAATTTGATAGTTTTATGGCTGAGCAAGGCTACAGTCGGTGTAATTCTGACCATTGTGTTTATTTTAAGAGGTTGGATAATGACAGCTACATTATTTTATGTTTATATGTTGATGACATGCTTGTAGTAGGGTCTAACATGGATCACATAAGTGAGCTAAAACAACAATTAGCAAAATCTTTTGCTATGAAGGATTCGGGGGCAACAAAATAAATCCTTGGTATGAAAATTTGTAGAGATAGGAAAAGTAGAAAATTGTTTTTATCTCAGGCTAATTATGTTGAAAAGGTGTTGTAGAGATTTCATATCAAGAATGCAAAAGCTGTCAACACACCTTTGCCTAGTCATGTCAAATTGACTAAGGATATGTATCCAAAGACACAAGAGAAGGAAGAAAAAATGTCCAAGGTACCATATGCTTCAATTGTAGGCAGTTTGATGTATGCCATGGTATGCACAAGACTAGATATTGCACATGTTGTAGGAGTTGTTAGCAGGTATTTGAGTCATCCCGGAGTTGAGCATTGGAATGCAGTAAAATAGATTCTCAGGTACTTGAGAGGTACATCCAATAATTGTCTATGTTTTGGGGGCTCTAATACTGATTTAAAAGGCTATCTTGACTCAGATTTGGCAGGTGATATAGATACCAGGCGGAGTACCACAGGTTATGTATTTACAGTTGGTGGAATAACAGTGAGTTGGATTTCTTGATTGCAGAAGGTGGTTGCTTTATCCACCACAGAGGTAGAGTATGTTGCTGCAACAGAGGCGGCAAAGGAGATGATATGGTTGCAATTTTTCATGGAAGAGTTGGGCAAACAACAGGCTGGAAATTACTTGTTTATAGACAGTCGGAGTGTTATACATCTTGCAAAGAATTTCGCTTTGCATTCTAAAACAAAACACATACAGTTGAGATATCATTTCATTCGGTTAGTGTTGGAGGATGGACAAGTCAAGCTGGACAAGATACATACAGATGTCAATCCAATAGATATGTTTACGAAGGCAATGACAAGGGAGAAGTTGAGCTCCTCTTCAGCTTCGGTTGGTCTTCAAGGTTGAATTCAAGTATAACAGAGCAGCAGGGTCCAAGGTACTTATTTCAGTGGGAGCTATAATTGCAACAGTGTCATCTAGGATCAATCTCCAAGTGGGGAGATTGTGTTGGTATGGAGCTTGATCAATCTCCAAGTGGGAGATTGTTGGTATGTGGCGACTGATCATGCTATACTGTATAGCCCATGGTATACTATACACCCCGGCCCCTATACTTGTCGGGGTCAGGGGCCAGGCTAGGCCCTGAGAGGGGGTTCAGGGGCGGCAACCCCCGAAAAGCGGGGGTTGGGGGGTGGCAGCCCCCGAGAAAAAATTTCCTCCTACTTTTTCGCGTGATCACTGAAAAAGGGAAATATCAATGAAAAAAAGAAAAATCCAATTTTGTAGAACCCTAAAATATGGAAGCTTCTAAGCTTGTTAAAAAGGGGTTCAGATGGGTATTACAGTATGATGAAAAATGTGATTATTCACAAGATTTTAATATGTTTTACACTGGATAATAAAAGTCTTGGATGGCTACGGTTTGGTGGATGTAGCCCAGATTGGGTGAACCATGTTAAATTTATGTGTTATGATTTATTCTCTGTGTGTATTAGTTTCTCTGTTTATTACTTAAATCAGCATTTAATTTTTAGATATCTGCCATCTCTAACCCTAACAAAACTAACCTTGTCACTAGCAATGCCATTGACCATCACTACCACATGTCTAAACTTACCACTATCATTGTTAACCCTGTCAATCTGCAATATGCAATCAGATAGTAACTTAAAATATTTATCATCACATAGCACATGTGTGTTATATTCATAACATGAAACATGTTCATACTGAAAATAACATTCCTTGTTATTCATCTCATTTTCATGCTTCATCAAAATGCCTTCCAACTGAACTAGAAACTAAAAGTATTCATATTCCTCCAAGTAGTTGGCATCATGATACTCAACCTTATCTGCAACATCTATATCAAATGTTAAAAAATCATAGGCAATTCCCTCATAGAGCCTATCAATACATTGCTTTGTTTGCTTGAGGCCATATATTCTAACTCTGTATCAAATGCATTATCATAGTCTTCAACAAAGAGTGGATTATCTCTGCACCAATAAGGATCACTATTTTTATCAACTAATGAAGATGGAGGCTCATCAAATAAAGGTTTTTGTATCACATTCATTGTTGTCATAAAAGTATCAGCCTCCTTAGCATGCAAGTCTAACTCTTCCATATCACCTTTATATTCCAAATCATTACAATCACTAGAGGAGCATACACATAGATTTTCAACTTCACTCTCATCATCAATAGTTAACATCTTTGACTTATATTTTGAAAGCCCTTCACATGAAGAAAGTTGTTCCTCATAAAGAAAACATGTGTTCCCATCATTATCAACATATTTCTCATCTACAACAAATGATTCCATCTCTACTTCATGAGGATAATCACAATCAACAGAAAATTTACCATACTCACTGCCATCATCATTACTACAGTAAGAGGACTCATCAATATTGCAACTATGTTAAAAAAATTTAGACAAATGTCCAGTCTTATGTCATCCATATGACTGCAAGTATTGGAATCTTCAAAAGAATTGAAACCATTCATTTCATTTGCTCCATTGAGGTATTTATCTTCAACCTTTTCTCTACTCTTTTCTTCATGTGACATCTCATTTGTTGAATCATATGGAGCAACACAATTATTATCATTGCAAGTTGAAGAAATAATAGTCTTTTGATGATCATCTCTAATATTTTCAAAAAGATAAAAGTATTCACATACTTGGTCAAGCTTGACAGGCTTCAATTCTTTTGGCAGAGCACTCAAACCTTGTTCATAAGATTCATAAAATAAATCAATCCACACTGAATTTTCAGGTCTTTGATACTCAGGAATTGCAGCTAGAGTATCCATAAATCTTGCATAGAGATCATATGATGATTCTCCTTCAGGTTTCCTTATGAAAGAAAGGTCTTGAGCAGAGACCATATGATCACAAATGCATGCAGCTTCTTGACAATGTGTTTGGGGTTCTATGTGATCAACATTATGGAATGATGTGTAAGCTAAAACAATTATGGTGTAAGTGTTCTAACCTTCCCTTTCAATTTCTGACTTGGGTATGTGCAGGATCATCATGGAAAAAATAGGCCCTTAAGTGGCAACAAATTCAAAAAAATTAGAGTTAGACAACTTGACGTAAAAATTTGAATAAGGTATCTATATTATTTCAAAAATATGTAAGAATAGAATCTATAGAAAATTGAATTTTGTTTCTAAACTACTAGGTTTGTTTAAAAGGGAAAATCTATTTGGTGAAAACTTGAAATTTCAATGTAGTAGTACCTAAATTTTAGGAAAAAAAAGGAAGTAGGTGTTTGTCGGACCACCCTAACCACAATAAAATGATAATAATTTTTTATAATATTTTAGATATAAGTAGAGGACTCATGTCCTGATGTGATGCATATTTTTTAGTAATTTTTTTCTGAGTAAATAATTAATTATGAATTTTTTATTACAACTTTTAAAAAATATAAAAACTTGTATGTCAGACCACCTTAACCTTGTCAAAACTTCATGAAATGCAATTTTTCTTTTTTTAATCCTATAGTATGCAAAGTATAGAATGTGACGCATGTTTTGGATTCAAAAAATGTGATACCGTTTGAAAGCTATAGATGTTTTTGAATCAGCCTATCAATCAAGACTTTAGTCATAATTTGAATAGAAAATGAATAATAATTGCTTATTAAATTCAAAGTAAAGCATAATTTATATTGGTGGAAAGTTGAGAATATCCTTTCAAAACCCTTTTCGTTTCATAAATTTTTGGTAAAAAAAAGTTGTCAGCCACATACCCATCATATTGCCACTTTTTGGCCCATCATGATCCTGCACATGCCCACTTACACCTTTCATCAACATTTGGTGCCTCAAGGCAAAAAAAACTTGTAGACAGATAACTCCTTTGCATTCCATATTTCAAGTTGTTTTCAATGTTCATGGCTATCCCATAGGCCTAATGTAAGGTTTTAGGATCCTTATCTCTCAACAGATAGCTCATATTATTATCACAATCACCCAAATAAACAACAAAACCCAATGCATCACTTAGTCCAAAAATCTCAGGAACATCCCTCAATGTTTTAGCAAATCTTCAATTAAATGTTGGGACCAACTCATCCTCTTCTTTCTCAATGTTCATAAATTTATTGACCATAGAACTAACATTGATTCTTTCACCAAATTGCTCCATGAACACTGCTTTGAACTCTACCCAAGAATAGATAGAGCATGTTGGTAAATCAGAGAGCCAATCTCTTGAATCTCCTTTCAAAGACTGAAGAAACAACCTCATGATCACATCCTCATGATCCACTTCATAATCATCCATCAAATTATTGAATTCTTATAGATTCCTACTTTCTTATTCATACTTCTCACCATTGAATTTTGGTAACTTATCTTTGATGTTAGGTGGAAAAATATTTGGGTAACCATTAATGCCACTAACATTGATGGGTCTATATCTTTTTGTTTTAAAACATCTCTTATTACATGACAAGGGTTGAGCACTATGCATTGTTACATTTGGGTCCACATATGGATGCATAGTTTGATGATACATTTTCTTGAACCCTTACAAGCCTTTTCCTATTAACTTTGCAGTTACACCGGGTACTTCAAACTTCTTTTACAACATGACCTTAAGCTTTTACAATGCAAAAATCTATCTCAACTTGCTTAAGATCTTCTAAATGTCTTTCTTGAAAAGCATTGCATACATCACTTCATAAAAGAGACTATAAATTATAACTTGGAAGTATGCAAGCCTATGACTACTATTTCCCTTCCTCAGTGCTTAATCACTCAATAGGGAATCAAATTTTTACAAGACTTACAACTATGGTTTTCATACATAGATTTTTCTTTCATGAAAACAAAATGTATACACCTAAAAATGGTCTAGATAATCTAATTAATTAAATATGATTTATTTGATTAATTAACCTTTAATTCCTCTACTATTAAATAAATAGAAATATTTATTTATATAGTTCACATTTAATTCTTTTATCTTTATTATATTATTTCCTCTTAATTAAATAAACAGATTTAATACTTTGTTTTATTTAATTATCATTATCAAATTCTTCCATAATTATCTTTTATCTTAAAATCACTTCATTTCATCTAAATTAAATAAACAAGTTTCATACTTTGTTTTATTTAATTATCATATTTCCTCCATATTTATTTAATAAACATAGACTTCTATAGTTTGTTTTATTAAATTAAATATCTTATTTTTCTAAATTGAATAAATCTAAATATTCAATTGGAATATATTCTACAACTAATCATATCCACCTACTAAATTAGATATGAAATGTCTAATTTAATTCATCTCAACCTTCACGGGAAAATTTGGAGACAAATTGGAGACAAATTTGCAGCCAAACTTCTTCATCTTTTTCCAATGATTCTTCCTATCTTTTGGTTGAATGTTTTTGTGGGGAGTAAAAATCTCCATAACCATCTCAGGCTTCATCCTTTACCATTCAATCCTCTAGATCAAATCCAGACCTTAGTTGTGCTGCCCCTTCACAAATGTGCTGCCATAAATCTATAAATACAACCTTTTTCTACAAGAAATGGATCCCAATTTTGTCCAAACTTACTCTGCATGAATAACAATTGATCAATCAAGAATATTAGCAATAGCAATTATCATTTAGCAATAGCAATAGCAAGCATTTTAGAATAGAATCAATATCATGGCTTTTCATTTAGCTGCATCATAGTTTACTATAGCTTCTTTTATAGAGTTTCACATCATTTTCAATCACATTAGTTTCATCATTATCATTTAGACATCATCATATAGGATTAGATTATTGCATTTAGCAGCGTTTCATTCTCTAGATTAGAATTTTAACAGTCATAATGCTTACAAAATCTAAGAGCCTTGTGACTTAATAAATCTTTGGAGATAGAGAGCAATATGATGCTTTCAAGAGTTTTCCTATTTTAATTAGATTAATTATTGTTGATTCTCTTGATATAATGCCTTATTAAGAAGTGTTATTTGTTATTTTATTCATTACTTATTCTACACTTACATTTTTGTGTCCATCCTAACATATGATACTATTATTTAGAAGTACCTGAACCTACAACCTTCAGATTGGGATGGTTGTCCTGACATTATTGATGCTCTGATTACTGCAGATTATGCAGAGTTCCTTTCCTTATATCCATTTCAACAGATATTTGTTCTTGATGAGCCAGTGACTCTACCTGACGAGGAGGAGGTTGCAGTTGTACATGGCCACCGACAGAGGAGAGAGGAGGGTGTGGAGGAGGAGCAGGATGTGGGGAGAATTGATGAGGATGATAGTAGCACTTGATGATGAGGAGGTATACAAAGGTGGTGGAGATGGTGGTGGAGATGATGGAGGAGATGGTGGTGGATGAGGTGGAGGATTAGGTGGGGTCAGTGGGTTAGGTGGAGCTAGTGGATCAGTTCTAGTTTTGGATGTTAGAGACATCATGGTGTCTTGTAAGCGGTGATCACTGATAGCCCCTATAGAGTAGTGTGTTCAACTTGGGATACCTTCTCAGCATTAACATACTCATATTCCAAGTTTACAAGTGCATGTATAGTCCTTATAGGGTCAACTAGTTCAGGTTCGTGGTTTATTGGTGTAGACACACACAGAGATGCAGACATAGGCCCAGTCTTATGTATTGGCCCTTTCGTAGGTACAAGCACAGTTGACAGCTACCTAGGCACAAATAGCGTTGTTGAAAACTGAGAGAGATGTAGCTAGACAAGCTATAGAGCAGGCACAGTTGATAGCCGAGAGATTGTAGAGACTAGTTGATGGTACCTCTGTAGCTAACTACATGAGAGAGATCCTCCATGTAGGTAGACAGGCAGAGTATTACAAGGGTCGTTACCATGATGTTGTTCCCTCCAAGAAAAGAGTTAGTTATGCCCAGTCTCAATCAGGCAGGACTCATTCTAGGACTGTTAGTTTGGGTGTGACATAGCCTCTACAGAGAGATTCGTGAGATCTTGGTACATCTGGTGGAGGGGGTAGCAATCCCGAGATGCCAATACCATTTAGGGATAGCACTACATAGCTCCTTGATTGGATTCTATGATATATTTTAAGACATGATGTATACTCCAGATTTTTGATTTACATCCATTTTTGATGTTACATCTCCTTACATTTCAGACATCATTGTATACTTGACATTATGATTTTGAGATCTATATGATATGTGGCGGATTGATCGATCTATATGTGTTTTATGATTCTATGATGGATGCATTTAATTATCTACTTCTATATGCCATGTAATGATTTATGTTATGATGTTATGGATGCATAATGATATGCTATGATTTATGATGTTCTATCTATGATGTTAAAATGTGATTTATGAAGAATGATGATGCATGGAGGTATGATGATATTTGTATGATAATGGATATACGTAAATAATTTGAAAATGCATCTTTATGTATGATTTTTGGATATCTTTTTCTATGATGTATGAATAATGATGTAAATGAGATATGATTCTCTTTCATTTTTGGGTATTTTATGCATATAGATGATATAATAAATGGATGAATGAATGATGAAGATAATGGTTTTTGAATGTATGATATATGATATGATGAATGGATAAATGAAAATGTAAATAGATTATTGTTGTGTTGATGTTGATGGCAGCAATTGTTAAAAACATAAAGATTGCTCAATGGAATATTCTCCCATGCCCTTGTCTTTTAACTAGATCTTGTCTTTGAATTGTTGTGATAGAGAATCCAGTTGAGCTTCATTGTTTGATGGAGTGGAGTTGCTAGCACCAATTGTTTCTTTTGACTGGTCCTTTTTTCTCAACCCATTTAGATACAACATTTAGTTTCCTTTCACCATTGGATGAACTAGAAGTGTTTGCTTCCCTATTATGGGGCACCAAAGTGTCTTGAGTTGTCTTAAGTGTGTTACAAGTTTGGGGATTATTGTAGTTAGCTGAAATAGTGACTTCTTGTCCATTGATAGGAAATTTTAAGCATTGATGATGGGTCGAAGGCACTACTTGCATTTCGTGAATCCATGGACGTCGAAAGAGTATATTATATGTCAACTCTTTTATTAACACTTGGCAAACTATATTCTTGACAATTGGTCCCACTTGAATAGGCAACACAATCAACCTCTTGGAGGATCTCTCTTCTTCGTCATAGGCATTTATTGTTATCTTCCTTCTGGCATCAATAAGATTATTAGAATAACCTAGTGCACAAATCAATTTTAAAGTGAAAATGTCTAAACTAGCTCCACCATCTATTAAGACATGTTTTACTCGATGTTTGCGGATTAAGACTTTAATATGAAGGGTAGCATTGTGTAGATCAGTAAGTGATACATCATCTTGTTTTGAAAATGATAGGCAGTGAGGCGTGGTTAACTATCCCACCATAGCTTGGAATTGAAAAAAATCCAGATTATTGGGTACTGTTGTGGCCACAAGAGCTTGTTCCAAAACCTCCTTATGAGATGGTGAGATTTTAAGGAGTTCCAAAATTTATATTTGTGTTGGTATTTTCTGCAACTAATCGACTATGTTGTATTGATTTGAAGGGGTAGAAATAGTTTTAGATGAAACTCCTTTCAATATTACCTTGGATTGTCCCCTTGTTGTCATGTTGCCTAGTTGAATGTCTTGGTTTTCACTAATTTTTATGACATTGATCTGATTGTTGGATGTATCCATGTTTGGGATTAGATCTATGGGTATGATGTCATTGATTTCCATGTTATTAGTTTGATTTCCATCATCATCATTATTCTCAACTGTAGAGATACAATGAATAGTACTGTCATAAATGTAGTTTACATTTTTACCTTTACTGTTTGCAGAAGAAGATTCTCCCTTTTGATAATTTGGTAAAGGATTTTTAAATGCACCATGATCATTTTTCGTTTGATGTCCTTCTACAAATACCTTCTTGTTGTCAATCAAATCTTCCACTAGATGTTTCAACAACATACAATCATTCATTTTATGTCCTTTGTTTATATGAAAGTCACAGAAATCTGCATCATTCCACCAAGATGGTTTTACTTCTGGTTCCAAATTTTGTGCTTTAGGTAATGTGATAAGTCCATGTGCAAGAAGTTCTCTTATTGTTGATTCCATTGTTTGTCCCAATGATGTGAATCTTCTTCGATTTGATGGTTTCAAATATGATTGGGGTCTAGATTCTCCATTGTTCAGATTGCTGTTTTGATTGACACTTGGATTGATGTTTTGATCATTGTTTTGATTGGTCTTTGTAGTAGTTGCTATCAAATTAAATACTGGTTTTACATTTTTTATTTCATTTGCAGTATCATTTTTACCAGGGTATGTGCAGGATCATGATGGGCCAAAAAGTGGTGATATGATGGGTATGTGCAGGGTATGTGGCTGATGACTTTTTCTTTACCCAAAATTGATGAAACAAAAATGTTTTTTAAAGGAGATTCTTAGCTTTCCACCAATATAAATTATGCTTTACTTTGAATTTAATAAATAATTATTATTCATTTACTATTTGAATTATGACTAAAGTCTTGATTGATAGGCTGATTGAAAAAAATCTATAGCTTTCAAATGGTATCACATTTTTTGAATCTGAAACCTGTGTCACATTCTATGCTTCTCATACAATAGGATTAAAAAAATAATAATTGAATTTCATGAAGTTTTTACCAAGTTAAGGTGGTCAGACATACGATTTTTTATATTTCTTAAAAGTTGTAATAAGAAAATCATAATTAATTATTTTCTTGAAAAAAATTATAAAAAAATATGCATCACATCCGGACATGAGTCCTCTACTTATATCTAAAATATTATAAAAAAATATTATCATTTTATTGTGGTTAGGGTGGTCAGACAGACACCTACTTCTTATTTTTCCCCTAAAATTTAAGTACTACTACATTGAAATTTCAAATTTTCATCAAATAGATTTTTTTTTTAAATAAACCTAGTAGTTTAGAAACTACATTCAATTTTGTACAGATTCTATTCTTACATATTTTTAAAATAATATACATAACTTATTCAAATTTTTACGTCAAAATTCCTAACTCTAATTTTTCTAAATTTTTTGCCACTTAAGGGCCTGTTTTTTCCATGATGATCCTACACATACTCACGAGTATTTGTATTATTTTCCAAAGCTTGTTTTTATCATTGTTGTTGTAGTGATTTGAGGAGTTTGTATTGTTTGGTCCTTCATTGTAATGTTTTATTAATCCTCTTTTGACCAATGCTTCTTCGATCTTGAGCCCATTTTCAATGACTTTCTCAAATGTTGGTGGACATTTTAGATCCAGGCTATAGCTCATTTCATTAGTTAGATTGTCAATGAATAGTTCCATCTTTTCCTCTTCAGGTATGGAATGAGGATACCTAGCAAACACCCTTTGCCATCGTTGTAGCAATGAGAGGAATGTTTCACCTTTCCTTTGTTTATTATTGTAAAGGTCCTTTATTGTTATAGATGATGTTGAATATTATAAGAGAATTGTGAGATAAACCTATTGACTAGTTCTTCAAAAGATCAAATTCCTAGTTGTAATTTAGAGAACCATTCCATACATTGAGCTCCTAGGCTCCTTAGAAATAACCTCATTAGATAAGTTTCCTCTTATGAAAATTCTAAACTCATGGTCCTGAATTCCCTCACATGGTCAATTGGATTCATTTTACCGTTGTACTTGTCATATTTTGGGAATTCACAATGTCTAGGAAATGGTATCATATCCACACTTGGATCAAAAGGATAAGGAAAAATGTCTTGTAATGAGTACCTCTTCATGGTTCCTTTTTGCATATGTTGAAGTTTTTGCAAGTTTTGTAGTTGATGTGTTAGGGAAACCACTTGGTCTGTGTTTTGTGTGTTGTGTGGTTAAATTTTAGCTGATTTAAGTGTTTCTTTTAATCGATTAATGTCAAAGTCCTTTGGAAGTTTTTCACCTAGTTCAACTAGAGTCAAAAGGTATTTTTCCATATCTTGTTCTAAAACTTTTTCCATGAGTTTGTGAAAATTAGGATCTTGTTGTGTTGTTTGGATATCCTCATGGGTTATTTCATTTCCATCATTTTGGTGCAATCGATGAAAGGGATTTTCTTCAACCATGGTATTTAGTGTTACAAATTCTTTTTCTCTAAGTTTTTGTTTCTGTAACCTTGTCAAAATTTGCATACAAGTGTTTTCTATTCTCACTAAACTTTGATCTTTTGTGTTTTGATGAGTGTCAATGGATATTTAATGAAGTCAAATAGAATGATAGATTCTATTGATGTGACTTTAAGTTAAAATATTATTATTTTGTTTTGTTTCGTGGTTGTAGGATGACAAACTCTTGATAGTGAAACTTAACGTAATAACTAAGATTTGTGTTTTAAAATTGGACACTTTAAAGTTGCAAGATCTAGGTTTAATTTGAAAGAGTTTTGACCTGTAAGGTCCTATTTTTCCAGTTTAAGAAACTAGTTTGACTGAGAAAATGTTTCTATTCTGACAAAAAATTGAGTTTTATGTCAACAATCTGACAGGGGTTTCAAATGGCTCTTTGTTTTCTAATTTTGTGGATGTGTTATTATAGAGGGTAGATGCACTAAAACAAACTGTGTATGTGCTAAAGGATATGGTGAATGCACTATTAGACAAAGTATATGTGCTAAAACAAACTGTGGATGTGCCAAGATACTGGTAAATTATGGTGACAGACTGTGCAAATGCATTGTAAGATAAGTTAGATGGGTTGAAACAGTGGTTGTATGTGCTATTTGGACAATAGATGCGCTAAAAGACTGGGTGTATGTGCTAAAACAGACTGTGTATGCGCTATTTTGGGACTATTCACAGTGTTGTCTATTTTTTCTAGTTTTTCTCAGTAAAAGGTTTGATTTTGGGGTGTAAGTTTTTGAATCATGGATATTTTGATAGGGTGTCTTGCTAGTAAATCTTTGAATTTGTTGATCTAAATGGATGATACCTTCAAAAAGTGACATTTCATGCATAAAATCAAGTTTGAAAAATGATAGTTTTCTTTAAAGAAAGTCTAATCTTTTTCATGTTTTTTCTTTATTGTAACAATTGATTTGGGTTGTTGGAATATTGTATTGCTAGTTGTGGGATGAAAGAATCATGAATGGGTTGACTATGATTATAGCTCTTCATTGGAAATAAGCTTGTGAATATAAAGGATCTAAAGCAAAATCATCAATATATCCTCTAGCAAAGTCATGATATCTATGGATGAAAGTTTGATATTCAAGCAAGATTTTCCTACTTTGATATAAGAAGCGTCTCCTTTCCAAAATTTTCTTGTAGCTAAGTTTCTTCTTTGGTTTCTTGATTCTTTTTGCAAGGGATTTCTTGACAATTGTTGTTGATTTCTAATTCCTTAACATAAATGTCACAGGTTGATTTGTCAAACTCTTTGTGTTTTTCTAGATGATCTTATCTGAATTAATGTTTTGAAAACACAACAAGCAATTGTAAAACAATTGTTTTCAAGTCCTAGAATCTAAACAATAAGTGTACTTTCAATAATCAAACATGATCCTTTTTTATTTCCAGTGGTATTTGACAATAATACACTTCAAGTAGACTCACTCTTAAGGTCAAAAGGTCATCGTAATAATCACAGCCCACATCTTAAAATTGCGTTGACTCACACAGTCATATCACCCCCTAGAGGGCACCCTTGTTTTTGTCTTTTCCAGGCATGTAATCAAAGTTAGATTTCTTGATCTGTGGAGAAAATGGTCCTTGGAAATTATATGGTGAGTGTCTTGGGGGAAGATTCTTCCCTCCCCTTGCACCATGAGTATTATAATGTTTGGTTACTGACACAATTGGACTCTACACTAGGGTTCGTAGATAGGGTATCCGTTAGGAGTAAAAAATGATAAAACCCCTCAGGAGACCTCCCAATCTTTAGAAAAAATATTTTGGGGATGGTTATCTTGCAAACTTCTGATAAATGTGGGTTTCCCCATATTCACTTTTATCTTATAGTGGGTTGGAAAACCTGGCTTTGGTTGTTCCTACTTAGGTCATTCCCATAGGGTGAGTACTTTTTCCCACTACGGTAGGCCTTCTAAAGAATTTAACAAAGCATAAAGTGCATGAAATTAAAAGATGAGTCTAGCATTTTAATCACCTAGTTAAGGGGAGAGCATAGTCCAATCACCATACAATTACAACAAACAATGTTTAGTTTTAAAGCCCAAATGACACTTTGCTATTCTATGTGAATATATTTCTTCAAAAAAGATATGATGTTCATTTTTTAACTAAGATCGCAATGTATAATGACTACCCTAGGATTGGTGTATTTTAATCCAAATGAATATCCTATAGAAAAAGAAAAGACTACATCTGACAACATGTATGACTAAACAAGAAAAGCCACAATTCACCAAGTTCTTTGAAGAAAGAAGCATTAACTTTGCTTGGTCATATTCTGATATGCCAGGTTTAGATCCAGATCTTCTAATGCATCATTTATCTCTACCATTTGGGATAAAACTTGTGAAACAAAAAATTAGGAAAATGCACCCTCATATCACCTTGATGGTAAAGGCTGAGTTGAAAAAGTTGTTAGACGCAGGATTCATCAGGTCTATCGATTATGTTAAGTGTATTTCTAATATTGCACCTATATCTAAACCAAATAATAGTATCAGAATATGCATAGATTTCATAGATCTAAATAAGGCATGTTCAAAGGATGATTTTCCTCTACCAAACATTGACATTATTGTGGACTTAACCACGAGACATGCTATGTTGTCACTAATGGATGGCTTCTCAGGGTATAACCAAATAAAGATAGCAGCCAAAGATTAGGAAAAGACAACATTCACCTGTCCTTGGGGCACATTCTATTGAAACATCATGGCCTTTGGATTGAAAAATGGAGGTGCAACATATTAGTGTACAATGACCACTATTTTCCATGACATGATGCATACTTTTATGGAAGATTATGTGGATGATATATTAGCAAAATAATATACTGGAGAAGGACATATGTAGATCTTGGGAAAAATATTTACCAGACTTGATAAGTTCAATGTCATATTAAATCCTAAGAAATGCGTGTTTGGGGTTACATCAGAAAAACTCCTAGGATACATAAGTGTCAAAAAAGGGTATCAAAGTGGATCCTGCTAAGGTCAAGGAAATAATGGAAATGTTGCCACCAAAGAATATCAGTCAACTAAGATCTCTACAAGGAAGACTACAATCAATCAAGAGATTTATCTCCCAATTAGCAGACAAAATTCATCCCTTCAATCATTTGCTACATAAGAATGTCTCTTTCAAATGGGATGAAGGATGGGAAACAAATTTTAATCAAATAAAGCAATATCTGATGTCACCTCCCGTATTGATTCCACCTATAGAAGAGAGACCATTGTTACTATACATTGCAACAACAGACATTTCTTTAGGAGCTCTATTAACACAAGAAGATCCTGAGGGAAGGGAACAAGCTATGTATTATATCAACAGGACTCTGAATGATTATGAGATAAATTACACCTTCATCGAAAAATCTTGTTTGGAAATGGTATTTTTTACCCAGAAGTTGTGACATTATATGTTAACCCACACAGTTAAACTAATAGCAAAGATTGATCCATTAAAGTACTTACTCAACAAGGCTACTCGAATAGGGAGACTAGCCAAGTGGGTCATGATCTTGAGTGAATTTGATATCCAATATGTGGATAGGAGAGCCATCAAAGGTCAAGTGATTTTTGATTAGTTAGATGAAGCTCCATTATCAAATGATCATCCAATGAACCTTGAGTTTACTGGTGTAGACATTCTTACTGTGACAACACAACAATGGAGGCCTTATTTTGATAGGTCATACACACAATGTGGGTCTGGTGTGGGAATTATGTTTGTTACACCTCTAGGACACACCATCCCAAAGTCCTATAGACTCATGTTTCCATGTATAAATAATGTAGTTGAGTATGAGGCGCTAATTATTGGCATCAAAGTGACGTTTGAATGGAAGATCACAGAGCTACAAATATATGGAGATTCACAATTAGTCATTTATCAGGTAAATAATGAATATCAAATAAAAGATGAGAAGTTGATGTTGTGTAAGAAGATGATATATGATCTCAAAAAATACTTTGAGGATATCAAGTTTGAATAGATTCCAAGGGTAGAAAATAAAGTTGTGGATGCTATGGAAAAAATTGGTTCTCTTTTGCAGTTTCTAGAAAAAATAAGGTTGTTATGAGTTTATGGTAGAACAAGCTTCTAATCTTGCTTATGATAATCTAGAATCTCAGACCATATGCCATTTAGTTGATGTTGAATCCTCCATTTATGGAAAGATCTGCGCTTACCTAAAAGAAAATATCTGTCCTCCTGATCATTCCAGAAACTAGAAATGCAACTTCATTCGCCAAACCACATGACATACATTAATTGCTGACATAATTTACCATCGAGGTATAGATGGAACTCTTATTTGGTGTCTAGAACATAACGAGTCTGAGACAACTTTACATGAGGTTCATGAAGGTATTTGTGGAACTCATTCAAGTGGACTAACCTTAGCGAAGAAACTCCTCTATTTGGGGTATTACTAGCTGAACATGGAGAAGGAGTCCTTTCAGTTTGTGAAAAAATGTGAAAAATTCCAAATACACGGTAATCTTATTCATGTATTGGCGCAAGAATTACAACCATTCACTTCAACATGACCTTTTTTTCAGTGGTGACTGGACCTGGTAGGAAAGATTAATTTGTCTTCATCTAATGGAAACAAATTTATAATCATAGCAATGAAGTACTTAACAAAATGGATAGAAGCGGTTCCCTTAACAACCATCACTAGAAAACAAATATCTTCTTTCATACTGAATTACCTCATCTGTAGGTATGGAATTCCTCAGTCTATTGTCATAGACAATGGTTGACCTTTTAAGAATCAAGATGTTTAAGAATTGTGTGAGAGGTTTCATATCCAACAACATTTTTCAACACCATACTATCCTCAAGGGAATGGCCAAGTAGAGGCCTCAAACAAAACTATTCTGAAAATCCTGAAGAAGACTGTCAACAATGTTAGACGTGATTGGCATGTTCAATTAAATCCTTCTCTTTAGGCATACATAACCAGCATCAAAACACCTACAAGAGCTACACCATATGCCTTGGTATATGGATAAAAATGCCATACTACCCATTGAGTTTGAGATTCCATCACTCTGTGTGTCACTAAAGGGGATTATTTCAGATGAAGATTATAGAGTGTCTAGACTCCAAGAGTTGGAACTATTGGATGAACGTCATCAACAAGTTATGAACCATTTGAAAGAATATCAACAGAGGATTTCCATAAGCTACAATCACAGGGTAAATCCTAGGGTCTTTCAGGTTGGGGACTTGGTCCTAAAGAAAAACCCTAGAAATCATCAGGATAGCGAAAAGAAAGGGAAGTTTGAACCTAACTGGCTAGGTCCCTTTGTCATCATATTAGTCTATGGATCTATAGCCTATCATCTATCTACACCTGAAGGGGATATGTTCGATGAACCTATCAATAGTATCAATCTCAGGGAATTCTATATTGTATTCATCTAGTGCACGGTTGAAATGGTCGCCTTGATTAAAACCTAGTAAACAACGTCTTGGTGATGGAAAATACAATAAAAATGAGAAAAAGAGAAAATACAAAAAAGAGAAAAAAGAGAAAAAGGAAAAAAATCATTAAGTCTGAAAAAAGTGTAATAAAAACATGTAGTGAAAACCTAGAAACAAGCCCTACTTGTGATTTAAACCAAATTTTTTATCTACTGGATGTAGGACTCCATTACAAGTTCACTTTCACCATCATTTTTCCACCTATCATTTGAAATCAAACATCATGTACATATCTTGGTAAAGTGATCGTGCCACACCTTAGCTTGGGGGAAAAATTTTGAACTCACTAGGGGAAATAAACTCTAAGCTTAATCAAATAGAAAAACAACAGTATGAGAAATGTGTAAAGCAAAAACCAAAACACAACAACAAGACAACATTTGGCAATCAATCATACATGATCGAAACACTCATTAGAAAGCATAAAACTAGGTTTTTCAAATCAAAATGGATGATCTAATCTGAATAATGATTGAAATACTTTAAGTAGAGGTTGAATTATTGTACTTTGATCTTTGTTATCATTTCTTTGGAGTAACTTGATGATGTATTGAAATAGAGAAGCTAGGAAGAAGAATGATATTTTCTTTGTCTGTTGTTTGTGAATTAATTATTTATTGTGTGAATTGTCATGAGACGTGCTCTACAAAGTATCACTGATGACATTTCGAATTCACACACTATAGTGATTAATTCTTGTTTATTTACGCAAGAAATGCTCAGGTCATCTCGATTTAATTATACCTAGATTCTTGTGTTCACTTCCAATATCAAAAAGCATGAAAGTAGTACGCAGGTCATCATGGTCTAAATTATACCATCGATGCTTGTACTCACTTTCAACAATTTAAACGCTCCATGATGATAAAAAGAAAAATAAATGGACTGTTAAGATGCCAATGCTTGCACATAGATTTGCATGGTAAATTATATTGCATTCATGATAGTTTTACATCTGTAGAGTATTTGTTACAAAGATTGGTGAAGAATTCAAAAAAGATGTTATTTTTTCTCATTAATGGATTGAGTATACTTGACATAAACAAAAAAATCGTCATTATCATATAATGCATAATCATTTCCATTGCATACATTAGAAAACATTATTATATCATTTCATCATTCAAATGATTGATCATATAATTTGTGTTAATCATGGCATTTCTTCATTTGTGCATCACATCGTAAAATTGCATGAGAAAACTATAAAAAAAAAAATCTTTGTGTATTTACATTTTCATTTATCCATTCATCATATCATATATCATACATTTGAAAACCATTATATTCATCATTCATTCATCCATTTATTATATCATCTATATGCATAAAATACCAAAAATGAAGGAGCATCATATCTCATTTACATCATTATTCATACATCATAGAAAAAATATCCAAAAATCATACATAAAGATGAATTTTCAAATCATTTACGTATATCCATTATCATACAAATATCATCATGCATCCATACATCATAATTATTCATAAATGATTTTTTAACATCATAGATAGAACATCATAAATTGTAGCATATCATCATGCATCCATAACATCATAACATAAATCATCACATGGCATATAGAAGTAGATAATTAAATGCATCCATCATAGTACCATAGAAAACATATAGATCGATCAATTCACTGAAAATCATATAGATCTCAAAATCATAATATCAAGTATACAATGATGTCTGAAATGTAAGGAGATGCAACATAAAAAATGGTTGTAAATCAAAAACCCGAAGTATACATCATGTCTCAAAATATATTAGAGAATCCAATCAAGGAGCTATGTACTGCTAGTCCCAGATGGTGTCGAAATCTCAGCACCAGAATGTCCTCCACCAAACATACTAGGATCTCTTAGATCTCTCCATAGAGGCTGAGTCACACCTGCACTAACAGTCCTAGAATGAGTCCTTCCTGATTGAGACTGGGCATAACTGATTCTCTGCTCGAATGGAACACCATCATGGTAATGGCCCTTGTAATACTTTGCCTCTGTACCTACATGGAGGATCTCTCTCATGTAATCAACTATAAAGGTACCATCAACTAGTCTCTACAATCTATTGGCTGAAAACTATGCCTGCTATGCAACTCGTCTAGCTACATCTCTCTCGACTGTCAATTAGGCTATTTGTGCCTGGGTAGCTTTCAACTATGCCTGTATCTATGAAAGGGCCTATTCATGAGAATGGGCATGTGTCTACATCTATGTCTGTGTCTGCACCAATAAACCACAAGCTTGAACCAGTTGATCCTATAAGGATGGTACTTGTACCTGTAAACTCGCAATCTGAGTTTGTTGATGCTGAGAAGGTATCCCAATCTGAACACGCTACACTACAGGGGCTATTAGTGATCGCCTCTTATAGGGCACCATGATGTCTCTGACATCCAAAACTGGAACTGATCCACTAGCTCCACCTAACCCACTCGTCGCACTTGATCCTCCACCTCCTCCACCACCATTTGCTTCACCATCTCCACCAATGTCTCCACCACCTTCGTATAACTGCTCATCATCACTACTATATAGATCATCCTCATCACTACTTCCCACATCCTGATCCTCCTCCACACCCTCCTCTCTCCTTCATTGGAAACCATGTACAACTCCAACCTCCTCCTCGTTGGGTAGAGGAATTGGCTCATCAGGAACAAATATCCATGGAAATGGATGTAAGGAAAGGAACTTTGCATAATCTGTAGTAATCAGAGCCTCAATAATATTAAGACGAATATCCCAATCTAAAGGTTGTAGGTTTAGGTACTTCTGAACAATAGTATCATATGATAGGATGGGTCCCCACTCAATAAAATCTATCTAATGTCAGGCAAAATGTGAAACACATTGGGGTATGCCCTGTACAATGTCATATTGTCTAAGCACCCTCCTGAGTAAAAATTTCTCAATCACAAAATGAGTACTACCAATCAAGAACATAGAATGATAGAGGTATCCCATCTCTATATCATCCTCATATCAGTGATAACAATCTAGATAGGGTTACCATGTAACAACATCTAGATCATCCAAAACTCTCCTCCAATGCTCCAACTTACCTAGTTTGGGCTGAGTAAGATGACTGGTATATCTATGAACATACGACCTCATGGTCGATCTCTATCTAACTGTCACTGGACTCATAATAGATATATGCTCCCACCCCCACATCTAAAGCAATGTAACCCCAGAAGAAAAACTGTGACTTCAAAGGTAGACCACCTGATGCAAATCGTGGTAAACATGAGAAATCATACACATACCCCATGCATATCTAGTACCGTAGATGATCATGCTATCTAAAATGCAGTCCTAGCCAACAAAAATTCCCTTTGACTTTTGATCAGGACAAAGGAAACCTCCAATGAAACTAGCAAGAATCGAAGGCAAGGTAGCATAGGCATCCACCATGTCTCGCCATGGGATCTCATACCCACAAATCGAATCATCCTAAAAAACTTGACAAAGAGCGTCAGTCCCGCCCTACTCTAAAGAATCATAAACAACCTCTACAACAACAGGTATCTGCAAAATCCACCATACATCCTCAGGAGTGACTATCATCTCATTGGTAGGAAGGTGGAAGGTATTATGCTCGCTATCCCACCTCTCTGTTAAAGCTTTCAAGAGACCCCGATTAATCCTAATATGGGGCATATATAAGAGGGAGGACAAACCACATCTCGTAATAATTGTTGTCTCAGGTTACACTAGCTGTGGTATCAAATGAAAGGTCCTAGGAAGCTACTCTCTAATTTGTAAGTTTGCAAATGACTCCTATCATCACGAAAAAACAAAAATTGAAAAATCTTTGTCAATCATCAACATCAATCAACCTATCAAATCTAATCAGCTCTGGTGAGACTTCACTAAAATCTCGTGAGCAATTATCAAATCAGCTTGCCTATCATGAGGTCAATCATCAATCTAAAATTGTACCTCGCCTATCATGAGGTTTATCCACCCAACTATAATTATTCCTCGCCTATCATGAGGATAATTATTATCAATCAATCATCAAACCTCGCCTATTATGAGGTTGACCATCATGTAAATTATCAGGATCATCAATCAACAACAACTCAAAGGCTAAAGTGATCGAAAATCATCAAAATCGGGGAGTTAATGACAAATTTCAACATTCTGACTTGGATGCACTAAAATAAGTGATCAATGCGCTAAAACATTGTATGCACCATTTCAGGAGGCCAATGCACTACTTCAATTGGTTTATGCGTTGAACTAATAGATGTGCTATTTAAGCCTATGGATACACTACAAAATCTGACCTATGCACTAAAATAAGGATGTGCTATTTCATTCTATCTATGTGCTACAAAAATTTACCTATGCGCTAAAACATTGGATGCACTAAAACAACAAGTAGATGCACTACATTGGGCGATGTATGCACTAAAAGAATTCAAAAAATTTAAAAACTAAAATAAACACACAAAAAATGAAAAACACAAATAATGATGAGGTTCACAGGTACATACTGGAGGCCCATAGGTGATCGAGCAGTTGTGTCAATGCATGCGATCAAAATGATGAGTGTGGTAAGGTGCTCCAAATTCCTCTCACTGCAAATTTTCAAACTTCAAATGCACAAATGAATTCAAAATCAGCCTTTTTTTCTTTTTAATAGAGTGATTAAGGGGTATTTTGGTGGGATTTTATTAATTATTTTCTTGAAGGCTTAATTCAAATTTCATCACAGGGGCATCTTTCACACTGTTTGTCAAGATATAAATTATTTCATCATCAAATCTTTGTCAAATCATCAAAAAATCTAAAAAAAAATCTAAAAAAATCTAAAAAATCTAAAAAATCAAATTTTCATTAATTTATCTTTCGAGGGGGCATATATCCATCATCACAGCAAAATCAACATCTAGGGCATAATGAAAAAGTTTCATCAGTACTAGCAACAGCAACAAAATTTTCTTTGAAGCAATGCATATACACATCACTTCAAAGAGGGGAAAAATGTATACACCTAAAAATGGTCTGGATAATCTAATCTAATTAAATACAATTTATTTGATTAATTAACCTTCAATTCCTCTACTATTAAATAAATAGAAATATTTATTTATATAGTTCACATTTAATTCTTCTATATTTATTATATTATTTCCTCTTAATTAAATAAACAGATTTAATACTCTGTTTTATTTAATTATCATTATCAAATTCTTCTATAATTATCTTTCATCTTAATCACATCATTTCATCTAAATTAAATAAACAAGTTTCATACTTTTTTTAATTTAATTATCATATTTCTTCCATATTTATTTAATAAACATAAGACTTCTATAGTTTGTTTTATTAAATTAAATATCTTCTTTTTCTAAATTGAATAAATCAAAATATTCAATTGGAATATATTCTATAGCTAATCATATCCACCTACTAAATTAGATATGAAATGTCTAATTTCATTCATCTCAACCTTCACAAGAAAATTTGGCGACAAATTGGAGACAAATTTGCAGCCAAACTTCTTCATCTTTCTTCAATTTGATTCTTCCTATCTTCTGGCTACCTATTTTTGTGGGGAGGAATAATGTCCATAATCATCTCAGACTTCTTCATCCTTTACCATTCAATCCTCCAGATCAAATCTAGACCTTTATTGTGCTTTCCCTTCACAAATGTGATGTCGGGAATCTATAAATACAACCTTTTTCTACAGGAAATGGATCCCAACTTTATGCAAACTTACTTTGCAGGAATAGCAATTGAGCAATCAAGCATATTAGCAATAGCAATCAAGCATATTAGCAACAAAAATTATCATTTAGCAATAGCAATAGCAAGCATTTTACAATAGAATCAATATCATGGCTTTTCATTTAGCTGCATCATAGTTTATTGTAGCTTCTTTTATCAAGTTTCATGTCATTTTCAATCACAATAGTTTCATCATTATCATTTAGAAATCATCATATAGGATTAGATTATTGCATTTAGCAGCATCTCATTCTCTAGATTTGAATTTTAACAGTCATAATGCTTACAAAATCTGAGATCCCTGTTACTTATTAAATCTTTGGAGAAAGAGAGCAATATGACGCTTTCAAGAGTTTTCTTGTTTTAATTAGATTAATTATTGTTGATTCTCTTGATATAATGTCTTATTAAAAAATATTGTTTGTTATTTTATTCATTACTTATTCCAGACTTACACAAAAAAATGAAGAATACCTGGATACGTTGTAGAAAAGGGTTCTTCTTGCTGATTGGAAACATTTGTAGATCTGAAACGTTCTTCACATCTTCATCAGGTTCTTTTGACAGAGTCGCCACCTCTTTTCACAGAGAATTAAAATTCAAGCAATATGAAGCTCCTTTAAAGATGAATGTCCTTCTAGGTTTTCTCCCACAACAAAGCACCATAGATCATGCAACTTTCAAGTTCACTGCAACAACTTCACCTCTAGGTGTGAAAAAATTTCTATATGAAGAAGATGTTCAAATTCAACAAATCCTTGACTCTGTGATGTAACAGTCTGCAACTGGAGATTCAAAGTTCTCCCCAATAGAGTCACCAATCTATTTGTTCCCAAATCAATAGATGCAATGAGTCCTAAAGAGTATCCACTCTCTCATATTTAGACTCAACGGGTTGATGTGGCCAATGAACAAGATTTAGTCAGGGACTAAAATCTCCTACACTTCTAGCTCTGTTAAAATAGGGAGGGTAATCCCGATCAATATATTTATAGATAGTTGTGTAATAAAGTATCAAATACACTATAAATATATGTTTCTCCTTCAATTATTTGAATGACATAGTACCCTAAAGGTTTGGATGACCTTCATAGTAGTTTGTAATTCAAAACTGAGAGATGTAGAGCATTATATTCTACACACAAGCAAACTAGGACTGATAAGTAATTTTGATTTAAAAGTTGTAGTTGCTCACAATTAGTTTCAGGAAACTACAACATTAAAAGACCAATGCTATATCCTAGCCTGGAGCCATCTAAACCATGTAATTAAAATATTAACACAACATTCAATCTGTCATAATCATATCTATCAGATGATGCATTACACCATTGATATCAGCAACTAAACTAGTTATATTTAGCAATCCTAGCACACTATTGTGTAAACCTTCATTCATGTTACTACAAATTAACTCATTCTTTGTATGAGAGTAATAACATCAAACAAACATATAGGGAAATACAGGAAGCTGAATAATAACAATCTTTGATCACTCATATTCAGAATTTATGCAAAGTGAAGAATGGAGACAACCAATTCAAAATAATATGTCATTTACATTCAAATATGACTACGTTGTATTTACATTCTTCATTTCAAAACTTAGACTACTCCAAAGACTTGAAAACTAGTAATATACATTAAACCCCTATTACAAAATGTTCCCTTGAGAACTAAAAAATGTGCAACCTCCTCCAAAATGGAGCAGAAATCAACACTTAAGGAAAAAATAAAAACCCTAAATGGTGATCTCCCAAAGACACCTGGCACACTCAACACCATAGATCTATAACTATCTTTGCTTGCTAAAGAATCTTCAACATGCTTTGAAATTCACACTTCATGCACCTGCAACAGAAAAATATTTCCCAACTTAAAAAATAATCATTCCTCTTTGTTCCCCTATTGAAAAATATACCCTTACTTGCAACTGAAAAGTCTCTTTAAGTGAAAACCCATATTCTTCTTTCCCAACTGTAAAAATCTTCTTTCACCTGTGCAATTTACATTTTTCTGCCCTGTAACTCATGGTTTACTTTTACCGGGAGAAGCTTTTACGTTTTAATTCCCAACAAAATGTTTTTTTCATGCCTTCATATGTAAAAAATTTAATCATCTTTTACCTTTTTCTATAGATGATTTCCTTACCCATGAGTTTTATATTTTAAATGCCCAAAATTTAAATTTTTACCTTTATATCAGTAAAGGATTTTAAATTCATTTTATCAAGCAAATAATAAAAAACAATATTTACCTAGGTCTCTATGTTCCACTCTCACATTTAGATATTTCCCAGATTAAAATCTTGATTTTAATCTTATGGAGGCCTTGATTTGTTTCACTCGGGCAATAAAAATTTACCCATGTGCATATACTTCACTTTTATTTGCCCAACAACAAATAAAATTTTATTTGTGAAAACATTTAAATTTACCCTCTCATTTATTTCTAGTAGCATCAGTGCCCATAACATTCACTCAAACTTTGCAAGCATTTTCATCGCTCATCTTGAATGCAAAGTGAAAAGGTAAAAATTATTAGCGATTGTCGTGAGCTCTATATTTCTCCTCTAGCAAAGAAAACCATTTTTCTAATTATATTATGAAGGATTTTAACTTTACTCCACTTGGTCTTTTCACCCGCATACTTTGATTTATTCTCCAACCATTTTTATCGTACATATCTAATGTCATATGGGAAAGCGAATATTTATTAGCGATGCATGATAAAAAATAAGCAACTTCACTCATCGTGAATACATCATGAAAAGGAAGTTTAAGAATAGCGATGAGCAAAGTCATCGCTCCATCATGGATGCACCAGGAAAAATATGTCTTCAAACAACAATGAGCCAAATTTGAAGAAAGCATCATCGTGTATCGCTAATAAGTTGAGGAAAAGATGAAATAAATTAGCGATACATGATATTTATCTATATCCCTAATTTTTTCAATTTTTTGTTGCTTCTCAAACCTTGGTCACACCAAGTAAATGTTTACAGTGGTCAATCTGTAACTTTATCTCCATCATTGAAGCCATCGTGTGTATGGGCTGGCCACAGTAGATGGTTTACAGAGCACACACAGAGCATCCATAAATTTTGCCACTACTTGAAAATCCCCAATTGTGCATTTACATTTTCTCTTACCAACAAAGAAAATTTTAATTCCCCCTTTCTAATTGGCTGCAAAAACCATTTGCTCATGCCTTTACATTTACCTTGCTATTAAAATTCCATCAAATATTTTCATGGATGTTTTTTCTGGATCCACCATTTCCTTACACAAACATTGTCGATACCACCGCACAAGCATCGTGTATCACGAATGTAAGGAGAAAGTGAAGACATAAATCAACGATATTTGACAAAGAGTAAATGGTATTACTCATCGCTGATTTTATTTGGAAAAGAGACCTCCAATCCTCAATGGGCAATTAGAGGCAACTGCCATCGTTGATTTCCAATTCAAATGCGAAGAATGGATCAAAACAACAATTGGGTTTTCCCGTGAAGCTTGAAAGCCATAAAACTCGTGTTTGAGCCATTCAAAAGAAAGAATTAAACTTGCTTGTCCTCTAGAACATTTGAAATTTATTTTATTTTTTCCCTAAATACATTTTTTACAAATACACAATATTTTAAATATTGACATTTGAGAACATTAGAAAATAGGCAAATTTTAATTACGAGTGCGACCCAAATGGAAAAATTTCATTGCCCACAAATGGTGACCCCTAGAGCTAAGAAATTTTGTGTGCGGACATAATCAATTATTTATAGAAAATCCATTCCCTCAATTTTTTCCCAGCCATAAAAAATCAAGTACCTCCTTTGTAAACTAGCCCTTGGGACGTGTTTACCACACCCAAAATGCATTAAAATAACACATCATGTGACCTATATTCTTGATGAAAATGGATCTATAGAGGCTTGAGACCAAAAAAAAAAAGAGTTTTCATTAGAATTGTAAAATTTGACACTTTCTGGAACACCATTTTTGGCCATGTCGCGATCATAAAGTAATTAAATAACCCATTAGAACTTATCCTGAAGGCGCAAAATTGAACAAGCGTGTAGAAATTTGACCCCATAATGCAATACAAAAGACAGTTCAGAAAAAGAGATCGTAAGGTGAAAGTTATTCAATGTCAAAGTTGCTTAGTCAGCCATTTCTGCAACCGCACCTATTCATAACCAATCAGGGCTCTCAATGTCACCACTTTGAAAAAATATCAAAAGAACTTCTAGGGCGATGCCACTGGACACACTAGGTCATTTGGGTACACTGAATATGTGTGCAAGAGGGCTTTGACCTGATTTGATCACATGTATGAGATATTAAAACTCAAAGTTGCCTTCTCTCAAAATCTAGATATGCTGATTCTAAAACCCTGAAAAAGTTCATTTGGAATGGGCTTTGGAAAAATAGAAAATGAGGAGCTAGGGGGCTACAAACCTGTCAAGTGGTAGATAATAATATATACAATTACAGGGAACAACCACTCTCACATGTAGGTTAAAAGGTTTCCAAATAAAAATTCAAATGTGAGGCTTTCTACAGATTTGACACTGTGCAGTTTGCAAATTTAGACTTTTTGCAAATGGATTCAAGCTGGAAAACTTAGCAAATGGATTCATGGGGCTTCATAAATATGCATACAATCATGGAAAAATATCAGTTTGGCTTAATACTTAGCAGGCACAAAGATACAACATCACAAAGATGGCTTACTCAGAAAGGTGCAACATGTGTAAACAACAAACCAACTTCTGGACCTTGAAACCAAGACGTAAAAAAATCACCAAAATTGATCCAAGGAAGCTGCAAATGGTCACATACCATCTATGATAGGTGCTCAACACTTCCCCAAAGTGATTTTTCATGACAATTCATGGGTGTCAAATTATAAGCTCCCAAAGTAAGCTACTTAGGATTATTCTGCAAGGGTACTTCTAAGAGCATTAGGAAAAAATTTACATGGACCCTCAAAAATTTAGCCAAATTTTGGAGGTTCCAACAAAACTGATACTTGTTATACAAAAAATCCTATATATTTTTATAAAAATTGTTAGTCCTTGTAACACTGAAACATTAGACAAGTGACATGAATAAGTTGTAGATTCTAGGAATTGCTAAGATCAATACCATGAATTATAGGATCTTTTCATGTAAAAGCTCACTTTTGTGCTTATAGAGACTAGTTTTATTATCATGGATCTAAAGCCAAGAGATTTTTAATAATTTTTGGAAGCAACAATCTTTGTCAATAACATCCATAAAAATATAAATGCATTATAAAAATCATTTTCTAGCATCTATGACAAGATTTCTTTATCATTAAAATTCAACTAATTTGTTGAAAAATATTATAGTTCTTATCTTTCAATTTCATTTTATGGCCCGCTAGTTGTAAGCAATTTGAGAAAATAATTATTAGGGTTTATTGTGTTCCTATAAATGTATTGTGTGAGTCTCTATTTCTACACATTTTTCTATAGACCTATGTCTCTCTATATTTATTTCTTGACCCTTTGATTAATTTTGTAATATTTATTCCTTGGTCAATTTTTCTATTTGTTATACATATTCATGGTTATGGTGGTCGATGTGTATATGCCCTCATCTTTGTTTTGCATTTTTATGCTAAGCACTAATACATTTATTTTTATGCTCACACTTTATTCATATTGAAGTGTTGAATTATTGTTGTTAGTCACTTACAATGTACATGATTTTTTTCATTAGTAAGTAGTGATTGAGAACCTTGTAATGGACAAGCAACAATACGATTAGATAATGTAAGCTTCTTCTTTGATGTCTTGAGATTACATTATTATAGTATTGAATTATTCATATATGTGTGATGCTTAAATATGGGATTATTTAATGGTTATTTCTATGTGTGCCAGATGTTTATTGGTTAGAGAAGAGTTACATAATAATATCAATGGACCTATGGGAGAGTGTTGGCTTAGTATATAAATAACTATGCATAGGATGGTGATAAGGAATTGTTTCACTCACTATGCTCTAATAAGGACTCAAACTCCCAAAAAAAAACTAATGAAATATTGTTTTAAAAAAAGTCATTAAAGGTTGAAGAATTTGATAATTAAATTCTTTACAATTGAAAGAATGGCCTTTTTTTCATATGCCTAAATGAAATTAGAAAGTCATGGAAACCTTATTATGGGTACTTATCAATGTTAGAGAACATTGTGCAATAACTTGAATTTATACAACCAACCAATTTTTAGGGCTTGTTGTGTAACAATGACTAGTCTACAAATAGTTTAAATGAAAAAAATCAATGAATACAATACTTATCCAAGGGACTTTAAACTAGATCTAGAGACTAATAATAAATTATCAACACCCATTTACTTTTCAAAAATATGAAAAAGTAATTTTGATGATACTCTTTAGACCTGTCCATAGAATCTAAAGTATTACATCTAGGCTTGAAACATGCTTAATCACCTTGAAAATAGAGGTGGAAGATTGCTTTGAATTATAAAAAAGTTTTTTTAATGCTTGAATTTAGAAATCAATCCCATATCTTGAGATTTTAACGCATGAAAAAATTCTTGGTTAGCCTCCTATCATGTGGTATAAAGTAAAATTTCTCTATAAAAATGAAGGTTCATTCACCTTAGAAATGAGGGGAAAAAAAGTTCCAATACTATTCAAAATATAAATATCAAAGGAAATTCTACCTTGGGAAGTGTTATCGTATGTGTTTAAGCATTGATCTACCTAGCATTAAATATTGATAAAATACTAAAATAGAGTTTATGCTATGATATAAAATTGATTTGAAGTATAAGAAACCCCAAATAATGAATAGTGAATGACAACAAGGAGAAAGTCTAAACAATGATAAGGTTGGTGGAAAAGGGAAACTAAGAAAAATAGAACATGAATCAAAAATAATTATATTAATTAAAAGGTGTCCAAAGTGACAAGTGAAAAAAAAAAGATTGGGGAAACTAGTGTGAGTTGAAAACAAGTTTAAAAAGAAATAAAAAAGACTAGGTGTGTTACGATTCAAATGGAAAGATATCGAGAGGGTGAAAAAAAAGACTGAAGAAAAGGTAAAAATGATTGCTATGGGAAATGAAAAATATGATTTGAAAGGTGGTTAATAGAGACTAAGAAGAAATTGAGAACAAAACCCAAGCTAGGGTTTACTTTGGCTTATAAGGAGGCAAGGAGAGGATGGGACAATAAAAAAATAATATAACATGGATAGGTAAATTGAAGAAAATGGCTGGAGAATTATAGAGAATGTATTAGAAAGGGATGACACACATTAAGAAGAAAATGGAGTTGAAACTGAATGAAAAAAATACAAATGCTGCCCTCTTCTAAGGATCGATGAGTTATTCAATTAGATGAAGGGAGTGACAATCTTCTCAAAAATAGATCTCAGGTTTGGTTGCCATCAGTTGAGAATAATGGAAGAGGATATTCTGAAGATGGCTTTTCAAACTTGGTATGAGCATTACAAGTTCACCATTGTACCCTTTGGGTTGACAAATGCACTTATAGCCTTCATGAATTTTATGAATAGTGTGTTCCAAGATAGGATAGATGATTTTTTCCTAATCATTATTGATGATATTTTGGTTTATTCCAAGTTTATTGAGGAACACAATTGACACTTCACTATAGTCTTGCAACATATGAGGGAAAATAAGCTTTCCAAAAAGCTATCCAAGTTCTTATTTAATTAGGATAGGGTGCATTACCTAGGCCAAATTATCTCAGCTAAGGGAGTATCTATGGACCTTAAGAAGATAAAGGCAATTGTAGAATATTCGATGCCTCAGAATGTGTCAGAGGTGTGAATTTTTATGGGCCTTGCCCACTACTATAGAAAATCTATGCAAGGGTTTTCTAAAATAGCAGCCCTGATAACATCTCTTAAAAATAAAGGAAAGAGGTTTGAGTGGATGGATAAGTGTAATCAAGCTTTCCAACTCCTTGAGGAGGTCACAACAACTCCAATATTAATTATTCTAGATCCCAATGGTTAATTTTCAATGATCATAGATGCCTTAGGAGACAGGGTAGGAGTAGTGTTAAGGAAATAAGGGCAACTGGTGGCATATGAGTCTAGGAAGTTGAAACAAAATTAAGTAAACTATGAACCACACGACTTGGAATTAGCAGCTATAGTGCATTCCCTATAGATGTGGAGGCACTACCTTTTGGGAAATCCATTTGAGCTCAAAACAAATCACCTAGGATTAAGATACATTTTTACTGAACCTAACCTTAATGCACATCAGAGGAGGTAGCTAGAACTCCTTAGTGAGTATGACTTTGGAATTGATTATATAAAAGGAAAGGAAAATCGAGTGGAAAATTCTCTTAGTATATAAAGACATTTGTCACCCATGACATCTATAAGATTCAACCTAAAGCAGTAGGTGATGCAACACTTGCAAGGTGATGAACATTATGACAGGGTGAAAAAGTCTCTAGAAGAGAATCCATTAGACCATCAATTTGATGGGTACAAGTTTGAACCAAATGGTATCTTAAGAAACTAGAGATGGATGTACATTCTAGATTCTAGAGAGCTTAGGAAGCTAGTCCTAGATAAGGTCGACAATGCACCATATTTTGGACACCCCCGAGTTACAAAGCTGGTCGCAAAATTGAAAACCTTATACTTTTGGATGAAACTCGGGAAGGAAATAGTGGAATAAATAGTTAGATTCTTGGAGTGTCTACGAGTCAAGGCTAAACATATGCATCCACAACAGATCCTTTATCCCCATGATATACCTAAGTATAAATGGCAAGTGATTAGCATGAACTTTGTACAAGGGTTACCTCTAAGAAAGAACATGCATGATGTCATTTTGGTAGTAGTTGATAAGTTAATTAAGGAGGGTATGTGCAGGATCATCATGGAAAAAATAGGACCTTAAGTGGCAAAAAAATCAAAAACATCAGAGTTAGACAACTTGACGTAAAAATTTGAATAGATTATCTATATTATTTCAAAAATATGTAAGAATAGAATCTATAGAAAATTTAATATAGTTTCTAAAATACTAGGTTTGTTTAAAAAAAAAGAAATCTATTTGGTGAAAATTTGAAATTTCAATGCAGTAGTACTTAAATTTCAGGAAAAAATAAGAAGTAGGTGTCTGTCTGACCACCCTAACCATAATAAAATGATAATATTTTTTTATAAGATTTTAGATATAAGTAGAGGACCCATGTCCCGATGTGATGCATATTTTCTTGTAATTTTTTTCCAAGTAAATAATCAATTATGAATTTTTTATTACAAATTTTGAAAAATATAAAAAACTTGTATGTCTGACCACCTTAACTTGGTCAAAACTTCATGAAATTCATTTTTTCGTCTTTTAATCCTATAGTATGTGAAGCATAAAATGTAACGCATGTTTTGGATTCGAAAAATGTAATACCGTTTGAAAGCTATAGATGTTTTTCAATCAGTCTATCAATCACGACTTTAGTCATAATTTGAATAGAAAATGACTAATAATTACTTATTAAATTCAAATTAAATCATAATTTATATTGGTGGAAATATGAGAATCTCTTTTAAAAACCCTTTTTGTTTCATCAATTTTGGGTAAAAAGAAAGTCATGAGCCACATACCCATCATATTGCCACTTTTTGGCCCATCATGATCCTGCACATACCCAAGAGGCACATTTTATTCCAGGGAACCTTAAGGATGGATCATTAACCTTGGCCAAGAAATTTTTCCAAGAGATCTTTCATTTACATGGAGTTCCAGAGACCATTATTTCTGATAGAGATACATGGATGACATCAAGGTTCTAGAAAACCTTGAATGAAACATTGGGGACTAAATTAAACTTTAGTTCAGCCTACCATCCTCAAACTGATGGTAAAATTGAGAGAGTGAATCACATAGTAGAAGATATTCTTTAGATGTAATGTATGGATCAACAATATAAATGGGAAGAGTGTCTACCACTGGTAGAATTTTCTTATAACAACTCCCATCATGCATCCTTAGGAATGGAACCTTTTGAGGCTCTATATGGGTGAAAAAGTAATACTCCCATCAGTTGGGACAAATTGGAAGATAGGATCATAGTGGGCTTGAGATACTAAAAGAAATGGAAGATTAGTAGAAGCTTATTAAGAGCAGACTGAAGGAGGTAGCAGATAGGCAAAAAGCTATTCCAACAGAAATAGAACCTTTAGATAATTTGCAGTTGGGGAAAAGACCTTTCTGAGAGTCAATATGCATAAGAGCTCTATTACCTTTGTGAAACCATCCAAGCTAGCTTCGAGATACGTGGGACCATTTTATGTGTTGAGAGTAATCAACCTAATTACATATAGACTTGCTATACCCCCTGCTCTAGCTTGACTTCATAATGTTTTTCATGTTTCTTTGCTAAAACCTTACCACCCAAATGTGTCTCATATACTTTATTGGTGTTTTTTATAGATTGAGGATCTAGGAGTGGTGCTAGTGGGGTATGTGCAGGATCATCATGGAAAAAAAAATCCCTTAAGTGGCAAAAAATTCAGAAAAATCAAAGTTAGGCAACTTGATGTAAAAATTTGAATAAGTTATCTATATTATTTCAAAAATATGTAAGAATAGAATCTATAGCAAATTGAGTGTAGTTTCTAAACTACTAGGTTTATTTATAAAAAAAAATCTATTTGGTGAAAATTTGAAATTTCAATGCAATAGTACTTAAATTTCAAGGAAAAAATAAGTAGGTGTCTGTCTGACCACCCTAACCACAATAAAATGATACTATTTTTTTATAATATTTTAGACATAAGTAGAGGACTTATGTCCAGATGTGACACATATTTTTTCATATTTTTTTTTCTAGGTAAATAATTAATTATGAAATTTTATCACAACTTTTAAAAAAATATAAAAACTTGTATGTCTAACCACCTTAACTTGGTCAACACTTCATGAAATTCAATTTTTCCTTTTTTAATCCTATATTATGTGAAGCATATAATGTGATTCATGTTTTGGATTCAAAAAAAGTGATACCATTTGAAAGCTATAGATGTTTTCCAGTCAGCCTATCAATCAGGGCTTTAGTCGTAATTCAAATAGAAAATGAATAATTATTATTTATTAAATTCAAAGTAAAGCATAATTTATATTTGTGGAAAGTTGAGAATCTCCTTTAAAAGCCCTTTTCATTTCATCAATTTTGGGTAGAAAATAATTCGTTAGCCATATACCCTACAAATACCCATCATGATCCTACACATACCCAATGGAGCCCAATAAAATTCTAGATAGATGCAACGTCAAGTTGAAAAATAGGGACATTGTTCAATATAAGGTCTAATGGGACCACTATCATGAGGACAATGATACATGGGAGGATAAGGAGGAGATGGAATGCTCCTTCCCTCATTTTTTTCTTAGATAGACTATTGATTTTTATCTTTATTTTGTGCCTAATATTTTTGATTCGTATGCTATGATTTTTTGACTTGAAAAGAATTTGATTGATAAATATATGAAATATGTTTTTTATAAAAAAATTTGGATGATTTCTTTCTAGTGGAGAAGGATGTCATATCTTGATTTCAATGCTTGCATTTTAAATATTAAGAAAATTAAAATATTTGGAAAATAGAATTTATGGATTGTTTAAAATGCTATGACAAAATTGAAAATGAATATTATGCAATTATGTCATTAAATAAACTATTTTGTGAGATTATTGGTTAAAGGTTACTAATAAGTTTACAAGTGTAAGAATGTCTGTGAAGGAAACCGGTTGAAGGACGACAACTTGATTGAGGTAGGAACGCTTAGTTGGATGACCACTGTAAGCAAGAAAGGAATCTATAATCTCATACACCACAACAGATCATGATATCTACCTATGTTTAAAAGGTTGATAAATTTCATTTTTCAATGTGATAGTTATAATTAGTGAAGGAAGGAATCCATGCATTCTTGTCTTCTCCTGTCTTTTTTAAAATTGATACTTGATGAAGTTGAAAATTCTCCCCATTAAGTGAAAATATCATATGCAATGAATGCACTATTATTATTTTCATGAGATTGAAAAATGTATTTTGTATGAGAATTAGAACAAATAAAATGTATGTATGTTTGAAAAAAAACACATCTTGAAAGTATGTACATATGAAAAATTATCATATATGGACCGTTCAAACATGTATAAATATATATATATATACATATATACACACATATATATATGTATGTAAATTTTTGTCATGGATTTAATTTCATACTCTTGAAAATAATAACAAAACATGGTTAAGAATCTGTAACTCCCATAATGAATGGGGTAAGGGGGTTGACCCCTCTCATATAGAAAAAGCTATAGTCAACACAAGGAGAGGAGGAAGTGGGTGGCCAGGTAAGAGTATGGTTAGAGGAAATTGAATGACCACTACCACTAATTTACCATGGAGATTTTTTTGTTGGAAAAATATTATCATTGATGTCAAAAGTACAAAATGAGCAGTGTCAATCATGTAAATGAAAAATGAACTACAGTCATGGAGAATCTGGTTACAATGTTATATTTCTTTGTTGTCTTGCTATGACAGGTTGCAGGTTACCTTAAG
This sequence comes from Sequoia sempervirens, assembly GCA_007258455.2. Classification (NCBI taxonomy): domain Eukaryota; kingdom Viridiplantae; phylum Streptophyta; class Pinopsida; order Cupressales; family Cupressaceae; genus Sequoia; species Sequoia sempervirens. Next base: position 118,025,933 of record VDFB02047230.1, read on the forward strand.
TGAAAACTTATGTCATTAAAATCATGTTGGTGACCAGCCTCATTAGCTAGGCTGGAAATTTCCTAGAAGTGCATTGAGATGAATTATTCATTTTGAAGAAGGCCACTTAACCATCTCTTCGATCATAAGATGTGGAAATGGTTCGACGTGAGTTGGTTACATCAACGTGACAAGAGCCCTTCAGTGGGACTTGTCTTGGAGTCCCTTTCATAGCCCAATGACCATTTGATCGGTGAGACATTGGTATCTCTATAGGAGTTTGGAAGGACTCTCTTCGATGGAGTGATAAGGAGAAACAAAAACTCATCAAAATGACTTACAAATTTCAAAGGGAGTTACATGGTTGTCACTTTGATCTGGTGATGAGTGAATTCAATGTTGATGGTGGATTGTTGGTGACGTCGGAAATGTATATGTGGTGGTTGCTCACCCGCCTGTTAATAATTCATTGGGACCTATGTGAGACTCATAGGGTGGTGAGGATTGGTGGAAAGTAATGCACGATGGTTGGTACGTGGACATGTGAGGACAACATGTGGTCCCCACATTGAAATGACATGTTTAGTATTGCCATTTTCATTGGAGTGAAATTTTATCATTGGTAATGTTTTTTTTTTTTTCTACTAGCCCAAATAGTTAGTGTTTTTATATTTTCAAAGTGAAGAGAGGGTACATTTTAAATTTACTATGTCGCATTCATGTGGATAAAAAAAATCAGAAGACTACAATACTACATTTCATTATGCAAATGCATTTAACATAGAAGAGAATCCACAATCTTTTCAAAATTGTAGTCTTTATTGATAATATAAAAGTAGCATGTCCCACACAAGCCATCAGACTAAATATATGAATGCATATAATGGAAAAAATTATACATTTATAGATGGAGAAATAAAGGTATGCACATAAAGTGACAGGGTACCCATCATTGCCTGAATGAAAAATCCTAATTGTTTTGTTTTGCATCATCCTCAGTCTCTCATGCTTGTCCTGCTCCCAGTTGATTCACTCCTTGTTGCTCCTAAGTTCCTTGAATTTTTAAGAGAAGTGTTGTTAGAGCAATGAAGATTCACCAGTAAAAATATGTGCATACATCTATAAGCATATAATTTGATCCTTATGTGCATTCAAATATCCAAGCACACCATAAATGGTGTAGCCACGGTAGGAGGGTCCTCAAAGAGAACAGTCCAAGATGTGCAGCTAGAGTCACACAACAAAAACAACCTAGAATATGGAGGCAAATGAAAATTCAAACATTCTTATTAAAAGAAATTTCAAATACAAACAACCAACAACATCTAGGCTTACAGATTGGGTTCACAGGCCTGATAGAACATGCTTAAAATACCATCTTCCTATATGCTCCTCAATGCGTGCAAAAATATTACATATCAAACCTATATTATTCTATTTAATCAACTTATGCTATCCTAATGATCTATTACAAGCTTTATATCATGTTCCCATATCTAGAATCTTTTGCATCAGCCAAAGATCATTACAATCTTGAATGAAATAAAATGTAATGTGTACATGGAATAGGTTGGCCTCAAATTTGAATTACTCCTCAGTGAATGCATATGATGAAGTGTGGACCTATAATTAAGGTTAGAGAAACTCCACGAAACATTTGAATCACACCATCAAGATCCACAAGTTACAAGAAAGATCCACAAGCGATCAAACTAGTTGTTAGACTTGAAAATTATTTCGGTGTCGGTTCAAGAAACTGGAACTTAATCCGGAAGAGATAACTTAATGGATAAAGATCCAATCACGCTCAAATCTTGGTATAAGGAAAATGAACATGTCCATGATGAAAACATAGATCCACTAGGTCTGGTGAGAAAATATGATGATACACTGAATCTGCCAATATGAACTAAACTGAACATGAACAAAACTGAAATGAAAATGTTTTTGGTTGATGTAGGATTGCCAAAATCCAAGGATGCTCCTACATTAGACATTCGGGCTTTTTGAAAAGTGAGTTCCTCACTTTTTTAGGGCTAAAGGGAAACCAATATGGTCTACCTCAGCCTAAAAAATCCAAGAGGAATCCTCCACTAGTCTGCCTTTCCATTTCACAAGATATTCTTTTTACTATCTTCCACATGTTTTCCTCCCATATTTGGCATCCAAAATTTCTTGTATCTCATCTGATTGTTGTCTAGGAAACTAATTCTCCAAAAAAAATTCACTTCTTGGTACTGATGTAGGTCTACAATGTTGAAAATAGGTGATATACCCATGCCATCCGATAACTCTACTTCATATGCATTTCCTGAATCAAATTTCTTCAAAATCTTACAAGGTCCAAACTTCCTCATCTTCATCTTATTGTATGTGCCAATTGGAAATATTTCCTTCCTCAAACACTTCATCTCCAACTTCAAACTCCCTATGTCTCCTCTTTTCATTTGCTTGCTCCTTATACTTCTAGTTCATATCTTCCAATTGTTGCTTTACTTGAGTATGCACTTTCTTCATATGTTCTACAAACTCCTCTACTTCTACACTCCTTTTATCTTCCTTATTGATGTCTCAAAACTCTAATATACCTCTAGGGTGAACTCCAGTAACAATCTCGAAAGGTGTCTTTTTGGTACTCTTGTTCACTGAATTGTTGTAAGCAAACTCTGCTTGTGCAAGGAGTAAATCCCAACTTCCAGTCTTCTCTCCAACCAAACATCTCAGTGAATTCCCCAAACTCATGTTTACTATCTCTATTTGTCCATCAGTCTGTGGGTGAAAAGTAGACTTGAACTTGAAATCTATCTTTAACTTCTTCCAAAGTGTCTTCCAAAAATAACCAACAAACTTTGTATCTCTGTATGAAACAATACTCCTAGGTAATACATGCAATCTAACCACTTCCTTGAAAAAAAAGTCTACTACATGTACTGCATCTATTGTCTTCTTACAAGGTATGAAATATGCCATTTTAGAAAATCTATCCACCACCACAAATATAGAATCATTACCTCTTTGTGTCTTCGGCAAACCACGTAGAAAATCCATGCTGATATCCTCCCAAGGTATCTTTGGAACTGTCGAAGGATTATACAATCAAACATTCTGACTACTCCCTTTTTCAACTTGACAAACTCTACAAATTTGCACAAATTTCCTAACATCCTTATGAATCTGTGGCCAAAAGTAATTCTCAGTTAGCAATGCTATTGTCTTATCATTTCCAAAGTGTCCTGCCAATCCTCCATTATGTTTTTCTTTCACCAAGTTATCCCTCATCGAACTCTGAGGCATACACAACAGATTCCCTTTGAACAACATATCCTCCTGAATCAAATAATCCAACCACTAACTCCTATCTTCCAAGACTAATTCTTTACAAGCTCTCCAAGGTTCTACAAAATTTGGGTCTTCCTCATACAGGTTATTCAATTCATCAAAACCTAGTACTTCCACTCTCATCTCTACCAGTAAATTCCTTGTCCTACTCAAAGCATTAGTAACTCTATTTGATCTTCCACTTCTATGTTTCAAAACAAAAATATATCTCTGCAAGAATTCTACCCATCTCATGTGTCTCTGATTCAACTTACCTTGACTGTTCAAATACTACACTGCTTGGTGATCCATATACAACACAAATTCCTTAGGGAACAAGTAATATCTCCACTTCTTCAAGTATTCAACTATGGCATAGAACTCTTGATCATACACTAAATATCTTCTCCTAGCATCATTTAATTTCTCACTGAAACAAGCTACTAGTCTTCCTTCTTGACTTAATACTTCTCTGATTGCATTTCCACTTATATCACAGTTTACTTGAAATACCTTACTACAGTATGGTAAAGCCAACACATGTTGCTCAGTCACCTTCTATTTCAATTACTCAAAAACTCTAATTTTCTCCATATGTCCACCTAAAATCTTTCTTATTCCCTCTCATTGTTTCTATCATAGGAATGCAAATAGAACTAAAATTCCTAATGAACTTTTGGTAGAAACTAGCCAATCCATAAAAAGATCTTACCTATCCAATGCTTTTCGGTGTAGTCCATTCAACAATTGCCCTTACCTTCTTAGGATTCATCTTCAATCCATCCACAGATATCACAAATCCCAGATATACTAATTCTTCCTTCATGAAACTACAATTCTTAATGTTTATCAGCAATTGCTCTTCTCTCAACCTCTGTAAAACTTGTCTTATGTGCAACAAATGTTCTTCTCTAGTCTTACTGAAAATCAAGATGTCATCCAAATAAAAAATCACAAACTTACCCAAGAATTTCTTCAATACTTCATTCATCAGCCTCATGAAAGTACTTGATGCATTTGTTAGTCCAAAAGGAATCACCAACCACTCATACAATCCTTCATTGGTCTTGAATGTTGTCTTACACTCATCCCCTTCCTATTATGATCTGATGATATCCACTCTTCAAATCTATCTTTGTAAAATATTTAGCTCCACTCAAACAATCCATAATGTCATCCATCCAAGGAAAAAGAAATCTATACTTCACTGTGATTTTGTTTATGGCTCTAGAGTCTATACACATTCTCCATTCTCCATCCTTCTTAGGTGCTAGCACAATAGGTATTGCACAAGGGCTTAAGCTTTCTTTGATCAAACCCTTCCTCAACAACTCTTGCACTTGTCCATTCAACTCTTCATTATCTGCAGGTGTCATCTGGTGTGTTGCTTTATTAGGAAAACTATCTCTAGGAATCATATCCATGCAATGACTAATACTCCTCACAGGTGGTAGTCCACCAAGTACATTATCTGAAATGATCTCTTCATATTTTTCCAAAAACTCCTTTATTTCTTTTGGTTGTTCTTCCACATGCTTCAAGTCTTCATCCTTCTTAGGAACCAAGGCATAACACATTTTCTCATGTCTTAGTCCATCCAAAAATCTCCATCCATCAACCAAGAAAATTCTAGCACTCATACAAACCTCAACTTTAGGGACATCCTCCAATGGTAGCAAAGTCTACTTCATCCCATTAGCAACAATGGTATATGTGTTCTTTTCTCCACCATGTTTAGCCTTTCTATCATACTGCCAAGGTCTTCCCAACAAAACATGGCGTACATCCATAGGCCTGATATCACTCAAAACTTCATCATCATAATTTCATGTCTTTAATTTCACCAAACATTGTTCACTTACCAGTATCTTATGCTCATCTTGAATCCATGCTATCTGATATAGCTTCGGGTGTTTCAATCTTTCCAACTTCAATTTGGTCACCATTTCTTCAGAAACCAAGTTCTCAGAGCTTCAACTGTCAATAATCGCTCTACAAAATTTACCAGCTACCTTGCAACTGGTCTAAAACAAATTCTTTCTCTACAATGGTTCCTACTTCGTATCACTTTGACACAATACTCTTATGTTCATCAACACTTCTCCCTCTTCTAGTTTATTAGATGATTGAGCATGATCTTCCTCAAAAAAGGTTGTTCTTCTATTGTTTTATGTCTTCCTACTTGTCTCTCCTTGATTACATTCAAATGGTCTATGTCCTTCTACACCACACTTAAAACAAGTTCCCCTAAATACTCTTTTCTCCTGTCCTTTGTCATCTTTTCTATAACCATATCCTCTTCTCTGGTAAGAGTTTCCATCATTTCTAAAGTAAGAATTATCATTCTTACTAACTTCCTTATCTTTATTATGATCTACAAATTTTCTCTTCCTCCTCTAGTAAAAACTCTTCCTCTCTATCTTTTCTCATTTCTTTTAGTCAACTTCTCTTTTTCTTTTAGGGCACATTGATATGCCTCCTCCACACTCATCAACTTGATCAAATTAATCTCATCTTGTATAGATAGCTTCAAGCCATTCACATATCTGCCTACTTTCTTGACCTCATCCTTCGAATGTACGGATCTGATATTCAACTTGTAGAACTCCTTAGTATACTCTGTCACACTTAACTCCTTTTGCTTCAAATTTTTCAACTTTCAAAACAAATTGATCTTATAATCTATAGGCATAAACTTTGTTTTAACTTATTCACCATCCGGTTCCATGATTTTATTTTCTCCTCTCCTCTTCTTTTCCTATTTTTCTACAAATGTTCCCACCAAAGGGATGCATGTCCTTTCAACTTTGTACAAGAAAATTTCACCTTCTTATCTTCAGTTGTACCTTCAAATTCAAAATACTTTTCCATCTTTGTTATCCAATTAAGTAATTCATCTGAATCCAACTTACCATTATAATCTGGTGGATTGAAATGTGGTCTAGTATTTACTCTGGTTAGGGATCTTATGAACCTTTCTTCTCCTTCATCCAAGCCAGGTTGATCTTCTCTTTCCCTTTCTTTCTATACTTCTACCTCTTCATCACTCACATCATCAACTGGTCAACCTCTCCTCTAGGTTGTTTCAACTGCTTCTAATCTAGCATCAATTCCTCTCAACATCTCCATTATAGCTGGGTTTGTATTTCCACGTGCTCCATTTACTCTAACATTTCTTCTTCCCACCATCTTTACACAAGTCCTCTATAGCTGCAGGTCGAATCCTCAGTCTTCCACCCCACAACAGATCATCAACAGGACTCCACAAACTCTAGTGACCTCTCACGGATAAAATCTCATTTTGATATCAATCTGGTGCAACCATAGTAGGAGGGTCCTCAAAGAGAATAGTTTGGACCATGCAGCAAGAGTCACTCAACAAAAGAAACATGGAATATGGAATATGCAGGGAAATGGAGATTCAAACATTCTTATTAACAAAACTTTCAAATACAAACAACCAACAACATCTAGGCTTACAGATTGGGCTCACAGGCCTGATACAACATGCTCAAAATACCATCTTCCCATATGCTCCTCAATACGAGCAAAAATCTTATATATCAAACCTATATTTTTCTATTTAATCAAAATTTTCTATCCTAATGATCTATTACAAGCTTTATATCATGTCCCCAGATCTAGAATCTTCCATGTCGGCCAAAGATCATTACAATCTCAATTGAAAGAAAATGTAATGTGTGCATGGAGCAGGTCAGCCTCAAATTTGAATTACTCCTTGGTGAATGCATAGGATGAAGTATGGACCTATAATTAAGGTCGGGGACACTCCATGGAACAATTCAAATCACACCATCAAGATCCACAAGTTACGAGAAAGATCCACAAGTGATCAAACTAGCCATTAGGCTTGAAAATTATTTTGGTGTCAATTCTAGAAACTGCCACTTAATCCAGAAATGATAAATTGTCAGAAAAATATTCAATTGCGCTCTAATCTTGGAATAAGGAAAATTAACATGTCCATGATGAAAACATAGATCCACAGGGTCTAGTGAGAAAATATGATGATATGCTGAATCTGCCAATATGAACTAAACTGAATAGGAACAAAATTGAAATGAAAATGTTCTTGGTTGATCCAGGATTTCCAAGAACCAAGGATAATCCTACATCAATAAATATCTAGGAAATCAAGAGAGCATAATCAAACACACCTATCATATGCTTGTTTTTATTTAACATGTTTGCTTCTTGTGTAGGTATAGGTGAAATCCTTGTTATTGTTTTTTTTCATCTGATTATAGCACATGGGATAAATTTGGCTCCCACAAGGGTTGAGCCAAGCATGCTATCATTTCCTATTGACAGGATAAGCTTGCAATGTCTTACATGACATTGTGAAGCAATAAAGAATGAATTCATCATTTATACTAGTGAGGAGGTTTAAGTCACTGGTATTAATAATAAACTGATGGTCAATGGATTCAGAGTGTCCTAAAAGACTGAACAAGGGTACCCATTAAGTACAGTGAAAAATTTTCATACAAGAGGTCCAAGTTAAAGATTTGAAATATGTAATATGTTTTCTACTTGAATCACTCACGATCTTTTGCATTTTTTTGAATATCTCAGTGTGTTGTTGCTATTTCTATGAACAAGAACTAAAGGAATTTGTATTAGAAAGTAACATGAAGTACAACATGTTAGGGAAAGTGTTACAAGATTTGGAAAGGTAATGAAATAGTAATATATAATGTCTTTTGTACAAGACAGTGAGATCCAAAGTTAGCCTCTCCATGAAGCACAATCATGAGTAGCAATATGTTATGGCAAACAAAATGGCCATTCCACAAATATAGGCTATTATGTTATGGTTGCAAGTGATCAAAACATAAAGGTATTGTGATTCCACAAGCACAAAGTGATCAAGAAGTAGGCTTCCATCACAGAGAAGAGAAGCAAAAAAATGCAAAATATGGTGTTTTTGTTAGAGTAAAAGTTTTATTACTTAATTATTTTAATTAAGTTACCTTTTATATTTCTCTTAAGATTAACTTAGTTTGCATTTTGTAGGCATTTCATAATTATTCTAATTATTAAATGCTCCCTTTTAAGTTACACTTTAGGGTTTCTTGATCTTCTTCATAAGGATTGATCACTTTGTATTATTTCATTCAGTTAATGCAATTTCTCTTGAAGCTTGCAGAGCACCTTTTCTTTTTTGTCTCCATCTCTTCCTTTCTGTCATAGGTTATTTGCATGCAAGTGATCTTTGGGTTCTATTAATTTGGAATTCTCAACTTCTACATGTTATCATAGCTCCAGACCTGTTGCTCTCCTATTCATGTTTTGAAGGATTTTTGGAGCTCTGAGGGTTTGGGTTTTTCCTTTTTGATCTAGGGCATACCTTTTGTATTTGGTGTGGTTTGAGCCCAAACTGGCCTCACCGTTGCACTCAAAAGAACGTTTCCAAATTTTTTGATATATAACTCACCCAGTTTCAGTGTAGTTGGATCAAGAGACAAACAAATTTTTCCCTAGGGCACGAGTTTTGATGCAAAAAATTTTAAAAATAAAAAATAAAAAAAAATAAAAAAATGTGTTTTAAAAAAACATATCTAGTGTTAAGGGGTCCACCGCTTGTCGGCCACCAAGCGGCCACCATGCAGCCACCCACCAGTCACTCAAACTAGCGAAGCCACCCAATAGCCGTCGGCCCCACCCTCCACTAGCCAGCCACCGACCCTCCACCAGCACCCTGCCCGCGCTCCGCCTATGCACCACCCGCACATCGCTAGCTTCCCACTAGCCACCAAAGTACCACTCAACATCAACCCCCCAGTTGCTTACTAGACCAGGGACCTTTTTTTTTGGCTCCTGAGGGCTCCTAAAGGGCTTATTGGGCGATTTTGAGCAACTTTCAATAAATCGGGTGTAAAATGGGTATTTTTGATCCATTTTTTGTAGATGAAATATCGTCGGAAAGCTAATTCAAAGTAAGATCCAGTGGTGTAGGTCTTTTTTTTCTTATTTTTTAGTTTTTCTTCCTTTTTTTCTAGTCAAATTCAGAACTTGTTTTTTGCACTCTATGGGGAGTAACTTTTGTGTCCAGACTTCATTTTTCAAAAACGAATAGGCGTTAGAAAGGTGGTTTTGTGCTCTTTCCAAATCTACAATTTATTTCATCATAAAATTTACCAGGTACACAAAGTATTGTCTAAGGCATTTTTTTCTTTTTCTCTCTTTTCATCTTTCTAAATTGTATTGGGGTTTGGGTTCTTGCATTGTGGGGGGTGTTTTTTTCTTTCTTTCTGTCATTTACATCAAAAAACTAGAAAAATATTCATAAAACACATTTCAAAACTCATTCATTATGGTGGACTAATCCGCTATTGAGCATCTTTCCCCACACAATTATCACACCTAGAAGGCACAAATGACCCAGACTTCTCATGTCAAAAGAGTTATGGTCATGTTTGGATAAAGTTCAACGTCAATTGACACGACCATTTGAGGTTTTTCAACACAGGAAAAAATGGATGAGGCCATGGGTTTTCTATCCTTGCATGTTTTAGATAGTCTTCTATTCAATCTAGAGGGTTATACAACTCCTCGGGATATGTGGTTGAAGTTTGAAACTCTATTTGGCACCATTAATTAGTTTCAAGCTCTTCAGATTGAGGCTGAATTCACTTCCTTAGTACTTAATTGACATCATACCATTGAGGATTTTTTTATGAAGTTCAAATCACTGAGGTCATTGTTACAGGGTTGTGGTAAGAAAAAAATAGATGAGTGCATTTACCTAATTCTTTCTAAGCTTCGAGGTCCTTTTTAGATATTCTCTTTGAAATTTTATTCCACCATGGATGCATTGTTTGCATGCTTTACCATTCCTACTTTCGAGGTGTTCTATGATCGGTTGACATGAGAGCAAGCCAAGATATCATAGTTGGATGCTCTCTCTGGATCTAAGAACCAAGCACTTGTAGCTCAGTCATCTAAAGGGAAAAAGAAGCAGAAACTAAAGCCTAAGACCGATTCAACAGGAAATGAGAGTTCCTCCAAGCCACCTCCTAAGACTGATTCAAAACTATAGTCCAATCCTAAATAGGGAAAATCTCCGAAGTCTGGTGAGTCTTCTTCTAAGACTAAGAAGAAATTAGGAGATCCTTCCAGTTTCTATGGCAAGGAAGGACATCCAGTTTCTAGGTGTTGGAAATGATTAGAGTATTTAGAGGAAGCCATACAATAGAATAATATCACCTCACCTTAGTCTCCATCCCAACCCACAGGGAAAGGTCATGCTCTTTCTACATGAGCCTTACCTTCAGGATCCACTTGGATTCTAGATTCTGGTGCTTCTCACCATATGACACACACACAAGAGTTTGTCACCTCACTTTCCCTTAGTGGCACTACACATATTATAGTTGGTTACTCAGCACAACTTTCAATTAAGGGTTCAGGTACTATTTCATTGGATGGTGATTGTCTTCAGGATATACTTGTTGTTCCTAAAATTTTGACAAACCTTCTTTCCATTTATCAAATTTTCCACTTTGGCTCTAGTAAACCAGTTGAGTTCTCACCACATGATGTGTTTATTCGAGACCTTGATGTGTTTATTCGACAAACCTTCTTTCCATTTATCAAATTTCCCCTAGTGGCAATACACATATTATAGTTTGTTACTCAACACAACTTTCAATTAACGGTTCAAGTACTATTTCATTAGATGGTGGTTTTCTTCAAGATGTACTTGTTTCTAAAATTTTAACAAACCTTCTTTCCATTTATCAAATTTTCCACTCTGGCTCTGGTAAAATAGTTGAGTTCTCACCACATGATGTGTTTATTCGAGACCTTCATGATCCTGATTTGGTTGTTGCTACTAGGAGTGTTGATTATGCATCTCGCTTATACATATTTGATGGCTTTGAGAGTTTAGACAATTTAGGTTCCTCTCTTATAGCACATGCAAACTTAGTGAGCAGGGTTTGGCATGAGCGTTTTGGCCATGTCAATTACAAATATCTACAGTAGACGAGTACTCAAGAACTTGTGATTGGGCTTCCTTAGATTTATTGTATTGATGGTGTATGTTGGTGTTGTGTCCTTGGGTATGTGCAGGACCATGATGGGCCAAAACGTGCCAATATTATGGGTATTTGTAGGGTATGTGGCTGACGACTTTTTTTTAACCCAAAATTGATGAAATGAAAATGGTTTTTAGAGGATATTCTCAGCTTTCCACCAATATAAATTATACTTTAATTTGAATTTAATAAATAATTATTATTCATTTTCTATTAGAATTATGACTAAAGTCCTAATCGATAGGCTGATTGAAAAATATCTATAACTTTCAAATAGTATCACATTTTTTGAATCTGAAATATGCTTCACATACTATAGGATTAAAACAAGAAAAATTAACTTTCATGAAGTTTTGACCAAGTTAAGGTGGTCAGACATATGAGTTTTTATATTTTTTAAAAGTTGTAAATAAAAAATCATAATTAATTATTTACTTGGAAAAAAATTACAAAAAAATATGCATCACATCTGAACATGAGTCCTCTACTTATATATCAAATATTATAAAAAAATATTATCATTTTATTATGGTTAGGGTGGTCAGATAGACACCTACTTCTTATTTTTTCACTGAAATTTAAGTACTATTGCATTGAAATTTCAAATTTTCACCAAATAGATTTTATTTATTTTTAAATAAACATAGTAGTTTAGAAACTAAATTCAATTTTCTACAGATTCTATTCTTAAATATTTTTGAAATAATATAGATAACTTATTCAAATTTTTATGTCAAGTTGCCTAATACTGATTTTTCTTAGTTTTTTTCCACTTAAGGGCCTATTTTTTCCATGATGATCCTGCACATACCCCCTTGGCAAACATCACTGGGATTCTTTTCCTACGGGTAGAGCCACACATGCTAAGGACCCTTGGAGTTGGTACATAACAATCTCATGTCATTTCTGACTCCCTTTTTAGGGGCCTGATATGTGCTCACTTTTATTGATGAATTCTCCAGACATACATGGGTGTACTTTCTTAAGTACAAGTCTGATGTCTTTGATTCATTCAAGATTTTTAAGACATTTGTGGAGAAGCAATCTGGACTTTCTATCAAGAGGATACACACAGATAATGGGGGGGGGAGTATGCTAATCAGGCTTTCAGGGATTTTTGCACAAAGCATGGTTTGTAACATCATTTTATAGTACCTTACACCCCTCAGTAGAATGGTGTTGTTGAGAGAAAGAACAGAACCTTGTGAGAGATGGAAAATTTTATGATACAGTCTCGAGCTATGAGTTCTTCATTTTGGGCTGAGGCAGTCAATTGCGCTAATTATATTTAGAATTGGATGCCTCATAAGGCATTGCAACATATGACTCTTGAGGAGGCTTGGACTCATGTCAAGCTTGATGTTTTTATATTCTGATTTTTTGGTAGTGAGGCTTGGGCATTTATTCCTGATGCTCAACCGAAAGCCATGGAGAGGAAGAGCCAACCACTCATATTTGTTGGCTACTGTGAGGATGTTAAGGTGTACAGGTTGTTTGATCCTTATTCTAGAGAGGTCTTGTTTCGGTGATATGTCCAGTTTGATGAGCACTTTCCTCTAATGGATTCTCCATCACCAACTTCTCCCTCACTGCCTACTCCTCCATCTTCATCTTTTGAGGATTACTTATCTCTTGAGGATGATGCAGATGATGATCCACTATCTCCACCACCACTAGCCACTCAGCATTTTCCTAGGTGGGCCCATATTACTATTGAGGAAGATGGTTCTTTGGCAAGTGATCCTTCAGATACTCATCGTACTTGTGCTTAGACGTCTGGTTCTAGTATTTTGATTCATACCATTTCAAATGATCCTCAGAAGTTTTTAGAGTCAACAAGTCACCTTGATTGGGATAGGGCCATGGATAAGGAGTATTCTTCTTTGATGAAGAATCATACTTGGGATCTTTGTCCTCTTCCTAAAGGAAGAAAGTTCGTTTAGTTTAAGTGGGTGTAGCATACCAAGTATGTTGTAGATGGTTCAATTGATAAGTATAAGACATATCTTGTTGTGAAGGGGTTTTATTAGGTAGAGGGTATTGACTACTCTGAGACCTTTGCTCATGTCACCAAGATGAACTCTATTTGCTTTGTACTTTCCCTTGCAGCTTCATAGGGATGCATAGTGTTTCCGATGGATGTGAAGAGTGCTTTCTTGCATGGAGACCTACATGAGGAGATCTATATGGAGTAGCCTCGAGGTTTTGTGCAGGACTCTCCCTTGGTTTGAAGACTTCAAAATTCATTATATGGTCTCAAACAAGCCCCTCGAGCTTGGTATGAGAAGATGGACTCTTTCTTACTTTCCTCTCACTTCACATGTCATTTCGATCACATAGTGTACATTCAATGTTAGGAGGGTGATATTTTGATTCTTGTGCTATATGTTGATGATTTCATTCTTATAGCTAGCTCATCCTCCATGACTCAAAGTGTTTAAAGAGCTTTGATGGAGCAGTTTGAGATGATAGATATCAGTCTTTTGCACTTTTTTTGGGTCTATAGGTTATTCAGTCTTCGGATGGGATTTTCATATTTCAGAAGAAGTATGCTCTTGATATTTTTCAGCGTTTTGGTATTCTTGGTTGCAAGCCTACCCCCACACCATTTCAATTAGGTGTTGTGTTTTCTTCCACTTGTACTAATCCTTCAGTGGATTCTACTTTATACATGCAGTTGGTTGGAAGTTTATTGTACCTAACACATTCTCGTCCTGATCTTTCCTTTATAGTTGGCCTTGTTTCTCGGTTCTCCCATGATCCTCATGAGAGCCATTAGCAAGTAGAAAAACATATCTTGAGGTACATTCGGGGCATCACTCATTATGGAATTCACTACACTTTAGGATCCCTTCACATTGTTGGCTTCAAAGACTTAGATTGGGTTGGTGATGTCAATGATCGAAAGTCTACTTGCTTTTTTTTTTGCCTTGTTTCTGGTCCTATCACATGGTCTTGGAAGATGCAGTCAGCTATTGCATTATCATCTATAGAGACTGAGTATCGAGCAACAATGTTAGCTAGTCAGGAGGTTTTATGGATTTAGCAGTTGATGATAGAGTTTGGGTTTCCTCCTGATAGTCCCACAATTATTTGGTGTGATAATCAGAGTGCCATTCACATTTCCCACAACCCAGTGGAGCATCAATGAACTAAGCACATTGATATCCACATACACTTCATCAGGCCGATGATTCAGGATGGTTCTCTCATCTTGGAGTACATTCCTACAAAGGAGCAGGTTGCAGATATCTTCACTAAACCTTTGGCATCGTCGTGCTATCTTCAGTTGCGCTCCATGCTTGGGGTGAAGGAAGTTGTCCTTGGGGGGTCTTTGTGAGGCCTTCCTTCCTTCATGTTTTTTTTTCAGCATATTTTTTTCATCTATTTTTAGAGAGGAGATTTTCCCACTAGTTTTTCTTCTTCACTCCACTTTATAGAGATTTGGTTGTGATTGGCTACCTCATCAGGCCTAGTTGTCAAGACCCAAGTTTTCTTTCTAGCTTGTAGTTGCAGTGCTTTCATGCATTTAGTTTGTAGCTACCTCCCTAAGTTCATCTTAAGGGGGGCTATTAGATTAAAAGGTTTATTAATTAATTACTTTAATTAAGTTACCTTTTATATTTCTCTTAAGATTAACTTAGTTTTCATTTTGTAGGCATTTAATAATTATTCTAATTATTAATTGCTCCCTTTTAGGTTACACTTTAGGTTTTCTTGATCTCTTTCATAAGGATTCATCACTTTGTATTATTTCATTCAGTTAATTAAATTTCTCTTGAAGCTTGTAGACCACCTTTTCTTTTTTGTCTCCATCTCTTCCTTTTTGTGATAGGTTATTTGCATGTAGGTGATCTTCAGGTTCTGTGAAGTTGGCTTTCTCAACTTCTATAGTTTTGATGCATTGATGTTCACCTTTGTATCTTTGAGTTATAAGAGTCATTAGGCATGATAGGGATGCGCAAGTCACATGTCTAGACTATCATTTATCACTATACCTAGTAGTGAAGACATACACATTGAGCTTGACAATAAGGAAGAGTTGAAGGGAAAGGTTTCAATGGCAAGCTTTGTATATTGAAAACAAAAGGTAATAATTCAAGTATTGATGTATTTTACATGATTAAAAGATGCATGAAGAGGAGATGACACTTTTATAAAATGGAAAAGCATCCTGATCAGATTCATTGTACAAGTGGGAGCATGATTAGGTGGCAAATAATATCTCTATGAAAATTTCTTAACAACTATGCAAAGTGTTTCTCTAACAGTAGCAAGAAAATAAAATGTAGTAGTCAAATAAAGAGAAATGTGGAAATGCAGAAAACAATGAAGGTAGATTCATCTAAAGTTATCTATGAAACAAAGGAAATATTTTTGTATTTTGAGTAAAGTGAACAAACAACAAAGGAAGATAAGTGCAACTGTGAGAGAGGCATGAGTGGAGATTATTATATATGGGTACCTATAG
This sequence comes from Sequoia sempervirens, assembly GCA_007258455.2. Classification (NCBI taxonomy): domain Eukaryota; kingdom Viridiplantae; phylum Streptophyta; class Pinopsida; order Cupressales; family Cupressaceae; genus Sequoia; species Sequoia sempervirens. The sequence goes on from VDFB02047230.1 coordinate 118,041,764, forward strand.
TAGGTATGGTTGCAGCCATTAAAACAACTTCATGTTTTCTTTGCAAATGCAAAGTGATATAGAAGATGGAGAAAACCCTAAATTACATCGAGCATTTTAAATGACCCAATTTGTGCTCTTAGTGGTCACGGCCTAGAGAGGTGTTTTCTTCACAAAGAATAAATCCCACTTGAGGTTTGTATCAAAAATCACAAGTGTAGAATAGTGGGGAAATTTTGAGTTAATGCAAGTAGTGTGAGACCTTGGAAAATAAAGGGAATGTGGGGATCGAGCTTAAATCAAGCTATCAATACATAGAAGATGGAGGCCCAGAAACACATAGCTGTGGAAAAGGATACATTGAGTTGCCATTGAAATACACTGAATAGCTCAAAATTTCTACAAGAAATACACAGATGCGAAGAGAAAATGCATGGAATATGTAGAGAAGAACAAGAGTAACAATATATTCATTTTTTTGCATAATGAGCTCAAGTTCGAGCATGTTCTCTATAGAAAATTGAAAGGAACATAGTGAAATTTGTTCACAATAAGCTTACCCAAGCTTTTTTATGTTGACTTTGCATGAAAATGTGTTGGAAATGCCACTATTTTCCTTGAATCCGCCATGGAAAACCTATTATAGAAACTCCAAGGAAACCCTTGATGGTGGAATAGTGAAACTTCTAGAAGGCTTGAATGTGGAATGAAATGTATGCAAGAATTTTTCTTTCGGTTTTGTTTTAGGGTTTTTACCCTAGCTTGGCTGATGAAAAAGTAAGGAATTTTGCATTTGGATTTTATTTTTTGCAACAAAATAATGTATATTGTGACCTTGGTATTGCCTTAGGGGTTTTGAAAACTCAATAATACCCTTTATATGCCATGTATTAAGTCCCTATGACTTATTTATTTTACATTGATTCTCATATGGCCGAGTCATGGCTTATGAATTTTACATTTATTTTTGAAAATGTAAAGAATATTTTAAGTGGTAAAATTATAAGCCACTTAATTTATGCCATTTTATATGAAAAATGAGGTCTATTGAGCTTTCAACACATGGAAAAGGGAGATATGGATATAAATGTAATAATGCTTTTGCAAGCATCTATGAGGAGTTAGAGGAAATTTGCAAACATATGGAGAGAATATAGGAGCCTTTGCTCACTTTTTTGGAGGTTATGAGAGCATATAGGGGGTAGTTTTGCATGCCAAGTAATGCTTGGTATGGTTAAACTTGATTTCTTTCACACATTGGAGACTTTTTGGAGAGAATCTAGTTGCTATATTTTAGGCTTTTTGGGGGCATCCGACCCCAATTAGTTTTTAGTTCCTCTTTTGGTGGGATTTTGGAGGGAGTTGATGGATATAGTCATTTGGTTGATTCACTTAGAGTTAGTTCTGATTATGCATTTTGTACTTAGAGGATTTTTTAGCCCTTTGACAGATTGAAGCATACTTCTAGAACTCTTTTGGGATATGAAATACAGTCAGAACCTTGGATGCAATTGATATAAGATCTTGCCTACTTATTCTCTACATTAATTTGTGTTCCTAAGTGATTGATCAAGTTATTTGTGAGGTATTGATCATTTCCTTTTAACTTTTTCTCAAATTTTTAATACCTTTATGCGAAAAGTGTGTCAATGTAGGTTACAACTTGTGTCTTGAAATGTGAAATAACTTCTAGTTGTGAAGATATTTTCCTACAAAAAGTTTGATTCCTTGGACCTTTTTGTGAAATATTTATGCAAATACATATATTAATAGGTTGTGCATCTTTAGTTTATGTTATTTCATACAAGTGTATGGAATTTTGCGTTTCATAGTGCTTTTCAGTTTGGTGTATCACCCTTATTTTCAATTTTCAGTTTCTAAGTTATGTATTTATTTCTACCCTTTTCCCTGTCAAATTAGTAGAGTAGAGTAGCTTTAGGTGATAAAAATCTAGGAGTTGGCCTTCTCTGAAGATTCACTCCAAGTTCTAGGTGACCCACATCCTAGGAGTGATTCCATGTTTCTCTAAAGTGCTATGTTATGTAACTTAGTTAGGGTGCAACATTAAGAGATAACAATTTGGCATGCCTGGTGGAACTGTAATATCAAGATAGTTTTGAAATTTCAATCTTTTGCTAGTTTTGATATGCAAGTAGTAGATTTTAGACCTTTTTAGAGGTTGTTGAAGCATATCTAGCGACTTTGAGTGTAGTTAGAATAGGAAAACCAGTGTTTTGTTACTTTTATGAAAAGGATACAAGCCAGAAGCTCAGGTCCTTTTGAATACCTACAGTTGTCCCCACCCAAAAGACAAGGCAGGGTAGCAAAACAAACTCCTATTACATCAAAGAGAGTTCAGTCAACATTTCCTAGCTTGAAACTAGTAGTAACTCTTGCTAGTGTTTTAATACCATTAGTTTTTGTGTCTATTAAACTAGTTCAAACAAGACCAGTGGAAAGAAACCAACCCTTTGTGACTTTTAATGGGGGCATCCCATTAAACTTAGCCCAACATAATGATATTTTGGTGGCAACTCTTAAAGGTATTCCTTATTTTACTAGAGAGGACCAAACTACACTTGTTGAACATATAAAAGATGTAGCCAACCTATGTTCAATACATCACATAGCACATGAGGATGTAGCCATTAGATTTCTAGCAACATCCTTTAACTGAAAATCCCTTCAATGGTTTAGGAGCTTAGCTGTAAATTCAATTTCTACATGGGATGAACTTGGAGAAGCATTGTGTAAGCAATTTGAGGACAAGTCTGATAATTTGTCATTGCTTGAGTAGCTCACAAATATCAAGAGGGCCCCTCAAGCACATATGCTAAACTTCAATTTATGCTTCCAGAGGTCTTTGGACCAAATTCCATAGAACATTAAGCCTTTGGCTGAGCATGCTTTCCTATATTTTTGAGGTCTCTAAATAGTGAAATTGTTGTTATGATACAGTCCATGGGTGGGAATACTTTGCCATAGGCTTATGACATAGCTATTAGAGTAGAAAATGGTCTTATTCAAGCTAGTAAGATACCACCTAAACCTCCCATTCCTATATTTACTGATATACAACCTCCCATGACTTTTCTAACACCTCAAATAGCCACTTTACCAATTGTTGTTAGTTAAGAATTTGCTGCTCCAGGTCCATCTAAGGAGTTTTAGGAGATTAAAAATAGTCAATAAAATATTGAAATTTACTTTAGACTTTTGGTAATGAGTTGGTTAGCATTAAGAAATAGAAGTTTCAAGGTTTTAAGCCATATCATCCTTAGAATCAAGGGAAGAATCAAACTTATCAAGCCAATAGACAACCTTTTCAGGGAAACAACCAAGGTGTAAGGAAAAATGTTAATCCAAGGCCTTTTCAAGCATATAATCCAACTCTAATTAGTTCAGCTAGAGATCTTGTTCTAGTCTAGAACAACCTTGTAGCTGAGTATGACTGGTGTTTTCCTTGAAATCGACCCCACAATCAAGCTACATGTTCAAATGGGGTAATCAATCAAGCATTGATGGTGCATAATGTCTCAAATGTGCAAAGCATTCCTAATGAGGAGTCTCAACAACAACAGAATCTCCCTCCAAGTGATACAACTCTCTTGAACTAGAAAGGAGATGAATTTTGTGGAGTTCATAGGGATGATTCTCCAGTTGTAGCTAATACAAGAGACAAAAAGAGGGATTTTGAGATTGAACAATCAGTAAACAAAGAAAAGGAATTTTTTGGAACATCCACCTCTCACGTGACATGCATATTGCAAAGGAACAAACAAGGTGCTAGAAAGGAGCAATCTCACTTGCAAGTAGACCTTGTTGTTGCAAGGACTCATCAAAAGGTAGATTTCTCATTTAACATTGTTGAACACATGAAGAAAATGAGTGTGTCTATGTCAATGTGGGATTCCTTGTCTATTCTAGGTCAAAAAGATGTTATAATCTTCTTTAACTAATTCAAATGTTTCAAGTGATGCACCAGTAGGTCAGGATAAGGTTTTTTTCACAAATGTGCCTCAGGATGACAATAAACAATCAGGTAAAGATTTCTAACCCCATGTTTTACGTGACTTTGATAATAGGGGATAAATTAGTTCATAACTGCATGGTAGATAGTGGGGCAAGTAGTTTTTTCATTCCCAAATAGATTGTTGATAAGTTGGATCTAAAATATCAACCTCTTGAAAAAGGTGTAGTCCAGCTTGATGGGTCAGCCATTAACACCGTAGGTGTAAGTAAAGATTTAACTCTTACACTTCATGCTTGCCCAAAATTTTCCATTCCTCAAGAAATATTTGTCATTGACTTCCCACCTTATTTTGCATTATGCTTGTCAAGGGATTTCACTACCAAAATAGGGGGTTATTTGTCTTTAGATTGGTCTCACATGTTGTTTAGGACTAGATATGGGACAAAAGTGACTATAAAATCTAAGTTACTAGCCAATGACCACATTGAGACTTATATAAAATCCCTTTCAATGCCAACTATGCTATTTATTATGCTAAAGAACTTATTTTTTCTCAAGAATTATAGGTTGAAAGTGTACTAGATATACTTTTAAATGAAATGGCAGTAGAAAATATTGAGGATAATCCAAATGATAATATTAAAAAAGCTAGTTTTGGTGTATATGTGTTACATGAACTTGAAACAATGATGCCAAACCTTGAAAAGAAGGAAGAACAATAGCTAGGAAAACAGGATGAGGTGTAGAAGATGTAACTTTGATGGCTCTAGAAGTAGGAATGGAGCTGGTGGGGGTGCAATGCTTGCATCCCCACAAGGTGACAAATATTATTTTGTTTTCATATTTTGTTTTTCTTGTTCTAACAATACTGTTGAATATGAAGGTCTGACTCAGGGCTTGGAATGGGCATGGAAAAGAAAGATAAGCCTCCTTCAGGTATTTGGAGATAGTGAATTCATAGTCAATCAGGTAAGAGGCTTGAATGTGACTAAAAATGATGTGCTTAAGTCTTATAAGCATAGGGTGTGGGATATGATAGATGAATTCAATGATTTTAATCTGATTTCAATTACTAGGAATTAGAATAAGCACGTAGATAGGTTAGCTACAATAGATGCTCAATGGATATACCTAATTATATTAAAAAAGAAAAAGTGCAACAATATGTTAAGGTTGTTGTAAGGCCTTATATTCCTGATAATAACATTCATTGGAAAGTATTTGAGAGGGATGAGTAGTTGTTGATCTTTATGCTTGAAGAAGATGAGTTTTTAGTGGAAAAATAGGAGAAACTTAAGCAACAATATGATGGTCAAATCATTCAATTGAGAACTAACAAGTTTCCCAAGGGTCTGGTTACTTTAGAGTCCATCCTTAACACTAATGATCAACTAAAAAAGATAAAAACCAACATGCAAGTCAAGGAGGGACATTATGAAGATCTCGATATATTTAAAGGTAAGATCCATAAAATTGGAAAAAATTGTTCACAGGCAGATAGGCAAGCTTTTGTTGCTCTTTGTCAAGAATTTCAAGATGTTTTTGCATGAGAATACTCATATTTAAATGGACTTGATCCTTAGATTTCCCAACATACCCTAGAATTAGAGCCAAATGCAAATCCTGTTAGGCAGAAACAAAGGCCTTTAAATCCAAAACTTGAGCCCCTAATGATAAAGGAATTGACCAAGCTGGTTGAGGGATACATTATTTTCCCAATCAAGCATACCTTGTGGGAATCTAACCTTCTACTGATTAGAAAGAAAAACAAAGAAATTAGGCTTTGCGTATACTTTAGAGACCTTAATAGAGCCTCATTGAAAGATTATTATTTGATGCCCTCTATGGAGTAGATCCTTCAAGTAGTTGTTGGTTTATAAATATTTTCCTTACTTGATGGTTATTCTAGTTATAACCAGGTATTGGTCAAAGAAGAGGAGTAATGAAAGACTACTTTTACCACAAAGTGGGGCACTATGGCCTATAAAAGAATTTCATTTGGTTTATCTAATGCTGGTGCCACCTTTCAGTGGGCCATGGACATGGAATTTCAAGGGTTGATTCATAAATTAGTGCTCATATAACTTGATGACATAATAGGTTTTTCTAAAAATATAGAGGATAAATTTTCCCATTTAAGATAGGTGTTTGAGATGTGCAGAGAGTTTGGTATATCCCTTAAACCCATAAAGTGCATTTTTTTGTTCATGAAGGCAAGCTTTTAGGACACATAGTGTCAAAATAGGGGATCACCATTGATCCTGAAAGAGTGAAAGCCATTTTAGAGCTGCCATTACCTAATCATAAAAAGAGGCTACAAAGATTTCCTGGTAGAATATTTTTTTAAAGAAGGTTTATTCTAGAAGTTGCAAACCTTTTGAAGCCATTAACTACTATGTTGAAGAAAAATGTAAGTTTCAGCTAGACCAGAGAGGCTAAGCGTAGTTTTATAGCTATTAAGGAAGCCTTATCAATAGCTCCTACTCTGGTAAATCCAAAATTTTCAAAAGAATTTATTATGTATGGTTTTGGTAGCATAGATACCATTTATGTAGTGTTGGTACAACAAAATGATGATTGTTTAGAACAACCCATTGCCATTTCTAGTCAAGGTTTAGAGGATTATGAATAGAAATATACTTTTCTAGAAAAGCATTAACTTGCTATTATTAGAATTCTGAAAAAGTTTAAGCCTCTCATTTCTAATAATAAGATACATCTAATGGTTACTCACCCTAGTGTGAAGGAGTTTATGTTAAACAAGGGCCTAAATGAAAAGAGGGTTGGGTGGATTACAAAGTTAATGGAATATGATGTTGACATAAAGATAGCCAAGCTTGTGAGGGGAAAAGGGTTGTGTGAACAACTAGCTATAGGGTCTAAAAATGAGGAAAAGTTAGAAGAAAATATTGTTTTGGTCACTAATGATGAGCCTCAAAATGTTGCACCAACATTCCAGGTGCAAGTTTGGTATGTCATATGACTCATTTATTACAAATTGGTGAGTGTCCACAAGGTTTAGATAAGGCCAAAAGGAGATGTTTCATATTGCAATCCATTCCCTATGTGCTGGTTTATAATGTTCATTTTAGAAAAGACCTTAATGGTGTGTTGTTAAGGTGTATTGATCATGATCAAGTGGATAAAGCGCTTCATGAGTTCCATTATGGAACTGTTGGGGGTAATTTTTCCCTAAGAACTACTGCATGGAAGATAATGAGAGTTGGTTATTATTGACCAAGATTTTTTAAGGATGCCCATGGTTGGGCAAGAAAATGTGTGAAATGTGCCATTTTTGCAGTCAAAGAGAGGCTACCAGCTTTAAGACATAAGAGATAACGCAATGAAGTCCTTGGAGTATCAACAGCTCCAAACAAAATGATTTTTTGATAAGAAAGCAACACCCAGATTCTTCAGAGAGGGTGATGTGCTCAAATGGGATGAATTGAAAAGAAGGCCAAGAAAGCACTCTAAGTTTGATAGCATGTGGAGTGGATCATTTGTTACTATAGAATGCAAGGAGCACAATGCATTCTAGTTATGAAAGATGGATGGAGAAATTCTGCCTATCCCAGTTAATGGGATACACCTCAAATGGTGTTTTGAGGTTTGATCTACATTGTACATGCTATTTTGTTTTTTTTTTCAATAAGTTCTATTGCACCATAGTTTAGATGCAAGTTTTCATTTCCCCTAAGTGTTGTTCAACATAGTTAAGTAGTTTTCCTTTTGAAGTTTTGGTGTTTGAATAAGTTTCCAAGGTGTCATGCACTAATCTAGTGAGTTATAGTATTGTTTAGGACTTTTTTCAAGTTGTGTCATATTTTAGGTGACTCAGTGCCCAATGGATAAGCTTCAAGGAAACTAGTCAGGATGTTTAGCAGGAAAACATATAGCAGATGTCACCATAAAAGTTACATGTTTTTGCTACTAGCCCAAACAAGTAGTGTTGTTTATATTTTCAAAGTGAAAAGAGGGTACATTTTAAATCTACTATGTCACATTCATGTGAATAAAAAAAATCAGAAGACTACAATAAAACATTTCATTATGCAAATGAATATAACATAGAAGAGAATGCATAAACTTTTCAAAATTGTAGTCTTTATTGATAATATAAAAGTAGGATGTGCCACAAAAGTCGTGAGACTAAGTGTATGAATGCATATAATGGAAAACATTATACATGTATAAATACAAAAATAAAATTATACATATAAAGTGAAAGGGGACCCATCATTGCTTGAATAATGAATCCTGGTTGTTTTGTTCTGCATCATCCTTTGTCTCTCATGCTTGTCCTACTCTGAATTGATGATCTCCTTACTGCTCCCAGGTTTCCTGCATTTGTAATATAAGTGTTGTTAAAGAAATGAAGGATCGCTAGTCAACATATGTGCATACATCGATAAGCATATAATATTATCCTTATGTGCTTTCAAATATCCAAGCATACCATAAATTTCCAAGAAAACATGAGAGTGTAATCAAACTCACCTATCATATGCTTTTTTTTATTTAACATGTTTTCTTCTTATCTAGGTATAGTTGAAATCCTCGTTACTGTTTTGTTTCATTTGATTACAACACGTGGGATAAATGTGGCTCCCACAAGGGTTGAGCCTAGCGTGCTATCATTTTGTGTTGATAGGATAAGCTTGCAATGTCTTCCATGATATTGTGAAGCAATCAAGAATGAATTAATCATTTATAGCAATGAGGAGGTTTAAGTCACTGGTATTAATAATAAACTGATGCTTAATGGATTCACAATGTCCTAAAAGATTGAACAAGGGTACCCATTAAGTATAGTGAACAATGATCATACAAGAGGTCCAAGTGAAAGATTTGAAATATGTAATATGTTTTGTGCCTGAATCACTCATGATCTTTTGCATTTTTTGAATATGTTAGTGTGCTGTTGTTTTTTTTGTGAATAGGAACTAAAGGAATTTGTATTAGAAAGTAACATAAAGTACAACATGTTAGGGAAAGTGTTAAAAGATTTGGAAAGGTAATGAAATAGTAATATATAATGCCTTTCATATAAGACAGTGAGATCCAAAGTCAACATCTGCATAAAGCACAATCATGAGAAACAATACGTAATGGAAAACACAGTGGCCAGTTTATAAATATAGCCTATTATATTATGGTTACAAGTGACCAAAACATAAAGGGATTGTGATTCCACAAGCACAAAGTAATCAAGAAGTAGGCTACCATCACAGAGAAGAGAAGCAATACAATGGAAAATATGGTGTTTCAATGCATTCATGTTCACCTTTGTATCTTTTAGTTATAAAAGCCATTAGGCATGAAAGGGATGTGCAAGTCACATGTCTGAACTATCATTTATAACTATACCTAATAGTGAAGGCATATACACTAAGCTTGATAGTAAGCAAGAGTTGAAGGGAAAGGTTTCAATGGAAAGCTTTGTATAATGAAAACAAAAGGCAATATTTCAAGGATCAATGTATTGTACATGATTAAAAGATGCATGAAGAGGAGATGACACTTTTATAAAATGGAAAAGAATCTTGATCACATTCATTGTATAGGTGGCAGCATGATTAGGTGGTGAAGAATATCTTTGTGAAAATTTCTTAACAGCTATGTGAAGTGTTTCTCTAATAGTAGCAAGAAAATCAAATGCAGTAGTTAAATAAATAGAATTGTGGAAATGTAGAAAACAATGAAGGTACATTCATCTGATGTTATCTATTCAAACAAAGGAAATATTGTTGTATTTTGAGTAAAGTGAACAAACAACAGAGGAAGATAAGTGCAACTATGAGAGTAGCATGAGTGGAGATTATTATATCCAAGTACCTATAGCAGGTATGGTCACGGCCATAAAAACAACTTCACTTTTTTTTGTAAATGCAAAGTGATATACATAAAATGGAGAAAACCCTAAGTTACATTGAGCATTTTAAAGGACCCATTTTGTGCTCTCAATGGTCATGGCCTAGAGAGGTGTTTTCTTCACAAAGAACAAAACCCACTTGAGGTTTGTCTCAGAAATCACAAGTGCAAAATAGTGGGGAAGTTTTGAGTTAGTGCAAGAAGTGTGAGCCCTAAAAAAATAAAGGGAATGTAGGGGTTGAGCTTAAATTGAGCTATCAATAAACAAAAGATGTAGGCCTAGAAACACACAGTCATGGAAGAGGATGCATTGAGTTGCCATGGAAATACATTGAAAAGCTCCAAATTTCTACAAGAAATACAAAGATGTGAAGAGAAAATGCATGGAATATGTAGAGAAGAACAAGAGTAACAATATATTCATTTTTTTGCATAATTAGCTCAAGTTTGAGCATGTTCTCTACAAAATATTGAAAGGAAAATAGTGAAACGTGTTCACAATAAGCTTACCCAAGATTTTTTATGTTGAATTTGCATGAAAATGTGTTGGAAATTCCATTGCTTGCCTTGAATCCTCCATGGAAAACCTTCTATAGAAACTCAAAGGAAACCCTTGATGGCGGCGAAGTGAAACTTCTAGAAGGCTCGAATGTGGAATGAAATTCTTTGCAAGCATTTTTCTTTCGGTTTTGTTTTAGGGTTCTTACCCTAGCTTGGCCAATGAACAACTAAGGTATTTTTCCTTTGCATTTTACTTTTTGCAACAAACTAATGTATATTATGACCTTGTTGATGCCTTAGGGGTTTTTCAAACTAAATATTACCCTTTGTATGCCATGTATTAACTCCCTATGACTTATTTATTTTGCATTGATTCTCATATGGCCGGGTAATGTCTTTTGAATTTTACATTAATTTTTTAAAATGTAAAGCATATTTTAAGTCGTAAAATTATAAACCACTTAATTTATGCTATTTTAAATGTAATAATGCTTTTGCAAGCATCTAGGGGGAGTTAGAGGAAGTTTTCAAACATATGGAGAGCATATAGGAGCATTTTCTCACTTTGTTGGAGGTTATGAGAGTGTCTAGGGGGTGGTTTTGCATGCTTTAATGCTTGGTATGGTCAAACTTGACTTGTTTCACACATTGGAGCCTTTTCGGAGAGAATCTAGTTGCTATATTTTAGGCTTTTTGGGGGCATCCGACCCCAATCAGTTTTTAGTTGCTCTTTTGGTGGGATTTTGGAGGGAGTTGATGGATATAGTCATTTGGTTGACTCATTTGGAGTTAGTTCTAATTATGCATTTTGTACTTAGTAGATTTTTCAGTCCTTTGACAGATTGAATCATATTTTTGTACCTCTTTTGGGATATGAAATATAGTGAGAACCTTGGGTGCAATTGATATGAGATCTTGCCTACTTATTCTCTTCATTATTGTGTGTTCCTAAGTGATTGATCAAGTTATCTGCGAGGTATTGATCATTTCCTTTTAATTTTGTCTCACATTTTTAATACTTTTATGCAAAAAGTGTGTCAATGCAGCTTACAACTTGTGTCTTGAAATCAAAAATAACTTTTACCCATAAAGATATTTTCCTGCTAAAATTTTGAGTCCTAGGACCTTTTTGTGAAATATTTATGCAAATAAGTACAATAATAGGTTGTGCATCCTTATTTTATGTTATCGCAGACAAGTGTATGAAATTTTGAGTTTCATAATCCTTTTCAATTTGGTGTATCACCCTTATTTTCAATTTTTTGTTTCTAAGTTATGTATTTATTTCTACCCTTTTCCCTATCAAATCAATAGAGTAGAGTAGCTTTAGGTGATAACCAGATAGGAGCCAACCTTATCTCGAGATTCACTCCAAGTTCTAGGTGACCCATAACCTAGGAGTGATTCCATGTTTCTTTAAAGTGCTATGTTCTGCAACTTAGCTAGGGTGCAACTTTAAGGGATAACAAGTAAAACTCTTAAGGAACTGCTTTCAATACCATAATGATAATCTTTATTGGGGATACAAAGTGAAGTCACCAGGACTATGAAGCTAGTCTCTTCAATATGGCGATATGTTGAATGACGGTTGGTAGCACGTTGTGCTAAAAATATGGAGATGACAACATTTGGTAGAAGGAAATGGTAGATGGCGATGTTAGGATTCAATGGCATATGGTAACAATCAAGGTCAACGCTATGTGATGTTTTGGCTTGACTACCCTATTTTGAAGGGAGTCAATTTTAAGTCTCTTTGAAATGTTGGTGATGTGGGTCTTGACTAAGAGATGAAAAGGACACTTTAATGACATGTCTTGACAAGATGATAGATTGATGATTGCTCGATAGGAAATTCACATTATTGTTGTGAATTACACGGTGATGATATGGTAAAGTGGATTCCATAGGTGACTAAAGGGCTAGAGGTTGAGGAGAACATGATGTATTAGTAGGACCAAGTGAGCAGTTCCTTTAATACTCTATCGTGGGTTCATCGAAGTGACCTACAAATTTTGGAGTGATTAGTGGTTTGGTCTCTTCGATGTAGCGGTGAGTGACGACACAATAAGATTGATGAATGTGTTTTAAAGGAAGGCTCATCTAATAGTAGTGATTCAAAGAGTGATGACGAATAGAGAACATTGGATCATGGTGTGAAGTTTCAAGTTCAATTGAAAGAATTTAAAGATGGTGGTTTCAAATGGCCAAGTCCATGAAAGTGGTTTTCTAATTGACCTAAAGAATGAAATTAATTAGTCTACCTACTCCAACGATCAAATTGATTAGTGATTTGAGTTCTAGAATGGTGGCATAAAGAGTTATGCCAACAGAGGATTATATTTACATATCTCCAATCTTAGAAGTTTTACAAGATAGAAATTAATGCATGTATGGCTCAACACAGAGTAAGCTTCCAAAAGAAGATAGTGGGAAAATGACCCTAAAAAAGAGTTTGAGATTATCAGATTGTGTGAATCTCAAGGGAGTAAGGGTGCAAGTCAGTTTGGAGAATAATACAAAGATCTACAATGAAAATAACAATAGGTAGGAGTAATAGAAGAGGGAGTGTGACATGGAGCAGAGAATGCAATTGTAGAGGAAATGAACTTTTCATGAACAAGCTAAGCCGAATAAAAACCAAAAATTCTAATTTGATTTGTGCTTTTTGTTTGGGTTCCACTCATTCAATACAATGTATTACAGAAGTGGGGATGTGTTAGTTCGCAACCATGGGATGAAAATCAAGAAAAGTGTATAATAGAAGGTGAAGTGAAGAAGAGAGCTGAGAGAGAGAAATGTAGAGAATGAGTTGTTGAGCTTATAACATCAGTAATAGAAATTAGGTATTCTATATAATGATACATGATCAAGTTTTGTAGAACCAATCTAATACATATATGAGCATTTTAATGTTGTAAGAGGTGGTTACCTCATTTGTGTTGAGTAGGTGCTTAGTGTTGGGTGTTGGTGCATTCCTAAATCAAGGAGTTGGTGCTTTTGTGGGTTGATGCCCTAAAACCATTGTAACAAAATTTTTTATTTATGAGGATGGATTAGGATAGTAGATCCTAGTAGCTATTTTCATAGTGTTTTCCCAACCTTTTTTTTTCCATGTACATCTGGTGTTATGGATATATTTGTTTGTATGTTTATGAATTTGCTTTGCATGTTTTAACTTGCACATAAATGGTTTAAAAATTTAATTTCCACAAAGGTATTATAAGCTGAGTAATTTTTTATATCTAATGATTCACCCCCCTCTCAATAGATAGTTGTGTTCCAACAATTGGTATAAGAGCTCTATGATCCTTAGGTGAATCTTAATCAATTTGGGTAGATTCTAGTAGTGTGAGCACAATGAACAATCAAGAAGGTTCAAACAAACCACCCTGGTTTGATGGAATAAATTAGGCTAAGAGGAGCTCTTTGATGAAGGGATATTTGAGATCTATGGGGCTTTGTGTGTGTATGTTAGTTAGAAATAAGTATATGGGTATGTGCAAGATCATGATGGGCCAAAAAGTGGCAATATGATGGGTTTGTGGCTGATGACTTTTTTTAACCCAAAATTGATGAAACGAAAAGGGTTTTTAAAGGAGATTCTCAGATTTATATCAATATAAATTATGCTTTACTTTGAATTTAATAAGTAATTATTATTTATTTTTTATTTGAATTACGACTAAAGTACTGATTGATAGGCTGATTGAAAAGAATCTATAGATTTCAAATGGTATCACATTTTTTCAATCCAAAACATGCATCACATTCTATGCTTTGCATACTATAGGATTAAAAAAAGAAAAATTAAATTTCATAAAGTTTTGACCAAGTTAAGGTGGTCAGACATACGAGTTTTTATATTATTTAAAAGTTGTAATAAAAAAATCATAATTAACTATTTACTTGGAAAAAAATTACCAAAAAATATGCATCACATTGGGACATGTGTCTTCTACTTATATCTAAAATCTTATAAAAAATATTATCATTTTATTGTGGTTAGGGTGGTCAGACAAACACCCACTTCTTATTTTTCCCTAAATTTAAGTACTCGCATTGAAATTTCAAATTTTCACCAAATAGATTTTTTTAAAACCTAGTAGTTTAGAAACTACATTCAATTTTCTACAAATTCTATTCTTACATATTTTTGAAATAATATAGATAACTTATTCAAATTTTTATGTCAAGTTGCCTAAATCTGATTTTTTTGAATTTTTTGCCACTTAAGGGCCTATTTTTTCCATGATGATCTTGCACATACCCATATGCCCCATCCTACTCATCCCACTGATGCTAGTGCAAATAAGGATTATGAGAAAAATGAGAAATTGTGGTTGTCCATCATGAATAATGTATCTAACTAGGTGTATGGAAAGGTTATCCATTGTCAAACTGCATATGATGTTTTGAAAAAAATAAAAAACATCTATGATGGGGATGGAAAGGTGAAGTTGGAAAAGCTTCATGTACTGAGAGCCAAATTTGAAGGTCTAAAGATGATTGAAGAGGAGATGATTGCATACTATCTTCTAATATTTGATGATATAGTAAACTCTATCAGAGGATTTGGAGAAGAAGTAAAATAAGTTAATGTTGTACTGAAAGTGTTGAGGTCTATGACAACTAGATATGACCATAAGATCTCTACAATTGAAGAGGGAAGAGAAGTTGATAAGCTTCCTCTCGATGAGTTGCATGGTATATTCACTGCATATAAAATGAGAATGGGAGATGTTGAGCGATCAAGGAGAGAAGCTTCTTTCAAATTTGAAAAGAGAGAAAAAGACAATGCTGATAAGAAAGACAAAGATATTTCCACTACATCAAACCATGAAGAAGCTGACAAAGAAGTAGCAAACTTCATAAGAAAACTAAGGAGAGGATCTAGAAATTATAAATGTAAGATGCCATTTAAATGCTTTAATTGTGGAAGAATAGATCATTTTGCATCGAAGTGTCCTTTATGGTAAAGATGGTAATGTTAAACAAGAAGCAGATAGTAAAAAGAAGAAGCCTTATTATTCCAAATAGAGGAATTTGGGAAAGAAAAAGAAGAGTTTGTACATTTAGGAAGAAAGAGCTTCATTTGATGCTAGTGATAGTTTAGATGATTAACAAGATCATGCTCTTGTAATGGAGGAAGAAGAGAAATAATTTCTTTTGATGGAAAAGGACTCCAAGAAGCAGATGGATGAACAAGCCAAGGACTCTCATGAACAAGAAGTGGAGGCAATTGTTGATCTTGAGGGATAATTAATAATTTCTCTTAAGTATCTTGATGAGTTAAGAGATAAATATGATGATAGTAAGAGGAAAAATAAGATATTGAAAAAGAATGCTCAAAAGGAGACTAATAAATTAACTCAAGAACTTGAGGAATCCAATCAGTTAGTGGTAAATTTGAAATTTTAGGTTGAAGAAGCTAAACGAGGTGAAGAAGTAATCAAGTCTAAACTAGAATCTGAAGTGGATAGATGTTTGAAGCTAGAGATAGAAATAGTTACCTTAAGAAAGGATTTGGAGAAAGAAAATGAGTAGATCAATAAGGGTCAAAAATTAAAAGGTGGTTCAGACATTCTGAATGAGTTAATAAGTACACAAAAATCAGAAAATAAATAAAATTCTAGTCTAGGTCCTGAGAAAGGAAAGAGATTGTTTGTTGATGCTCTACAAATATCTACAAAATATTTAGGGCTGAAGAAAATACAGGACTTAAGGATGAAAATTTTGATAACAAGGATGTCCCTCCAGTAGCAAAGGAGTCTAGTATAATAGAAGAATCTAAAGGAGAGAAGAAGCTAATTGAAGACAAGAAAGATAACACTATTTCCCTTGCTAAAACAAAGGAGAAGAAAAATACAAAAATAACATATGATGAAGGATTCACAAGGGTGCACAACCAAAGGAAGCCAAGGCCAAGAAGATCACCTCTTCTAGCTCAAGGGACCACCATGACTAGGTACTCATCCTAATTTTATGAGTATTTCTATACATGTAATTATTTTGGTCATAGAGCTAGAGAGTGTAGAGTCATTTCAAGGAGAAATATAAAATTTATAAGAAAAAACTCATTTTCTCCCTTGTTTGATAAGAACATAGTATGCTATAATTGTGACAATTTTTGTGACAACTAAATAGTGTAGAAAAAAGTTCATAAGACCAAAAATATAGTCTAAAAAGAAGAGAGACTCACCCCCAAAGGAGAGAAAGGAAACCAAGGAATCTAAGATAAAGGATAATTTTTTTGAAAAGAAACCTAACAAGGTGTGGAAGGAGAAAGGGCAGATTTCCACTTAATCGATGATTTCTCAAATAGCATTACATGCAAAGAAACAAAATTTGTGGGTTATTGACAATGGCTACTCCAAGCATATGATTAGAGATAAGAGAAAATTCATTGAACTCAAGAAGTGTAAGGAAGGTTCAGTAAGCCTAGGTGACAACACTGTTGTCAAAATTCTTGGTAAAGGGATCCTTAGCCTGGATGGAAAGAATAAGACAAAGGATTTCCTCTATGTTGAAGGTTTGAAACATAATCTTCTAAGTTTCAGCTAGATGTGTGACATTGCATACAAAATCATATTTAATTTTGAAGGTTGTAAAATAAGAAAGAATGGTAAGAAAATTGCACAAAGTGTAAGGACTAATGGCAACCTTTATAATCTTTGTGAAGTAAAAGGCCACAATTTTTTAATCAGCCAAGCAGATGAGAGTTCGCCATGGCATAGAATATTAGGAAATGTGAACTTTGACAATTTACTAAAGATAAGTTCAAAAGGACTAGTTAGGAATATTCCCATGATAGATAATCCTGAAAATATTATCTACAAAGGATGTTAGCAAGGAAGGAAAACAAGGTTTAAATTTCCAACGAAGGATTATTCAACCATAAAACCTTTGGAGATAGTTCATATTGATCTTTGTGGACCCATGAGAAAAAAAGGATTGCAAGGTGAAAAATATTTCATGTTGTTAATAAATGATTACACTAGAATGTCCTGGGTGACATTTTTGAAGGAGAAAGCTGAAGCATTTCAGAAGTTTAAGATTTTCAGAAAGTTGGCAGAGAAAGAGTCTGGAAGAAAGATTAAATATCTTAGATTTTATAGAGGTGGTGAATTCACATCAAGTGAAATCAAAGAATACTTTGAAAATCATGGATTAAATGACAATAGTCAACACCAAGAACACCACAACAAAATGGTGTGGTAGACAAAAGAAATAGGATTATGAAGGAAATGGAAAGAGATATGCTAAATGAGTAAAATTTGGTAGATACTTTTAGGAAGGAAGAAGTTCATATTATTGTATATATTCAAAAAATAGCAATGCTAAGATAAAATAGTAGTAGGACTCCATATGAACCCTGGTATGGTAAGCCTGCATTAGTCAAGTACTTTAGGGTGTTTGGTAGAAAATGTTATATAAAAAGAGAAGATGAAGAATTGGGGAGATTTGAGTCAAGATATGATGAAGGGATATTCTTAGGATATTCCACTCAGATTAAAGCTTTCAAATGTTACAAAAAAAGGATGCACAAGTTCATGGAGAGTTAAATGGGAAGGTTGATGAGAATACGGGTCAGAGTAATTGTAAAAGAAATAATTTAGAGATTGATTTAGATGATGATAACTTAAGTCCAACAGTTGAAGGAGAAGAACAAGGAGAAGAGATTGAGGAAGAGGTTGAATGAGCCACTATGAAATATGTGAAAAAGGATCATCCTACAAATCACATTATTGGTGACAAGAATGAAGATGTTCAAACAAGGAGAAGACTAGCAAGAACCAAGGAACAAGTGAATTTTTCTCTCTTGTCTCAGGATGAACCAAATAACTTCAATGAATCCAACAAATATGATAGTTGGATAAAGGCCATGGAAGAGGAACTCAACTAGATTGAGAAGAACAAGACTTGAGATCTAGTCCCTAGACCATCTAGCAAGAATGTAATAGGAACCAAATGGGTATTCATAAATAAACTGAATGAAGATGGAGTTGTTGATAGGAATAAAGCAAAGTTAGTATGCAAAGGGTATGCACAAGTTGAAGGAATTGAATTTGAAGAAACATTTTCACTAGTTGCAAGGTTAGAAGCCATTATAATATGTCTTTCTTTTATAGTTTACAAGGGGTTCAAGGTATACCAAATGGATGTTAAATCAAAATTTTCAAATGGAAACCTTGAAGAGGAAGTCTAGATTGACCAACCAGAAGGTTTTGAACTCTTAGAAGAAGATGATTATGTTTACATATTGAGAAAGGCATTATATGGTCTGAAGCAAACACCTAGAACATGGTACTCTAGAATAGACTAGTACCTACAACAAGGTTTCAAAAAGGGGTGTGCAGATAACAATTTATATTTCTAATCAGAAGGTGAGACATGATAGTTGTTTTTGTTAATGTAGATGATCATATAATTTTTGGAGATAGCAATGATCAAATGTGTCAAATATTTGCTACACATATGCAAGATGAATTTGAAATGTCCATGTTAGGATATTTATCCTTATTCCTTGGTTTACACATTATGAAAATTGATAATGGGATATTCATATCTCAAACTAAGTATTATAAAGAAATTCTCAAGAAGTTCAACATGGAAGATAGTAGACCAGTTAGTACCCCCATGATAATTGGTTGTAAATTGAGTAAGTTAGATATGTCACATGGAAAAAATAAAACTATGTATAGGTCAATGATTAGGAGCTTGCTATACTTAAATACATCAAGTCGAGAAATTATGCAAGCAATGTGTATGGTTGTAATATTTCAATTTGCACCAAAACAATTGCATGTCAATGTAGTAAAGAGAATCTTCAGATACATTAAAAGAATTGTTGACTATGGGTTATGGTACCCCAAGAACAAAGATTTCATGTTGACAACATACACTGATGCTAATTGGGATGAAAGTATAGATGACATAAAAAGCACTAGTGGATGATCTTTATTTCTAGGAAAGAGATTGGTGTCATGGATGAGTAAAAAGCAAGAGTCTATCACTCTCTCTACAATAGAATCAGAATATGTTGAAGCAGCTGCTTGTTGTACTCAAGTCTTATGGATGAAGCATAATTTAAAGGACATCAAAATGGAGTATAGTGAACCTATCTCTATTCTTTGTGACAATTCAAGTGCCATCAACATCTCAAAGAATCTAGTGATGCATTCCAGAACAAAACATAGATCAATCAAATATCATTTTATCAGAGAAAAGGTTGTAGAAAAGGAAGTCAGAATGGAGTATATATTCCTACAAAGGAACAAGTGACTGATATATTTAGAAGGTCTCTTCCCACATATTAGTTTGAATAACTGAGGAAAAAGCTTGGAGTAATTTCTCCCACATCATATCACTAACTATTCATGATATGGCATATATCCAAGGGGCGTTTCATTGCTTCATTCTATAACCTAGGGTAAGGACAATTTGATCAAGTTAGGTAACTCTTGTTTTTATGAATTTCTAATGACTTGATGGTTGCAGAGTTTCAAAGCCCCTCTTTCTCTTTCTATGTTATTTCAAAAGGGGAGTGTATCCTAAGGGGGAGTCTGCCTTTTTCCATTAATGTCAAAGGGGGAGAGAAGATGCAAATGCTCAAATCATAGGAGCATGCTAAGTAAATAAGTGTTATATGTCATAGGGGGAGTTGTGTTGATGTGTTAATAATCAAATTGGTACTAAGCTTCATTGTTACAACTTGTATGAGCATTTAAAGTTTTTTTCCATTAATGACAAAGAGGGAGATTATTGGAAAAATGTTGTCATTGATGTCAAAAGTGAAAAATGAGTAGTGTCAATCATGTAAATGCAAAAGGAAATATAGTCATGGTGAATATGGTTAGAATGTTATATTTCTTTGTTGACTTGCTATGATAAGTTGTAAGTTACCTTAAGTGACAACTTATGTCATTAACCTCGTGTTGGTGACTAGCCCAGTCACCTAGGCTAGCGGTTTCTTGGAAGTGTGTTGGGATGACTTAGTCATTTCGAAGAATGTCACTTAAAACCATCTCCTTGATCATAGGATGTGGAAATGGTTTGGCATGAGTTAGTTACATCGGCATGACAGGAGCCCTTTGGTGGGACTTGTCTTGAAGTCCCTTTGATAGATCAATGACCATCTCATCGGTGAGACACTAGTATCTTGGTAGGAGATTTGAAGGACTCTCTTTGATGGAGTGATAAGGAGAAACATAAACTCATCGAAGTGACTTAGGAATTTCAAAGGGAGTTACATGGTTGTCCCTTTGATCTAGTGATGACTGAAGTTAATGACATTCATGGATTGTCGGTGACGGAAGTGTATATGTGGTGGTGGTCTTCTTGTTTTCTAAGAATTCAGTGGGACCCATGTGAGACCCACGAGGTAGTGGGGATTGGTGGAAAGTAATCCAAGATGGATGGTACATGGACATGTGATGATAGCATGTGGACCGCACATTGAAATTATGTGTTTGGTGTTGTTATTTTCATTGGATTCACATTTTATCATTGGTAGGACTCTTAAGGCAGTCCCTTCAATACCATGAAGATAATCTTAATCAGGTAGACAAAGTGATGTTGCTAGGACTATGGAGCTAGTCTCTTTGATATGGTGATATGATGAATGATGGTTGGTGGTGTTGTGCTAAACACATGTAAATGACAACATGTGGAAAAAGGAAATGGTAGATGGTGATGTTGAGATTTGATGACATGTGGTAACAATTGATCAACACTATGTCGTGTTTCATCTTAACTACCCTATTTTGAAGGGAGTCATTTTTGGGTATCTTTGAAATGATAATGATGTGGGTCCTGACTGAGAGGTGTTAAGGAAATTTTGATGACATGTCCTGAAAAGATGACAAAATGATGATTGCTCGATAGGTAATTCAAATCCTTGTTATGAATTGCATGGTGATGATCTAGTCAAGTGGATTTCATCGGTGAGAAAAGGGTTGTAGGTCGAGGAGAAGATGATGTATCGGCAAGACCAAGTGAGTAGTTCCTTTGATACTCCAGTAGAGGTTCATCTAAGAAACCTACAAATTTTAGAGTGAGTAGTGGTTCGGTCTGTTTGATGTAGCAGTGAGTGACAATAGAATAAGATCAATGACCGTGTTTTAAAGGAAGGCTCATCTAATGGTAGTGCTTCAAAGAGTGACGATGAATAGAGAATAGTGGATCATGGCACAAAGTTATAAGATCAATGGTCAGAATTCAAAGATGGTGGTTTTAAATGGTTAAGTCTATGAAAGTGGTTTTCTGGTTGGCAACTGACTTGAAGAATGAAATTAATTGGTCTACTTGCTCTAGTGATTGAATTGATTGGTGATTTGAGTTGCAAAATGGAAAGACAAAAAGCTATGTCAATAGAGTATTAGATTTAGATCTTATGATTAGAGGACTAAATTAAATGCATATCCAATTTAGGATTTATATATTGCCAATCTTAGAAGTTTTTCCACGATAGAAATTAATGTGTGTATGGCTCAACATAGAGTAAGCTTCTGAAAGAAGATTGTGGGAAAATAACCCTAGAATAGAGTTCAAGATGATTGGATTGTTTGAATCTCAAGGGAGTAGAGGTGCAATTCAGTGGTGAGAAGAATAAGAAGATCTGCAAAGAAAATGACAATAGGTGGGAGTAACAGAAGAGAGAGCGTGACATAGAGTAGAGAATGTGATTGTAGAAGAAAATGCACTTTGCATGAACAAGTTGAACTAAAAAAAAATCAAAAATTCTAATATGATTTGTGCTTTTTGTTTGGGTTCCACTTATTCAATCTGGTTTATTACATAAGTGGGGATGTGTTAGTGAGAAATCTTGGGAAGAAAATCAAGAAAAGTGCAGAACAAAAGGTGAAGTGAAGAAGAGAGTAGAGAGAGAGAAATGTAGAGAGTGAGTTTCTTAGCTTATAGCATCAACAACATAAATTAAGTATTGAATATAATGATGCATGATGAGGTTGGGTAGAACCAATTTAATGCATATATGAGCATTGTAATGTTGTAAGAGGTGGTTGCCTCATTTTTGTTGAGTAGGTGCTCAATGCACGTGTTGGTGCATTCTTATATTAGAGAGTTTGGTGCTTCCACGGGTTGGCACCCTAAAACCATTGTAATAGAAAGTTTTATTTGTGAGGTTGGATTAGGATAGTAGATCCTAGCAGCTATTCTCACCGTTTTTTTTCCTAACCTTGGGTTTTCCATGTACATCTAGTGTTATGGATGTATGTGTGTGTGTTTATGATTCTACTTTGCAATTTTTAACCTACACATAAATGGTTTAAAAAACTAATTTCCACAAAGGTATTATAAACTGAGTAATTTTTGATATCTATTGATTCAGCCCCCCTCTTAGTATACTATTGTATTCGAGTATATGCAGGATCATGATGGGCCAAAAAGTGACAATATGATAGGTATGTGTAGGGTATGTGGCTGACAACTTTTTTTAACCCAAAATTGATGAAATGAAAAGGGTTTTAAAGGAGATTCTTAGCTTTCCACCAATATAAATTATGCTTTACTTTGAATTTAATAAATAATTATTATTCATTTTCTATTTGAATTAAGACTAAAATCCTAATTAATAGGATGATTGAAAAAAATCAATAGCTTTCTAATGGTATCACATTTTTTTAATCTAAAATGTGTCACATTTTGTGCTTTGCATACTATAGGATTAAACAAAAAAAAATCATGAAGTTTTGACCAAGTTAAGGTGGTCAGACATACAAATTTTTATATTTTTAAAAACTTGTAATAAAAAATTCATAATTAATTATTTACTTGAAAAAAATTACAAAAAAATATGCATCACATCTAAACATAAGTCCTCTACTTACATCTAACATCTTATAAAAAAATATTATCATTTTATTGTGGTTAGGGTGGTTAGACAGACACCTACTTTTTATTTTTCACTGTAATTTCAGTACTACTGCATTGAAATTTCAAATTTTCACCAAATACAATTTTTTAAAAATAAACCTCGTAGTTTAGAAACTACATTCAATTTGCTAAAAATTATATTGTTACATATTTTTGAAATAATATAGATAACTTATTCAAATTTTTACTTCAAGTTGCCTAACTCTGATTTTTCTAAAACTTTTGCCACTTTAGGGCCTGTTTTTTCCATGATGATTCTGCACATACCCATTCTAACACTTTTAGTAGGAAAAATCAAGAAAATAAATCAATAGAAGAGGGAAAAGGAATGACATTGAAGGGTTGTTCCCAAAAATCCCATAGAAAAATCACCAGAAAAGAAGGATAATGAGGTAATTTGAATCCCCATTGGTGTTTTTCTTGAAGCAATATCATATTTTTGTATGCATTATTTGAGGTTGTGGAATGCATTTTTTATGGTTTATTAGCTTCTGAAATGCCTCTATTTATTAAATTGTGTCATTTCATGCTAGTGTATTTGGGGCCGAAGCCCCCACATAAATCTTGTTTTGCTATGTTGCATGCATGAGTATCAATCAAGAACCCATGACGTGGTTCACTCATTTTCTCTTTTTTACCCTATAGGCAGAGGCCATACGACCCGACCCATGTTCATGCATCTCTTTATCATACCTCTATAAAGTGGTGCTTTGATGCACGACACCCATTTTGGTGATTGCCTATATTTTTTTATGTTTCCCTATGGGCACTAATCCTAGAAGGACAAGTAGTTCACAATGTTTGATAAAAGCCAAATGTGAACAATATGCATCATTATCTATATCATCACAACCCTTGGGTGGTAAGTTGTGATTATAGTGAGCCACACTAATCTATGGCCAAGCTAATTTGGTCTATGTTACTTTGTTGTATAACTTTTATTTCACTCTATGAAATTCTATGTGAAGAATGAAGCCATCGTTCTATGTTTTATTGGCCAAACGATGTTAACGTTCACTACATGCTAGATAGTTAATAATTCCCTATGAAAATTGGAATTGACCACCTCTAGCTGTAGGTTTATTTAACTCTTAGTTTCTTCATGCAATTTAATGATGCATGAGTATGTAAAAACATGTATTTTCACACACACATATATATATATATAACCATATATATGTATATATGCAAACATTTAAATCTCACTATTGATTATTTCTAGTGATAAAACCAAGGCTGAGAACGACCCATTTAGGTTCTTTGTATTTAATCTCTTGAGGGTTGTTAAAAAATAGTGAAGGAAAAAATAAGCTTAGACACTCTTGAAAAGAAGTAAAGATTCTATAGGTGACAATGGTATGTTATCAACTTCATAGTAATAGGTCTTTCAACTACCCCCCTTTTTATGTAAATTTCCATCTTAACAGAACATTATATTTACTTTGTTATAAAGATGTTCTTTGTGAGAATATTGTAATGATAATGTCAAAAGTGAACGCCAGATGGGAATGATTGATCAGATTAGAAAAAATTAGAACCCGAATTGAAACTAAATGAAGGGTTTTCTTTCTTTTCTATTGAAATGATAATCCTCTATAGGGTAAAGTTTACTATAATGATTCTACATCAATTGAGGAAGACAATTTTTTGTGAAATAAATATTTAATTCGATTTCAAAAGAGACTAGATGTTATTGAAATTCTTATAAAAATGCATTTGAATATGTTGTTGATTATATTCTCTGATTATGGTATGTTTTTCCTATTTAGAATGTATACACATTTTTCCAACTAAGTTCATTTATAGGCATATATGTGCACATGCATAAAAACTTCATTTATTCATGAACATGCATACATGTATAACTTTTGATTCATCTTGATTAATATTTGAGTAATATTGTTAAAATTGATTGCAACATGAAAGGAACCGCAGTGATGAAACAATATGAATTTGCAACATATAAATGATAGATTATGATGAATTAATGAATGGTTAAACCTAGTTAAATGAATTTTTGTGGTAAATTAATGGAATGGAATGATACATGAATTGAATGGTAGACCATAGCAAACTAGAGCATGTTACTAATAGATGGTCTAAAAGGGAGGGATGCCCCTTTGATATGATAATATTTTCTTCCAGGAATGGGTGCCAAAGAGTGTAAATTTTCTTTTCCAAATCTTCCTAGAGTTGTATTTTATGCAGCATGAGCTTGGTCAAGCTTTGCAGTATATATATATGTATAGGGAACATACTATGTTATTTATCCTCTCTCTAATGTATTTGATTACCTAACATGGAACTTGAATATTCTAACAAAGTAGATAGAAGTACATGTAGTAAGGCATGCACATATTCCATCTTACAAATTGTATCTCTCGCTAAGTGTTCCATGTAGGGTCGGGTATTATTCGACTAACTAAAGAATTTTGGGGAAGGGATGCTTCATGGTTGGGTGGAAAGGCACCTCAATCATGTTCTCATCCACCAATGGAGGCAAGTTGTCATAAGGAATCATATCATAATTCTATATGTAAATTTATGATAGATGAAAAAGGATATATTAATGTAATAGAAAGAAAACTATGCAATTGGAAATTGAATTGAGGCATTGAATTCCAAGTGAAACTTGTATGTATCTATTGAAATTTGGAAATGAATATTCTTTTATTTCAGATTTTTTGGTGATTTATGAAAATAAAAGTGCTAAATGGTATTAGCTATGGAATTTTTGTCATAAATATCAATATTCATAATATCAATTTTTAGCTTAATGGTAGAAATATAGTTGAGCATGTTTCACTCATATGGTGTCTTTCAATTTTTAAATCTCATTTGTCCTCTATTAAGGATATGTACAACATTATGAACTACTTCTCTCCACTATACATCAACCAAATTAGCTTCATTTAGAATTGTACTAGCTATCTCTTGAACTATTCTATTATTTCTTTTAGCTGCTCCATTTTGTTGAGGAGTTATTATAACAACATACTACCTTCTGATTCCTTATTCTTAACAAAATTATTCAAACTATATAAGTAAAATTGCCACCTCTATCAAAAATTAGGAATTTTATATTCAAGCCAATTTCATTTTCATCCATATCCTTACAAATAATAAATCTATTAAAGGATTCATATTTTTCTCTTAACAAAGTAACCCAAGTCATTCTAGTGAAATCATCAACGAGTAACATGAAATACCATTCACCTTGTAGGGATTTCGTCTTGTAGTTCCACATAGGTCTATATGAACCAAATCTGATGGCTTTGTAGTAGAATACTAGACTCTGTATTGAATCTTACTCTTGTATGCTTTCCTTGTTAATATTCTTTGTAGAAGGTGTTACAGGCTTAACAATTTTTTTCATAACTCACAAAATTCTTGGAACTTATTTTCACAAGATTAAAAAAATTGATATGACCCATTCTTTTATGTCATAGCTAACTCTCATTTGATTGTCCCAAAGGATAGCTTCTTCCTTTGACTTTATTGAGATTATAAAAACTTCCTTCAGCCCTACATGCTTCTACAATATGCTTTCCATTTTTCCTGATTTCACATCCTTGAGCATGGAATGTGAGATTGCAGCCTTTATCACACATTTAACTTACACTTAAAGGATCATGATTAAGTCCTTTAACATATAGAACATATTTCATAGATATTTCATCAATAATTAGAGTTTTTTTTGTGAATATCCTTACTGTAGTATTATCACCAAATTTGACTGAACCACCATTCCACTTTTTCCAGATGATGAATTTACTTTCCATCTCTAGTCATGTTACTAGAGTACCCACTACCAATAACCCATAGATTTTCTTGAGGATGAAATTTCGTTTGAACAATCATTGATTTTTTAGTCTTCTGATTTTCAGTCTTCATTTTCTATTCCTTCTTGGGTTCTTACTTGTGACTAGTATAAATATCATTCTCTTTATATTCCCATCTAGGAGGCTCTAGAAAGATACTATTACAAAATTATGTCTTGTGCCAAATTTTTTTACATTTATAACATATGATATTAAAATCAACTAATGGTGCAAGTGCATTTCTTCTTACAAAATTACTCTCCCTTGTAGGGAACCTTCTACAATCCATTTCCTTGTGACCAAATTTATTGCAAGTAAAATAGTAAAAAAAAAGGGAATAATTGAACTTCCTATTGTATTCTTGTCTTTCTGTATTATTATTTTTGAATCTCCTCTTTTGTCAAGCTTGAATGAAATCATCATCTTCTTTTTTAGTTCTTCATTCTCCTTGGGTTGATGAACATTTAAAATATTAAAAAGGTATTCTTATCATATTTCTTTACAATTTTCTTCTTTGGATTCTGACCTTCATAAAAACCAAGACCAATCTTGATGGAAGTTGATCATTGGTTTTTTATGATCTCATCTAGAATTTCAATACTCTTCACATACTTCAATTTTTTGTTTAATTGATCCTTATCTTTCTTCAAATCCCTTCTCAAGGATAAAATTTCCAACTTAAGACTTTCATAGTCCATTTTTTTTCCTTTAGTTTTTATAACAAGACATTTTCTATCCTCTTTTCTTCTTCTATCTAAATTTCTAGATTAATAAGCATCATTTCAAATTCTTCAATAAATTCAACTTTAGTTTTTGATTCTCTTTCCTTTTTTCTTTCATATATTTCAATGCAGAGATCAATTCTCCCTCTAGATCTACTTCATAACATTCTTCATTAGGATCTTGCATATCTTCACCATCTTCTAAAAGATGGTCTTTATTTCCTAAGAATTCCATTTACATGATTAAAATTTGTTCCTTTTCTTCCTTAGTACATTAAGTATATTCCTCAAATGAGCTATTGTCCTCTTTTGAATATAGGTTATTCTTATGCTTTTGAAGGTTCTTTTTGTTTCTATATAAATCTCTACTTTAATTTTCTCCAAAATGATAGTTACAAAATAGTGACCTACTTTACCATAATTGAAGCATTTGAAAGGTAACTTACCTCTATATTTTCTAGAACCTTTCTTCAACATCATCCCATAGTTGAATTTCTTATTGTGGACATTGAAAAAGTAATCCTTTTACTTTGGCTTAATTGTGCCTTGATTTAATGTTGTGATGTGAATAACATATTCACATTAGGTCTTGGGCCCTATTAAACTAAAAGAATTCAAGTGGTACCTTACTTAAGTGTTGTAAAGTGTTGTAACAGACTTTCACACTTTTCTAGGATCTTATTAATATATTTCACCTAAATAACCTCTTTTTATTAATAACAAACTTCCATGCTTTTCTAGGCTTGTCCTTAATAATTTCACCCTCTATTATGCTTTAATTGGACCCATTTTACACTTGTAGGTCCTACTTAAGTGTATTTTTTAAAATAATCCCAATAAAAATCATTTAATACACTTAATTTCCAACACCCACTTAAAATTCCTAAGTGGGACCCATTCGCCAGTAGGGGCGAATGAGTCCCCTTTGGCTCAAAAATCAAAATAAATTGAAAATTTTGATGGGATATTATTTTCTAAGACATACGGTCGGCTTGTGATGTGGTATTTTTGGGAAATTTTGCATAATCATGTATAAATATAGGGTTTTTCCTCTCATTTCATCCTCCCTAACTCTCCTAATTTTCTAATCAAGCAATAAAGTGATTTTTGCATTCAAGCATTTTTTCTACAAGAGCATTCAAGCACTTTGGAGCTTTTAATTGCATGTATTCAGATTTCCACTTCAAGGGTTTGGTGATTTGTAGCATTGCATGTTTTTCATTCATCATTATCTTTCCACTTTTCATTTCATTTCATTTTCAATGGTTTAATTACCAAATCAGGGTTTGACCAAGGCAAATCCCTATTCACTAACCCTTAACCATTTTCCCCCCTCTTTGCATGTGTTTTGCAGGTCTAGTTTGTAAATTTATCAAAGAGAAAGGTTGGAAATGTTTTCAAAAATTTATCAAAGTCATTTAAAGTGGTAAAAAACCTTTAAAAAGCTTGGATAACACCTACAAGTCAGATTCTATAGTTTCAAATCTGAAAACATGTCAGGAGCTGAAGTGTAGACTAGGAGTTGTAGATTGCACTTTTGAATTTCCTAAAATTTGGAAGTGGAATAATTCTCCATTAGTGGAGAATGAGTCCCACTTCCCAAGCTTAAGAAATATTTTTTCAGTTCTTAGTACCCTTTTGTCTGAAACCTATTCTTCCATATTTGTCTAGAAACAGGACTAAGTCACCCAGCTTGGCACATGACTCCCAGTGGGTTTCAATAGTGATTTATGTAGGATTATAGAGTTCCTCCTCATCCCTTTCGAGTTTCTAGGTGCACACCGTTAATCTCATTAATTTTTGGTACAATTTATTTGCATATTTAGGTCATTTTGCATATCATAGCATGTTTTCAAACATTTTACATTTTCTTAGTTTTGAATTATTATTTAATCTTTTTTATCAATTTCCAGCATTAAGAACAATATCCTTTGATATATTTCAGTCTCTCTTAGATTGGAATCTCAAGGATTCATTCTTGAGTGTGAACTTTATGAAATTGAATTCCTCTTCCTTCATTCCCCTTTTAGGTGTGGATAACGGAAGTTGTGCATTCCATTTCCATAATCCAAAACTCATCATCAAACACATTACTTGGATTAGATTCTTCATTCTTCTCTTTCTTGCGTGCTTTGAAGGTGGCTTCTCTTTTTTATATTTATTTACACACATTCCTCATTTCATAAGTAGTGAGAGATCCAAGCAATTCATCCATTGTAAATTTATTCAAATCTCCAACTTAATCAATAGAAGAAAAAAATTGCATCATACTTTGGGAAAGGGAATTGAGTACCTTCTTGAAAATTATGGTTTATTCAATTCTTCATATATTCCTTTGATAGCATTGAAAGTTCCATCTACCTTGAGAAGATAGAAAACAATATTTTCCTCTTCTTTCATCTTCAGGATCTCAAAATTACTTTTGTTAGTTTGTATCTTGGCTTGCTTGAACTTATCATCACCTTCATACATGCTATGGATCTTTTTCCAAATATCCTTAGCAAACTTGTAGCACATTACTTTGACAATTTTTTAATTTTTTAATCCACTTAAAATTTTATTCTTAGCTTTAGAATTATACTCACAAGGCTTCTTATTATCTTAATCTGTTGGAGCATTTATAGGAGTAATATAACCTTCCACAATAAATTTTCAAACATCAAACCCTAGTGACATTAGGTATGATTCCATCCTTATAGGTTCCAGAAACCATAATTTGTCCCACCAAACTATGGTGCCTTGTTTGAGTGAGATCCATCTTGACCTACCATGTGTTCAAATCTTAGATCTACCTCCAGCTATTAAGCTAAAACAAGAAAATTATCTCTAATATCAATTATCGAACACAAAAATATACCAAGAGGGGAATTGAATCAATATATCTTTAAATTTTATTCATAAACAATATATCATCGAACATCAAAACATAATTAAGGAAATTAAAAGAAGAACTAAGCACAATCACACAATATGATGCCATATTTATGTGGAAATCCTAGACGGAAAAACTACAATGAGAAAAGCTTCTTGTATCTACTACCCAAATCCAACCTCGCAAGAATAAAGAGATCTTACAATTATTTTGTAGGAACCAACCCACTAGAGACACCAATTCCCAAAATAGTGTATATGCATCAACCTAACCATGTACACCAACATCCTAATCTAAGAACCAACATAGAGAATAAGAGGCTCCAACCTCAAAATTCACTGAAATGATTACAATTGAACTTACACACAATTTTCTATAAAAATTCTCTCATAATGTATTTTCATAATTCTTCTATGTTATTTAGATTGCTCTTTATGCATAATTTTCTCTTCTTCATATAAAAAAAATCTAATCTACAAGGTAACACATGATAATATCAGATAGATTATGCACCCATGTATAGTCACAATTTTGTAGTATTCGTCACATTTTTATTTTCAAACCTTTTTCTTAAATATTAATTTTAGAATATAGATAATATTGATATGTTGACCTAGACAAAAAATTGGAACCTCTGGTGATGGAGAAGTTGGCTTGTGAAAAATACGTCATATGCTAACATTTCTTCTTGAGAAAATCAAATTCTAAACCTAGAACTAGTCATTTAATAAGTTTGAGTTTGGAGCATTGATCTCCCTATTTCATGGGAAAATTGAACGATGTATCTTCAAAGCTAGTTATTCATGCCTTTAGAATATTCTTCAACCAATATGAAGTAGCTATTGAAAATGATTACATTCATCTCACCATCTCACAGTTCCACAAGACCTTCTCTCTCCTCTCTATAGTTGCATAGGAGCCATGGGATCATCATTGAAAATTCATTAGCACTAGACATGTGTCACCAATTTGCACACTTGGAGAGAAGAAAAATAGCTTAACAAATTTCTAGAATGAGTTAGAAAAAACCTTAGGATCCCTCTAGCTTAGACCACCTATTTTCACATGTTGAAATTTCATATCCTTATAGAAATAAAATTTTAGAAACAAAATGCCCTGTGAAGCAAAAACAAAGCATGATTTTGACCTTTCTAGGGCTTTCCTTGTACAAATTTCAACTTTATTCAAACTTGTAGAACAAACACAACTTACAAAATTCCAAATGTGAATTAGCGACCCATAGAACCCCTCCATCTTAGACCTCCTAATTACACATGTCAACATTTTGTGCTATCGTGAAGTAGATATAAGTTATCAAAAGCCTTGCAAAAATATGCAAAAATAACCTTTTCATCGATTTAGAGAAGCAATAAGTAGGGTTGATAACTAAATGATACTAAAGGGCTTAAGTTATAACTTGAGACTCGGGAATATTCGATAGCCATTTAACGATGAATTAGAACATAAAGTGCATGGAAGGAAAATACTTAGGTTTTTGAGGGATTTAGGGTGAAAACCCTACCTACTGCATAAACCGTAACCAAACATGAGCTCCAATCTAGCCAAAAGTATCAAACGAAGACCAAATTCATCACCATAGCTAGCATACATGAACATATCAAAGCAACTGAATATAACTATAATATAGAATCTTCATGTCTAAGGTAGTAAAACATATCTAGGCATTAATAAAAAACTTGCAATAATTTAGACAACATTGGCATCATTTGCAACATTGCAACAATTTTCATCTAAGAGGTCTTGACATGAACCCTTGACATCAATCAATAAAATCCTTATGTAAAAACTTTAACATCAATGACAACAAGCATATTTGTAACAAAGATCATAGGTAGGCATGTGGCCCCAAGACATAAAAAATTATTTTTGTTTAAAATACTTTGTGAGATGTCATTAAATACTGATTATGGGATTCCATCAAATAAATAGAATGGTACATATAAGGGAGTTATTTTTTTACTTTTTATTTATATGAAATAATATATATCATATAACTTAGGTGATGATTAAGGAATGTGTTACAATATAGATGAAACCCAAAGTAAATTTATTTTAGGCACAATTATGTTATGTTTTGGGCCCATAAATATTTGAGTTATTCTATTGGGATTTGGATGCTATTCATTTTAAATAATTCTTATCAAAATATTTTATCTATATTTTTGTTGGTGGTGGAAACTAATGGAATATAGTCAAATACAATGGATTTATATAATATTTTAAATTTTTTTAATGTTGATTAATATTTGGTGATGTTAGAATAGTGGTTTTTGTGTCTCATGCATGAATTTTCTATCTATGGAGATGTTTTGATACCCACATGAATGTATCTAGAAGAATAACTCACAATTTTATGGATACATAGTTTGTTTGAAGCATAACGAACAAGGTCCATGCACTTATTGTAGAATTGGAGAACTTGCAGTATATTACAAGGGATAAATAATATATTGGAAATTTATAGAAGGCTCTACAAGAAATATAAAGGGATTTCATATGTGTATATAGTATCACATGATAAAACTAATAGAAATAGTGAAAAGGATGAAACTATGTTTTCATAGTATGTAGAAGTGGAAAATTTTAAGAGGACCTTATCCACATGGAGACATCTTAGTTTGTGGAAATTATAATATACCAATGTCATGCATGAATATATTATGGTTACATGACTCTTTGTATTTAACAATCTAGTTATAAAGTTTTATTATTAGAATTCTCATCATTATGTACACACACACACACATATATATATATGTGGCATGTATCAACAGCTACTTCCTAAAAAGGTAAAAAATTTGGAACCTATACCATATCTCCAATGGATTGTGGATTTCAATGCCACCCCTCTAGTGGTATGAGAAATTCATCCTACCCCCTACATAAAAATATCATCTCTCTAGCTTTCTCACACTTTCTAGTTTGATGATTTCATTCTTTTTGGCCTCCTCTCATAAAGCAACTGGTATTCAGGGTATTTTGTCTTGTTTCGCCCCAACAGTTTATATATTTTATAAAATTTAAGAGAATTTATGCTCTATACATGTAATTATGAACTTATATAATATCAATAATGTTCAGGCTTTTTCCTTTTATCTAAAAAAATATATAAGTTGAATGATGATTAAGTTGTATTATGCTAATATTTTCGCATACTATTTGAATGGACATGAATTATTTTACCATTCCATGCTAGCTTGGAATCAACTATCTAACTTATTCTTAATGGGTATTAATAATGGTGTAGCCATGAATATTTTTATACTTACAAAATTAATGTTTAGAGAAATAGAACTATAGTTTTTGTGAATTGAAAGAAAATGTTCTTCCACACATTAAATCCTAGAAGAAAATCTGTTCACTCCATTGAACATAAGAGTAAAAGAATAAGATATAAATAATTTCAAGAGAAAACCAAGCCTAAATCTCATTAACATAGAATAATTCAAAACCAATTAGAAATGAATATTTTCATTGATTATGCAAACACTTATAATTAAAATACCATGAAATAAACCCAAAAAAATACAAACTATAAATCACATCCTTCCAATTTAAAACTAAAAATCTCTAGAATAATCTTTAACATAGTCCACAAATTTCCTAATATTAATAAACACTAAAATTCTCATTGACCATTATACAACCACTAACACTTTTATTATTAAAAACAAATTAACATACAAAATTATTGTTGCACTTGCAACTTATTAAGTAATCACTCAAAATAATCCATCACATGAAATAAAAAACTATGCAACACCCATTAAATGGGACTAAAACATTGATCCTTTGCTTCATAATCTCACTCCATGAACTTAACATC
Organism: Sequoia sempervirens; assembly: GCA_007258455.2. Lineage (NCBI taxonomy): Eukaryota > Viridiplantae > Streptophyta > Pinopsida > Cupressales > Cupressaceae > Sequoia > Sequoia sempervirens. Next base: position 118,076,244 of record VDFB02047230.1, read on the forward strand.
AAAGCTAGGATAGATGAAATCAATGTTGAAAAGAAAATTAGAGAGAATCAATTCATCTTTTCCTTTTATTTCTCTATTTTTTGTGACTTTTATTGACCTTTTCATTTGGTTTGATATCAACTCCCTTATTGAATAAGATGAAATACCAGAACCATGATATTTCAATGGTGTTCACGTCATTGATTCTATTAAAGAATAGGTGACTTTATCATATTATTCTTATCCACTCCGTGTGTCTCTTGATCTTCATGGTTTTAGGAAATACCAAAATATGTGGATTGACATTCATTGTGCTCCCTAGGATGGCTCAAAAATCTCATTATATGCATGCTTAAATAATTTTGCTATCATGATTTGGATGTGATTCTTTAGGATATATTACATCAAAATACACATTGTAAAATTTATTCTAATCATTGTCCTTTGATTCACCATGTAAATTAAGATTTGAATGAGCATTATCATCCATAAGAAAGTATTCTAGATTGAGCCCAAATCCACTTTTTCAAAGTTCACATTTTTAAAATATACATATGCTATTTCTCATAAAGATCTAATAATCCTTTTTTCATATATTATTGTCTTGATAAATTAAATTAGACAAATCTTCAAAAATATTATCCTTCACATGACAGTACTAGATCACTAATGATTTCTTTCCATTTTTATTTTTCAAAATGAGATAATAGGAAATATTTTTAAATTGAAAATAAACAAAATAGATCCTCATATCCTAATTTATTTTCCCTTGTAATATTTCTATATTGAATCATTCATTTATCTTTTTCTCAAAATACTTCCTCAATCAAGTCTAGCATTATGCTGCTAAGTCACATCCAAATCCAAATAGGTGATGCAATATCCATTTGAGATTTCCAATGAGATTGTTAAAATAGAAATAGGGTTTGATTTCTATTTTATGATTTAGGGTCTTTTTTAGATTTATTTATTATTTATTGGTTTGAATAAGATAGAGATATTCAAATTATTTTTTTCATAAGCTTTAGATAATGTAGAGATAGGGTATCTAGACCATCTCACATTCATTCTTTGTTTTTCAAGGCCTTTCAAACGAGTCGATATATAAAAAAGAAGATGTTATCTTGAGGCCACCTCCAACTCAAATTTCAAGTAGTTCAACTTCTAAGAGGAGTCAAAATATTCTTTAATAGGAAAAATGAAAATTTCCTTTTTAACAACAATGATCTTAGTAGTCACTCCTTTAGAGGCAAAGGATTTCTTCTAGATTTTTTTTTGTGTATTTTTCCTTCCACACATCTCAAGTCAGACGTGGAAGGATCATTCCCCCATAAAATCTTGATATATAGGTTAGAGCAGGGATAAACCTAAAGATCTATCATTCCTTATAGTGAACTCAACATAACCCAATTAAGCTTGAAAAGAGAAAAAAATGCCCCCTAGTGAGAAGAAGTGACAAGAAAGGAAGAAAGGACACATCATATTATTAGTATTGAAATTTCATTTATGCATGCTTAAAGAATTCTTTTATCATGATTTGGATGTAATTCTTTAGGATATCGTACAGTAAAATACACATTGTAAAATTTATTCTTTATCATTTTCCTTTGATTCACTATGTAAAATAAGACTCGAATGAGCATTATCATCCATCACAAGGGAGTCTAGATTGTGCCCAAACCCATTTTTTTAAAGTTCACATTTTTTTGAATATACATATGCTCTTTTTCATAAAGATATAATAATCCATTTTTCATATATTATTGTCCTGATAAATTAAATTAGACAAATATTCAAAAGTATTAGCTTTCTCATGATCTACTAGATCACTAATGATTTCTTTCCATTTTTATTTTTCAAAATGGGATAGTGAGAAATATTTTGATTGAAATTACACAAAATAGATCCTCATATCCTAATTTATTTACCCTTATAATATGTCTAAATTGAATCATTCCTTTGTCATTTTCTAAAAATACTCTAATAATCAAGTATAGTGTTATTCTACTAAGTCACATCCAATCCAAATAGGTGATGCTATATTCATTTGAGGTTTCCAATGACATTGTTAAAATAGAAATAGTGTTTGATTTCTATTTTATGGTTTTGAGTCCTTTTTAGATTTTATTTATTTATTTATTTATTTTTTTACATAAAGTAGAAATATTTTTTTTAAAAAAATTCACAACCTTTAGATAATGTAGATATAGGGTAGACCATCTCATATTCATTCTTTGTTTTTGAGGCCTTTAAAAGACATGAATATATCAAAAAGAAGTTGCTAATTCGAGGCCACCTCCAACTCAACTTTCAAGTAATTTAACTTCTAAAAGGAATCAAAATATTCTTTAATAGAAAAAATGAAATTTTCCTTTTTGACAACAATGATCTTGTTAGTCACTCCTTTAGAGACCAGAGCTTTCTCCTAGAATATTTATTTTATCTTTCCTTCCACACATCTCAAATCAGATGTGGAAGGATCACTCCCTTGATATATAGATTAGAGTACGGACAAACCTAAAGTCTATCATTCCTTACAGTGAACTCAACATAACCCAATTCAGCTGAAAAGAGAAAGAAACTTCCCCCGCGTGAGAAGAAGTGACAAGAAAGGAAGAAAGGACACATCATATTATTACTACTCAAATTGTCTCAGTATTTCATTGACTCAATTCTCTTAAACTCCACATATAGGGGAAGAAACATATGGGCGGAAGTCACTATACTGATACTTTTAATATTATGTAGACTTTTTCTAATTTTGGGTATTGTCACAGAAGACAATTTTCCTGCCGTCTTCAATCAACTTCAAGTAATAGCGTTTTTTATTTAGTCCTGAAGCCACTCGGGATACAATCATTGCCTTGAGAACTACGAAGAAACTGGATGTGATAGAGAAACACAAAAATAAATCTCTTCTGGATTCGCTGAAATTTCTTCTCGCTTCCTTCACCCACCTTGTTACTTTCACCGAATCCTAACGCTGTGCAGACAATTATTTTTATTTGTTTTGTTTATCTTCCTTCCCACTTTCTATTCGGTTTCTTCACCCACATCGTCACATTCTGTGAATGTCAACTCTGTGCAGGCATATCTATTTTATGTGCTTTGTTTATCCGAGTTCTTCGTTGTTTTCACAGTAAAGATTGTCCTCGCCGGCTTGTCTTCTTTCGACGAAGAATTTTATAAATGTGAAAATTTGATTGGACAGTTCTTTTTTTATTAAAATTTGGGTCAATGTAATAATTACTTATAGTATATTTGTAAGTGAATTTGGTTTATATCTTAATGCTATTGCCATTTATTTTTACATTTATTATTTCACATTTTAGATTAAATTTGTGATTATATAATGATTGGGATCAGTTTTGCATTCATGAATCTTTTAATTTTTTTCATTTTTAAAATTCGAAATTTAATTTCTTTGTTTGGTTGATTATTTCATTAGAGCCGATGTGATGCATTTTATGTTGATTAGTGCAATCAATGGATGTATTTAATGTTATTTTATCATTTGTTTTAAACAATCTCTATCCATCTAAACTTTAATTTACATAAGAAATCACACATTTTTTTATTATATGAGTAAAGTGAACATGACCATTGTGATAAAAAAAATTCCTAAAAGGTGTTTATAAACACCACCTATCCATAAACCACTTGAACATTAAATAACTGGGGTAAATAAGTCTATCAAATATAAGAATTGACAAGCTCATTTCAATGAGATGCAATGCCATTTCCATAGAAGATATCATTTCTACATTCATAGAGATCAATTTTGCATATATCAATTTGATAGAATGTAAGAAACAATGTTTTTTCTTAAATTCTCTTACTCTTTCCAAACAACTTCAAGCATGGTAACATTTGTAGCAATACTGGTTCAATTGCTTTCCTTTCAGAAAGAGTTAAATATATGTAAAATGTAAAATAAAAAATTGTCAAATGGAAAAGCTCTCTTCCGCTTCAAATAAAAATCAAAACTTATTAAAAAATTAACATAGTCTAATGGAAAATTAAGTTCATGTAATGGTAAAAATTACATAGAACACCTATGTACTTTATTTTTTAGATTCTTTTGATTATGCTGTCCTAAATGAAATATTTAAATTTAAGAGTAGCATATTCATGTGTGCATTCACCTCATATCCTAATTTTTTTTTTTTTTTTTTAGAACTTCATTTTTAACCTCATATTTTTTGTTCCGCATTTTATATTGCATTCATGATTGTGGAATCCATTTTAGTGATTTATAGATTCACAAGGGGGACATTCATTAGGGGTTGAGTGAGCATGAGCAAGTTCATTTTCATTAGGGTCATTTCCAAAGGCACAACTTGACACATCCAATAAGGATTTCATGGACATCCACTGCTTACCAAACAACATATCCATGATGAAATGCAATGCAAGAACTTAGAATAAAATGTCTAAATTCAACTTTGAGATTATGCAATGTACGTAATGAACCAAATGAAGCTAGATGAAATGAATTGAATCAAATAGAAACTTTGCAAACTGAAACAGATAATTGATGACAACAAATAGAAACACAGAAACAAAGTTTTTAATGCTAGAAAATGCAATTTAATATATGAAACTGGACCAAATCACCCAGAGGGGTGTATGAGTCCCAATCAGGGTTTTCCAGAGGTTTGAATGTTGAATAACAGCCGCCACAGAATACCCAGAAATCAAATAAACCCACCTATACTAAGACTAAATCGCCCAGAGGGGCTTATAAGTCCCAGATTAGGGTTTTGCACCATTTTTAGCAAATTATGTGTGAATGTTACACTTTTTTATTTTGGATGATGTTTAAACCAAATGCAAATGCAAATTTTAGATGAAATTCAATGATGCAAGAAGAAAAAATGCAACCTATATGCACTTTCACTAATGAAAGAGTTTAGAAACCCTAGAATGCCAATTAACTAATTCAAACCCTAATGCAAAGCTAATGCAAGCTAGATCTAGGATTATGATGCACTCCAAATTAGAATTGAGATGTTCTCAATTATGCAGGTTCACCAAAATGAAATAAAGAAAATGTGACACTCTATGTTCTAGGAGAGAGAGTATCCAATCTTCTTGGAAGTTTCATTCAAGGAAACCCTAGAGATCTCAATCTAAGGATGGAATAAAGGAAAGAGATCTTCTAAAAGTTGTCCTAGGGTATGATTAATAACTAAAGAGGGGTTCAACACCAAGCTAGGGCTTGGAAAGACAAGTAACATGCAAAATCTAATGATCAAACCTAATGATGCGCAAGACTTTAATAAATGACCTAGAAATAAATGTAAATCAGAACAAAAAATAGAGAAATCAAATAGGTGCACCTGGAAACCTATAGTAGCTTGAATAGAGATTTGAAATGTTGAAAATGTTGATTTTAGGGCACATTGGGACTCATACACCAAGCTAGGTGTATCAGTCCTAGTCTAGGGTTTCTAAGCTAAAACATGGACCTGCCAATGTTGACTCAAGATCTTTAGAAATATGGAAAATTTCCTATACTAGGACTCATACGCCAAAAGTTCCATATCAGTCCTGCTTGGCTTTTTGGGAGTATCAAGATTGAATTTTCTCTTATATCTCTATTATGCCTTCTCAACCTGATTTCAGGATTTGACATGTCAAATTCAGCCATGTAGATGCCTTTTAGTAACCGTCTAAACAAGGTGACAACTTTGCACACTTGACAACTTTTCTCCAATCTTTCTCTTCAATGTACCTTCAACCTAGGTTTGTAAATCACACATTAAATAGAGGGGAAAATGTTTATTTTTAACTAGAAAGGGGTTTTCCTTGGTCAAACCATTTTTTGGTAATCAAACCTTGAAATGAAATGAAATGGAAAGAAGAAATGACGAATGAACAAAATGATATGTTGCAACTCACCAAACCCTAGAAACAAAGTGTTGCAAACATGTATGAAATGGCTAACTTGAATGTGTATCTTGAATTTTTCTTGAATGTTGTAGATCTTGACTTGAATGCTTGCTTAAATCATGAAACCCTACATCACAAATGTTAGCTAAAAAAAAAACATGATCAATACATGATGACTTTGGCATGATGCTTGATGCTTGAATAATGCTCTAAAACACTTCATAGTCAACTCTTGAATGCTCTTGTGAACTCAACTTTTCTATAAGGATGCTTATTCAACTTGCTAGATCACTTGATTGCTTGTTAGGTTAAAGATTAATGAAATAACCTTTTATTTATACTTGTTTATACCAAATTTCCTGATATTACAACACTACAAGTTGGCATCAAATCTAGGAAGATAAAATCCCACTAAGAATTTAAATTTAATTTAGGTTTAAGCCACATGAGATTCATACACTAGAAGTGGTGTATGAGCCTCATTAGGCTAGGATTTGGGACAATTTTTTTAAGAAATGCTTAGATTAATGTGAAATCAAGATTGGGGCCTCAAAACTTAGGTGGGACTCATATGCCCAAGGTGGCGTATGAGTCCCAGATCACTAAATCTGGTCCATACAATCCAAAAACACATAAATTATGATTGGATGTTGTTATATGTCAGGATTTTCCTTCGAAAGATATATCAATTAAGGCTTTTAGATGCAAAATAGGGCCAATTAAAGCATAAATAAGCCCAATTAATTAATAAAACCCTAAATTAGTGTGAAAGTGCAAGAAAACACTTTACAACACCCTAAGGGTGAAAGCACAAAGTTGTGTCACACTTTCAGCCAACTTATTAACATAAATGAATTTAAGTATTTCTAACCAAAAATCAATTTTGGTCAAACATATGATTTAGTAAGATTCATTCTAGCTAAGTTAGATACTTCTACAACCTTTTCAACTAAAATTGTTGGCTAAAAATATATGGAGCACCACTTTGAGTCCAATTTACCAAAAAAATAAAATTACTTGAAAAACTTGAAGTTTCAATAACTCCTACTAATGTAAATAACATTTAAAAAATATAAAAAATACCCTTTTGTAGATCCATAAGTGTAATTTTTTAAAATATATTTATTCTAATAGTTTAATTATTATTTATATTTTATATTTTACTTTTACTAAAAGTAGGTTATTAGTACAATATATTAGGTTGATTACCATGCCAAGGAAAAATACAAAAAAATTTTAAAAAAATTGAAAAAAATATGATGCACTAGATAAAAAGAATCTATTTCAAGATGGTATAATTTTTTTCCATTTTAGATAATTTTTTAATTTGAAAGTTGACGTCCAATGGAAACAACTGTTTTGGATTCACGCACATTTTAATATTTATTTAAAAATATGGGTGATCCCACAATACTGGTTTACAATTTTTGGCCAAATTGGTCACTGAACTTATTTTTTCTAACTAAATCTTCACTTTTGGACAACTATAGCGGCTAAACTGTGAGGAATTTGAAGATGATGTAAACTAGTGATTTGTGAAATTTTGTCTGTAGAGTTTAAATATATTTTTTTCAAAAAATTTGGAATCAAATTGCACTTCTTTTTCCATCTTCTTCAAAAACTAATTTTTTTTAGTAAACACCATTTTTAAGGTGTGATGCTCACCGTATACAACATAAATTCTTTTCCATGAAGGATAAAATTCTAAATTTTTCAAATTTAGGTTTGTAACTACAATATCTAGCACTTTCATTTGGTTTCATAGTGTTTTATTAAATATTTTTTTCGTAATCAAGTTTCGAAGTCAAACCAATTACAATTCAGACATAGGGGGACTATATACAACATAACCTTTTTTGTATGTATAAAAATTAAAAAAAGATTTGTTGGATCAAGGACTTCAATATCTAGTGCACTGATATTTTTTATTTTATTTTTATAATATGCTATTTTTCCACATGTACAGAATAGAGAGCTTGATTTTTGGTGAAAACCTACATTCACAAGAAATAAAAAATAAATATTATAATAAAATAAATTATTTTAAATTATAATTTTTGGGAAGCTTATAATAAGGACTACATACTTACAAAAAATAAATTTTAAATGAATTCATTTGATCCCCCAAAAGGTAAATCAAAAGTGGTTTTTAATCAGCATTTTGATAAGTGTAAAGGAGACTCTGTTATAGGTATGGTTTAAAACTAGCGGGGTTCTATCCAAGAAGATTTGATCTAAGGTGGTTTGATCAAACCCTCTTCAATTGGAATCCTTTAAATGGAACTTTTCAAGGCTTAAATCATTATATTTTCTAAAAATATGTGATTTCAGCAAAAATTAGGATCTCTCATAAATTGTAAACCAGTATTGTGGGATCACCCATATATATTTATCAAAGTTGGAAACAAATATATCCATACACTAAAGTTTCAAGTTATAAATACACAAAAAAAAATTAAGAAAAAATAAAATTTACTATAAAAAGTTTGACATTCCATGCAACTTCATTTTTCAACATTTTATCAGCAAGTAAATTAAAGTGTTAATTTATTAAAAAAATATTTTAAAATAATTTTTTAACTTTTTTTTAAAAATATAATCATAAAATATACTAAAAAATACATATTTTACTAGTTTACATCATTTCAAAATTCAAAAAATATATGAAACTTTTTAGTGATTCAAGTTTAAAATTTGGGTCAGTGTTGGTCATTTCCCTAATAAAGTGTGACACAATTTTGTGCTTTTACCCCTAAATAAGGAATAATTAAGTTCATTCAGTTCACAAGGGCCCAAACAAGTGTGAAAATGTAGAGGGATACATTTTTCTACACTACACTTCATCAAAATTTAAGGAAGTATTATTTTTCATTTTCATTTAATTTATATATTATTTATTTATTACATGATCAACCCTAACTATAATTAATCAATGTTGCTTTTATATAATTATTTGAAATAGTTGTGGAACTCAACTTTCCTATAGCCCCTTATACTTGACCTCCTTTGCAATTAGGGATCTTAAATGTATTATTTTTAATTATTTTATCTTATTCTAATAATAATTTAGGATTTAATTTCATTTCATTATCTATTTTCTATATAGCTTGTGATTGATTATTTAAATTTTATTTTATCTACCTACTATTGTATTCATGTCTAGGGAACTTTAGTTCTATATATGATCTCCTACTAGTTTTTTGTCATTTACACCTTTGAGTTCTTTTTATTAGTCTCTCTCTCACTTATATTTTATGATCTATTGTTTTAAAAATGAGTTTTCTTTTCAACTCTAACATGGTCACTAAATCTAATAGTCATGCTAAGACAGATATTGAGGATCATGAAAATAAAAATATTATGATCACAATGCACATGTAGATATATAAGATATTACACTTACTAGATAAGTAATTGTGGATTCACTTTTGATTAATCATTTCCACAAAAGTTGGTCTCCTTATTATATTAAAAAAAAAAAAAACCCCATGTGGCATAGATATCTTTCATGAAATCAACTCTTCAATGTCTTCTTCTAGTGTAGTATGTCATCACACCATTCCTCTTCTATGGATCCTAACTTCACAACTACCAATTTGATGTCCACTATCAATCATGGTGTTTCTGATAGTGCGAACTACCATCTGAAACACTACCATCCTTGTTTCCTCTCCTAGGTTGATCATTGTAACTATCATAGCATGATAGATCATAACATTTTTTCTTTATTAAGAAAAAGGATAGATTTGTTGCACGGTATCAAGGGTAGTGGTAGTAAATATACAATTTTTTAGGTATATTGACAAAATTTAAAGAGTAAAAATGGTTATGGGTTGGGTCTAATTGATACAAAGTTAGATGAAAAATACAATTTAATGCTATCTCTCCTTAGTTTTATGTTTCATTAGGCCACAAGGAAGAATTTAGTCTACTATTTATGCATAAATTATATCCATACATATATACAAAACTAAATAATTACACAAATATAAGTATATGTGTCTGTGTATACATATTTATGTAGATATATATGGACATATATATTTACATTTATACATCTATATGTATATGTTTATATACACATATATAGATATATATATGTATGTATATATGTACATATATATCTATATATATGTACATATTTATATGTGCATATATATGTGTGCATGTATACATTAGTCCTAAGTTTAAATAATCAAGTTATTTGTAAACAATAGACATATGAAATATAAGTGTGTTTCAAAAAGAGGTATTTTCCCATGTACACCTTATATAGAAGTATAAAGATAAAAGGGAAAGGACTCTCCTTTTGAGTTACCAACAAGAGGGTTTTCATACATGAAATTATTGTCTCAATTAGAAATGATAAGAAAAAATATTTACCATTTTTTAATATTTGAAATATCTTGTTTGTAGAGGTTAATACAAACATTATTTAATGGATTACAAAATGATAACACTAAAGAGGAAATTTTCCATTTTTATAGGTAAATATGAAATGGATGAACAATTATAGTTCTACTTTCATGTAATTTAGCCTATCCATAATTAGTATTATATTTTATTTATCTAAAGACGCAAACGATGACAATATATTTTAATCAAATAGTTATCCATAAAAAAAAAATTATATTTTCCATTGAGAAGCATTGCAATAGTACTATAATATACAAATATTTGCATGTATTCTTTGATAATTTCTTCTAAAAATTAATTTAATAGTTTTGATTTATAGGGGAATGATAGAGGTGTAAATAAAATTCTTATTTGAACATATGAGACATATAAAAAATGTCACTAGTATACATATGCTAAGATATATGGTAATAAGAGGAGATATTTTAATAAGCTTTGTGTACACTAGGACATGTAGAAATAAAAAATGGAGATACAAATATAAATTATTGTTATTATTCATCCAATTCATGGTCACAGCTGATATATGATAAATTTAATAAGTGAGTCCCCTAGGCTCCCTCTACAACCATGCCTTACTTCACGTTTCTAACTTATTTTTTTCCTCATCATGGCCTAACTATTAGGAGAACTATCATAATGAGTTGTGGGAAGGAAATATAATAAATTTATTATTTTTCAAATTTAGTTAAAATATAGAAAAATTGCTAGGTATACATAACATTTATTTAGTGATCAAAATAATTTACTTATGCTCAATTCTAGTCATCAAAATCAGTAATGAAAATCTTAAATTTTTTATTCAAAACTTATACTTGATGATGTATGTTGACATGGGACAATTGGGAAGATCATAATTACATTGTGGGTAGTTTCTTGGGCTAAATAATAGGGGTGCAATTTTTTTATTCATCTAGCACTAGTAGATCCAATTTAGTTATAATAGAAGTCACCAATATTTTTGAATTTGATAAGAAATTAGAATCTAAACAAAGATCTATATTATCAATCGTAGGTCACTTGCACTATGATCAAGTGATGGTTAAATATCGTAATAACATAATGAAGCATATATCCCAAGAAGACATAATTGATAAGAGAAACATATAAGAGAATTCATGAAAATATCATATTACTAAATCTAACAACATGATATTAGAGGCGAGTGTTGTATATATATCTCAAATAGAGATTTGTGCATTAAAGAGGTGAATTAACTTTAACTATTGTTAATAACCAAGAGCTTCACATGCCTAGGATATGAAAAAAATATACAATGTTTCACTTACTTAGATGAAGAGAAAAATAGTTATGAGAGGTGGTTAATTAATCTAGAAGAGAGTGTGAGACTCAACTATTAAGAGTGAGTGATAGTTACATATGTAACTAATTGATTATGTCATATTCTCTTGTAATAACCATATCTGGTTAATGAAAGTAAGATCAATAGTACATGTAGGGAAAATATGCTAACAACATGAGTGAACCATAACTTATGTGGTTAAAACTATGGTTCCAATTAAATGAAGCTTGTTGAGATACCCCTACATAATTAAATACAACCCAAAGAGAAGAATCTCCTATTAATAGAGACAATAGACCCATCCCCAAAATAGTGAGAAAATATAATAATAAATGGTATCCTATATCCCCACTAAGATTACATCTTCCATAATGGTATATGAAACAAGATGTGACAAAAAAAAAAGATTACTTTCATTTTTATGCCCGAAATGAGCATTTCATGAGTGCCAAATGGTTTGGATAATCAAGCCCGAGGCTTGGTCATTCTAAGACAAGTTTGGTGAGTTATAATTATGGTGAGCACCAAATTTGGCACTTTCCAAATGTGAAACTGTTGGATGTTGTGGTTGTGTTGCTGATATGTGGTTTTCATTGATGTCAACACTATTAGCATTATGCATTAGAAGTTGTATATGTCAAGGATATAGAGAAAATTGTAATGGAATGAGTTACAGGTTGTCAGTGGTGGAGTGAAGTTCAGTCTATCGGTGAGTTCAATACGTTGATGATCAAAGGTTGTGGACTAAATAGTTTATTGTTGAATCTATTTAGTTTATCCATGTCAATTTTTAGAGAACCACATAAAGATTTGATTGAGTTATGAAAATTTTTATTATGATAGTTTTTTGTTGCCTCAATTGGTGTTCCTGATTGAAGATAATGTGATTTCAGTTAGTTCAGTTGTTGTGGATGCTTCTCTAGTGACTCATGATGTTTTTGGATGTTTCTAGATCATGCTCTATCCGTGCTACATGTCCACATTGATCATTGTTCTCACGATTGGATATTTTCTCTTGCGTGTTCATGTTTTTCATGTTCTTGGCCAACAAGATGATTTTAGCATGTTGTGGATCCTCGAGGATTAGTTTTTGAAGGTGGTTCATGTTTGAGAATTTTATTTTGGGTCTTCACTAAGTTGGAGCCAACCTTGGTTGTTTCGCATTAAAAATATTTATTGATTTGAGCCAATAGTTTGTATTCATTTTATTATTTTCTTGTAGCCAACATATAGTGATGAAATTCCTTGTTATTGATATAAATAAGAAATTGTTTACTTCATTTAAAGTATGCCGAAACTGTGTGTGAGTGAATAATGCTCTAAATCATTCAAAGGAAAAGAAAAGAGTGAAGAAGAGTGAAGAAGTGTGAAGATGTGTTCATGTGCTTAACCGAAACTATAATCAGGCATTAGCAGATCCTATTTTGTCAGTTCAAATCCTTGTGGATGTAATCCAAATTTTTCTATAAGACAGTGTGTCTTCCTTTCAGATGTGAGCCTTGTTGTAATTGAGTAGTGAGCTCTAGGCAGTGTGCTTGAATGAATGTGCATTCCTCATTTCATTGTTTATACTTTTAATATGGTATAATCTTGTGGATTGACCTCCACCATGGTTTTTCCCCTAACAGGGTTTCCACATAAAAAAATATTGGTGTTATGTGTGTTTCTAATATATTGATGATTTATGCTTTCATTGTTATTAATCAGATCTAAGAATAAGGGTTAATAAATTTTAATAAGTTTGAAATTCTTTGACAACTAATTCACCCCTCTCTCAGTTGTCTGCCCTTGTGTTGCCAACAATTGGTATCAAAGCAAGTTCCTTGGAAGAAGTTTAATAGCTTGAGGTGATCCGAGATGGCAACTTATAACAAGGATAGTCTGAGATTTGATGGAAAAAATTATTCTTTGTGTAAGACTCAAATGGAGTGTCATCTCAGATGCATTGGTGAACCCTACTAGAGCATTACAAGTAAAAGGTATGTTATTCCTTAGAATGGTCCTACTACTACTGCTGAGATTAGAGATGATGAGTACAATATCAAGGCTAAGGAAGCATTGTTGAGTGCTTTGATTGATATTGAGATGACCAATGCGATCAATCTAAAGACTACTTATGAGATTTGGAAAAAGTTGGAAAAATTATATGAAGGTGATGCTAATGTGAAGATTGCTAAGTTGTAGAGTCTGAAAGAAAAATATGAAATGTTGAGTATGAGTGATGATGAGAAAATTACTACTTTCATGCAAAGATTGAATGAACTTGTGTGTGGTATCATATGTGTTGGAAGACAGTTGCAAGAATAAGAGATTTTTGCTAAAGTGCTTATATCCTTGCCTATTGCATACAAAGTCAAAGCTACTGCTATTGGGGAGCTCCAAACTATAACAAATGTAACCAGGGACATGTTGATTGGTAAGCTTACTAATTTTGAGTTAAGTGAATTTGGTGATGCCCTACCTAAGGTAGAATCTACATTTAAAGCTAGGGTATGTGCAGGATCATCATGGAAAAACCAAGCCCTTAAGTGGCAAAAAATTCAAAAAAATCGAAGGTAGGCAACTTGGCGTAAAATTTGAATAAGTTAACTATTTTATTTCAAAAATATGTAAGAATTTAATCTATAGCAAATTGAATGTATTTTCTAAACTACTAGGTTTTTTTTATTTTAAATCCTATTTGGTGAAAATTTGAAATTTCAATGTAGTAGTACTTAAATTTCAGGGAAAAAATAAGAAGTAGGTGTCTGTCTACCACCCTAACCACAATAAAAGGATAATAGTTTTTTATAATATTTTAGATATAAGTAGAGGACTCATGTCCTAATGTGATGCATATTTTTTTGTAATTTTTTCCAAGTAAATAATTAATTATGATTTTTTTACAACTTTTAAAAATATAAAAACTCATATGTCTGACCACCTTAACTTGGTTAAAACTTCATGAAATTCAATTTTTTTTTTAATCCTATAGTATGTGAAGCATAGAATGTGACACATGTTTCAAATTCAAAAAATGTGATACCATTTTCAAAGCTATAGATGTTTTTCAATCAGCCTATCAATCAGAACTTTAGTCATAATTCAAATAGAAAATGAATAATAATTATTTATTAAATTCAAAGTAAAGCATAATTTATATTGGTGGAATTATAAGAATATCATTTAAAAACACTTTTCGTTCCATTAATTTTGGGTAAAAGAAAAATTGTCAACCACATAACCTACACATACCCATCATATCGCCACTTTTTGGCCCATCATGATCCTGCACATACCCGCTACTACTTCTGGAAGAGATAAATTGAGATATGATTAAGGTGAAAGTTCATCTAGAAAGGTATTCAAGTATGAGGATGAAATGAGACATATTGAAGAAGAAGAAAGAGAACTGAATGAGCTTGAAGCACTGATTGTCTAGATAGAAGCCAACGGAAAAGATAAGTATGAAGGAAAGTTTCCTATTAAATGTTTTTTTTGCAATAAGATAGGTCATTTTGCATCAAGGTGTCTAGAAAGAGTCCCCAAGCCAAGGCATAACAAGCCTAGATTTCAACGAAAATGCTATTATGCTTCTAATGAAGGTGTGACAGATGATGAATCTCATAAAGGAAATGGAAGTGAGGATGAATGGGTATTTATTGCTATCAAGGAAAATAATCTAGTGTCTACTAAATCTACTAACTGTATAAATGTGGAGAAAGCCCTAGTTGCTCGAGTTGAAGAGAAAGATGAATGGGTGATTGATAATGGATGCTCTCATCACATGACAGGAGATAAAATCAAGTTTGTGAGCCTAGAAAAGTATGATGGTGGTGTTGTGAGATTTAGTGATAACACAGCTAGTGTGATTTGAGGAAAAGGATGCATTTCTCTTGATGGTAAGAATAATACTGATGATGTCCTATATGTGGAAGGTTTGAAGCATAATCTTTTAAGTGTTGGTCAAATGGTTGATAAGGGTTACAATCTTCAGTTCATTGATGGAAAGTGCAGAATATTGGGAAATTGTGGAAATGTGATTACATGAGGTGCAAAAACAAAAGGTAATATCTTTCACCTGAGTGCTACTAGTAAAAGTTGTTTGATTTCTCAAGTTGATGAAATTTGGTTGTGACATAGGAGAATATGTCATGTAAACTTTGATAACATTATCAAGATAAGTTCTACTAAGGCTATGAGAGATCTACCTAAGTTGATGAAACCTACTAATACTATATGTAAGGAATGTCAATTGGGAAAGAAAACTAGAATCTCGTTTTAGAGCAAACAACATTGTTCAAATGAATTGTTGGATCTTGTGCATACTGACTTGTATGGTCCTACTAGAATCAAAAGTTTGCAAGGATACATCTATTTCACGTTGCTCATTGATGATCATTCTAGAATGATATGGGTTACTTTCTTAAGGGAGAAATATGAAGCTCTGGAGAAGTTCAAGATCTTTAAAGCTATGGTTGAGACAAAGACAAGTCTAAAGATTAAATGTCTGAGATCAGATAGATTGGTAAATTCACATCAGTTGATTTTAATTCTTTTTGTGAAGAACATGGAATAAGGAGACAATTATCTGCACTGCGGACCCCTCAGCAAAATGGAGTTGTGGAAAGAAAGAATAGGACAATTGAAGAAGCTGCTAGAACAATGATGCTGGAAGGAAATATCCCTCATATCTACTAGAGAGAAGCTATGAGTATTGTTATGTACATACTCAATTGGGTACAAATCAAAGGTGATACTAGTAAGACCCCTTTATGAGCTATGGTATTGACATAAGCCTACCGTTAGATATTTCAAAATATTTGGAAGTAAATGTTATATCAAAAGAGATGAATATATGGGAAAGTTTGATGCTAGAAGTGATGAAGGTATCTTTCTTGGTTATTCTACTAAGAGCAAGGCCTACTGATGCTACAATAAGAGATTGAGGAAAATGGTTGAAAGTGCACATGTTAAGGTCGATGAAGATATTGCTACAGCATCTAGAACTTGTTCGGATATGATTCAAATGATCAGAATGACAGTAAAAATAAAAGGAATAAAGTTCAAACTACTAATCAAGTGCAGATCAATCCGATGAATCAGGAAAATCAAGAAGGAGAAAATAGTGGAAGTGTAGAAGAAAGAACACAAGAACTTGAAGTTGAAGAACATCCTAAGAAGAATCTGAGGTATGTAAGATTAAATCATTCAGAAGATCAAATCATAGGTGATAAGAACAAAGGTGTCCAGACTAGGAGAAAGATTGCAAAATAATACTATTTGATTTCAAATACTAGGCCTACTACTGTGAATGAACCATGTAAAGATGAAAATTGGGCTGAAGCAATGAAAGAAGAACTAATGCAAATTGAAAAGAATGATACATGGATTCTTGTTCCTAGACCTAAGGATACAAAATGTGATTGGAACTAAATGGGTCTTTAGAAACAAACTAAATAAGCAAGGTTAAATGGTTAGAAACAAGCAAGACTGGTATGTAAAGGATATTCTCAAATGGAAGGAATTGAATTTGAAGAAACTTTTTCCCCTGTTACTAGAATTGAAGCTGTGATATTATTTCTTGTTTATGATGCTTTCAAAAACTACAAGGTTTATCATATGGATGTCAAGTCACAATTTCTAAATGGCGAATTGGAAGAAGAGGTGTATGTTGAGTAACCTGATGGATTTCAGTTGACTAATTAGGGAGATATGGTTTGTCGGTTGAAGAAAGCTTTGTATGGACTCAAGCAAGCCCCTAGAGCATGGTATGCTAGATTGGATAAATACTTACTAAAGTTTGGATTTAACAAAGGTACTATTGATAATAATCTATATTTCAAGATTGATGATGATAAAGATTTAATTGTTGAATTCTTTGTGGATGATATCATATTTGGAGGAGATGATGGTTTGTGCATGAAGTTTGTTGATGAGATGCAAAGTGAATTTGAGATGTCCATGATTGGAGAGATGAAATTTTTTTTGTGATTGCAAATTACTCAGTTAGAAAAAGGGATCTTTATATCTCAGTCCAAGTATGTGAAGGAGTTATAGAAGAAGTTCGGTATGGAAGATTCCAAGCCAGTTGGTAGACCCATGGTGACTGAATGCAAGTTGACAATAGATGATGATTCTCTAAAAGAAAATTAGAATAGATACAAATCAATGATTGGTGGAATGCTTTATTTGACTCAAACTAGGCCTGATATCATGAATTTTGTGTGTATGGTTGTAATATTTCAAGCCGATCCTAAGGAATCTCATGTGACTATTGTGAAGATAATTTTTAGATACTTGAAGGGAACAATTGATTTTGGCCTGTGGTATCCTAAAAATGATGATCTTACTTTGAGTTCTTTTACTGATGTTGATTGGGAAGGAGATGTGAATGACAAAAAAAGTACTAGTGGTGGCACATTTTTCTTGGGAAAGAAATTGATTTCATGGTTAAGTAAAAAGCAAAATGTCATTTCTTTATCTACAGCAGAGGAAAAATACATTGCTACTACTAACAATTCTACTCAAGTATTATGGATGAAGTAGATGTTGAAAGATATCAGAGTTGTGTATGATGAACCTATAGCTATATTATGTGACAATTCAAGTACAATTAACATTTCTAATAATCTAGTGTTGCATTCAAAGACCAAGCATATATCTATCAAGTTTCACTTTTTAAGGGAGAAGGTGAGTGAAAAGGAAGTCAGATTGGAGTATGTGCCTACTAAGGAGAAGATTGCAAACATCTTTACCAAGTCATTGCCTAAAGATAATTTTAACTATCTCATAGGGAAGCTAGGGTGATTACCCCTCCTGATTAGAACTAGGATGCATTTCTTTGCATCAATCTATGCATTTCATAGTCATATATTAATTTGGATTGATGTTGTGGTGGTTGCTACTCAAGGGGAGTAGTCAGATGATTCAAATGTTAAGATATGTGGTTCATATTTTATGTGGTGAGAAGAGATCTTTGTCATTGATGTCAAAGGGGGAGAAGAGTCATGTGAAAAACTTTCTGGGGGAGAAGAGCTATGTGGGAAGAAGAGATGTGTAAAAGGGTTGAGGAGAAAAGATTCAAAACCTAAGGGGGACTAAGTGTTAAGAGATAGTTGCATTGATGGTGTTTTTCACATCATGTGTTGCCATCAATGTCAAAGGGGGAGATTGTTAGATTTTTTGGTTGTTCTCCAGATATGTGGTTATCATTGATGTCAACACTATTAGCATTAATGCATTAGAAGTTATATATGTCAAGGATATTGAGAAAATTGTAATGGAATGAGTTGCAGGTTGTCAATGGTGAAGTGAAGTTCAGTCTTTCGGTGAGTTTAGTACATTGATGATCAAAGGTTGTGGACTAAAGGGTTTATTGTTGAGTATATCTAGTTTATCCATGTCAAGTTTTAGAGATCCGCATAAAGATTTGATCGAGTTATGAAGATTTGTATTCTGATAGTTTTTATGTTGCCTCAGTTGGTTGTCTTGATTGAAGATAATGTGATTTCAGTTATTTTAGTTTATGCAGATGTTTTTATGGTGATTCATGATGTTTGTGGATATTTTTAGATTATGCTTTATCCATGTTGCACATATGCAGTGATCGTTGTGCTCGCGATTGGATATTTTCTCTTGTGTGTTCATGTTTTTGATGTTCTTGGCCAACAAGATGATTGTAGTGTGTTGTGGATCCTCGAGGATTAATTTTTGAAGGTGGTTCATATTTGAGAATTTTATTTTGGGTCTTCACTAAGCTGTGGTCGACCTTGGTTGATTCACATTAAAAATATTTATTGATTTGAGCCGACAGTTTGTATTCATTTTATTATTTTCTTGTATCCAACATGTAGCAATGAAATTCCTTATTGCAGATATAAATAAGCAATTTTTTACTTCATTTGAAGTATATCGAATGTGTGTGTGAGCGAATAATGTTCTAAATCATTTGAAGGAAGAGCAGAGAGTGAAGAAGAGTGAAAATGTGTGAAAATGTGTTGATGTGCTTAACCATAACTGTAATCAGGCATTAGGAGATGCTATTTTGTTAGTTCAAATCCCTACAGATGTAATCAAAATCTTTTTCTGAGATAGTGTGTCTTCCTTTGGGCTGTGAGCCTTGTTGTAATTGAGCAGTGAGCTCTAGGCAGTGTTCTTGAATGCATGTGCATTCCTCATTTCATTCTTTATACTTTTAACAGGTTATAATCTTGTGGACTAACCTCCACCATGGTTTTTCCGCTAATAGGCTTTCCACATAAAAAAATCTTGGTGTTATGTGTGTTTCTGATGTGTTGATGATTTATGCTTTCATTTGTAATTCAGCATTTAGCTCTAGGTAGTGTGCCTGAATGCATGTGCATTCCTCATTTCATTCTTTATACTTTTAACAGGGTATAATCTTGTGGACTGACCTCCACCGTGGTTTTTCCCCTAACAGGGTTTCCATGTAAAAAAATCTTGGTGCTATGTGTGTTTTTGATGTGTTGATGATTTATTCTTTCATTTGTGTTGATGATTTATGCTTTTATTTGTAATTGAGTAGTGAGCTCTAGGCAGTGTGCCTAAATGCATGCACATTCCTTATTTCATTCTTTATACTTTTAACAGGGTATAATCTTGTAGACTGACCTCCACTGTGGTTTTTCCCCTAATAGGGTTTCCTCATAAAAAAATCTTGGTGTTATGTGTGTTTTTGATGTGTTGATGATTTATGTGTGTTTAATAAGTTGGAAATTTTGTGGAAACTGATTCACCCACCCCCCCTCTTAGTTGTCTACCCTTGTGTTGTCAATAGAAACATGTTATAAAAATTAAAAAAACAAAGTTCCTTTTCATTCTTCTACTATTCAACCTGTGACCTATGTGTTTTCACTCCTCAACCCATAGTCACCAAAATACATTCACTTTTTCACCTAGAAGTTGTGAAATATTTAGCAAGATGGCACCAAGATTCCACTGAGGGAAAAGAGGTAAGTATCATCACTTTTTTAGTTTCAAATTTTGATTAATTTGCAGATTGAATTAAGCTTTCTAATAAAAAAATGTTCTAATTTCCAAGAATGATATTCCACCCCCAAATATTTAAAATCCTCCATCAGCTAGTCATGAAGACCCTCTTGAATAAGATCCATAGCATAAACCTCTACCAATTCATAGACATGCCCCAAGAATAAAAGAAAATATACTAGGGAAAATAGAAAACAATAAAAAATACCTCGAGGAATTGATTACAGGGCTAAAAGATATTGCTACAACAAACCCTCATATGAGAGGCCTTGCTAAATCCCAATAATCTAACATGTCTCAAGTAGGATCAGTGAGTGTGGAATTCAATTTTTGGTCCAATAAGAGGCAAGAACAAAAATAGTTTTATGCAAATAAACTATCTTATGAGAAAGTAAAGAAAAATCTGACTTGTGTTCCCTCTTCACTAACCCTAAAACAAATTAAGCCTTAGCAACTGGATCTAAGATTTTCCCCATCCATTGGTGCCACCACAAAGGGATACAAATTAATTTTTGGGATAGGTGGTGGATGGTTTTTTGTTAGCCTTTGTGTAATAGTTATGAGGTACCAAAATATTTTTTGAGGAAAATCTATTGTGAGTTTATCCTCAATGAGATTTCAAACAATTTTAACTTTCTAAATTTTCAAGGTAGAGGTGGAGGCTCCTCACATGACAAAGTGGGAGCACAACATAACTCACACCTAGCACTAAGACCCTTGGGTAGACCTATCATGGAGTATGTGACTGTACCTTTCATTTTGAAGGATAGTGTTGAGGTGGACACCTTATAATCCATTAACTCACTCACTTAGAGCCTTATATAATACATGAGACCTCTAGTATAGAGTAATGTGAATGAGTCTTCTAGGCCTCAAGTTCCAATCCATATTTTCCAATCTTGTGGGACTGTTTGTACTTATGATCCTAAGAGTAGTTAAGATGCAACTATGTAGTATACATCAACTATAGATGGGATGGTTATGATAGAATCTTTAGATTGTAGATTGTATTACAAAGACTTATAGGCTTGAAAATTGACAATTTACTCACCCCATATTTTTTAGGTATAAGGACTATGAAGGTATTATTAATCTCCTTAAGAATACCAATTGAGAAATAAAAATAATTAATCGCTTTAAAAACATTCATGCCAACAATATCCCAATATTTTTTAAAAATTAGTGGAGGGAACCCATTAGGACCAATAGCTTTGGAAGGGTTAAGGGGGGTGACAATAAATTGTATTTCATTTGAATAAGAACTCCTTTCCATGGCCACAATATTAGCAATGTATAGAGAGTTGGGGATGGGCTACAGTAGTTGGTCAACAATAAGGTCCAGATGAGTGGAGCTTTTAGAAGGTGGGTTAAGGAGGTCAATGAAGAATATAATCTCTTCTTGATATATCTCTTCTTCCTTGGAGAGGTGGCAGCCATCAACAACAATCAATTCAATTATTTTCTTCCATTTGTTGTGTTCGATGGATGATAGATGAAAAAACTTGGAGTTCTTGTCTCTATTTATACATTGGTTTTTAGATTGTTGTTTCTAATAGAATTCCTCCTTCTTGGTAACACCATGAAGATCACTCATAAAAAACATCTCCCTTTGGGATAGAGCTTCTAAAGTTCCTCCACTATCTATTTTTGTTTGAATTTTTCTAAGAATTATGCCTAGTTATGCATGAAAGCAATTATATATTTTTAAATCTATTTTTTATTTTACAAATTATTACCATTACATTGAGTTGAGATTTTTAACTAGCATAGAAAGCTTCCTTAACCATACTCTACATTAATTATTAATTTCTAATCTAATAAATAATATAAATTTTCCTTCATCATAATATCAAATTTCCTCTTTTTCATAAATTTTTTAAATCTATTTAATATGTTAAACTTTCCAAAACTAAGTGTTTGTCATTTTAAAAACATCACATACACAAATTCATTCAAATACATATATTAAATTATTAAAATTTTATTAAATTATACTTGAAAATAATTATATGTGGTAATCCATTTTAATTCATTATCTTATTGTTAGAAATTAGAGTTGTCCTTTTATCCATTGCATAATCTTTTTTATTTTAAACTTCACTACTATTTTTAATCACATGTTTACTTTATAATTGTTAAAAATCTCAATCATTTTAATTTTTAAAATAAAAATATATTAATTAAGAAATCATAATAATTACACATAAAAATTAACCATTACATCTAATATAAAAAAGAAGAAAAAACCACTTAGGGTGAACTCCCCTACCGACCTTTAGGGCACTGTCTATGCAGGAGATAATTTGCACCGCATGGCATGGATGCCCATCTGCTGCCATCCATCTGACACCGCTGCCGTATCTGCCAGTCCTCTTTCTAACGTACCCTGACATCTGTTGTGCAGTACGGTGTCTCCCGTCAGATCAGTCCGTCAGTCCTTTACATTTTTTTTAATTTTCTTTAACTTCCATTTATAACATTAATTTTTATATATTTAATTTTAACATTAATTTTTATATATTTAACTTGATAGATTAATAATTAAAGATTTAGCTAATGTTAATTTTTTTTATATATATTTTTTTTAATAATTGTTTTTTAATAATATTTTAGATTTTATTTTGTATTTAAGAAATAAAGAAAAATTAATATAAAATGTAAAAATATTTTAATTATTTTATTTATTATATATAATACATAAATTTTAATCTTTTAGATTATTTTATTTTATTTAAAGAATATTTTTATTTATTTAAAAGTTATTTTATTTTTGTTATTTTATATTTCTTTAAAGAACTATTTTCACTTATTTTATTTATTTTTTTAGTTTTAGTTTTAGTTTTTAGCTCAATGTTAAAACTAAGATATAATATAAATTATTTTTAATATTTTATGCAATGTAAATTAAATTTTTAAAATGTTGTTATTATTATTATATTTATTATATATTATAGTTTAGATATTCATTCAATTTAAATTCTCCTATTAATTAAAAATGTCCATAAAAAATTCTAATCTATCTTTTCATGTAATATATCTCAAAAATAAAATTGAAATTACATGAAAAGATAGATTAGAATTTTTTATGGACATTTTTAATTAATGTCCATAAAAAATTCTAATCTATCTTTTCATGTAATTTCAATTTTATTTTTGAGATATTTATTAAAGCATTTAATATAACAATAGTTATGAACTATCATTATTTTAAATAATTAAAAATAAAATAAAGAATAGCTCAAAATTGTAACATTTAAAAAAATTAAAACATAAACAAAATTTGAGTGTGTAGTTAAAAAAAAAAAATTTCACGATGAAAACATTTATTTCCTTTCTCTTCCTCATCACTATTATACTAATTGAATTAAAAAATACTCTTACACTAATTTTCTTGTCATCCTCTCTCTAGGCTTATTCTAACCCTAGTCTTGTCCAAACCCTGTCATTGTTTTTTTTTTTTTCTTATTCCAACCCCAGTCTTGTCCAAACCCCTCATTTTTTTCTTCGTATCATCTATTTATATATTTAAGTTGTGAGGTGTTGTACAACATCACATCAAACAAATTGTTATATTTTCACACATTCTAAACATTATAATACGAAGAAATACAATTTAAAGAATATTCTAAAAATGTGTTTAGGATGAGCGATATGGTTAGGGTTCAATTTAGGATTATGTTTAAGATTAGCAATAGCATTAGGGTTGGAGTTAGCATGTATAAAATGGGTTAGGCTTAGAAATAGGGTGAGGGTAAGGATAAAGATTAGGGTTGGAGTTAAAATTAGGGATAGGGATAGGGATAGGGTTAGGGTTAGGGTTAGGATTAGGATTAGGATTAGGGTTGAAGTTGTGAATAAGTTTAGGGTTACAATTAGGGATGAGAATAGGGTTAGGGTTAGAGATAAAATTAGGATTAGGGTTATATACCTTATAATTTTTTTTTTAAACTATAAAATCTTAGTTATAAAAGTTTATTTATTTATATTATATAAATATTATTTACTATAACATATCATATTTTATTTTATATATAACATATATGCTATTTATTTAATATAATTCATTAATAAATAATATATATTTATATAATAGGAGAATTTAAATTGAATGAATATCTAAACTATAATATATAATAAATATAATAATAATAACAACATTTTAAAAATTTAATTTACATTGCATAAAATATTAAAAATAATTTATATTATATCTTAGTTTTAACATTGAGCTAAAAACTAAAACTAAAACTCAAAAAATAAATAAAATAAGTGAAAATAGTTCTTTAAAGAAATATAAAATAACAAAAATAAAATAACTTTTAAATAAATAAAAATATTCTTTAAATAAAATAAAATAATCTAAAAGATTAAAATTTATGTATTATATATAATAAATAAAATAATTAAAATATTTTTACATTTTATATTAATTTTTCTTTATTTCTTAAATACAAAATAAAATCTAAAATATTATTAAAAAACAATTATTAAAAAAAATATATATATAAAAAATTAACATTAGCTAAATCTTTAATTATTAATCTATCAAGTTAAATATATAAAAATTAATGTTAAAATTAAATATATAAAAATTAATGTTATAAATGAAAGTTAAAGAAAATTAAAAAAAACGTAAAGGACTGACGGACTGATCTGACGGGAGACACCGTACTGCACAACAGATGTCAGGGTACGTTAGAAAGAGGACCGACGAGGACGAGGACTGGCAGATACGGCAGCGGTGTCAGATGGATGGCAGCGGATGGGCATCCATGCCATGCGGTGCAAATTATCTCCTGCATAGACAGTGCCGACCTTTAGGACGGGTTTATAATAGGTACGAACCCTATCCGTCTTTATTTTAATCAAAACGTACAGAAATGCTAACCCTTAATCACCAAATAAAATACTACATCCTTACATACACATGGTTAGATACCTCAACGACGGGCACGGCCTCCTGAACTTGAGCCACAACCAGCGGAGGAGGTGGTGGAGCGTACACCAGGGGAGGCGCTTCTCTGCGGCTACTGCAACAGCACTTGTAAACCCCATATATTAAAAGAATAAGAAAAGCAGCGCCAATAATAGATCCGATTAGAGAGTGCTTTGTTTTCTCATCAGCTGGTGGGCTTGGATCTGGCATTTCTCGGGGAGAGGGTGAAATTGGGTTTGCCACTCCTGGGGGAGAGGGTGGGGGTAAAATGGGAATTTCTGATGAATATTGACATGAGAAATCCCAAGAGTACACGGCGTGAGTCTCAACTGCGACCCCCGTGGAAGCTGAAAAGCCAACCTTGACGCTGGGGGGAAGGAGCTTACTCAGGTCTATATCATACACCATCAACGGACTATACGGTTTATATGAACCATAATCATTGGTCTTATGTAAAAGGAACACTTGAATCTGTGTCCCGTTGTAATCCACCCACGCTTCCCATTTGTCTCCATTGTTGAGAGTTGCACCTGAATAATGATCACTTACTGAAACATTCATCTCTGATTTGACGCTGTTGACATCGATTCCCACATGGTTATCATCGGGATCGAAGTCATTCTTGTAGGTGTCGAACTCCACAGCAAGAATCTGATTCGATGAGTTCCCATTTGTTTCAGAATTAAACAATCCTAGCCATTCGCCCGAATCAGCGCCGGTGGATTGAAAGTCGAATGGAGCGAGAAAGAAAGTAAGTCCGTCTCCACTGCCACTGACTCCGACGATGCTGAATTGGAAATGCGAAGAAAAACTTACCAGAGCTTTGGAAGGAATAATGTTTGGATAAGTTGCCCACCCGAGCCCCGCTTCGCTCTTGGTAAGCTGTATCACGTCGTTAGAAATGGAAGCATTTGCCGAAAGGAGGATATCCGTTTCGGGAGGAAAACTAAAACTAATGGTTCCTGCATCTGACACGAACCAAAAAGCAGAACAAGTAATATACAAGCAGAAAAGTAAACTTGCCGCCTGTAGGGGATGGATGCTAGCCATTGGGATTTACCGGGAATAAATGAATGCCGGCTATGAATAACTTCTACGAGACGAAAGGATAGTTGTTCAGTTTACACAGCGCCAGATGGGGGAAGAAACCAACCGTTATATAGATAGAGCTGCGTAAGATGTAGCCAAAATTGTCCCCATCTCTATAATCTTGCCAGCATGCTTTCTTTCGACGATGTCAATGTATGTTTAAATAACGTGAACATTGTCCAATGGCGTGGTTTTCTTTTTCTTCCGAGAAACAACACAGAAATTAAAAAAACATATAATTTAGTTCAATAAGAGAATTATATGAAATGATAGAATATTGTATGCCCATGTCATTTTTCCTTTTACGTGTCCTAAATTTAATATTAATTTATAAATATTATATTTACATATTTTTACTAGTTTTTAGTGCTTATTCTTATAATTATTGTTTCACATTTTGGATGAGGTTTGTGATTGTGAATTTCAAATGGGTTAGTTTTGCATCCATAAATCTTTTAATCTCTTTACTTTTGAAAATTTAAAATCTAAGTTTCTTACTTGATTGATTATTCCACTACCCTTTGTGACACTATATAACACAGTGTTTCATTAGTGTACTTAGTTATTGTAGTTAAAGATATTTCCTTATTCATTTGAAACAATATATGATCTCAAAATCAATTTGACATATCTAATCTTTGATTTGTAAAATGAATGAGGAAGAATTTATTACATAATCAAAGTATTTAAAGTACACTATCAAAATTGAATTACACATTTTCTTATCATCTTTCAATCTTGACTAAGAGTTATAGAGCTATATCATCTAGGAGTTTGACCAATGGAAACTTGATCCTTATGATAAAACAAATTCCTAAATATGTCTATAAGAACTACAAATCCTCAAAACACTCAAACACTAGAGAAGTGATGTGAATAAGTTAAAGATTGTAAGAATTGATGAGATTACGTCCATGAGTTATGAGTTCATTTCATGCAAAAGATTACTTTTGTGCTTAATGAGACTAGTTCCATAGGCATGAATCTAAACCAAGGGGATTGACAATAATTTTTTGATGCAGGAGCATCCAAAGGTATAGGGAAATCTTGCATCACCCAAAAGTAATTGTTTTCTTTATTTTTGTTTAGCTGTTTTGAGTCCCATCATGGAACTTAGGGGATATAAGACTGTCAGACATAAAAAATAGTGAAAAATAAGCATTTAATATTTTTAGTAAATCGGCCTAAATGGACTCATATGAATGTGAAAATTTACCCGAAGCAGCAAAGTTGAAAAATATTTCTTGTTGTGAAAGAATCACCTCAACACCCTGCACTGTTTGGGAGAAATTAAAGTTTTTTTCTTGGGAAATTTCTCCAATGCAGCTTCAAATTCAGATATAAAAATTTAGAGGCCCTGAAACAACTCAAATGGTGACCGAACCAACCTACGATGGGTTCACACATCATAGAGCTTGTCAAGAGCTTTCCAACGATACGCAATAATAGCAAATCGGACACCTGAATCAAAAGTTATGGCCCCATGAAGTTGGTCCTCTAAAAAGTGATTTTCATAAAAAGAATTCCTTGGCCAAAAATCAAATGGTGGGAGTTTTGGCGCCAAAACAAAAAGGGGAAATTTGTACTTTCTAGATTATTCTAGGGCAGTTATTGGGGATAAATAAAAAGGGTTAAGTGGGGGTTGTACAAGAAGGCCCTCATGGTGCAAATTGTGCCTCTGAATAGTAGATTTTTCTTTTCTAAGTTGGTTTTGTTGTAATGAATCAAGCCCATGAGGCTGTAGCATGTAAGCTTTGAATTTCTAATTTCATTTTCTAAAAATAATTTAAAGTGAGTCATTTTTTTTTCTTGCATCTTCTATGTTGGTATCTATTGTTGTGATTTATATGAGTTTTGGGCAGTGTAGCCCTCATCAAGTGGTATCAGAGCAGGAGTTCCTGAGCCTGTAACAAAGCGTCGAACATGAGGCAGTTACAACAGAACCTGTGAGTGTGGGTTGAGTTCAAGGTGCCTCCAAGAATTTCCCAATATGGAAGAGGTAGAGGCCGAGGTCATGGAGGAAGAGATCCACCAAGAGATGAAATCAAAGCCCTTATAAGGCAATTAGAAACCTTGCAATAAGAGGTTCAAAGAAGAGATGTACAACGAGACAGAGATGACAGTGAAGATGAAATGGAAGAAGAAATGGAAGAGGAAGAGTTGGATCCAATGGATCTTGGAGAAACAAGATTACTGCAAGCAATCTCAAGCATTGGGAAGAGACCTAAAATGGAGGTTTCAACTTTTAGTGAAAATCTGAATCCTGAAGAATTGATTGATTAGATCAATGACATGGAGGAATTTTTCACGTTTGAGGAGATTGAAGATCCTCAGAGAGTGAGGTTTTCAAAGACAAAATTGAAAGGTCATGCCAGCATATGGTGGAAAGAGGTCTAGTTAGAAAGAGGAAGACAAGGGAAAGATAAAATTTCTAGATGGGACAAAATGGTGTCAAAATTGAAGAAATAGTTTATTCCAGTCGATTATGAATTGGAGCTACTCAAGAAGATGCAAAGCTTGAGGAAAGGGAAAAGGACGGTGAAAGAATACACAGAGGAATTTCACAAGGTCATGATTCAGACAAGACATTCTGAGGTGAATAAGGAGAAAGTTTATCATTATATTAACGGGTTGAAGCCAAGCACATAGGAAGAATTGGCAATGGTAAGAATGACCACCATTGAATACGCTTACCAGTTTTCTCTAAAGGTTGAAGAACGAATGAGCAAGAGGTTTGAGAATAAACGAGCTGGAGGTCATGGAGGAAAGACCAGTGGATGGTTATGTGGAGGTTGAAATGAAGATCAAAAGAAGGGTGAAGGCTCTACTAGCAACCAAAACCTATTTCTAGTGTGGAGAAGAAGGACATAGAGCCTACGAGTGTCCTCAACATCAAGGAAGGATAAATAGAAGACCTGAGGGTAATGCATGAGTTGCACATGTAGATGAAGATGTTGGGTCTTCACATTTTGAGGATGCAGAAAGATGAGAGGTTCTTGTTACTAGAAGAGCCTTGCTGGATGAAGAGAAGGAACCAACTCAAAGGAAGAATTTGTTTCATACCAGATGTAAGTGTGAAGGTAAAGTTTTCAATGTTATTATTGATGGAGGTAGTAGTGATATCCTTGTTTCAGAAGAAATGGTGAGTAAGTTGTGGTTGGAGAGAAGAAGGCATCTAAACCCATACTAGATTGCTTGGTTGCAGAAGGACCATAAAGCCTTGGTAAATAAACAATGTCTAGTAAAGTTCAAGATTGGAAATTACCATGATGAGGTATTGCATGATATTATGCCTATGTATTTTTTTCATATGTTGTTGGGTAGACCATGGTAGTTTGATCGGCCTATAGTACATGATGGACATGCCAACACCTATTCTTTGAGAAAGGATGGGGTTTGTCATAAGTTGAAGCCCTTGAAAGAGGCAGAAAAAAAGGTATGCAGTAATGTAAGAATTTGTTGGATTGATGGATGCAAGTTCCTAGAAGGTATGAAGCATGAGCATATGTTTTTGCATTGATCCCTAGAGTTGATAAATAAGATACTACTGAGGTACCTGTAGAAGTTTCATATTTGTTAATGAGTTTCAAGATATTGTTTCTAATAATGTGACCCCTGAAGGTTTTTCTCTAGTAAGAAATATTAGTCATCAAATGGATTTGATTCTTGGAGCTAGTTTTCCAAATAAATAAGCTCATCATATGACTCCAATAGAGAGTGAAGAGTTGAATAGAAAAGTGCAAGAGTTTTTGTGAAAATGATTTATTAGGGAGAGTTTGAGTCCATGTGCAATACCTGCAATACTAGAACCAAAGAAAGATGGGGACATTTGGTGAATGTATACAGACTCTAGATCCATCAACAAGATCACCATCAAGTATAGATTTCCCTTGCCAAGAATGGATGGCATTATGAATTGTTTGAGTGGAGCTGAGTACTTCACAAAGATATATCTGAAAAGTGGATATCACCAGATTCAGATTAGAGAAGGAGATGAATGGAAGACAACCTTCAAAACCAAGGAGGGCTTGTATGAGTGGTTACTCATGCCTTTTGGGCTAACCAATGCACCAAGCACATTTATGTGGCTTATGAACGTGGTATTGAAAGAATTTTTAAGACATTGGAGGAGCACTTGATGCATATCTAAAGAGTTTTTGAGAAGCTAAGGGAGGAGAAGTTGTTGATTAATTCAAAGAAATGTAGTTTTTTGAAAAGGGAGTTGGTGTATTTGGAGATTTTGGTCTCAGTAGATGGTCTTAAAATGGATCTAGAGAAGGTGAGAGCTATCATTGAATGGCCTATCTCGAGGAGTGTTACAAAGGTAAGATCATTTCATGGTCTAGCAAGTTTTTATAGAGAGTTTATTAAGAATTTTAGTAGTATTTGTGCACCTCTAAATGAAGCGATGAGAGGGGATAAAGAAGAGTTTAAGTGGACCACAGGAGCAGCCAAAAGTTTTGATATGTTGAATAAGAAAGTTATAGAGCAACTTGTTTTGGAACTTCCAAATTTCAATAAGGTCTTTTAGGTAGATTGTGATGCTAGTGGCACTACCATAAGAGCTGTTTTGAGTCAAGAAGGTAAGCCTATTGCCTATTTTAGTGAGAAGTTAAATGATGCTAAGAAAAAATATTTTGTCTATGATCAATAGTTTTATGTTATAGTTCAAGCTTTGAAGAAATGAAGACACTATTTGTTGCAAAAAGATTTTTTTTATATACTGATCACCAGGGTTTGCAGTATCTCAATAGTCAAGGAAAGTTTAATCAAAGGCACTTAAAATGGGTTGATTTTTTGTAGAGTTATACTTTTGTTTTGAAGTAGAGGAGTGGAAGGTCAAACAGAGTTGTAGATGCCTTAAGTAGGAGGCAAAATTTGTTGATAGAGATGAATATAGAGGTTGTTGGGTTCAATGAACTCAAGAGTTTGTATCCAAAAGATCCAAACTTTATAGAAGCTTGGAAGGATTGTTTCGAACCTATTACATTGGATAGGACAATATTTCTAGATTTCTTAATACAAATGGAATATTGTTTAGAGGAAGCCAATTGTGCATTCCAAAGAGTTCTATGAGAGAGTCTAATCAAGGAGAAGCATAGTGGAGGATTGGCTAGACATTTTGGTCAAGATAAGACCATTGCTTTTTTCAATGGGAATTATTATTGGCCACAGTTACAACAAGATGTCAAGAAGTTTGTACAAAGTTGCAGAGTATGTCAGAGAGTTAAAGGAACAAGTCAGAATAATAAATTGTATTAGCCATTACCTATACCTGAGAGACAATGGGAGGATATTAGCATGGATTTTCTTCTTGAATTGCCAAGGACACAGAGAGGGCATGATTTCATATTTGTGGTGGTGGATAGATTTTCAAAGATGGAACATTTCATTCTATGTTATAAGACCAGTGATGTTGTTCATGTTGCAGAGTTTTTTTCAAAGAGGTGGTGAGACTACATGGTCTACCAAAGAGTATAGTTTCAAACATAGATACCAAATTTGTTGGTTATTTTTGGAGGACATTATGGAAGAAGTTGAAGACAAATTTGGAGTTCAATTCTACACACCATCCATAGACTAATGGACAAATAAAGGTGGTGAATAGGAGTTTGGGCAACCTGCTAAGATGCTTAGTTGGATATAATCCCAAGGGATGATATTTGATTATACCATAGGCTGATTTTTCTTACAACAATTCTATCAATAAGAGCACTCGCAAATCACCATTCCTGATTGTATATGGGAGTAGTCCAAGAACTTCTTTTGAACTGAGAAAGATGGATAAGGGGGAGAAGAGTAGTGTTGAGGCTAAATATTTTGCTGAGCACCTAAAGAATTTGCATGAAGAGGTGAAGAAACATATCAATAAGATGAACTCACAATATAAGGCTTAGGCAGATCAGAAAAGGAGGCATAAGGAGTTCTAGGTAGGAGATGTAGTCATGGTTCATTTGTAAAAGGAAAGGCTTCCATTTGGTACATACAACAAGTTAAATATGGAGAAGTTTGGACCATGCAAGATCCTAAAGAAGCATGATTCAGGAAATGCTTATGACATAGAGTTTTCTAGATGAATAAACATTTCTCCTATGTTCAACATTGTCAATTTGACAAAGTATCATGAAGGTGATATAGAGGAGAGTCTGATAAATGAACAGTTGAAAATTCTAGCACCTACTTCAGAGAAGGAAGAGATAGAAGAAATCTTTGATAGTTGTGTGGGTAGGAGTAGGGTATGTGTAGGATCATCATGGAAAAAATAGGCCCTTAAGTGGCGAAAAAATTAAAAAAAAAAAGTTAGGCAACTTGATGTAAAAATTTGAATAAGTTATCTATATTATTTAAAAAATATGTAAGAATAGAATCTATTGAAAATTGAATGTAGTTTCTAAACTACTAGGTTTTTTAAATCTATTTGGTGAAAATTTGAAATTTCAATGTAGTAGTACTTAAATTTCAGGGAAAAAATAAGAAGTAGGTGTTTTTTTGACCACCCTAACCACAATAAAATGATAATATGTTTTAATAAGGTTTTAGATATAAGTAGAGGACTCATGTCCCGATGTGATACATATTTTTCTGTAATTTTTTTCCAAGTAAATAATTAATTATAATTTTTTTATTACAACTTTTAAAAAATATTAAAAACTCATATGTCTGACCACCTTAACTTGGTCAAAACTTCATGAATTTATTATTATTATTTTTTAATCCTATAGTATGCAAAGCATAGAATGTGATGCATGATTTGGATTCAAAAAATGTGATAACGTTTGAAAGCTATAGATGTTTTTCAATCAGCCTATCAATTGGGACATTAGTGGTAGTTCAAATAAAAAATGAATAATAATTATTTATTAAATTCAAAGCAAAACATAATTTATATCGGTGGATGGCTGAGAATATCCTCTAAAAACCCTTTTCATTTCATCAATTTTGGGTAAAAAAAAGTCATCAACCACATGGGCCATCATATCACTTACATATCGCCACTTTTTGGCCCATCATGATCCTGCACATACCCAACACAAGAAATAGACAATATGCAGAGTACTCAGTGAAATGGAGAGGAATGCATGTTGAAGATTCATCATGGTTATCTAAGGCTGAGGTTAACCATCTTGGTTTCCTTCTAACTCCTAAGAAGTGATAGGGTCACTTTTCAAATTACCCTAGGTATTTGATGCAAGAGCATTCAATAGTGTAGGGAAATCCTGCATCACCCAAAAAAAAATTGCTTTCTTTACTTTTCTTTACTTGTTTTGAGTCCCATTATGGAACTTAGGGGATATAAGACTGTAAGGTGTCAAAAATAGCGAAAAATGAGCACTTACTATTTTTAGTAAGTCAACTTAAATGGGCTCGTATGGACATGAAAATTAACACCAAGGAGCAAAGCTAAACAAAATTCTAGTCACAAAAAATTGCCTCAATACCTTACACAGTTTGGAAGAAATTAAAATTTTCGTCTTGGAAAATTTCTCCAATGTAGCTTCAAATTCAGATATAAAACTTTAGAGGCCCCAAAACAACTAAAAATGTGGCCAAGCTGACCTATGATGTATTTACACATTGTATAGCTCATCGAGAGCTTTCCAATGATATGCAATAATACCAAATCAGACACCTGGATCAAAAGTTATGGCCCCACAAAGTTGGTCCTCTGAAAAGTGAATTTCATAAAATTTCTTTCTAGGGAAAAAATCAAACGGTGGGACTTTTGGGGCCAAAACAAAAAGGGGAAATTTGTACTTTCTAGAACATTCTAGGGTGGTTATTGGGGAAAAATAAAAAGGGTTAAATGGGGATTGTAGAAGAGGGCCCTCATGGTGCATATTGTGGCCTCAAATAGTAGACTTTTCTTTTCTGAGTTAATTTTGTTATAATGAATCAAGTCCATGAGCTTGTAGCATGTAAGATTTGAATTTGTAATTTTATTTTCTAAAAATAATTGAAAGTGAGTCATTTTTCTATCTCACATCTTCTGACATGTTGGTATTTGTTGTGATTTATGTGGGTTTTGGGCAGTGTAGCCCTCATCATTTTTGGAACAATAGATAATTGCCAATGCCATCCATAAAAATATAAAGCATTGGTGAATCATTATTTATCATCATTAACAATATTTATTTATCATCATTAACAACATTTATTTATTTTATCATAGGTGTCTAGTGGTCTTATGGTGGTCTCTATTTTGTTTGTTTTGTTTGTTTCCTTTGTTGATTGGACTATTTAAGTTTCAGTTTTTGTTTTAATTTTGGTTGGGCATCTCACTCCTTGTGAGCCCCTCATTTTCCTCTATGGTTTTTTTGTAATGGGTACTGGCCCTTCTAGTCTTAATCTAATCATTTAAACATTTATTTATTATCAAAATTAAACTAACTTGGAAAACAAATTTCATATTTTTCTTCTTTTTGGCTCTTTATTTCGGTCTATTTTCTAAATGTAGCCAATTAGAGAGTCAAATATTAGGGTTTTTGTGTGCCTATAAATGTAAATTGTATAAAGACCTCTTTCTTTTTCTTTTTTTATAACCTATCTCTCTCTCTATTTATTCTCTTATCATTTGATTAATTTTCTAATCGATATGCCTTTGTAAAGTTTCATATCTTCATACATGTCCATGGTCATGGTTTCCTATTTATATGTGTCCTAACCTTTGTTTTCCCTCTTTATACTAACCATTAATATTAATTTTTAGTCTTACACTCTATTCATGTTGA
Organism: Sequoia sempervirens; assembly: GCA_007258455.2. Lineage (NCBI taxonomy): Eukaryota > Viridiplantae > Streptophyta > Pinopsida > Cupressales > Cupressaceae > Sequoia > Sequoia sempervirens. Next base: position 118,111,582 of record VDFB02047230.1, read on the forward strand.
AGTGTTAACTTATTTTTATTAGTCAAAAGTTATGTAAGGTTTCCATTAGAGTAGTGACTGGGAACCTAATATTGGACAAACAAAAATGGGATTAGACAATGTGAGCTTCTTTCTTGATGTCTTGAGGAATTTATTTTTTTATAGTATTTAATCATGTTGGAGTAATTATGTAATCACCTAATAATTAATTAGTCATTAATTAATTAATAGGTCCCTTATTACTTTATAATATGGAAGTTAAATCTTAGAATTATTTTTCATTATTAGATTGGGATATTTATAGGTCAAGTTGTCTTATTAGATAGGATAAGGACACTTGTTACAATCTAATCAATTCCACATCTAGAGTTTACACATTTTCTTCTAGAAGCATTCTTCCATACTTTGCAACTATTCCAACACAATTCAAGTTATTGTATCAATACAATATTTGAGGTTGTTGAGCACATCATCTTTCTTTTATCTCTCATTTGTGATAGGATAATTGCTTGCAAGAGACTTCTAGGAGTTGTGGAGTTAAATCGTCAAATTTAACATGGTATCAAAGCGCCATATCTATGAATTCATATTCGAAAGTTTAGAGAAATCCGATCTTGAGGGTAAAATCAGCACATCTTGTAGTAAAACAAGAATAATCATTGAATAAAAAATGACCAAAAACCTAAAGATCGTCAATCGTTTTGTTAAAATTGGTGAAGCTAGAGTTTCCATAAAGAAAATTCACGACCACAGATTTTGTACAAAATTTCATATGAGTCTATGACCTATACAACCTTTGCCACCATAAATCATCATGCATGTGAAGGTACATGCATTTGGTATGAATATGCTTAAAATAAAATACTATTATTTTTAAAAAAAAAATTAGAACATTATTTTTTTCAAAAAGACTTTAGAATTTAAGAAACATAATAAATATGAATGAAGGTAACCTGCATTAACCATAAATGACACAACAAGTAGGGCCCACTTCCCCTAAACCCACTGGCGAGAAGTAAAAATCTCATTGATGACTCATTTACTTAGCCAATAAAACATAAAATAACCCACCTAAATATTTGATAGAAAAATAATACTTTGGCATAAAATCTTATTGGAATATTCCATTAAGTTTCTAGCATCTCCAATGACCATGATTTTTTTTCAGCATATGGGAGTTTTTTTCCATTGAAGGAATATTCCTATCATACTTGTTGATGTCATGCTAACATTAACATGATGTCTCCTTCTATTCAAAAATTATCGGCTTTCACTTTCCCCTATATAGCATGGGGTGTGTGGAAAGAACAAAATAATAGACTCTTTAGAGACAAGGAAATGTCAGAGAATAATGTATTTGAAAAAACCTTCAGGTTAATTGTTGAAAACTATAATATCATTCCTCAACAAGAGAATAATAAAAGAGGCAATGGTTTGCACTCCATATGATTTAAATATAGCCAAGGAGTGGAAGATTAAAAATCATGTGTCCAGGGCTTCTAAACCTACAAAAAAAGACCAGACAGGGGTGTGCTGGAGTATTCCTCCGTGGGGCTGGTCTAGAGCTAATTTTGATGGTGCAGTTAAGGGAAACTCGGGGTTGGCTGGAAGTAGAGGTGTGATTAGGGATTATAATGGTAATTTTTTAGCGGTGGTGGCTATTCCCATTGGATCTAAAACTAATCACATGGCTGAAGCTATTGGAGCCTTTCATGTGATTAACTTGGTTGTTAGTAGGAATATTAAATACTTATGGCTCAAAGGAGACTCTAAAAACATTATTGATTGCCTCCTAGGGAAGTCCCCTCCATCATGGTCTATCAAGAGTTGGATAGAAGAGGCTAAGTCCCTCTTAGCTAATTTTGATAAAGTTAAAATTACTCATGCATTTAGGGAAGCCAACAACGTGGCTGATTTCTTTGCTAATGAAGGGGTTAAACAATTAGAGTTGGTCACGTGGCAGAACCTCAATGTTCTTGGTGCTCATGTCAAGGCTTTAATTAATTATAATATCACGCGTGGGAAAGCAACAATTTATTTCGATGATGAAAGTGAGTAGGGCCAAGTACTTCAACATCATTAGATTTGATGGGGCCCCTTTTAATTTCTTAACTGGTAGTAAGAGGTGACACATTTTGTGGGTTCTTTGGTTTGGCTGTAGAATTTCATTCCATACTTTTTTCTCTGGTAGTAAGGTGTTTGTGACAATGGGAGGAGACAAGAAAAGGGTGTAGCCAAAAATCTATGAAATGCATAAGAGCAATCTGAAGGTCTGGGAAAAAATTGAACGTAGTGGGATACTCCCATTCATTGAGAAGCTTCATGGGCTTGATTTGAAGGCTACCAAGTACTTTGAGAAAAATTGGAAGAATGGGGAAATATTTATGTTTGGTAGGTAGGTCAAGGTGGATGAGAACCTCATTGGAGAGGTGATTGGCATGTCTACTAAGGGAATGAAATTATTTTGTGACAAAAGGTTCTCTGATGAAGTGGTTATTAGATTCCCTAAGAAGACAAAGAAAAGAGCAAGCTGATAAAAGTCTCCAACAACTACTTTGAAGTAGATACGATTAGATCGCTATGGAGGAAGGTGCTCAGAATCATCATGGAATACATTACTTTGGACAGTAGATTCACCAGGGTTTATGGCTACCACTTCGCCTTGCTCAACCATTTTCATCACATGGTAAGGGTTTATTTACCTTATTATTTGTATTGTTCCATGAGCAATAGAATGGAGGATCATAAGAACGATCCTAAGGAGTACCCTATTTTGCATTATGTCCTTATTAGGCTCATTTATGAACACTTTCAAAATATGTTGGCCTTATCCAACCCTATCCTAGATTCGCCTTCAGAAGATGAGGATACTAAGGATAGTGTTTCAGAGGATGGTGAGGAGCTTGACCCTAAGTGGAATGTTGAAAGTCCCCTGACCCCAAATTATGGTAAGGAAACCCGACAGGGTAATCCCCTGCCCAAGAATCCTAGTGTTGTCAAAAACCCCAACTGCTCTATTCTGAAAGCTAAAAACCCCAGTCACTTTGGTTAGAGTGTCAATCCCACCCAAAAAGAGTCCCTTGCTAATAAAATGGTCTCTTACTCTAAGGATTCCCAGGAGGAATTTTTGGAGGCCCCTAATGTAGGCCATAACTCTTACTCATCCTTCCCTACTTTGGACAGAGAAAATAGGCCGAAATTCCCCAGAGACCTAAACCCTGAGGACTACTATTTTAAGCTAGACCATGAGTTTCCTAGGGATATCCTAGCTATTGCCAGGAATGGTGTTGTGGATTACTTCAGAATTATGAAATGGGCCTTCCATGAAATTAAAGACCTTAATCTTAGAAATAGAGCCCTCAATGGCAAGCTGGAGGATTTGGAAGGTAAAGTTAGCTCCCTTATTATTGCAGAGTGCTGGATGAAGGAGGATAGAATGAGAATGGAGGTCGAGTATAATGAAGGTAAATTTAAATTTCTGGAAGATGAAACAGGTAAAATGAAAAATACTATGAAAACTATTATGGAGCATAATCAATGATTGGAGAAACATAATGCCATCATTATTAGTGCAATGTCTCAGAAACTGGAGAATTCATAGCAGGGTTCTCTGGTTGTGGATCTGGTTGCGGATAAGGACAAGAACAATATTGAGGATGCTGGTATTTCTAAGTGGATGAGAACCAGTATGAAGAGGAAGACTTCTCCTATGCCCCAAATGGTTCAAGGCCTGAAGAAGGGCACTTAGGAAATGCACAATCTTGAAGCTGAGGCTATTGAAGCTCTTAAGTTCTTAGGTTAGCTGGGGGTTTCTTGTTGGTTGTTTTTGGTGGCCCTTGCTAGCCTTGGGTTGGTGGTTGTTGTATTTCTTGCCCTTTATTTTGATGCAGCCTTTTTGTCTTTGGTGACTTTAATGCTTATTCCTATTTTCTGTAAACTCTATGGTTTTGAGTCCCTATAAAACCCATTTTTTCCTTTATCAAAAACATTAATATAATTTCAATTGTATGGCCTACATCCTAGCCTCCCTCTTAGCCCCCATTTTCCCTAAATGAGCTTTTTTTTTTTGCATAACATGGGCATATAGTGTCAAAATCAAGAAAATGATATCTTGTCATAAATTTGGTTCCATTTACTATCAAATGGTGTAGTTCTCATCATCAGAGTTTCATGTTGGTTCCATTTAATCTCATTCAAATTTAGATCATAGATTTCTTCTTTCAAGATCATAAATTTTCACCTATATCTTTGATTTTCATGATTCTTAGGCATTGGAAAGCTATTTCAGAGCTCTTTAAATCTATTCTTGCACCTTTTCTAGAATATACTCCAAGTACATTTTCTTTAGTTTTTTGTGATTTCACATTTCTATAAATTACTTGGAAATCTTGAAAACTAGAAAGGATTTGTTTACTTGAGATGATTTCATTTGATCTACTTTAAACATAATAAGGTTATCAATCTCTATATTTTTTATTTGAGGAAGTATCATGAATTTCTCTATTCATCCTTCTATGTTCATCTTGGAAAAGGATAATTATGAGTCTTTTTAAAATGAAATCCTTACACATCTCAGGTGGATTGATATTTTTCCTTATCTATATAGACTCATTTATACACTAGACACACCAAGGAGTAGATCAACCTGGGATATTATTAGTGATCATGTTGTAGGAGTAATTTTTTCTAGTGTTGATCATAAGATTATGTGTGTTATATCTAACATTGAATTTCCCCACATACTTTGGTCTTGTTTTTTGGAGATCCTTGCAAACCCTCATATCTCTCCATTCCTAAAGTATCCAACTACAGATTGTCTCATTCCTCTTGTATATGTAGATTGCATACCCTTTGATGATGATGCTTTAAAGGAGCTCAAGAATATCATAGGTCTCAAGCATGTTCTAATGATTTAGCGACTTTTATTCATGTACCCACTCTTCATATCGAGACTCAATCTCAATCTTCTATTGTTTCTAACTAGCTTGGTATCACCACATCCTTGGCCCCTATTGGTTCACTAAAATAGGACACTCATCTTCTTCCAAACATAGCTTGCACACATATCATTCTTGTTTCTAGAGTCTCAGATTTCAAATTTGGGGGATTACTTTGTGGAAATTCATCTCTTCTTTTTTGATAGCCACAACATTATTGTTGACACCATCTTTATAGTCTTTATTGCTTGTTCCACATAAGTCTTAATATTTCCCTAGATTGACATCATCTCTTTCTGGCATGTGGATCATTTAATTTATTTTTTAGAGGCACACATCATTTTGATTTGGATTCCTATATCTCCCTTATGGGAATGGTTTCTCCAATCATCAATGGATATTTTTGTTCATAAGGGGAGAAATTTTGTTTGTAGGTAGTGGATTGTGATTTATCTTCAATCACTAATCATGGAATTAAGAGACTTTTCTTTATGGGATGGATTCATATCCTCATGTTATCTCTACTATAGGGTTGACATCTATTTTACTTGTGTGATAGAAGCAATCCTTGGAGGGGTCACATTATTCCTCCTATCCTTCTTTCACTAGTGTATTTATTTCATTATCTCTTTTGGAGAGGATTTTTTCCATGTGATTTTCTCCTTTTCTCTGAGTCCTTTTATCCCTCTTTCATTAGTGCAGTTATTTAATTTCCTCTTTTGGAGATGAGTATTTTCCCATGTGGTTTTCTCCTTTTCTCTAGTTATGAGAGATTCATTTGTTTATACATGGGTACCTCATCAAGCCTTGTATCCAAGAATCCAAGACCCATCCATGCATCCATCATTGCATTGCTCATCAATTTTTTAGCTTCTCCCTAGGTTGATCTTTAGGGTGCATGTTGGAGTAATTAGAAATAACCTAATGTAATTAGTCATTAATTAATTATTATATTGCTTATTATTTAATTACTTGATTTAAATGCAGGAGTACCTTTTTTATTATATTGGGCTATTTATAGGTCAATTTGTCTCATTTAATAGGATAAGGATAATTGACATGATCTAATAAAATCGTCATCTAGGTTTTGTGCTTTTTCTTTTATAAGCATTCATTTTCTCTTCGTAACCATTCCAATATAATTCAGGTTATTACACTAATAAATTTTTTAGGTTGTTGAGCACATCATCATGCTTTGATCTCTCATTCGTTTAATAGGATAATTTATTGCACATGACTTTTGGGAGCTATGTGGATAAAATCATCAACTATAATAATTTATTCATATAGGTTTGTTGTTTAAATATGATAATTTTTAATGGTAATTTCTATGTTTTTTACATGTTAATTAGATAAATAAGAGTTAGATAGACATATCAATTTACCTATGAGAGAGTGTTAAAGGTGAATACAAAATTTCAAACATGTTATAGGTGTAGTGATTTACATGCTTTTATTTTATTTTATTTCTATGGACTAATAAGTAAATTGGGCCATAGAGTATATTCTTTCATACTTACAATAAGGTTTTGTGTATTCATTATTTACACACATATTCTACCTCATGTTGATTATGTAATCTTTTTAGTTGTTAACAGTTTCGTGCTTTAATTAGATGATACTATTACAATAAAATTGTTAAAGGTACATGAGATTTAAATTTCTATTATTAGGAACAAGGTTTTGAAATATATGTCATATAAACACTACTATATATATATATATATAATATTTAATGAGGCTCATGTTAGAACCCATATTGGATTCCACAAAATTCTTACTTCATTTTCTTTCTAAATCATGATTTTTTATGTTTCTTTGTTCTCATTGGTAAGTGGTAATTGTAAAAGTCACCCATATTATTCCTCTAAACTATTAAAACTATTCCACCTATAATTTTTTAATAATGTGTATATTCAATGCTATATAAGCATGTGGTCCCAAGGCATGAAAATATTTTCATTTAAAAGTACCTTGTAAAGTATGCTTAAATACTAATCATGAGTTTAAATTAAAGGAAGAGAATTCTAAACATAATGCCATTATTTTATTTGTGTTTTTTTTAATTTATTAAATAAGATATAATTTAGCTTACCTAATGTTGAAAGAACATGTTATCATATAGATTCATCCCAATGAAATATTGATTTTATGCCAAAATTATATATTTTTTGGTCCATGCATCACAAAATCCTGGTGACATTTTTTCCTTGATATATTTCCTTCAATGTAGCCATGGATTTCCATAAAAAAATTGATGTTTATAATTTTCTACATATATTTGCAAGAATATCTTCATGTTGTTTTTATACTTGTTAGAAGCATAATTTAGCTAGCTACTTTATACATGCTATATATACAAACTATATCATTATTTACACTTCTATGGTATTTAGTACAATTTTCCTCATTTTGGTATGTTGTTAGTGTGTACATTAAAGATCATGGACTGAAAAGGTCAATATATATAAATTAATTGTGTTACAAGAAGGTATATCTCTATTCTTTCAAGAATGAAAGAATAGTTGACCTATTATAAGGCATATTCAAGGTGTAAATATTAACTAAATCATCCACCATAAAGTGTTATATTTCATTTATTTGAATCTTTGACCTATTCTTATATATTCCCTTAAGACTCTTTTCCACGCATAACCAATGCAATGGTATTATGGATTTCCAAAAACCTAGAAATAGGACATATAAGGCTTAAACTAAATTTAATAAAACATATTTGTATCCATAATTACAATTTTATTAACTTTTGTAGCTAGTAATGGATCACTTACTCTAACTACTATTATTTTTATCCAAGATGTATTCCCCGTGATTTTAAATCTAATATAATCTATAAAATTATGAGTTGATTTTGATAAGTGGTTTAGAGGCTACCTCAATGTGACCTACACCTAATGTCACCAATGATCTACATCCATGGGGCTAAATTCTAATTTCATAATATACATACAAGGTTGTAATTTATGAAAAGGATCGGTCTTTGATGTAATTTTATAAGATAGTGTTTCACATTATTTAAGGGATTAGATTATGTAGATCATGTTTTTAAAGGTTAAGAACATAATTTTTAAAATAGGTGATGGCTATCCTAGAAATGATATAATATGAATAAATATCTCCATGTTATATTAAAATGATTCAATTTTCTTTTTTAGAGTAACTACTACTTCACTCTTTCCACAACTATAATCTTCAAATAATAAGGCCTTGAGTAATAAATGACAACATTATCATACATTGCAACCTATATTTTATCGATCTCTTCTTGTTGTGTGTAAGTTGTTGAAATTTGAAGATAGGCCTCTAAATAATATTTTATTATAGACATATAATTTCTTTCTAACTTGTATGTATGTGCAAGTTTAGTTCCAATCATGGTTTTTGTGTGGTATTTTCTTCTTTACTTTGTTTGAATTTGTTGTAAAATGGCATAAAAATTGGTGTGATTAGTAAGAGGATAAAAATACTTTATTTAATTTTCTCTCTTTATAGTGTAAGAGTGGTCTCTAAGTCCTGCCATGATCTTATGATGATCTAGCAGTGACAATAATGTCATATTTTATGCAAGCTAAACCTAACAAGTCATTAGAGGTCATAATACTATGTTCATCATTAGGCATGCGTAATAATTTTTATGTGTATTCAATTAAAGAGATACAAGATCTATATATGTTTTGGTGCTTGTGGAAGAGTATGGTTTATCTACTTATAGGAGGTATTTTAGCATTTTTTGCAACCAATGGTAACATGGGTTGAGTAATTTTTTCAGATTCATGTATATTGTTGTTAATGTCATGGTTTTTATTTTCCATTTATTTTAAATTATCTTAGGGAATATTCTAGGAAACACCATCTTATATTTTTAGAATCTAAATAAGACAAAGAGATTACCCAATATCATCTATTGACCCTTATCTAACCATATTTTGTTGATGAGGTATAGCCTTGTCCTTTTGATGGCATGTTTCCTTGGCTATGAGGATATGATATCCTCTCAAAATATGGATCCACAAGTTTGAGATAAAATAAATTGTATCACTGCTAGGGAGATTTTATGAGTTCAAAGTGTATCAAGGACTCTATTGGAGAAGTTAACTCAAATATTTACTTTTCCCTTGTAGATCAATTTTACTTCAAGGCTTTCCTCATCATCAATGTGGTGACTCTAATATCCTCAAATGAAGTTTATGCTACTATATATTAGGCCTAATTTTTTCACTATAACTATACTATATAGTGGTGCAACAAGTTATTTAAGGTACATGAATAATCTTTGCTTCTTCTAGTGACATGCAAAGTCATGTTATGAAATTGTGAAGGATGGATTTGTGGCATGAGTACTACCATATGATTGTCCACTAGTAGAAAAGCAACAATAAATGACTAAGAAAACTACTAAAAATTGGTCACATGACCATTAGCTTGGTCACGTGACCATTAATAGTTTATTGTCAGTCATTTATAACACGGCCAAAGTCATGACAAACATTTTTAGTCATTTATTGGTTATTTTGATTGATCAATTTGGTAGTATATTTAGTCATTAATTTAGTCATTAGTTATTAAATATTAATTTATTTAGTCATGGTAATCATTTATTTAGTCATGGTAGTAGTTTATTTATTCATAGTAGTCATTTATTTAGTCATGGTAGTCATTTATTTAGTCATTGTAGTGATTTATTTTAATCATTATAGTCATATATTTAATCATTGTAGTCATTTATTTGGTCATAGTAGTCATTTATTTTAGTCATGTCAGTCATATATTTATTCATTTTAGTCATTTATTTGGTCATGGTAGTCATTTATTTTAGTCATGGTAGTCATTTATTTTAGTCATTGTAGTCATTTATTTAGATGTGGTTTAGTCATTTATTTGGGTGAATCGATGATTCAAGTTACAAATAAAATCTAACTTAATTAATCCTCACAAATTTATGCATATAAACTTCAAGTATCATAGATATTCAATTATTTTATATTCGATTAACATGAAAGAAAAAAGAATATACAAGCAGCAAACAACTGCATAACTAAAGGGAATACAAACAACATACAACTATATAAACAAAGATCCAAGAAATCAACCTATACTCTATTGTACAAAACATAATAGAGCATAGAGAACAAGACTTGAAAACAAGGAAACAACCGAAAACCATAAACCTCCTACAATAGAACTCAATCTCCGATAATGAGCACATTTAGGTAAAAACCATAAATTGCATCTCCATGGTATCCTCATAGTGAATGAATTCATCTTTTTTCCTATCCATTAAATCTTAGAAATCTCTCCTAGACGTCGACTGAAGTTGTGGGTAGCATTATGTTTCCAAATCAATCACACAACATATGACTATATCTAAGTTATCACAGGCCTATAGTGCTAAACCCTTGTTACCAATTGCTACAACACCACTAGAAATATCAAAACTTGAATAAGTTGTAGGATATTCATAAGGAAAAGGGTTTCTCTTTTTTTTTAAATGCTAAGTGAAAAATTTAATAAAAGAAATATTTTGAAACCTATATGTCACCTATAGGGTACTAAGATTCATTGAATATGGATACTCCATGAGAATTACCTTATTAATGAAAACCATGGCCATTGAAGCAAGCCCATAAGACATGGTCGCTACCAAACTGTTAATTCATCCATGTTAATATACTGATAATAAAAATTGAATAAGTTTACTATGTGCATTACATTCCATCAAAGGATAGAAAAGAAATAAAAAATAGTATTTAATTTCTCCTTATCACAAAATTGAAAGAACTACAAAATGCACCATGAAGACTAACTTGGAGAGAATATATGGCAGAAAATAATATATGAGATGAGCTTGAGATAGGTTCCAAAAATCTTTGATGATATTTATGTAAGAAACCCCTAAAATAAGATCTTATCAAATACCAAACAAATATTGGTGTAAATTCAAAGGTGAATTCTGATGAAATAAAGACCACTTAGTGCGAACATCAAACAAAAAATTCTAATCTTGCTAGTACAATCCAACACTTGTTTGGTGAGTTACTGAACAAAATAAACTCAAAAAGAAGCAAAATTTTTAGTTGTTGGTTGGTGTTGACCTTATAGTCATTTTTGTTTAATTTAATTTATTAAATCATCATTTTTGGAAAAGTTTATTGGGATGCAATGATATTTGGCAATGTCCAATTTTATGAGAGAATATATTGAACATGGTGACTAATCATAAACTATAAGGCTAAAATTCTCATATTTTTTAAACAAGCCAATTTGTGCTAGTCATTCAAGCCATTAGCTTTGTGCACAAAATCACACATCTTTTCTTGATAATTCAGGCTAAAAGAAATTATATGTACATTGAAAAGCAAATATGACCAAGACATTCCCTTTTACAAAATAAAACACAAATAATTATAGTATACATACCTTGCCTATTTTAATATCCACCATAGTAGAAACATGAATTCTAGGTCGAGCGATTGCAATCAGATAATCACTCTCCTACAAAAGGAAATAATAATATCAAAATAGATCCCAAACATTACACTTATAAATGAGAGATTCACTTTATGTTCTTAATTTCTTTACATTTCATCTTTTAAGTGTATTATACCCTTATTTCTTAGAATAATAAAAAGCTAAAATTCATTTGGATTCTAAAAACAATGGCAATACAAACTCATTTTAAGAATTTGGAAGTAGAGTGCAAAAAAATCCAGAAATTCAAATAAATTGCAGCCACAAACATGGGAAACACAATACATAGCAAGTGTAATGCCCAGTCACGTGAACCCCAAAGGACAACAAGAGACTAACAAAAAAAGCACAATAATTTTTTTTTTGACCCAAAGTGAGATATGTCAAAGAATGGATATGAACAACCATCACATACATTGTAGTGAAAGATATACATCATAAAACACATCCTCCGGGGTACATGTGACAACATTACAAATGTAACCCATACCACGACAATGTTTAACTAACTAAAAGGATCCCACTTAACCATTATTTGGCATTACTAATGACGTTCAAAGATCAACATCAATATAAGTAAAACCATCTATCACATCTATTAACATATTGATAAATATTTCCACAGATACAACATTGTTAATAATTTCATAGTGGGAAACGAAAAATCATAATAGTACCAAGTATCAATATACATTTCAAACATAACAAGTATCCATCACAGATCATAAATTAAGGTCAAAGGTTACATTCGTTACAATGATAATAATAAAAGTTACATTGTGCAAGAGTGAACGTAATACAGAAGTGTTCCCCAACATGAATGGGAACAATACAATAAGATAGAATGATACAACTGGAAAGGTGAATACAAAGTAACAAGACTGGCTCTAACTTGGGTACAATCCTGGAGACACTGCAAGTGTAAAAATTAGCATATCTTGAACCTCAGCTGGGGACCCAATGGGGTGCATAGCACGTTCCACCCCACCACATGGACCCGAAAGTCCACCCGCCGTGTTGGGAGTTGACAGGAAATGTCCCCATTCCTCAATCAAAACAGCCAAACGAACCAAAAGCAAGCCAAACTCCACAACAAGGATAACAACGACATAAGATAACAACCCATAATCAATTCCATCACATAGCCACAACAAAATAATGAAAATTCCAACAAAACCAAATATCAATATTATAGATCAACACTAAGTAATCATAAGAGGTGCAAACAATAATAGGATCCAAAGCCTTCAAATGATATAGCAATATCAACCAACAATAAATATCAAGGGCACCTTTCATTATCATTGATCAACTTGCCATGAGGCATGTGTACAACACTAAAAGATAGAACTTGGAGGCTTCAACAAAAAACACCAAGAATCCATCTTCCTCCACAACATCAACAATTCAACTAACACTCCTAGAGGAAAACAAACAAGGGAGAATAAATGGGTACTATAGGAGAGTGTCATCACATGGAATTACATGGATTTTCTAGGAAACCTATAACAAGGTACCTCCTCCATCGATGGTTATCCAGGTTGCCTATCTCAAGGTGACTGCTCCATAGGGTGACTCATGTGGGACCACTTACCTTTCATGAGGAGAAGGTAGTGATCTTACCAACCAGGTCTTCCCATCCCATCCTTAGCATGTGAAAGCACTAACAATATGGGTGAGTCTCATAAGTAATCTTGTTTAGTGTTTAACTACCCAAACCCACTAATTAATTTTATTAGGTTATCACTTATTAAACAACTCTTCCATGGGTTACCCTTATAGCCCCTTTGTGTGTCGGCCTCCATGAAGAGCCACTCTCCCTATGACACCAAAAAAAAACTAAATACAAGCAAGGGGTGTACCGCAACTCACATACAAATTCAAGTTTACATATTTCACAGCATACAAGGAAAGGACCATCTTGCAAGCCCATTTCATATCATTGAAATCAAGAAAAAAGGAGGTACCACCTATAACACCCCGCCTTGGTTACCGTTAAAACAAAGTGTAAAGAAAAAAAATTAACCAAACAAATTTTTTTTTAAAAGACATTTAATTACACAACTTCCATAAGGTTTCCAAGACGATGTTACTTAATCCTAATAAATAAACTCAACACACTATCATAATCAAAGTACAAATTTAATGCCATGAATGTTCCAGTTTACAAAACTTAATACAATCAAATATCTACATGTCAAGATTACAATAAGTGAGATTTCACTAAATCTCAATACATCAAAATGATGGTACAATAGAAACACTCTTATACAAGAGGTAAATTTGCAAAGGGGTTACCTTACAATAGTGGTTTACACTTTCTAAGAGGAAGGAAAATTCGGATTTTTTCCATTCCTCAAATCAAATGGGTTCAGCTGAACCCAATGGTTGGATCGAACCATTTCATTGGTTCGGTCGAACTATTGGGTTTGGCTGAACCCATGGTTCAGCCGAACCAATGAATGCCCAAATTAAAAATTAATATATAAGTGGGTTCGGTCGAACCTGGGTTCAACCAAACCCCTTCAATATGACAAAAAGAAAAAAAAAATGTTTCATTTTCACACTTTTACTGTGTTCTTTTACCAGTCACTGTCTCCCTGGTGCGCGTAGTGAACAGAGTCCGTGACGGTGACCAAACAAGGTTTCTCTCACCGGCGAAAGCAAATTTCTATTCCTCTCTTCAAATTTTATCATTCCAGTTTGCATATCGACCACTATTGAGCATGAGGTATTTAAAATTCAATTTTTTTAGAGTTCAAAATGCATGTATTTATTTAATTTCGAAACCCTAAATGCAAATTTTTTAAAATTTGTTGAATTCAAATTGCACTTGTTTGAAATTTTTTAAAGCATTTTCAATATAGTATTTTGCTTCCCCGTTTTGCATATATTTTCATCTTGTTAAACACATTTCAAGAGAAAAATGAATATCAAAACTATCAACTATCTGTTAGGGGATGAGAGGTCTATAATTCAAAACTACACCCATTGAACTTGCATTTATATTTGGAATGTATTTTAACTTGTTCAATTTTTTTAAATCAATCCAAGGGTTTGAGTAAGGAAAAATGAGTTTCCTCCCAAAGTTAGTGCAAAAAAAAATTATAATGGCTCTCAACATAGTCTAAAAAATGGAGATAAATAAATTCCTAAAGACTAGAAGTGTAGGGGTCAAGGTCACAAAATAATTTTAAAACTACAAATTTAGGGTCAAACTTGTAGATGAAAAAGTAAATTTCATATATGTAGGAGTGAACCATGAAAGTCATAGCTTGGTTTGTTAAGGTGTCATAATATTAAATCTTATAAAAAATCAAGAATCATATCATTGATTATGTACATTACAATAAAATATCTCCATATAACAAATGAAGCTAAAAACCCTAACCTTCTTTGTCAAATCTATAGTGTGCTTGCTACATGAGTAATTTTTTTTATGAAAACCATGTTTAGGAATGAAAATATCCAATCCCTTATGCTTCTAAACTAAAGTTTGCAATGCTTATGGTTCTTTTGGCCTTATAGATTCTTGAATCATTTTATAATATAAAACCTACATATAACCTACTTTGGCTCTAATAATTGTAAACCCTTTAGGAATTCTAAATTGTTGCATCTTGTCTTGATTTTCCCACCATTGTTATTCCTTTTGAAATTTTTACAAATTAGGCAAAGAATCCTTGCACTTATATAGAGGATCCTTATGTATGTTCTTAAAATTATTTATGGTTAAATGACTTAATCTAAAATAAAGGCATATACGAATCTCTTGCAATTGTAACCTCTTTACTAGTGTTCAAACATATTTGATACCTTGATGGCATGACATAGATGATTTTGCTTGATATTGCTTTATCCATGGATACCCAAGTAAAATATGAGATACATCTAAAGAAGAAATAATATGACATAGAATAAGAACTTCCCTCATCTTTTAGACCAAAAAATTAAGGTAAAATAATGTATCCTATAGTTTCAATCAACATATCATTAGTCAATTTTAAATAAACCCTCAAATATGCATATGCTTGTTGATAAAATGATGATAAAACAAAAATTATTCAATGCATACATTTTATTGGTGAGTAAGATCAATAAACACACCCTTACATGGTTCATGATCCACACAAAACCAAAGGACCATTATAATTATTTGGTAATATCTCACAATGTGAAAAAGGTGTCAAAAAAATTAGCATACCTAAATCATAAATTGACTTGTCATAAAGTGGGTGGGTAGCTTAGTGGTGGAGATTTTCATCCTAACTAGTTCATGGAAATTTCAACATGGTATTAGAGCCAAGCTAGGTGCATTTGACACCTATGTTGTGGCTCAAGGGAGTGTGTTGGAGAAATGATACACACCTAAGCCATAAAAGGACTCATCACAATGTGAGCCATTAGCTCAATAGTAGAGCATCCTAACACCAAATGGGAGGTCCTAAGTTTGAATACTGGTTAGTCCATAGAAATTTCTATAAAAGTCAATCACTAGTACATAAGAAGAAGAATAAGTACCCTTATAATTTTTATTAATACCAACAAATTATCATTCCTCACATACATAGGTGAATCAATGATTTCAAGCTCGTCAACATGTATATGTACCTCAATCTCATGAACCTCATATAAAACCATTTTATTAGATTTATTTAGTGTAAAATATTTAAATTTTCATTAGGAGGAACAATTGAAGGATTGACCCCAATATTAACCCCCTCAACCTAATTTTTTTTCATCAATCAAATCCTTAATCAATTATTCCTTAATCCCATAAAATGTTGAGTATAATTACAATTAACTCTACAATTTAATAACAAAATTCTTTCTCATTATATCTTTTGGGAATAACTTTAGATTTATCTAATGGCCTAATAGGAGGAAGTGTAATCATGCAAGCACTAAGTAAATTTTGAAGCACATTTTACAAAGGAAAAAGTTGGAGGCTTTAAAGTCATAATTATATTAGAAACATTTATAATGTATAGTTTGTACAATGGTCATTTCCATTATTTTTTACTATCCTTTTGGAAATAATTTTTCTTTTCAAATTTACAAGGGTAGGATGATATAGATGAAACATTAGAAGATCCATAATTAAGTGTGGTAGCCTCTAACAACTTTAGTTCTTAACATTCATCTCACTTGCACATGCAAATGTTAAGAATGTATATACTTTGTAGATCCTTGTTTATAGTCAAAAAATCTAAAATAATAAACTTCAATCCAACATTCCCAATATTTGCATTGACCAATTTCAATATTAAAATATAGACCCAAATGGATGATAATACTATTAAATTTCATTGGAAGAACTTAGCCAATAACTTATCATCATACGCAAAATCCAAATATGTAGCACTAAAGAACCTTGAATGTGTCATGAGATCTCCTTTAACATTGTGCATCTCAAATCTAGGATCCAAAAATCCAACAAAAAATGGATATGTAAAATTTTCAATAGAAATTGAATTGTGTTTATTTTTATATGTATGTCTTTTTTTGTTTCCATTAGGTAAGGAATCAAAATTACTTTTCATCTCAACAAGCCTTTAAACATTAATTTCAAGGGTAGATAGAGGCACACTAGGATTAAGGACATGAATGAAAGTGGCAAGATGAGAAATGGAAGGTGGTGTATAAATTTGTCGTGACATAATAAATGAGTGTGGAGTGACAAAGACTTGCATAGGAATATCATAGTGAGGGGAACATGGGAAGTGTAAACAAAACTAATGAGAACTAATGTGGAGACAAGAGAACTATGTGCATCATAATAAGTAAGCATGAGATGAGATCTAGGAAAAAGGAGAGGATAAATTTGGGGAGATTTGGTGGAAGGAGAAATAAATTGCATAAGATAGATAGGAGTAAAACAATAAGGAGGAATACATGAAGAAGAAGCTTGGGATGGAGGGAAAATGGCACATCACTCAAAGGGATTGTTGAGCTTATCCTTTTACCTATTTAACTTTAAGTACTTTCTCTCCACATGGCTTATTAATCAACATAGTATATGAAGGAGATCAATCATTGTACTAGGATTAATATTACTAGCCAAATTTGCAAGATCCAAAGAAAGGTTGTGTGCATAAAAGCTATATCTTGATTACCATTTTCTCAACAAGGGCCTCATGGTCAAATGATTCTTCTCCATTATGATAAATTTAGTATCATGCATATTCTCAATCATACCAATTTTAGCTTGATTCACAACCATGGTGGGATTGAACTATGACTTCTTATAGTTAGGAAAAGAGGATGATTTTGGTATTAGAAGGAAATAAGGATCGAACAATGTTTAGATTTGATTAAGAAATTAGACAATGAGAAAGCACTTAAATCTAAAAACTAAATAAGATTCAAGAAAACCTTTAAACTACTTGGGTATCAAAGAATGATTTACATAATAAAAAGTTGAAAATCTACAAATAGAAATACCAAGTTACAAAAACAAGAATAATTGTTATGGTAATAGAAATCTGAGAAAATGCTTCCTCTTAAAAAACATAACATTAAGTACCAAAACATGATTCAAGTACCAACACATTCAAGTACCAAAACATTAAGTATGATGATTGGGATGAGAGGATCAACTTGGGGAGGATTATTATAACATCATTAGTTGGAACTTTTTAATTTCATCTCTTTGTGTTCCGTGTTGTTTTCAATGTTTTTAATTAGAGTGTGGATGATGTTAATATACATTTAATTATGCATTTTGAAATTTATTTAGTAAAGGTCTCATTTTGTACATCTTTAGTAATTGTATAAAAATTTGGAATATTTTGGTTAATACATCTTATTGGAAAACCATTCATTGAAAATTTTTGAAGCCCACAACCAAATGGTTTGTGATGACCTCTTGCCTTCAAAAATTTCTATTATGCTCATCAACTTAAAACCATTTTGGGGTTCTTAAATGTTTTTAAATTTTAACAAACTCATTACAAAAAGATGGATTTTGAATTTCTTTTTCTTTTTCACATTTAGGTCCTCTATTCTTATGTAATTTGGAGACACATTGAGTTTCATTGGTTCATGTGAGATATTTATAACAAGTATGCAATAAAGTCAAACTTTATTAGATTTGATTCAAGTAATATGACATATTTATTTTGCTTTCCAATCTATAATTTTTTGATGTTCTCAAGGCTATATAATTGAAGTTCATTTATGTTAACAACTATTAGATTAAATATTTTTATCCCCAATTATTGTCAAATGATTTTATACTTTAATCTTTGTATTCTTATTCTTTCTTTCATCGTTTCATTTAAAATTTGAACCATTTAAGGATGCTATGTTATAGATTATAGTTTTCTTCCAATTCTTTTTAAATCAAGTTAATAGTATGAAAATATTATTGATGAGTAGATGAATTATTACAAGTTCTATTTTAGATTTGTATTCTTTTATCTAGATATATTATTTACCAAAGTCTCATTGTTTTTTAGGTGTATGCTGTATATATATATATATATATAACATGGAAAATGTGGATCATGTTCCACCTACACCAGATTCTTTGTTTGAAAATACTAGTAATGAGATTAAAAAATTGAGAGATTCATTAGCACAGGGTGCAAACCCAAGGATATATAGTGAACCATGCATGTTAATATTGCATAGTCTAGAAAAACTAAAAGATGAACTTGAGAGGACTAGTGCATATTCTGACGAGTGACTGCTATTCTTTCCCGCATGTGAAGAAGTACATGGTGATGTTCCCCTTAAACAAATACAGGATAGTGTCACCAAAGAAATGATAAAAGCCACTTTTTTCCATTTTATCAAAATGTGCATAAGGTTAGGGGATACTAGGTCACTAGATGTGTCGATCATGCTATGGCCTCATTGATCTACCCATGATTTCTCACAGCACATGGTCTATACCTAAACAATGACTAGATTCCATTGTATTTTGTTCAGCAGTTGTATGCTGAGGTCCATTTGGGCCTCAAAGTTAACTACCTGGACATTCCACCATATGTTGGTCAGGGGCATGGTAGGATTGCTGATAGGCCCACCTATCATCGAGCAGATAGACCACCTCCAATGTTTAGGGTATTAGTTGGTGATAGGTCTCCTGCTCTCACCCCAGCTCTAACCCCCATAGTAGATGAGGTTGTTGTTGCTTCCCAAAAGGAAGCAATTGACACTGTAGGTGACATTGCGGCTGCCACCACTAGGATATCTGATGATCGTGTAGGTTAGTATTTGATATCTAGACTTTCCCGATCCACACCATTTTCAGCATAGTGGACCACCATGGATCCTTTTACATTGACCGGCATCCCTACTCCTACACAGCTTGATGCACTTATAGGAGATATGTCATGCATGACTCTACATTGTTTGGCTGAGGACCTGTTGGAGGCATATGCCCACATTGCATCAGACAATGGGATCAGTATTGAGCATGTTAGAGATCATTTGAGACATAGAGGTCATTCAATTCCAAGATCCCATCACTCTCAGCTGAGCACTAGTGCACATCAGAATCCACCTACAGTTCATACGGTAGCTACACAGACTATGGGTTTTACTAATATGTTGATTGGTTCTGGTTCATCATCATCGGTGCCATCTCACCTTCATAGTCCTCTACATTCATCATTTCTGGCATGACATGGGATAGATCAAATGGATGCAGATATTGATTTGTCGCTTGATTGGTTGGTCCATATGGTGGAGGCGAATGTTTCAGAGGACTTAGGTCATCCGATATTAGATGATGTGCATGCATGTGTGCATGTGCATGTTTCAATTCTTTTTTCATTATTTTTTAAATTTCTTTTTAACTAGATATTCATTTAAGTTGATATATATGTGTATATATATTGTTACAGGTGGACATACCTCATATCACTCCTAGCCTTGGTCCAGTGTGCATGATTGATGTGACTATGGATGAATCAGCTATCATTGGACATGTGAGTTTTCATAAAATATATATTTATGTATGCATAGATAAATACAAGTTCATTTAAAAATAACTTTCATAAAATTTATTTAATAAAATTATATGTATTTAACACATCTTGTACACAATTTTATTTGCAAGGCTCAGCACATCCATCAGAGTAGGACTGTTCTCATTCAGATGGCCATTTGTCTAGGAGTAGACATTCTTATTAGGCCATGCATTCTAGATTTATGATCTTTATCACATGTGTATTTGATTATATGATGATCTTTAAAATAGTATTTGATATTTGATGATCTCTAACTTACACTTCTTATATGATATACATACATTTGCTTATTTTTTGATCTTTAGTATTCGACATTAGATGATCTTTAATTTACATTTTTCTTTTATGACATATGTACATATATTTTCTTATATGATATATACATACATTTTCCCTTTGCTTATATGTGTTATGTTTATATGTATTGAATCCTTTACATATATGTACATGTGTTTCTTATGGTTTAAACATGTTTACACATAATATATGTATGCATTTGCTTTAAATATTCAATATACATACATGTTTTCTTATTTTATGACCTCTTAAAACTTACATTTCCTTATATTCAATATACATTTGATCTCTAGTAGAATTTTAGGTAAATCAATGCCATTTTATAATTAAGTTCATTCATGTTGATCACAATAATATTTTTTTAAAAATGACTTAAGCAACATGAACCATTGAGTTGAGAACAAGATATAATCTTTTTGACAAGTAACTTGAAATTCAATTCAAATTATATTGAGCTATTATACGTTTTTTACAAGTAACTTGAAATTCAATTCAAATGTTTAATTAAGAAAATTTAATTCAAATTATACGGTCTCTATTATACATTTTCGACAACTAACTTGAAATTCAATTCAAAATTATACCCCTAATATTTATTATATTTTGACACTTACCAAAAATCTATACATTTTTGACACTTTAACAAAATTCTAAAATTACTAGATATGTTGTGCATACCTATGAATTAAATAACAACAAACTCCACAATGAAATAACTTGTTTGTTTACTGCTTGATTCATTTAAACTAGGATCTAGTTATTCCATGTACACTTGAATAATTTTGATTCATTTGGAGTGTAGATTTTGGAGAAGTTTTTGCACATTTATCAAGGAGGAAAATATTGGAGCTCAACAACTTTTCATTTTTATCAATCAAGGAAAAATTTGGAGGATAATTTAACTAAGTTGGTAGAGGACTTGTTTAGAGTCATCTTTAAGTTGAAGAAGAAAATGGGACAACAAAGAAAAAGAAAAAATGCATCTCAACGAAAATTTTCAAAAGAAGAAGAACAAAAGAGGCGTGATCAAAACTTGGAAAATTATCATAGAAAGAAACAAGGTACATGCTTGTCTCTTCTCTCTCTCACTCTCAAGTGTGTGTTTAGTAGTTTTACCTTGAAGGTTTCTAACCATCATTGCACTTTTAAATGACTATAAATACTTTTAAATATCCTCAAGTCATCTTGGTCATGCAAGTTGCAATGTTTATATGATCCTTGACTCCAATTCCTTAAGCCAATTCTTTTTGTTTCAATATTTACAGTGTTTTTGTGTCTTTCATATTTTATTTTCATCACTTCAATGTTCTCAAATTATTTTTATGTTTTATGCTCTAGGGATTCCTCAAGCAGCAGTCGAGCCAAATCTAGATATTGGATCAAATGAATCCGTTGACGAACAGATGGACCTTGAAGTTAGGGAGGAGACCCAAGTTCAGAAAATGCTTGTTGGAGAGGGGTCAAGATCACTTCCTTCTACTGGTATGAATGAGCATATAAAAATAGCACAAACTTCTCTCACTTTATAAGCTCATCATGTTTTATCAATTGTTTGCTTGCATAAACTTCCTTATTTAGCATCATCTCTCTCATTTTTTTGTGTTTTGCAAAATATTTTGTGACACATGTGTAGGAAGGGCTCAACAAGCAGGAAGTTTTCATGCTCAAGTCGAGCCAAATGTAGACATTGGATCAAATGAATCCGCTCAAGAATGCATGGTCTTTGAAGATAGGGAGGAGGCACAAGTTGAAACAATTCATGTTGGAGAGGAGTTAGGATCACTTCCTCGTACTCTAGGTATGGATGAGCATATAAAACTAGTTGAGAAGGTAGGTAAACAAATTTCTCATAGAAATTTAGATCATTTACTTGAAATGGATATGGAGAAACTCAAATATTATGCCAACCAGCCTTATAATAAGAGAAAGAGGTCAATGACTAAATCTATAAATGGAATGATCAATCATCATTTCAATCATCTTGATACACTTGAAAAAACCGGTATTTATCCGTTTACTTCTTAAGTGATGAGCTCAAAGAATAAACACAGGTATTTTGGATGTACATTCGGCATCAAATAAGAAGAAACACATGCGATTACAAAAGGATATTGTTCAAAATGTAAAAAAGGGTTTAGATTCCATTGGGAAAGGATCTCAATTAGTGGATAAGGCCACTATAAGAAGGGTGATGTTGACATCTATTGTACATCAAGATATAGCAAGAAAAAGAAAAATGACTGCATTTTTGGCTAAAATTGGTTATAGTAGAACCACATTGATAAAATATAAGAAAAAGAGAAATTTTTTGGATGAGAGTTTAGAAGGCAATTGGGCAATTATGTGTAGAGCTCCCCGTTCTGATAGGATTGAAGATGTTGTTAGGAACTTGGTCTCAATTTTTTGGCATGATCAGACTCGTCCATCATCAAATACTAGAGATGTTATGAGATACAGGATTAGACCTAGTATTTATGAAAATCATATCAAACATTGGCTATACATAACACAATTTGAGATGTATATGAACTTTTGTAATGCATATCCTCATATAAAGATTAGGCAAACAATGTTTCAAAGGTTAAAGCCATATTATGTGAAGATAAACAAGTTTTTTGAAACTTGTTGTTGTCGATATCATGTGAATTTGATCTCTACCTAGCAGTGTTTTGAGAAAGATGAGAGAAAGAAAGATCTTGGGTTCAAAATGCACCTCCTAAATAGGAAAGTTTGTTCATAAAGTCTATATTATGTGATCATGAAAATGGACCTCAAATAAATTGCATAAAGGGGAATTTGGCTAAATTTCCTTCAAGAATGAGGATC
>VDFB02047230.1:118135682-118175286 GCA_007258455.2 Sequoia sempervirens
ATCTATTCAAGGGTGCCCTTAAAACATTATGATATACCTTAGTGTATGTAAAATTATATATAAATCAAACATATATATCATTATAATTCTATATAAATTTTCATAGTTTATCCAAAATATCTCCTTTTACAATCTTTTTAAAATTTTGATTGTATTCTACAGCAAAAATCTTTAAATATGGTAATATGGCCATCAAATTTAAGTTATCATTTAAAAATAATATAAATAATATCTATATTAATATTAAAAACAAGGTGTTCGACCGAACATGTTTATAATGTTCGGTCGAACCCATTTAATTTCTTTTTTTTAATCCCATGTATGGGTGGTTTGGTCGAACAAGGGTTCGGTCGAACCCCTATTCAACCGAACATTTCTAGTTTGTTCAACCGAACACTTGTTCCTCCGAACCCATCTTTTTTCATCCTTGCTTCCTAAGGCACTAGAATTGCTGAAAATTTTGCGCTTCGAAGCTCGATTTGAGAATGAAAAAGGAGGAGATCTCAAAAACCCAACTAGTATCGGGTTCTCCTGAAAACGAGCTATCCAACGAATATAATTTTAGTATGTTTTGATTATATTATCTATCTATTTTTTAAGTTTTATTAAATATAGGTTTTTCACTGAAAAAAAAACTCTCTGTTCTGTACAAGTGGAAAAATAGAAGATTATCAAAAAAAAATTAAAAAAAATGAGTGCACTAGTTATTGGAGTCCTTGATCCAACAAAAAAAGAATTTGATACATACAGTAAAAGTTATCGTTATACGGTTGTGTTATGTCTGAATTGTAATTGATTTGACTTTGAAACTTGATTAAAGAAAAAATATTCAATAAAAAACTATCTAACCAAGTGAAGCACTAGATATCAAAGTTATAAATCTAAATTTGAAAGAATTGGAATTTTATCTTTCAAGGAAAAAAAGTTATGCATTATACAGTGTGCATCACTTTTTAAAAATGCTATTTTTTGAAAAAAACCAATTTTCATGGGAGATGGAAAAAGAAGTGCAATCTGATTCCAAAAAAATTGAAAAAAATATTTTTAGAATCTAAAGGCAAAATATGACAAGACTCTAGTTTGCATCATCTTCAAATTCCTTACGGTTTAATCGCTATAGGTGCCCGAATGTGGAGATTGTGTTAAAAAAAAATATCATTGTCCAGTTTGGCCAAAAACTATAAACCACTATTGTGGGATCACCCAAAGTAGATAGTGAACATGTCACAACTGACATCCATATCCATGATCATGCTCCGCATCCACAGTCACGAACAATGAAGTAACTAGAACCAGCTGCAAGCATAGGATCAACTGCAAGAAAATCCAAGGAAGGTATAGCATGGTTTCCTCCCAACCACGTGAAACCTGAAGGTCCACTCCCTTGGTGCTAGGAGATAATGATAGGTCCACAAACAATGAAGACAGAACATTATGTTTACATGGTTTACAATTCACATCACAACATAACGATAACAAATCATAACAGATAAAATCCCAGTAACAAATCAAATATAATAAAAATTTGAACACAAGGATCACCATCATGGTATAGACTAAGAGTGTCATCACACTATCGGGATAGGTTACCCTGGTGAATCTTCCTAGACTACCGGCCCTCTCCATGAGTTACCCTGGTAGTTTCTACCAATTCCCAGCCCCTAGCCAGACTAATGTGGAGTTGTTACATCTTTCAAGAAGACAAGATGGACGACTTGTCATTCCAGGCCTTTTCAGCCTTTTCTCAATCTATACGAGCATTAAGAAAGTAGGCAAGGCAAACTTTTATCTGAATTAGTGTTTAGTTCTACCCAACCCCTAATACATTAGTTAGGTTTTCACTGAATTACACACCTACGATAGGTTACCCAGACAATCTCTTTAGGATTTCGGCCCCTACCACAAGCCACTCTTTCTATAACATGACTCAACATAAAAGTCTAGGGGTAGCTACCAAGCACAAAGATCAAAACCACAATTTTTATGTCTTTCACTAGAGACCGACCATAATCTCTAAGATGCTTCTATAGACAACGACAAAATGTGCAAGCTATATCCCCAAGTAAAAATAATATTTGTAATCAAGCAATACAATCAATATGTAATACACTTAACAATACCATATTCACTCCTCTTGCCTTTAAAGAAGTACAAATCAAAACTCAATAACATTACATTTTCATTCCTATAATATATACATATCTCATCAAATACATTCATTTAATTTTCATGAATTAAGAGTTTCAAAAACAACAATCTATTGACATTATAAAATATCTTACATTTTACTATTACAACTATTATTACTATTCATTAAGTATAATATAAAATCTTTAACAACTATAATTCACCCATTTAATAAGAAACAATACAATTTATTATATAAGGAAATGTAATAATGATGATCTAAGAATAATATATTTTATTCAATACTAAAGAGAATTAATTTATAAAGCATGTAATTAGCATGCCATGCAAAGTACGCACTTTAAAGAAAAGAGTAAAGGTTAGGAGTAAATATGCCATGCAAAGACATTTAATAACTCCTATGCCGAATTCACTCCAAAAATAAATTTAATCTTCCTTGTCTATCTAACATAATCAACCATTTATCACCATTGGCTATGAATTAATTCTTAAAATATCAGGTGTCGATATATAACAAAATATGTATGCATTGTAATTTTGCCGCTATTAAGTAATTAGCTATCTTTAAGTGAGTAATACTCAACTAAAGATTAGCTCGAATCATGCCATGCACAAATATTATAATACAGATTATTTTAGCATGTGGTATTTTGCGCTAACAAGAAGTAAGAAATCGCCATGCATTAATAACTCGACATAAAATATTTTAGTGTAGTTTAAGTAATACATTTAAGGTCTAAACTTTAAAATGCCTGCATAATACAGAATGAATATAGATGCGGACCTACCAGACTGTGCGCATGAAGACATGGATGAGAAAAGTACGGATTCTTGGTGGAGTATTTACCGTCTAAAGAACAAAGAATGTTTGATGAGAGGCAGATTAAATTATACGGTATATTTCCCTTGAACAAAGAGTCTTCAAACATAATCTACAGCCGGCGCGGATTTTATCAGATGAGAAACACTATAATAAATAAAGAACACCATGGAAACTACCAAAATCCTGTAGACAAATCAATATCTCAACTAACTGCGCTGGTGAAGAGAGAAAAACGTGGTACATAATGAAAATTATAAGCTACAGGGCGATTCTAGATTATAAGAGAATCTTTAGTATCAACGATAAATAAAAACGCCTTTTAATAATCTGTATCAACATAATTTAAATTAGAGAGCAATCAAATTCATGGCTTGGGGGGTGCTAAATCAAGATATTCAGGAGAGATATTTTGTCAAATGTTTTGAAATTCAGATGAATCTTTGGTTATCAAGGACGTAGGAGAAATATGACTAGCATAGGTATTCTGGAAGACATTGAACTACAAATAATGAAAATGGCTCACTTCTTATAATTCTCCATAGGGTTTCAATTGTATTCCTATATATAGTGGTATAATTCTTTCAACCCTTCATGCTGCGCCATTGGCAAAAGTGGGGAACTTCTAATAATACAAAGAATTAAAAAGAATATTATGGAGCTACGGTGAAAGAAAAATAACTCAAACTCACCGATCTAACAGTTTTTAATGCTTTTACAAGCTAATAAATTAAACATCAGAGTTTCTCTAAATGATTTCCTTAAATTTTATTGCTTCTTTAAAGAGTATTCTCAATGTTTTAATTTTACTATTCTTTAAATCTAACACTCTTTCTAATTGCTTCTTCTCTTTTGCAGGTCTAATAAAAACATCCTTTTTGAAATAAAGTTTTCAGAAAGTTTCATAATCAAATAATACAAAACAAGAAAAGAACCTGTGTTAATTGCTGAAAACTGATATGGATCAAAATCTGAAGCTTCCTTCAAATTTACTCAGCACACCAGCAATTTGATGACGGAATCAAAAACAATCCAACCCCAACTATGTGTACAAACCAAATCTGAATTAAAAGTTTTTTTCTCAAACATTCGCCATGCAAAAATCTGCTAAAATCTGCTACCGTGAAAGTTCTTCCCGTGAATGTAAAATTGCCACCCCCAAAAGATATTCATGCTTTTAATTATCTCTCCATCATAATAACTTAACTGATAGATCATTATGCATTGTCAATAGATATATCAGTTCAACTCATTCTTTAAAATATCAGATCAAATCTTTAACTGTCAATCAAAGTGTAGTGCCCCTCTGTGTCAGTTGTTTTTTAAGTTTGTGCGAACTATTTGTTTGGGCTTCATTGTTCACCGTGTTATTTGATTGTGTGAAAAATATAATATGTTTTTAGTCATGTTTAAACAATTAATTAAATTAAATTGATTGGAAGGTTGTTTATAATAAAATTAGAAAATTAAAATAGAGTTCCTTATAAGGTAATTCAAATAAAATTATAATTTAAAGTAATAACAATATAATGTTAAGTCATTAATAAATACTAAATTTAATTTGTGTAGATAGAAGTCTGTTTCAAATCATAGTTGACAAATTATCATTTTTGAGAGATATTTGGTTAATCACAAAAAAAATGGGGATCTTGAATATGAAAGTAGAAGATAAGATTGAAATTGTTGTTAAAGCAAAATAAAGATAGAAAAGGTGGAGTTTTGTTTTAGTAAAGCCTAAAAGATGGGAAAAATCAAGTGACTTTTAACAAATAAGAAAAATAAGTATTGAATAGATGTTAAAGCGGAAAAAGGACGGGAAGAATTGCATGCAAGCACATGCACATCTGGAAACTAGTTTTGAACGGGGGAGATGGTCAAGGCGTGAAAAGCTTCATTAAAGTTGAGCACTTGCGTTATCGAGAGGGGGATGGACGGCACAGGAAGAAGAAGAAGAATACATTTAAGTCACGGAGACCCTTAGCCTGAAAAAGGATACAAGATGCTCTCAGATTGTTTGAGCAGCAACTTTTTCCTTCTCCAGAAATGAGTCCTTAAATGACACATCATCAGCTTGCATCGGGGGATGGAGACCAAAGCCACTCTGGTTCATTCGAGGGTTGAGTATCAGGGAAGTTGAAAAAAAAAGAAGGAAGAAGGCCTTATTGGAAAGATGTTTTCGCATAAGATAAGGTCCTTGTACTAGAATACACACGCCAGTTTATGAGGATTGTCTTGGGGAGAAAATGGAAAAAAAAAATCACTTGATGTGGGGGATTTTGACAGTTGGATTCTTTTGGGCGAGAGAGAAAGAGCACTCAATCAGGGGAAGGATGCATGGTGGAATAAACCAAAACCACCCTGTGACAACCTTCACATCCTATGCTATGGTATTGATGACGTCGCAATCTCCATTTGCTTCCAAGACTGATAAGCATTTTGTCGCACCACATGCTTGGGAACCGAATCTGGGTATGTCTCATTCTCTATCTAATTCTATGTAAGTCCTATGCGTAAGTGTCTTGCATGCATGTCATCTTCTACGCAACCACAACATACACAACATACTACTCACATGTTTAATAGATTTAATGAGAATCTTAATTCAAGTTAGTGTAACAGTTGATATAAAACGACACTAGTCTACTACTTGGACGGCCTATTTCAATCTTTCCACGCAACATTCCATCTTTATTTCCATTTGTTTCAGTTTTTCAATTGAAACCCGTAGCCTCTTATGATTTCTTCATGCCCTCTCTAATTTCAATGAGTTGTCCCCTATTTTTGTGTTAGATCTGCAATTTGCGCACCAACTACCAACTGTATATGTTATGCAATAAGGATAACGAAGGTGTTTCATTATTTCAAAGATTTTGAGAGCTTCCTTGTGAATCCACCTATTAGTTCAAGTTCCATCACATTTCAGTCAGTGATATTGAATAATTATGTTACAAAATTCCTCTTAGTATATGTTTGGCATGGACTACGTTTTCCTGTAGGTTGTTTATTTTTATCATCCTTAATTCATGAAATTAGAGACTCCTGTGTACTTTAGGTATAATGCTTTAAGTGCTCAATGTATCCTTTCAGCTGCCAATTCGTGGTGTTCAACAACAGGGTCCTAATTCAATTGATTACACTTGCACATTTATTTCTTGATTATGGATTTTGCTGTAGATTACATCGGCCTAAGGAGATAGCAGATGAATCTTATTAAAGTCCAGCCTGGACTTGATTAGTGTTGAACAAACTCAAAGTTCAATAAACGATGCATAGCATTATGAGTCTTGTTCCTGCGTTGTTTCACCAACTTTGTGTTCTCCAAACTCATTTGATGATACACCAATCCCTTATAATACTGTGTATGTCTCTTAGACCTTGCATCGTAAGCACAACTATTGCTTGTGATAGTATAGAATCTATTGTTAGACTGCATTTCCCTTTAACTCAGTGCTGGTTATTGTATATTATCAACAATGGATACCTGTTATGCTGAAAAAAAAACCCGCGCCCATCATGAGTCAATCATTTTCTGTTTTCAGGCGTTGTTGAGGTCAATTTCCTCTATATGTGGCATGCTCTACATTTGATGTAATCAACCCTCTTAATAGATGTTGTTAGCAAGTTTGGGTAGGCGTTTATCCTACTAGCTTGTGTGGCAAAGCCGACTCATAGGCTGACCATTTTCTTTGGCATTAGGAGACGCTAAGAGAAGTGAATACATCTTCAAATTTAATGAAGCAGTTTTGATTCCTTGAAAATACGCAACTTATTCTCGGTAGATACATGCTCTCCCCTCTTTCATAACTCAGCTGGAATGGTTGATAGTTATCCTGGTAATTTATTGTTTTATCAATGGCTTCTCACTTTTAGCTTTAGTATCCGCCTGTTCCTTCTTTCTTTGAGTTAATAAAAGCTAAGTACTTTCTTTCTAAAAGCCTAAAGATTAGGATTTAAAATCGAAGCCTTCTTTAGGGAAATACTTCTTGATTTTAATTAAGAAAAGGAGGTTAAAATAATATCCCACTTTTGTTTTAAGATGATTTTCTTCAGATTACTCTTTTAGGATAATATATTTTAGGAAATTAATATGTAAGGAAAATATATATGTATATTCTTGTATTGACATTATTTAAACAAATTAGGTAAGTAAACTAGAATAAATAAATAAATAAAATTTTCTCATCCAAGTAATTACTGTTAAGGAGAAGTAATTATTTAAGGGAATGAATTAATTAAGAATAAAGGGAGATATTAACTATAGTAAAAATATTCTATTTGTATTTATGCATAATATTTAGGGAAAAATATTGTAAGTATGAAATTTATATTAGAGAACGAATATAAAGAAATTGGATACTTCATTTGATTAAGAATTGTAAAATTAGTGGTTTGTTATCATAGACAATAATTAATTATTGTAGTAACCTCTAGCAAATTATGTTGTAGTCTTGTAAAGTTGAATAATCTAAGTAGAACTTAAGTTAGTTCATATAGTTTCTTCAATGATTTAAATAAATTCAAATTTGACATATAAGCCCATATAGTTGAGTATATCAATGTTCTTTATAGTTATGTGGTGTCAGTGAAATTAATGGTTGATTTTCTTTTGTATTTCCCCTTTTTAGGTGACACCATTGTTGATGTGTGGATTGTATTTTTGTTTTAGGGTTGATTGTTTTGTGGATGGGGTTTGACGAAGCTTTCTTTGTGTGGCTTTTCTAAGATAATCTCTTCTTTGAGGGAAATTTTATCCTTGTGTTGGAATTATTGGGAAAAAAATTCTTGTTGCTTCATTTTACCCTTGTTTGTGGATTGTCGTTCTTTTGGCTTCCAGAGGCTTGAGATTATTGTCAGTTGGTGTTCTCTCTTTATGTGCCCTTGATGTGGCAAGTGTTTTGATATCATGATTTTAAAAGGGTTGTACATGAATTGTTGAGACTTTGATTAAGTGTTTATAGCGAGATGGTTAATGCCTCACATGGTTTGGTCTTAAGATTATTTGCTTTATCTATTACGGTACAACCCTTGCCTGGTTTGGTTTATGTTAGGGGTCTTAGGGGAGAGTGGCTCTTCGTGGGTGCTAGCGCCTCAGAAGGAGGAAGAGCTTAGGAGAACCCACGTAAGAGTAGTAAACAAGTGATAACCTAAAAATAGAATTTAGAGGGATGGGTAGTAAAACACACAAGATAATAAACTTTGGATTCCTCGTCTATGCATTAGGGCTACCATAGACTAGTGATAGACTGAGAAGGTCATGGTCGGCAAAGTCGTAGTGTCATCTTCATGAGAGATTATCGGCTCTGCATTAGCTACCCTATGGTACTAGCGCCTCAGTTAGGAGGAAGGGCTAGGAGATCCATATATGGGTGCCAGCGCCTCAGTTAGGAGGAAGGGCCAGGAGAATCCCATGAGAGTTATGCGATGACACTCTCCACCAGACACCCTTGTGCCTTGTTTCTTTTTTCCTCTGGAATTGTATTTTTTTATTATTTCAGTTGATTTAGAAATGTTTCATGATCATCCTTTGGTTACTTGTTTACTTGTTAAATTGCTTTGATTTAGGTGATGAGATTTATGACTTTAAGTTATTATGTTGACTCTTGGATGTTGTTGATTATGTCATTGTAATCCTCGAGTTTTATGATACTTTAGTATGATGTTGAGTCTTGTGGTTCCGTGTTTGGATGTTCTTGGTTGTGGACTCTTTCTTGTCAGCTCCTTAGCATGGGGGGTGGGTTTTCGGACCCACGTGGTCGGGTGGAACGTGCTAAGCACCCCATTGGGTCCCCAGTCAAGGATCGAGAGGTGCATATTGGTGTCGTTGCAACGACTCCAGAGTTGTATTTTTCTGGGATCCAGTTACGTTACTTTGTTCTTATCTTTCTGATGTATCATCTTATCTTGTTATATGGTTTCCGTTCACATTGGGAAACATGTTTGTATCATTGTAAGACTTGAACGGTGTAAAGTAATAAAAAGGATGTGATGTAATATTTTTATCATTGGTAAACCTTGTGTGGATATTGGACATGGTAGTTGTTATTCAATGTGTTGAGTTAATCATGTATATGTGTACACAAATGGTTTCTTATCAATAATATATCATGTATGTGTTACATTTGTTAATGTTTAATTTGTTATAGTTTATATCTTTGGATTTTATTCTTTATTGTCGTTGTGTGGATCTAACTCTTTTAATGACTCCTCGTGTACCCCAAGGGATGTATGTGTTAGTGAATCTACTTAAATAAAATTCATGTCAGGACTTAATATGTATTACATGTATGTTATGTTAACTTAAAATTAAAAAAATTAAAAAAATTGTGCAGTAATTATTGTTTAATTGTCCTTTGGGGTTCGCACGATGGGGCGTTACACAAAGATTCATAACATGCTGAAAATATCTTTTCATTAAAATATTTATTTTCTCATAATTCTAGTTTGCACAAGTAAATCAACAATAAATATTTAATTAAATACATATGCACAGAGAATAACTTTCACATTTCAAATCAGTTACTTATTTAATTTAACTTAATAAATTAAATCATAAACATAATTATAAAAATTTATAATACATTAACAGGCATTTGTTAAACTTAAATATTAAATTCTCAAACACAAACAATACAAATGAACACGACAGAATAAACTGGACAACAACATGGGGTAATACATAGATACTCGTTTGATAAAGAATGATGGTTGAAACAGGACTTGTCAATACCTCCAATCAACACATGATTATATTGAATTAGGGTATGCTCAGACCTGTCAAGTAGGTGGAGCCATTACCCAGTACTTGTGTTTGCAGGAAACATCAACGTTAGAACATATATATACTTATGTTAGAAAACACATCGTGAAAAAGAATTACAGTGTAGCAGGGTACTCACAAATGAGTAATGCTACACTGTCTTCTTCACCAACACAGACGAGCAAGATAAATCATAAGCAATCATCTCAACATGATAACCATAAGCAAAGTTGTAAGCAAGAAACCATATCATGTACATGTCTATCTTAGTATCATCAAACTAACACAACCAAACAACTAGGATGTCAATGTATCATCCACAAAATACAAAACAACATAATATCCAAAATCACCTCTAAAAAGAAACAACATAGTATCATAATGAACTAAAGCAACTATCAAGAAGAATCAAACTAAATAGAGTGTCGATACTGGAGGGACACTACACCACCCACAAAAAAGCAAAAATCAGAATTAGGGTCAATGAATCACTAGAACCAATCATGGAGGAATCAACATAGACCAAGTTTCTCCACTACCTCTAGAAGCCTTAAACATTGAAAAACAATGAACTTCCACTTCAGGTTCCTAATCATCTCAAAATAAAACTACAAGAAAGTCATTGAAAAAGGCCTCCTCCATTAGAATTACACAAAAGGAAGACACTAATCATGGGACCACAAAAATGACTATGTAACTTCCATAATCACAAAATGACAAGCGAGGAATAAGAGTGACAATATAAAAACGAGATCTTCAAACTCAGTGAAAGATGTTATAAAAAATTCCATACAATTCAACCACAATAATCATTGGATGACACAATATTCAATTCACACAATCCTTGCGATCACAATTACTCCAAAGATTAAACATTACTTCTATTTGCACCATCACAACTCACCCACACTCCACTAGTTCCACACATCAATCCAATAGTGAACAATTGACAATACAACCAAACATATTTAAGAATGACCTAAACATTCCTACTGAATACTCGTATAATCCTTACTAAGGAATATTATTGCAACTCAAATCAACTATTGTTCCACAATCAAAATTCCTTTCTTTTCAAATACGTAATTAAAGATTACTCTATAAACAAAATTTATCTTATTAGATATTTAACAACTAATAAAACAATTTCATTTTATTTTTTGAAGAAGAATAACATCCAATAATATAAGAAAGGAATCTAACACAACATACTTAATCAATTAACTTGATAAGTGTAACGCTCATCATGCAAACCCCCAAGGACAAAACATTGCACACTTTTTTCTTTTAATAATAATACAAAGTAAACACATAATGAACCATTTAAACATAATTACAATATGCATTAACATCCTAACGCCAAGTCCTCTAGGGCACGCGAGGTCACATCACATAAACAACACATAACGAAAGATTACACATATGGCCAAATAACATAACTAATCTAATAACCATCATAACCATTACAATATGCATTTTCAAGAGATAACATACATATATCCATAAGATAAGTATATTTACATCACGTGTTACAACCATAATAAAACTCATAAAATGAATGGTTACAAAGGCACTGCATAATTAATACATCATCATATAATACATTACATGTTCTCAATAATGAATACAATAAAATCTACCATACATGTGGGATAAATACATAGTAAAAATACTGTTTGAATTACAAAATGAATATCTGGTACAAGCTCCATCTAAAGAACACTGTGAAGAACAAACGTTGATGGGGAACCCAATGGGTGCGGAGCACGTTCCACCCGACCATGTGGGCTTAGAAAAACCCACCCCCTACACTCAGAGGTGACAAGGAAGTAATCACAACCATGAAAGTCATAAGAGTAACTCCAATAAAGAATAACATAGTACAGTAACTCCAATAACAACATCAAAGAATACATAGATCATAAATGACAACAAGGACCCACTCAATATAACCAAAGAGTGATAAAACACATCACAAATAAACCAAGGTGATAACCATTAACCACATGCCAAGTAAACCAAAGAGACAACCATAATACACTTCTAGAGGAAATCCAGAAAAAAAGGCATAAGGGCATCAAGTGGAGAGTGTCATCGCATAGCCTACATGGGTTATCCTGGCCCTTCCTCCATCATGAGGCACCAACCCCCATCTATGGTTATCCTAGCCCTTCCTCCTACTTGAGGTGCCAACCCCATAGGGTGACTCATGTGAAGCCATTAACCTCTCCTGAGGACGAGGTTACAACTTTTTCGACCACGACCTTCTCAGTCTACCATTAGTCTGCGATAGCCCTAATGGATAGACAAGGTATCCAAGATTATCTTAGATGTTTTTACTACCCATCCCCCTATGTTCTATTATTAGGTTTTCACTTGTTAATCTACTCTTATGTGGGTTATCCTGAGCCCTTCCTCCTTTTGAGGTGTCGGCCCCCACAAAGAGCCACTCTCCCTGAGACCCCAAAACATAACAAAATCAAAGCAAGGGTTGTACCATACCGAACAAGCATTAACTCTCAATAGACAACATACGAGGTATTACCCATCTTGCTAAAAGACACACAACAGAGTCCCAACAATAATGCATACAACCCTTCCAAAATAATGATATCAATTTCTTTCTACATCAAGAGCACATAAACGAGGATAAACATCCAAAAATAAAACTAAGCCTCTGGAAACCCAAGGTTCGCAACATCAATAACAGGATTCATAAAATCAACTGGGTTCCCACATCAAAAGGCCAAACACATTAAAATAAAGTTAACAAGAGAACCCACACAAAAGCACAGATTTTCAACTCAAATCAACTTACTAATATTCCACATTGAGAAACAATTCTATTTAATCCATTGCTTCAATCTCTATTTCTACAATAAGATAAAAAATTAAATAATAATAAATGTATGACTTACTATTTTTTTCTTTACAATTGTAATTCACAATTTCGCAAAATGAAACAATATATCATTATTATTTTTATTATATATATATATAATATTCATGCCAATATAGAATTTATTTAATTATAATTTTATATATATATATATATATATATGTATAATTATATATATTTAAAAATTTTAATCAGAAAACAAAAAAATAAAGTAAAACCTTTTATTACAGTCGCCGCGGACTACTGTGGGCAGTCTACAACCCACATGGACAGGGGTGGGTACGGCCCAGCCATCCCCCCCTAACCCCAAAATATAAT
Source organism: Sequoia sempervirens (assembly GCA_007258455.2). NCBI lineage: Eukaryota > Viridiplantae > Streptophyta > Pinopsida > Cupressales > Cupressaceae > Sequoia > Sequoia sempervirens. The sequence continues at coordinate 118,148,625 of VDFB02047230.1, forward strand.
AACCTTAGCATTAAAACAAAACACCGACTGGTACAGTTCGGCTCAACATAGAATTTTGAAATACGGTTTCATTAAAAAATATAAATGCAAATAAATAAATATATATATATATACTTCGATACAAATGTGTATATATATATACATATATTTATATATATATACATATATTTATATATATATATACATATATTTATATATATACATATATATATATACATATATATATATATATTTATCAAAACATCCTCTATAAGAGACTGATCATTAAAATCAAATGTATTTATTATATATATATATATATACCAAGATTTATATATATATAAAGATATGTATATATATATATGAATATATATTCAAAAATTCATTTGTTTCAGAGGGGGAAATAATTTTTCAAACACAAAATTATAAACATATTGAACATTTTTAGAACCCAAAAAAATTTCTTTCATTTGTTTGCTACCCAGAAGAATTTCAAAACCCCATAAGACTTCTTCTCTTTCACAGAAAACATATTTATTCATTTTTATTTTTCTTTTGAATCAGAAAACTAAAGAATAGGAAAATGGAACCTGGAGTCCTACGCTGCTAAAAATTTGATGAAGCTTTGCTTGATCCAAATAGCCTTTCGAAGAGCTCTCGTTCCTTCCTTTAGAAATTCTCCTCCAGATTCCCTTGCTCCAATTTTCTAATCTCAAATTTAATTCAGAAGAACCTCTCCTCTAAAACAATGAAAAACTAAATAGATTTCTACAGAAAAGAACCAGAGAGAACCCAATTCTCAACACTCAATATTTTGGTGTAACTTCTTAAATTTTCCCATGAATGAAAAAACTCACAAATTTGCTATTAAATAAAAATATATCTTCTTTTTTGAAAGCTCCAAAAATCTAAATTAAAAGAAGTTTTCTAATTTTATTCCCAGCTTTTCAGCCAACACTCAACACTCATTGGTCCTTTTTATCTTTTCTTTCTTTTCTTTCTATTTAACAACACTTTTTCTTTTTAATTCCAATTTTGCAAGCTTTACTTGTCATTCACAAAATTCAATATCTTTAATTAATTTATTTCATAATTATCCTCAACATGCTAATTTAATTAAATTATCAAAATACTAATTTTAAATAATATAATTTACACTTTTAAATAAATCACATGACTTTTAATATAAGACTTCTATATTTTAATACAAATTATTCCAACACTATTATAAACATTTATTAACATCATTTAATTATATAAATTACATCATACAAAATACCAACGTAAAATAAATACCAAAAGTACACTCACACAACCACTATAATAAATTGCAAAAATGACAAAGGTTAACGATGCACAATACCAGTAGACAAGATAGTTTGACAAACATGGGATGGGGTGACTTCCTTGTCATCTTTGTTTTAACATCATACCCGTTGGGTTAAATTGATGCTCACCCTGTCCTGCCAAAGCAGGTGGAATCAAGACTCTATACCTACAATTCTTGCATACAAACAAGGTCGTGTACATGTATATATATATAATCAAAACATCACATTGTGAGAAGGAATTGTAGTGTAGTAGGGCACTCATGAATGAGTGGTGCTACACTATCTTCTCACCAAAACTATTCTATCAATTACAACATTAAATATAAAGTAACATTGCTAAACTAGCTGATCACATCATAAAATAATTACTAAACCACTGCATCACAATGTATTACTGAAATCCTGCAGTCTAAAAAAAAAATGTATTACTAAAATAAATTAACATCACCCAACCAAATGTAATCATAATGTCATATAATAATATCCATGTCCTCAAATGAAGTAGCATAATCATCAATCAATCTAAACTATTCAATCCACCAATCCAACCAATAAATAGTAACTATCACAGTCACAAAGTATCAAGCAAAAAACATAGAAAGATAGCAAGTCGAAATAGCAACATGAGGGGTATTACATCCTCCCCCCATGAATTCGGCTTACTCCTGGAAGCCAGTAAACAATTAAGGGTAGGATTCCCTGATACAAAAGGCATCCTCCCATGTTGCTCAAGTCTCATCATTGGGGTCCCACTAGACCTGCACCTGCTCAATATCCCTACCTATGAGAGCGAGTCTCTCGTGCTACAGCACGACCATGGGTGCTAGAGCTAGCTACCCATCCTCAACCTATAGAGCATTCCAATCAAGTTTGTGAGTAACATCAGGAGAATATGGCCTAAGGACTAAAACATGAAAAACATCGTCAATCCACGACAGACTGGGTGGCAAGTCTAGGTGGTAGGCAATAGGACCAATTCATTCTAACACCTCAAACAGTCCCACAAAATGGGGCACAAGCTTAGAACCCTTTCCATAACAAATAGGGCTCTTCTGAGGATGAACTTGAAGAAACACTCAATCTCCAACTACAAACTATCGATCAACTCTGTGTGCATCAGCATACTTCTTATGCCTGTCTTGAGCCGCTACAAGATGCTCCTAGATGCGAGCTACCTACTGCTCCATGTCTCAAAGCATTTCAGGTCCAAGAAGAACCCTGTCCTCTAATCGATCCTAGCTAAAAGGGGTATGACAAGGACAACCATATAAAGCCTAAAATGGAGCCATGCCGATTGAACTATGATAACCATTGTTATAGGAAAACTTGACCAAATGCAGATAATCTTCCCAACAAGATTGTTGGTCCATGACATACATGCGGAGCATATCCTTAAGCACCTGATTAACTCTCGCAATCTGACCATCTATCTCAGGATGGTAGGTAGAACTAAAGTTCAACTTAGTCCCTAAGGACTGCTGCAAAGATTTCCATAACATGGATGTGAATACTGGATCTCTGTCATAAATAATTATTCGTGGTATCCCATGTAATCGAACAATGTCTTCCATGAACACCCTGGCCACCACAGAAGTAGTGTAGGAAGATCAGATAGGGGAGAAATGGGCTACCTTGGTCAGCCTTTCAATAGTGACCATGATAGCGTTGTGCTGCCTGGAAGACATAGGCAAGTTGACAATGAAATCAATAGAGATAATTTCCCACTTCCATTATGGAACAAGATGAGGCTGTAATAGTCCTACCAGATGATGATGCTCAGCCTTAACCCTCTAACATTCTAGACACCTAGCCACAAAATCAGCGATGTCGCGCTTCAATCCTGCCCAAAAATATAGTGAGTGAAGATCAGCATACATTTTCTTAACTCTAGGATGTGCTGAATAAGGAGCCCGATGGGCTTCATTCAAGATTAGGGTGCGAAGACCCTTTGTAGGAGGTACATACATTCGGCCTGCATAGCGCAAAACACCATCTGAGTCCAAAGAGTAACCAGCAAATTTACCTTCCAATGCTCTTTCTGACTCAATCTCCGATTTCACCACTTGATACCAATTATCTAAAGAAAGAGCTGCGAGGATCTGACTCCTCAAATCAACCTCAAGAGTCACAACATAAATCTTATGCTTGCATTGACTCAAAGCATCTACCACCACATTCTCTTTGCCCTGAATATACTTCACTTCAAAATCATATTCACACAAGAATTCCATCCACCTCCTCTGTCTTGCATTCAAGTTCGACTGTGTGAAGATGTATTGCAGACTGCGATGATCAGTATGCAACTTGAACTGATGCCCTAGGAGAAAGTGTCATCACCTTACCAAGGCATGTACAACTATAGCCAACTCCAAATCATGTGTGGGGTAGTTTAGTTTATGATCCTTAAGTTTCCATGATTCATAAGCAATCACTCGCCCTTCTTCCATCAACATGGCCCCTAAGCCTTCCAAAGAAGCATTTGTACAAACAACAAAGTCACCTGTCGGATCTGGTACTGCTAAGATTGGAGCATTAGTCAATTTTTCCTTAAGAGTTTGGAAAGCTAACTAACATTGATCGGACCAAAGAAACTTCTTTCCCTTCCTCTGGAGAGAGGTGATAGGATGTGCCATCCTTGAAAATCCTTAGACAAACTGCCGATAATAGCCTACAAGTCCCATGAAGCTAGGAATTTATGGGACATTTGTGGGTGCGGGCCAATCCACAATGGCCTGAATATTTGTAGGATCAACTGAAATTCCCTCACTTGAAATCACATGGCCCAAATATTGAACTTCAGTCTTATAGAAGTCACACTTTTCCAGGTTGGCAAACAACTGATTGTCCCTTAAGCATTGTAACACTTGTTTTAGATGTTCCTCATGTTCCTCCATAGACCTAGAATAAACTAGTATGTCATCGAGAAACACAAGGATGAATCTATCGAAGTATGTTCGGAACACTCCATTCATTAAGCTCATGAAGACTGAAGGTTTATTCGTTAACCCGAAAGACATCATAGTGAACTCGTAATGTCTGTATTGAGTACGAAATGTTGTTTTATGAATATCAGTATCTGCAATCCGCAATTGATGATATCCTGATTTGAGATCAATTTTAGAAAAAACCTTTGCCCCTTTTATCTGATAAAAAAGACCATCAATTCTTGGCAAGGGATATATGTTCTTCACCGTTACTTTGTTCAACTACCTATAATCAATACAAAAGGGGAGATAACCATCCTTCTTCTTTACGAATTTCACAGGTGCTCCCCAAGTGGAAACACTTGGGTGGATAAACCCCTTAGCCAACAAATCTTCCAACTACAGATGAAGTTCCTAAAGTTCCTGCGTTGTCATCCGATATGGAGCTCGAGATATCGGCTCAACTCCAGGTACCAGATCAATCCTAAAATCTATATCCTGTTTTGGTGGCATACCAGTTATCTCACCAAGAAACACATCAGAAAACTCCTTAAGGAGAGGGTAATCATCTAGTGACACCCCTCGACTATCCTCTAACCCCAGATCACTCATAGATACTGCAAAGAGCTGACAACCCTATCAGAAGTACCTTTTAAGCTACATGGCAAAGATCATTCGCAATGAAATGGGTCTTTGAATACCGACGATCTCCACCTCCTTTTTGGAATCATCAATGCACCGCACTGCTTTATGGTGATAGTCTATCATAGCATGGTGTCCACTCAACCAATACATTCCCAAGATGACATCATATGAGCCGAGTGGTAGGATTCTAAGGTCCACTTTAGTTGTCAATTCCCCTATATTCAGACTACAACCCTGCACAAGCTTCTCTACAACAAGCTTTGACCTTGAGGCCAATTCAACATGCCATTTAATGCCTTGACTAGTTGCCACCAACATACATCGCTCAACTACTGAAGGAGATATAAAAGAATCATATACACCGGAATCAAAGAGTATAGAAATGCTAGTGTTATGCAACACACCTGATGTCTCAACGATAGTGCTCTAGTGGTCTGCCTATCGATTATCCACTATCGCAAAGACACGATGAGATCTCCCTACATTGCCTATTGTCGGTTCTGATCCAACTGGTCTCTGATTAAATCCTGAGGTGCTCTTCTAAGGACACAATCTAGCAAAATGCCCTTGCTGCCCACATGAGTAGCATCTAGTACCTCTGCCAAATCCTCTGCCCCTTGATGGGGCATTTGATTGTTGAAAGCTTCCTCGACTCAGCGCTAACTAAAAACTAGGTGTAGGCTGCACAAAACACTCCTAACAAGCTCGGTTTCGGTTCTAATCCCTACAAAACCTAGAATTGCCACCCTGCTGAGAATGAGAGTTTATGTTGCGTATACTGCTGATGTTGTTGACCCCCTTTAGAGGGTATATACTATTCCTAGAAGATCCTGCAGCCTATGAATGACCTCCATGAGTGCTAAATACAAGTATAGGTGCACTGCCAATCTATACTCCAATGTGATCACCCAAGGCCATAGCCAAATTATCCTCTACCAAATGAGCCTTTTCAACCATAATTTCCATCGTCTTTGGTTCAAAGACTCACATGCCACCACTAATTCAGGCATTTAAGCCCTGAAACAAATGTTGCACCAACATCCCTTCATCATGGCTAATCCCTGCATACTGCTTCAATTCATAGAAGCGCCACTCATACTGTTCCACAAACATTGACATCTGCCTGAGGTCATGAAACTCATCTACCCTGTGTTGCCTCCAATGATCAGAAAGGAAGCAAGCCCTGAACCTGTCGAGAAATAATTCCCATGTGACCATGCTAATAACCAGATGTAACTTTTTCTCTTCCAGCCGCCACCAAGAGGATGCAAAACCTCATAGATCATGCATGATTGCGCACTGAGCTTTGGTATTTCTACCATAGGGGTGCATTGTGAAGCATCGATCCAAATCAATTGACCATGTTTTCACTTCCAAACCTCCTCTAGAACCATCGAATGTAGGCGGGTGTGCCCTCATCAAATCTCTCATATGACCAACTATCACTACATCTTGATTCACTGTTATTTCCCTTTGCCTCGGTGACCTTTCCCTTTCTCTCTCAACCCGCTGCTCCTCCTCTGGCCTGGGTCCCAACCAATCAAGAATCTCTCCAAGAATGTGCTGCAACTGACCATCTAAATCAGGCTATTCTGGGTTCTGACCACCTGATGGATTGTTTTGAAGACTTTGTTGTTCCTCATGCTATAAACCATGGGAACTAGGAGCTGAAGGACTTTCTGGTTTGCTCTATGACCAGCACCACGGCCTCTTCCTCGGCCACGTCCTCTACCTTGAGGCATATTTCTGTCCAACAAGATAAAGGTACAGTGAGCTCAAGAGTCAAATGCAAAGGTTTCCTAATGGACATAACTACCTAGAGACCCCAGCATCTGCAAACCTTGGCTCTGATACCAAGTTGTAATGCCCGTTGTGCAAACCCCTAAGGAAAAAACATTGTACACTTCTATTTTTAATAATAATACAAAGTAAACACATAATGAACCATTTAAACATAATTACATTATGCATTAACATCCTAACATCAAGTCCTCTAGGGCACGTGAGGTCACATTGCATAAACAACACATAACGAAAGATTACACATATGGCCAAATAACATAACTAATCTAATAACCATCATAACCATTACAATATCCATTTTCATGAGATAACATACATATATCCATAAGCATAAGTATATTTACATCACGTGATACAACAATAATAAAACTCATAAAATGAATGGTTACAAAGGTGCATAATTAATACATCATCATATAATACATTACATGTTCTCAATAATGAATACAATGAAATCTCCCATACATGTGGGATAAATACATAGTACAAATACTATCTGAAATAAAAAATGAATATCTAGTACAAGCTCCATCTGAAGAACATTGTGAAGAACGAACGTTGATGGGGAACCCAACGAGTGCGGAGTAGGTTCCACCCAACCACGTGGGTTTGGAAAAACCCACCCCCTGTGCTCATAGGTGACAAGGAAGTAATCACGGCCATCAAATCCATAAGAGTAAGTCCAATAAAGAATAACATAGTACAGTAACTCCAATAACAACATTAAAGAATACATAGATCATAAATGACAACAACAAGGACCCACTAAATATAACCAAAGAGTCATAAAACACATCACAAATAAACCAAGGTGATAACCATTAACCACATGTCAAGTAAACCAAAGAGACAACCATAATACACTTCTAGATGAAATCAAGAAAACAGGGCATAAGGGCATCAAGTGGAGAGTGTCATCGCATAGCCTACATGGGTTATCCTGTCCCTTCCTCCATCATGAGGTGCCAGCCCCCATCTATGGTTATCTTGGCCCTTCCTCCTACTTGAGGTGTCGTCCCCATAGGGTGACTCTTGCGGAGCCGTTAACCTCTCTTGAGGATGAGGTTACGACTTTGCCGACCACGAGCTTCTTAGTCTACCATTAGTCTGTGATAACCCTAATGGCTAGATGAGGTATCCAAGATTATGTTTTATGTTTTTACTACCCATCCCCCTACGTTCTATTATTAGGTTTTCACTTGTTAGTCTACTCTTACGTGGGTTATCCTGAGCCCTTCCTCCTTTTGAGATGTCATCCCCCATGAAGAGCCACTCCTCGTGAGACCCCAAAACATAACAAAATCAAAGCAAGGGTTGTACCATACCAAACAAGCATTAAGTCTCAACAGACGACATATGAGGTATTACCCATATCGCTAAAAGACACATAACAGAGTCCCAACAATAACTCATACAACCCTTCCAAAATAATGATATCAATGTCTTGCTACATCAAGAGCACATAAACAAGGATAAACATCCAACAATAAAACTAAGCCTCTGGAAACCTAAGGTTTGCAACATCGACAATAGGATTCATAAAATAAACTAGGTTCCCACATCAAAAGGCCAAACACATTAAAATAAAGTTAACAAGATAACCCACACAAAAGCAAAATTTTCAACTCAAATTAGCTTACTAATATTCCACATTGAGAAATAATTCTATTTAATCCATTGCTTAAATCTCTATTTCTACAATAAGAAAAAAATTCAATAATAATATATATCTCTATATATATATACTTCGATACAAATGTATATATATATCCCAACATTTATATATATATGTTGGGATATATATATATATATATATATATATATATATAAACATTTATATATATATGTTGGGATATATATATATATATATCCCAACATATATATATAAATGTTGGGATATATATATATATATATGTTGGGATATATATATATATGAATAAATATTAAAAAATTCATTTGTTTCAAACGGGGAAATAATTTTTCAAACACAAAATTATAAACATATTGAACATTTTTCGAAGCCAAAAAAATTTCTTTCATTTGTTTTATACCTAGAAGAATCTCAAAACCCCATAAAACTTCTTCTCTTTCACAGAAAACATATTTATTCATTTTTATTTTTATTTTGAATTAGAAAACTAAAGAATAGGAAAATGGAACCTGGAGTCCTACGCTGCTGAAAATTTGATGAAGCTTTGCTTGATCCAAATAGCCTTTCGAAGAGCTCTCGTTCTTTCCTTCAGAACTTCTCCTCCAGATTTCCTTGCTCCAATTTTCTAATCTCAAATTTAATTCAGAAGAACCTCTCCTCTACAACAATGAAAAACTAAATAGATTTCTACAGAAAAGAACTAGAGAAAACCCAATTCTCAACACTCAATATTTTTGTGTAACTTCTTAAATTTTCCCGTGAATGAAAAATCTCACAAATTTGCTATTAAATAAAAATATATCTTCTTCTTTTTCGAAAGCTCCAAAAATCCAAATTAAAAGAAGTTTTCTAATTTTATTCCCAGCTTTTTAGCCAACACTCAACACTCATTGGTCCTTTTTATCTTTTCTTTCTTTTCTTGATTTTCTTTTCTATTTAACAAGACATTTTCTTTTTAATTCTAATTTTGCGAGCTTTACTTGTCATTCACACAATTCAATATCTTTAATTAATTTATTTCATAATTATCCTCAACATGCTAATTTAATTAAATTATCAAAATACTAATTTTAAATAATTTAATTTACACTTTTAAATAAATCACATGACTTTTAATATAAGACTTCTATATTTTAATACAAATTATTCCAACACTATTATAAACATTTATTAACATCATTTAATTATATAAATTACATCATACAAAATACCAATGTAAAATAAATATCAAAAGTACACTCACACAACCACTATAATAAATTGAAAAAATGACAAAGGTTAATGACGCACAATACCACTAGACAAGATGGTTTTACAAACATGGGATAGGGTAACTTCCTTGTCATCTTCGTTTCAACATCATGCTCGTTGGGTTAAATTGATGCTCGCCCTGTCCTGCTGAAGTAGGTGGAATCGAGACTTTGTACCTGCAATTCCTACATACAAACAATGTCATATACATGTATATATATATAATCAAAACATCACATTGTGAGAAGGAATTGCAGCATAGCAAGGAACTCACGAACGAGTGGTGCTACACTGTCCTCTCACCAAAACTATTCTATCAATTACAACATTAAATATAAAGTAACATTGCTAAATTAACTGATCACATCATAAAATAATTACTAAACCACTGCATCACAATGTATTATTGAAATCAAATTAACATCACCCAACCAAATGTAATCATAATGTCATATAATAATATTCATGTCCTCAAATGAAATAGCATAATCATCAGTCAATCTAAACTTTTCAATCCACCAATCCAACCAATAAATAGTAACTATCACAGTCACAAAGTATCAAGTAAAAAGCATAGAAAGATAGCAAGTCCAAACAACAACATGATGGGTATTACAATAAGCATTAGAAGGAAAATGATTAGTATAAACACATTTATTATTTTCTAAATATAGGCTTTAATCTACTATACTTTAATATTCACAACACTGACAATAATATGAATGGTGCTTTGTCATTTCCTTAAATATTAGCATCGCCACTATTTTATACTGGTGTTGACAACAATTCTAACATCCATCACTCATCTGTATTGTTGTTGTTAATAGTGCATTTGGGGTCTATCCAAAGGTCGTTGTTACACATGCCAAAATTACTCATAATATCATTATTTACACCTCACTGTTGTGTTATTGTTAACATTAGTATTTAATCGTTACACATCTTTATTGGCATTGATGATATAATAGTTGTGGAATACATTATTATCCAATCGTGATTGATTATTATTAATGTTGAGATATTGCTATATATAAGTAAAATACCCCCTACTTATCTATTATTAATGTTTTCCTAGAGGTATTACATTAATATCCATACAAGATTAAAAGAAGTATTGATATTATCATTAATTTGCGATTAATCTACAAGAATTAAATTTAGACATTAATGATTAAATCTAACCACAATGATACTACTAATATTGATTTATACCAATAGTTATTGATGCTATTATTTTTATTTATTTATTTATCTTTATTTTGATATACTTTAAAAAGAACTATTTTATTCACTTTATTCTTATATAAATATGTTTATATATTAAAAGGAATTAAAATTAATTAAAACTAGTTACATGGAAATCATAAATCAATTTATTATATCATACCAAAATTATTAAAAAAAAAACTTGAGGAATCTTTTATCTTTTAATATATACTCTTGTTTTAAAGTAATGTGATCCTCTCTCTCGTGAGAAGCTCCACTTTATTCCTTATCCACATTTTGTGTTTATTTTTACTTTCCATGTTTTCTGTTTTATATTGTTGTGACTATTGAAAGTTTCTAATGTTATGAATACCACGACAACCATTTTACTATTATCACTAAGCCTTTTCAGATAGAACAATCAAATGCATGCCATTACAGACCGAATAAGATTTTATGCAAGAATTTCCTAATGAGGAATCGATGCTAGATTTGGGTTTACTTGGCGATAGAGGGGGCTGTATTTGGAAGGGCAGAAAGAATGTGGCCATAAGGCCCAAGCCTGCACATGCAGAATATGGCAATCGCACTGTAATAAGCTCCAATGGGAATTAACTAGTCTATAAATCCCCGTATTTTAGAGTGAATAATGAAGGTCAAATTTTATTAAGATTTTAACTGGAGATTAGATCAAGGATATTGAGCTTTCAACTAGAGATTATGTAAACAGTGAATATGATTTACTGTTTATAAATGATAGAATCATTACAAGATTCATGGTGATATACTGTGATGCCTATTTTATTAAAACATCCACATATAAAGTATAAGTTTTTGCTGCAAATTATGCGAGATTAGTTCATGGAACATTTGGCCTCCGTTGGCTCACACATGTACGTTTATCACCTTTTGACACATGGGATTTGATTTGGCAATGGAACAACAGGGTTTATAACAGCGCTTCAAGATATACATTTCCTTAAAATGTTCAGCCTCTAAGAAGATTTTGTTATGAGCCAAACAGATGGAATGAATAAAGGAAGGTGAGATTGTTTGAGATGAGATGATTTAACGATTTTGAGAAAAAATGGATAAGGCAGGTGAAATGTTGACAGAAAGCCACAAGGAAATATGGATCTTGCAGATTTTTGCCAGATTTAGTAGTTGGAAAATCTTGGCTAACATGTATGCAAAACGTGGAGTAAAAGTGAAGACGCAACTTGATTGACAGAATGCCTCAAAGAAATATGATCTCAGGGAATGCGAGGATTGCAGGATATGCGTAGAGAATCATCGCTGCTATTTAAACTCTTACACCCTTCTATGTTTGAGTGTTGCATCTGCGATAGATTGTCAACAGAACCAAGGAGGTAATTTAAACTTAAAAAATTCCTATTTTGTTCAAGCGTTGCGGCTGAGACAGGTAGTGAATGGAATCAGGAAGGTTATTTAAACCTTTAAAATTTTCTATCATGCTCAAGTGCGACGGCTGAGACCGGTTGACAATGACATCAGAGAGATTATGTAAACCTCTACAACATTCTATTTTCAAGTGTTGTTGTTGTGGCAGGATACAAAAGGTGTCAAGGACATTATTTGAATTTATACACCCTCCATTGTCTAATCACTGTAGCAGTGATAGGATGCCCTTGGGATGAAGGCAACAACTACAGAATATGCACAAAATGGATTAGCTGAAGAGGTTTAAGAACATTCAAGTAGATACAAATAGCAGGAATGATGTCGAACTCCGTAGCCTTTTCCATCATCCTTCCTACCTATGCCTAAGTGGATGCTTGAAATAGGGTGTGGGGGCTTTGGAACCGGATAGGGACAACCATCTATGCGTATAGGCTGGAAGAAATTCGTTAGAGGTTGAAGTTGCAACTACCTACGTTCACATGTATGCAAAATGCTGAAGCACAGACTTGGCATGAGAGAAGTTCGACAGAATGAGTTCATGAATGCCAAAAAAAGTGTGGAAGCATGGGCAGGACACAAAATCTTCTAACAACCGAAATGGAAGCAGAGACAAATGGGGAATTTAGGGAAAATATCAGTAGCCAATGCAATCTACAGAGAGCTCTTACCTATTGTGTAGACTTACTGATCTCCGCTGGACTGTGACCTCCTTCCTTTCTCCTTCCAATCCCTCCCAACGTATCCTCTCCTCCCTTCGCATGCAACCAAATGCAGGAGCCTAAAATGGGAGGTCTGAACTGTTTGACCGAATGCCTCTCAAGAAGAGTAGTCTCAGGAATTGTTGCAACGCACTAGTAGACAGGTATGCAGAAGGAAGGAAGCAGTGACCAGGCCCCCGCATCCCCTGCCATAAGCCAAGTCTTTTCTTTTTGAAAGAATTCTCCCCAGCGAACATGCAAACAGTCCTTCCCCACGTTCCACGTAAAGGGAATGCAAAAAGTGGAAACCCCAGACCAAGCACGTGGAAGATAGGAAAGAATGTCTTGAAGCAAGGTGGAGGGTACCAGCAAAGACAGGTGTCATTATTTTCTACTTGTATATAGATATTAAATAAATTTAAACATTTGTATGCGCACATATATTTAATTGTTTTATTTATTATCTCAATTTTTGTATATATAATTATTCTTACTTCATATTTAATTAATTTATTGCTAAATAAATAAGTAATATATTTATCTTTTCACCATATAAATCTCATCATTTACAGTTTTAACAGCTAGTTATTAAAATTTCCTTCAATATTAGCATAATACTAATATCGCTACTCACCTATTATGGTATTACTACTTGAGTGTACATTCTAATATTATTAAATCATTAATGACCATGATAATGATGATGGTGTGTCGATATTTATTTTAATATTTATAATGTTTATGCTCCTAAATCACAATTAATTGATCTCATTTTGGTGTTATAGAATAATTCTTTTCAAGATAGTAACTCTATTCTTAAAGAAAATGAAAGGGTAATATATCGTAATAAGGACGTAATGAATGGATGATGATTTCATTTAAATATTACTTAGAAAGGTGGCCTATATCACTAAATGTAAATGTATATTAAAATCTCAATACTCGGTTATATAAGAACAACATTAATCGAAAAAACAATAAGGCCTCAAAATCACAAATAAAACACTTACTCAAGATCCAAAGAGCACCAAAATGGAGGGACGCTACAACAAGCCCATATAGAACCCACTAATTTTTTAAATCAGCACATGACAGCTTGGACAGGGAGATAAGAGGCCATATTCTGGTGAGAATTATTGATTTAGGCTCCTCCAAACTCTTCCTCGCCGGTATTCACCATTCACCTCTCTAATTTTGTGAGCTGCAACCTAAAAATAAGTTTTCGATGAGGGTTTTAGAGTATGTTTATTAAAATGAAAAATTTCCGCAATTGCACCTTAGTGTGCAATGGGTATGCCGAAGAAGTGTGGAAAGTCAATTAAGATAATTTTGATCTATTGTTGTAATATGTAAAACTATTTTAATCATTTTATGTAATTAATAGTTTTATTTTAAAATATAATATATAATAATAGCTATAATTAAATTATTTATAATTTATTTTTACTATTATTTAAATATAACCCACATTTCATATAATAAACTTATAAATCAAATTTTATATTTACTATATATATATAGATCACATTTTACCTTAAACAAATTATAAATCTAATATTATATTAACTAAAATATAAGTTAAATTGTAAGTCAAAATATAATCCAATTTTTTCACTAAAGAAAGTTTTTATTTATACTAATTTAAATATATTAGATAACTCTTTCAAATAAATGAAAATAATTATTTAAAAATAAAAAAATAAAACAAGACATGTGATAATGTTAGAACCTAAATGTGTTCATTATTAGGATAATTTTCAATTTTTATTTTTTGATTTTAAAAAACAAAATTGCAAAATTTATTCATGAGATATATTATTTATTTTTAAAATAAAAAATAACAATTAAAATAAAAAATAACAATTAAAAACAAAAATTCATTGTTAATTTTTTATTTATTTTTGTTTATATGTTTAAATAATATTTTTATTCCTAGTAGTACTTGGACGATTTGACAGCTAGAAGATCTTTTCAATAATTATCTACACAAAAGATCTTTTAGTAGGGTTTCTGACCTGCCAACTTTCACTCCCATTATACCTGTCATGTTATTATTGAACAGTAAGTAAACTACCTACCTGTAGCACTTATATTTTTAGGCATAGGTAATCCCATAGCAAATTAAAAGAATTGTGCAAATTTTTTGAGAAAGCGGCAGGAAAGCAGTGGGAAAAAAGGTGTGAAAAATGATGAATGACTAAGATTTATTTAATGGCTAGCAGATTGATACCAACCATTGATTCGAAGAATTAGCTTTGTCTTCTTCAAATAAGATAAACCTTTGGTGTAAATTATATAATATTAATAATATAATATAAATATAATATTATATTATACTATAATAATATATAATATAAATATTATATTGTAATAATATAATATTATATTTTATTATATAATTATTATATAATATAAATATTATATTATATTATAGAATATAAATTATACATTATATTATATTATAATACAACCCACTACCTCAATTTGAAATATTATTTTTAATTATTCACTTTAATATCATATTATCTATTTTTATTTGTGCGACTAATTATTTAGTTGTAATTTTTATTCAACGATCAAATTAGTCACTTATGGTGATCAAATTGGTCATTTATTTAGTCATTTATAGTTGTGTTGCAAAAAATTATTAGAATTTAGTCATCTTTAGTTTGTGTGACTAAAAGTTTTTGTCACATAGTCATTTATTTGCCAAATTCAACCAGTGGTCCCTTAATCTTATATCCATGACCCTAATTTTCATGATTATTATGATTTTGATGAAGCCTATAATTAGATACATATTTCTATACAAGTATTAATATTATTTTCAACATCCATTCTATAATTTAAATTGATTTCTATATAATTTTCATGACCTAAAAATCCATTTAAAAATATTAGAGCTCTATTTTCATAGTCTTAAACCTATATTAAATAGCCACTAATTTATATAAGAGGATAAGCCTATCACTGTCCCTCTTATTTAGCCATGTAAAATAATTGAGATTTATCTTGGGTAGTCAAATCGAATTGATCCATGCCAAGAGATATTTATGATCTACTTCCCATGCCTAATGGGGATAAATTATCATAAAGGGGTGGAAATTGTAATATATCTATATCCTTGAAAAATAATTTCAAATAATATAGGGAGATATGTGCATGAATATTTTTTTCCAAATCCACTTTTGGAACTACTAGAGAATGGTTGGGTAGTCTTCGAGGATATCAATTTTATTGTTGGGAAATTATTGATGTAACCTTTAATGAACAATATACTTATGGTTTTGAATGTACCTTTATTTTTAAATAATTGCCTAGGAAAAAAAAGATAAGGAGTAGTCAATTTATATTTTTCACCAAAATTTCTAGTTGCAATCTTTTATATCTCTATGTAACTTATATGATTGGTGCAACATTATGCACATGACTTTTTTGAAGCGCTTGAAATTTATGCAACTTTTTTTTTTTAAAGTTCAAGCCTATTGTTCTTGAGGAGGGATATAGATGTGATAATATGATTAATGGAAAGGGGTAAGCATCATATGTAAGTTATTTGATTCTTTCAAACTATAATAACTAGTACATATATCTTAAATATTAATCCATATAATATACGTTGAGATATATCATGTTGAGACTTATTTTATTTATTTCTTAGAAAAAATGAAATACCATTGAGATTATTAGGGATTGCAATTACCTATTTACTTTTGTAGTTGGGATTAGAGTTAAGTTCAATATTATATTATTATCGATATTTTTATTATTAATAACTCTCTTTCTTTTTTACTTTTATTTTTAAATAAACAAATATTATTAACCAAATTCTTAATTGGAGAGAGCTATCTAAAAGTGATTTATTCAGTTAAAATAGAAACTTAACAATTTTGATAATGTTTTGGATAAGGATAAGAATGTGATGGTGGATTTTTTAAAATAAATATTTCTAATATGTCACATGCTTTTTTTTAAAAATATATATATATTATTAACTCTCTTTGCCTTTTTGTTTTCTTTTATTTTTGATAAGGTTAAGGCTGTGACTATGGATTTTTTTAAATAATTATTATGTTTATTTTTTATTTTTTTTAAATAGATAGATATTGTTAAATGTTTGTTTTTTTTTGTTTTTCTTTCATGGATTGTGTTGGCCTCCTATAGGCACCATGCTACCATTGTAGGGATACGCCAAGATAATAATCATGATTTAGTGTCTTTATATGTCTAAAATCAAGGTATTCTATTGTTACAAATTCTCATGAACATAATGTTCCATGTGTATCCTCTAAGTAAGCTGAGCTATATAAGTATATACCTTATGATAGCCATGATGATAAAGATAAAAATTTAAATAGCAGTTTTAAGTTTGTAGAAATGTTTGCTAAAATTAATGGTGTTGAAATTTAAATATCCAATCTAAGTAAGAAGTACAATGTTCTCTATTTTATGTAATTTAATTTTTCCTCTTTGAGGATGATGGTACAAGAGATGTTTCTACTATGTGTGTTTGTTTACATGCATATAGGTTAGCATATTCTACATCTCAAAATGGATGTGCTAATATGGATGAGCACTTTGCCATATATTTGAATTTTGAATAAATTTCATTTGAAGGTTGTGATTTTGATGATCATGATGAGGATGCATATGGTAAACTATTTAAATAGTGTAAGTAATGTAATATTATGCATGTTGACTTTTCTACAAGGAGTGTGTAGCTAAAATAAACTTATTCAAATGAATATGGCAATGAAATAAATCATAATTATTATCACAATAGTGTTTTTTCCTTAGCTAATTATAATGAATAGATAAAATAGAGAGGGTAATTGAAGGGGATTTTTACTTTTAATGAAGTTCTTTAGGGAGAGGATTTGTATACCAAAGGTTAAATAAATTTTTAGGTCATGTTTTTGAATTGCATATTGGGACAAACTATTAACACTTGTAATGGGAAATTATGTTGGCTATTAGCCAAAGTTAAGTTGGATGTTTGCAAAAGAGACTCCGAAACTCTCAAATTTGATGAAATTCATCGATCATCTCTTTAATATAAGTGTAGAACATATTATTTTAATTTCTTCTCTTCAGACTAGAATGTATGTGAAGGAAGCATTAGGCTATAATGCTTGAACAACATTGAATATCATCATGATGAAAATAAATTTAAATATCATAACATTTTACTATAGCTTTTTAATGTACCTAAATTAGAAGAATTTACTTTCAATTCTCATGTGATTTTAATATTATAACTTTATATACCTCAACTCAAGAATGAAGGTATAGCAATATATAAAACACAAATTTCATAGATTGTGATATTATCAACTCTCTTATATTCTCTATTATTATTATTCACCTATATTATTATAAATAATCATATTTTACCATTGAAATGCATGATATATAGAACAATGGGTTGAATCCATATTCAATCTTTTTTGTGCTCATGGGTTGTATGGTGGCTATAATAATCATCATTCGTAATTTTTTCTTTCTTCTAATATTGGGAGAATGTGTATGATTGGATATGAAATACATTTTATTTTGTATCTTGATGAGGGTTTCATCATCGTTGAAGGGGTGATCATATTTTTTACCCGCATTAACTTTGAAAAGAGTAAGAAATATGTTTTACTTTTCCTATTTACTTATCCTATAGATTTTATTTTGAAAATGTAATCAAAAGAGAAATATTGACATCACTTGTTAGTTGAATAAATTTTATCCTCATCTATGAAAAAAATTCATTGGACAAAAATTATTATTTTTCAATATATTTTCCTTTTTAATCTCTTTTATTTCCATATTTTCCGGTTTTGTATACATCTAGGTGTTTATAAATATGTATGTATATTTGTGTTGGACCTTTGAATCTTTCATTCTCATGCTCATCTTGGTCTATATGCTAGAGTTGAGCTTGATTCTCTTTATATATTATGGATATATACCCCCAACTAGAGATTAAGTTGGCATCTATTTTTTTGTAAAATTTATGTATCTATTATTTTAATACTCTCCACCAAAATTTTCATATTTATTTTCTTTAATAGCAATAAAATTTACCTTTAGTAGATTTTTGGTAATTATGTAAAGATTGTTGAACACATAAATAAATTGAGAGGGGGAGTGAATTAGTTTATCTTTAAATTTAATGCTTAACCAATATATCAATGAACATAAAAGCATAATTAAGGAAATTAGAAGCAACAATGAACATAATCACACAAGATAACACTATATTTACATGGAAACCCTAGAGGTAAAACAATGGTAAGAAAAGTTGCTTGGATCCAATAACCAAACCTAATCTCACAAGAATAAATATATATTAAAATGCTTTTGTAGGCACCAACCCACTAGAGACACCAATCCCAAAAACAATTTAGAAGTATCAACCTATAGGAGACACCAAAATCCCAATTAGAAAACCAACTAAGAGAACAAGAGACGCACCAAAGTCACATGAAACAAGATGCACCAACCTTTGAATACTCTAAAATGATTACATTAGAACTTATAGATAATTTTCTATCACAAATGCTCTCAAAATGTATTTGTATAGTTGATCTTTTTTATTTGGACTTCTTTATATGCACAATCTAATGTCCTTCATATAAAACAACTATGCTTTGCTCTTTCCTCCTTAAATCAATTTAACAACACTAAAATTAAGATAATACAGGCTAATTAATCCCTTAATAACTATATTGATTGGAGTGGTGTTACCCAAAAATGAAATAACTTTTAAGATTAGGTTTCTATGGGTAGATCCCTAAGGGGGGTAGTTAGCTAAATGAGAAAGAAATTTTGAAGGATTTGAGAAATCAAATTAGAGACTATAATTTATTCTCCCATAATAAAATGGACACTTGGATTTGGAGTAGAGATCCTTCAGACATATTTTTTGCTAAATATTCTTACTCTATGATGAAGCAATAAGCCCTCTCTTACAATAAATTCAATTGGAAGTAGGTTTGGAATCCTAAACTCCTCCCCAAAAATTAATTGCTTTTGGTGGGTTGATACCCATGGTATTATTATTACTATTGACAACCTTAATATGCAAATCGGTTTCAATATATTAACATATGTTCTCTATTCCTTGAAGATGTTGAAAGCATAGACCACTTCCTCTTAAGTTGTTCCTTCACAAAGGAAATTTAGAACAATTCTCTTAAGTCTTTGCTAGTTTGTTGGGTTTTCCCTTCTTCCTTGAAGGAATTTGTTAGTAGTTGGAAAAAAATCACTTTATCTCACACCATTATTGTTGATCTATGGAAATAGATTCCTCTAGTGGTCTCCTAAAGGGTAAAAGCACAAAGTTGTGTCACACTTTATAAAGGAACCAACCAATGCTGATCCAATTTTCAAACTTGAATCACTAAAAAGTGGCATTTATGTTTTGAGTTTTGAAATGATGTAAACTAGTAAAATATGTATTTTTTAGTACATTTTATGTTTGTATTTTAAAAATAAAAATAAAAATTTATTCTAAACTAGTTTTTAATAAATTAAAACTATAATTTAGTTGTTGATAAAATGCTGAAAAATGAAGTTGCATAGGACATCAAGCTTTTTATAGTAATTTTTTTTTTTTTTCAAATTTTTTGTGTGTATTTTATAACTTGAAATTTTAGTGCATGGATATTTTTTTTTCCAATTTTGATAAATATATATTTTTAAATAAATATTAAAATGTGTGAATAAATAAGCAATTGTTTTCATCAGACGTCAACTTTCATATTAAATATTTATCTAAAATGGAAAAAATGTTATACCATCTTAAAATAGATTATTTTATCTAGTGCATCATATTTTTTTCAATTTTTTTTTAATAATTTTGAATATTTTTCCTTGGCATAGTAATCAACCTAATATTTTGTGCTGCTAACTTACTTTTAGTAAAAATAAAAATAAAATATAAAAAATAATTAAACTATGAAAATAAATATATTTTTGAAATCTACACTTATGGATCTACAAAAGGGTATTTTTATAACTTTTAGAAAATGTTATTTACATTAGCAGGAGTTATTGAAACTTCAAGTTTTTCAATAATTTTAATTTTTTTGGTAAATTGGACTCAAAGTGGTGCTCCATATATTTTTAGCCAACAATTTTAGTTAAAAAAGTTGTGGAAGAATCTAGCTTAGCTAGAATGAATCTTACTAGACCATATGTTTGACCAAAATTGATTTTTAGTTAGAAATACTTAAATTTAGTTGTGCTGATAAGCTGAATGAAAGTGTGACACAACTTTGTGCTTTTACCCTAAAATTTGTGGAAATAAAGAGATAATAGAAATTTTAGAGATCAAAGAAGAAACAACACTGAGTTTTTTCCTTCAATAAAACAACTTCAGGAAACCATTAATTCAACTAGTTATGGTTTCTCAAAAGAATTCTCATCTTATAGAGAAATTAGAAAATTAAACAATTATTGGGCATCATACATGATCTCTTGAATCAATTGGGCCAAAATCTTAAGTAGGAAAGCTACCAAGTGGATTCCCCTTGAGGAAGGTTGGTTTAGATTAAACTTTGACAGATGTTCCAAATACAACCATAGTATGGCTAGTATAGGGGAGTGATCAAAGACAATAAAGGCATCCTCATTGTAGGATACACTAAAAATCTAGGGATTTTATCCAATAACATTTCTAAAGCAATAATGGCTTGGTGAGGAATTAGGAGACTAAAAGAAAAAAGATGCAACAAGGTTATTATTGAAGGTGATTCTATGGTCATTATCAATATCTTAAAATGATTTTCTATTGAGCCTTGGATAATTAGTGACATGATAGATGAATGCAAACATTCTTGGCACTTTTCTTCAATATAAGATCTTTCACTCCTATAGGGAAGAAAATATGGTAGCTAACGTGGTGGTTAATGCTAGCATCTCCTGCTCAGTTTGGTTTTTCTAGAGATTTGGAAATATCCCTCTTAATATTAAAGAAATAATTTCCAATTAAATATTTTACCATAGGTGGTCACCTAACATATACAATAAGGTCCATAATGCTTCAACCTCCTAAGTTGCTAAGTTCCTCAATGCTTCTCGACATTCTAATATTATGCATCATGTGTCCCTCTTAGGTGTGTGAATGCATCCACAATATGTATCATGTTGATAAGGATTACTTATTGGTTTATATAGGAAAATGATAGAATTAAAATTTAAAATATAAAATTTTATCATGAGGACCTAATCCCTCATCATATTAATGGTAGTGTCATCACTTTCTACTTAGATTGGGAAATAATATCTTTCCAAGATCCAAATATTATTTATTTTTGGGAAACCAAATTAATTATACAAAAAAGGTTTTCTAAAATGGAAACACAAGTGAGGAACTTTCCACTCCATTCATCGAGTTTTAATTTGCATGATTTTTCCCCTAAGTACAGTACCCTCGATAGGTGGCTTGCTTCATGTACACTAGGTCCATAACTAATTGAATTCTTGATGTGAGCCGTATTTCATCCACTATAATGAACTAGTCATTCTTCAAGAATTACTTTTGTGTTTCAAACCCCATCTCTTGCTCTCTATGTTAAGATTATTTTGAAGGTTTCTCTTTAGTCTCTGAGTAAGTTCTCTAGCACTAGAATGGTTGGCCCAAGAAAAAGGTATGAACCTCTTTCTTATGTCCCACTAAAATAAAAAAAATATTTGTGGAGAATTTTTTAGGAGGATGGCTTCACTCCCTTCTTCCAAGACATGCAAGGGCATGACGATAACCGAACCTCAAAATTCTGTAACTCTTGGAATGTTGGAAATGTTGTCATTGGTGGAATTTAGTTTGAGGTTATTGTTAGTATCATTGTGAAATCTATAGGCCTCCAATATAAAGGGATCAAGATAGAAAATATTACAATAGGAAATACCAAAAAATCAAGGATAAATTTTTTGAGGAAGGTGAAAAACTAGTTCATCTACAAAATAGCTATGATTGGAAAAAGTTACCCCCTAAAGCCTGGTAGGCATTCACTTAATTCATTATTGAACCCTTGAGGGAAGATATGTAAAAATACATTGTTATCATTTTTCTCTTTTAAATCATGTTCATCAAAGGAATGGATTATTGTTCCTTTTTACCTACTTTCATATCTAACATCATGTATTACAAAAGGTGCCTTGCCGCCCCTTCATCAAAGTCTAATCTATGCCCTCTATAAATTTTCATGTGAAACTATCCCCCAATCAAACCCTACCCCCATTTCTATCCCTATGGATATTAAGCTCCTTGAAAATAATCCATTTTCTTCCCCTAAAGCCACCGCTTTGGGCTCAAATTCCAAATCCAAAATAGGTATTCCCCTCTTTCGCTACATCCCCAAATCCCTCTTCCATGTTGCTCGTGGAGGCTGCTACCCCTCAAAAAATGATTGCCTCTCTTTCTCCTAGTAAAGCTAAAAAGAAGAAGATGGATCCCTCAGGATCTATAACCATTTGAATTTGGTATGACCTAGAGCCTTGCTAGAAGGGACTGAGCAGTAGTGGGTCACTTGAAATGTGTTTTGCCAAACTAGCTAGTGCAAGACAAAAGAATAAAGACAAAGAGATTAAAGATAAAAAGTTAGTGCTTGATGAAAAGGATCTAATTGACTCAAATAAGCATTTCCTCCCTAAATTTGAGGATGATAGTTAAGATAGCATTGAATTAGAGGGAGATGAGGAAATTAGAATTGAGGAGAGGAGGGGAAGGTTAATAGTGTTGAAGAGGAATATTTTGTTGAAAATAATAAAGAGGATTATGAAGGACTTGAATGGGAGAATGAATTTGGTAAGGAAAACCTTAATGAGGAGTTAGAGGATATGGAAAGGAAGAAGGAATTTTCAATGAACGTGAGAAAAATATGGAAGATAAACTAAAGGAAAGGCATAGTTGCTCCCTTGATGATGTGCCCAAAGATGTTAGTAATAACATAAGAAAGAGGATTGTTTCCTTTGAGGAATTTGTTGGTATTATAACCACTATAGTAGATGGGATCACACAACATGTATTTTTTAGTAGTGTGTTTGGTAAGTCCAAGATAAGGAAAAATAAGAGGAAATTTTGGAAAGAGTAGGAGGAGACGACTCAAAGGGATTCAACTATTGTTAGGGTTATGGAGAAGGACAAGAATATGACTACTTACATGCTAAAGACAATTTTAGATTGTATTAGCTCATCTAAAAGTAAATATTTTTGTTTTTTGTATTTAGCCAAAAAAAACAAAGAAAAAAAAAGTTATTATAAACAAGACAAAAAACTAATACATAAAAAGTAACTAAGCCAAAAAAAAATTGAGATCTTATTAGATCATCAAAAAGTAACTACTTTTATTATCAAAAACTATTCTCTAAAATATAAGACATGAAAAGCTCAAGAAAATCACACACCCATATATAGTAATAGTTTTGTACTATTCTACACATTTCTATTATGAAACCATTTTCTTAAATATCAATCTAAGAAGATAGATAATATTGATAGGTTAGTTTGGATAAAAATTTAGAACCATTAGTGATTGAGAATTTAGCCTATGAAAAATACATTATGGGTATGTGCAAGATCATGATGGGCCAAAAAGTGGCAATATGATGGGTATGTGGCTGACAACTATTTCTTTAACCAAAATTGATGAAATGAAAAGGGTTTTTAAAGGAGATTCTCAGCTTTCCACCGATATAAATTATTCTTTAATTTGAATTTAATAAGTAATTATTATTCATTTTCTATTCAAATTACGACTAGAGTCCTAATGGATAGGCTGATTGAAAAAAATCTATAGCTTTCAAACGATATCATATTTTTTGAATCCAAAATATGCATCACATTCTATGCTTCGGATAATATAATATTAAAAAAAGAAAAATTGAATTTCGTGAAGTTTTGACCAAGTTAAGGTGGTCAGACATACGAGTTTTAATATTTTAAAAAAAATTGTAATAAAAAATTCATAATTAATTATTTACTTGGAAAAAGATTACAAAAAAATATGCATCACATTCAGGCATGAGTCCTCTACTTATATCTAAAATCTGATAAAAAATTATTATCATTTTATTGTGGTTAGGGTGGTCAGACAGACACCTACTTCTTATTTTTTCCTTGAAATTTAAGTACCACTGCATTGAAATTTCAAATTTTCACCAAATAGATTTTTTTCTTTTTAAAAAAACCTAGTAGTTTAGAAACTACATTCAATTTGCTACAGATACTATTGTTACATATTTTTGATATAATATAGATAACTTATTCAAATTTTTGCATCAAGTTGCCTATGCCTGATTTTTCTGAATTTTTTGCCACTTAAGGGCCTATTTTTTCCATGATGATCCTATACATACCCTTATACTGGTCACTACCATGTCAGCCTAAGAAAATTAAATTATGAACCAAGAACTAGCTATTAACAAGTTTGTATCTAGAGCATCAATATTCCAAATTCATGGGAAAATCAAATGGTGTATCTTCAAAGCTAGATACATTTACCCTTAGAATATTCTATGACCAAAAGGAAGTAACCATTAAAAATTATTGGACACGTCACCATCCTACAATTCTACAATGTCATTCTCTCCCCTCCCTGTAGACACGTGATAGTCATTAGATCATCATGGAAAGTCATTGGCATTGGAAATACGTCACCAATTCACACACAAGCATAAAGAAACCATAGCTTATCAAAGTATGAGCATGACTTAGAAGAAACCTTAGGACCCCTATAGTTCTAGCTCATTTGAACCACCTATTTTTATTTGCTAATATTTTGCATCCTCATGAAAATAAACCTTTAGAAACAAACGTTTTGCATAGAAAAAAGATACTATGATTTTGACTTTTATGCAGCTTGCCTTGTACACATGTCAAATTTTTGCAAGCTTGTAGAACAAAAATAGCTTCATAGGTTTTTAATGTGAGTTAGTGAAACCCTTAGAACCCCTCTAGCTTAGACCTCCTAATAACAAATATTGATATTGTATGCTATCACGG
This sequence comes from Sequoia sempervirens, assembly GCA_007258455.2. NCBI lineage: Eukaryota > Viridiplantae > Streptophyta > Pinopsida > Cupressales > Cupressaceae > Sequoia > Sequoia sempervirens. The sequence goes on from VDFB02047230.1 coordinate 118,174,529, forward strand.
AGTCGATGTAACTTATTAATAAGCTTATACAAGCATATGGAAAGAACCTTTTCATCGATTAGGAGAAGTAAGGTTGATAACTCTATGATACTAAAGGGATTAAGATAATTTAAGCTACCAATAATTTAACTGATAGTTAGCCAATGATAAAACCCTGCCAAATGCATAAACCCTAACAAGATATGAGCTCCAATCCAGCCAAAAGTATCAAATGAAGAACAAAGGAATCACCATAACTAGAAGACATGAACATATCAGAGAAACTAAATATAATTGTAGTAGACAACCTCCATGTCTAGGACAAAAAAACTCATCTAGGCATCAATGAAAATTTATGTAACAATTCAAACATTGACAACATTTGTAGCATTGCAATAATTTCCATCTTAGAGGTCTTGACATCAATCAACTGAATCCTTACGCAAAAACTTTGACATCATTAACAACAATAATATTTGCAAAAATATCCCCCTTTTTCATTGATGGAAACACATAAAACAAACTAAATTATATCCCCCTTTATCCTACTCTCCAATGCTTTCTCTAACTATCTATATTTGATTGTAATGGAAAAAGAATATAGGAAGACTCATTCCACAATATTCTCCTTTGTTCTTCAACCTTTATGGATTAACATTTATATCACTATAACTAAAACTCTCTGTGACACTTGTCCTAAGGAAAATACACTAGGGGTAGAGTAAAGAAGTACTCCCCTAAAAAATTCTTCATTTAGGTCTTCACTAAAAGGAAGGAGT
>VDFB02047230.1:118175386-118302814 GCA_007258455.2 Sequoia sempervirens
TTATGGTTTAATCGCTATAGGTGCCCGAATGTGGAGATTGTGTTAAAAAAAAAAAATGAGTGTCCAGTTTGGCCAAAAATTGTAAACCACTATTGTGGGATCAGCTAAAGTAGATAGTGAACATGTCACAACTGACATCCATATCCACGATCATGCTCTGCATCCACAGTCATGAACAATGAAGTAACTGGAACCAGCTGCAAGCATAGGATCAACTGCAACAAAATCCAAGGAAGGTATAGCACAGTTTCCTCCCAACCACGTGAAACCCGAAGGTCCACTCCCTTCGTGCTAGGAGATAATGACAAGTCCACAAACAATAAAGATAGAACATTACGTTTATGTGGTTTACAATTCACATCACAACATAACGATAACAAATCATAATAGCTAAAATCCTAGTAACAAATCAAATCTAATAAAAATCTGAACACAAGGATCACAATCATGTTATAGACTAAGAGTGTCATCACACTGTCGGGATAGGTTACCCTGGTGAATCTTCCTAGACTACCGGCCCTCTCCATGAGTTACCCTAGTAGTCTCTACCGATTCCCGGCCCCTAGGCAGACTAATGTGGAGTTGTTACATCTTTCAAGAAGACAACATGGACGACTTGTCATTCCAAGCCTTCTTAGCCTTTTCTCAATCTATACGAGCATTAAGAAAGTCGGCGAGGAAAACTTTTATATGAATTAGTGTTTAGTTCTACCCAACCCCTAATACATTACTTAGGTTTTCGCTGAATTACACACCTACGATAGGTTACCCAAACAATCTCTTTAGGATTTCGGCCCCTACCACAAGCCACTCTTTCTATAACATGACTCAACATAAAAGTCTAGGGGTAGCTACCAAGCACAAAGATCAAAACCACAATTTTTATGTCTTTCACTAGAGACCGACCATAATCTCTAAGATGCTTCTATAGACAACGACAAAATGTGCAAGCTATATCCCCAAGTAAAAATAATATTTGTAATCAAGCAATACGATCAATATGTAATACACTAAACAATACCATTTTCACTCCTCTTGCCTTTAAAGAAGTACAAATCAAAACTCAATAACATTACATTTTCGTTCCTATAATATATACATATCTCATCAAATACATTCATTTAATTTTCATGAATTAACAGTTTCAAAAACAACAATCTATTGACATTATAAAATATCTTACATTTTACTATTACAACTATTATTACTATTCATTAAGTATAATATAAAATCTTTAACAACTATAATTCACTCATTTAATAAGAAACAATACAATTTATTATATAAGGAAATGTAATAATGATGATATAAGAATAATTTATTTTATTCAATACTAAAGAGAATTAATTTATAAAGCATGTAATTAGCATGCCATGCAAAGTATGCACTTTAAAGAAAAGAGTAAAGGTTAGGAGTAAATATGCCATGCAAAGACATTTAAAAACTCCTATGCCGAATTCACTCCCAAAATTAATTTAATCTTCCTTGTCTATCTAACATAATCAACCATTTATCACCATTGGCTATGAATTAATTCTTAAAATATCAGGTGTCGATATATAACAAAATATGTATGCATTGTAATTTTGCTGCTATTAAGTAATTCACTATCTTTAAGTGAGTAATACTCAACTAAAGATTAGCTCGAATCATGCCATGCACAAATATTATAATACAAATTATTTTAGCATGTGGTATTTTGCGCTAACAAGAAGTAAGAAATCGCCATGCATTAATAACTCAACATAAAATATTTCGGTGTAGTTTAAGTAATACATTTAAGGTCTAAACTTTAAAATGCATGCATAATACAGAATGAATATAGATGCGGACCTACCAGACTGTGCGCATGAGGACATGGATGAGAGAAGTACGGATTCTTGGTTGAGTATTTACTGTCTAAAGAACAAAGAATGTTTGATGAGGGGCAGATTAAATTATACGGTATATTTCCCTTGAACAGAGAGTCTTCAAACATAATCTATAGCCGGGGCAGATTTTATCAGATGAGAAACACTATAATAAATAAAGAACACCATGGAAACTACCAAAATCCTGTAGATAAATCAATATCTCAACTAACTGCGCTGGTGAAGAGAGAAAAACGTGGTACATAATGAAAATTATAAGCTACAGGGTGATTCTAGATTATAAGAGAATCTTTAGTATCAACGATAAATAAAAATGCCTTTTAATAATCTATATCAACATAATTTAAATTAGAGAGCAATCAAATTCATGGTTTGGGGGGCGCTAAATCAAGATATTCAGGAGAGATATTTTGTCAAATGTTTTGAAATTTAGATGAATCTTTGGTTATCAAGGACGCAGGAGAAATATGACTAGCATAGGTATTCTAGAAGACATTGAACTACAAATAATGAAAATGGCTCACTTCTTATAATTATCCATAGGGTTTCAATTGTATTCCTATATATAGTGGTATAATTCTTTCAACCCTTCAGGCTGCGCCATTGGCAAAAGTGGGGAACTTCTAAATAATACAAAGAATTAAAAAGAATATTAAGGAGCTATGGTGAAAGAAAAATAACTCAAACTCACCGATCTAACAGTTTTTAATGCTTTTACAAGCTAATAAATTAAACATCAGAGTTTCTCTAAACGATTTCCTTAAATTTTATTGCTTCTTTAAAAAGTATTCTCACTGTTTTAATTTTACTATTCTTTAAATCTGACACTCTTTCTAATTACTTCTTCTCTTTTGCAGGTCTAATAAAAACATCCTTTTTGAAATAAAGTTTTCAGAAAGTTTCAGAATCAAATAATACAAAACAAGAAAAGAACCTGTGTTAATTGCTGAAAACTGATCTGGATCAAAATCTGAAGCTTCCTTCAAATTTACTCAGCACACCAGCAATTTGATGACAGAATAAAAAACAATCCAACCCCAACTATGTGTACAAACCAAATCTGAATTAAAAGTTTTTTTCTCAAACATTCGCCACGCAAAAATCTGCTAAAATCTTCTACCGTGAAAGTTCTTCTCGTGAATGTAAAATTGCCACCCCAAAAGATATTCACGCTTTTAATTATCTCTCCATCATAATAACTTAACTGATAGATCATTATGCATTGTAAATAGATCAATCAGTTCAACTCATTCTTTAAAATATCAGATCAGATCTTTAACTGTCAATCAAAGATTCATAACATGCTGAAAATATCTTTTCATTAAAATATCTATTTTCTCATAATTCTAGTTTGCACAAGTAAATCAGCAATAAATATTTAATTAAATACATATGCACAGAGAATAACTTTCACATTTCAAATCAGTTACTTATTTAATTTAACTTAATAAATTAAATCATAAACATAATTATAAACATTTATAATACATTAACAAGCATTTGTTAAACTTAAATATTAAATTCTCAAACACAAACAATACAAACGAACACGACAAAATAAACTGGACAACAACATGGGGTAATACATAGATACTCGTTCGATAAAGAATGATGGTTCAAACAGGACCTGTCAATACCTCCAATCAACATGATTATATTGAATTAGGGTACGCTCAGACCTATCAAGTAGCTGGAGCCGTTACCCGATACTTGTGTCTGTAGGAAACATCAACGTTAGAACATATATATACTTATGTTAGAAAACACACCGTGAAAAATAATTGCAGCGTAGCAGGGTACTCACGAATGAGTAATGCTACACTGTCTTCTTCACCGACACAGACGAGCAAGATAAATCATAAGCAATCATCTCAACATGATAACCATAAGCAAAGTTTTAAGCAAGAAACCATATCATGTACATGTCTATCTCAGTATCATCAAACTAACACAACCAGACAACTAGGATGTCAATGTATCATCCATGAAATACAAAACAACGTAATATCCAAAATCACCTCTAAAAAGAAACAACATAGTATCATAATGAACTAAAGCATCTATCAAGAAGAATCAAACTAAATAGAGTGTCGATACTGGAGGGACACTACACCCACAAAAATGCAAAAATCAGAATTAGGGTCAATGAATCACCAGAACCAATCATGGAGGAATCAACATAGACCAAGTTTCTCCATTGCCTCTAGAAGCCTTAAACATTGAAAAACAACGAACTTCCACTTTAGGTTCCCAATCATCTCAAAATAAAACTTCAAGAAAGTCATTGCAAAAAGCCTCCTCCATTAGAATTACACAAAAGGAAGACACTAATCATGGGACCACAAAAATGACTATGTAACTTCCATAATCACAAAATGACAAGCGAGGAATAAGAGCGACAATATAAAAATGAGATCTTCAAACTCAATCAAAGATGTTATAAAAAATTCCATACAATTCAACCACAATAATCATTTGATGACACAATATTCAATTCACACAATCCTTGCAATCACAATTACTCCAAAGATTAAACATTACTTCTATTTGCACCATCACAACTCACCCACACTCCACTAGTTCCACACATCAATCCAATAGTGAAGAATCGACAATACAACCAAACATATTTAAGAATGACCTAAACATTCCTACTGAATACTCATATAATCCTTACTAAGGAATATTATTGCAACTCAAATCAACTATTGTTCCACAATCAAAATTCCTTTCTTTTCAAATACGTAATTAAAGATTACTCTATAAACAAAATTTATCTTATTAGATATTTAACAACTAATAAAACAATTTCATTTTATTTTTTGAAGAAGAATAACATCCAATAATATAAGAAAGAAATCTAACACAACATACTTAATCAATTAACTTGATAAGTGTAACGCCCATCATGCAAATCCCCAAGGACAAAACATTGCACACTTTTTTTTTTTAATAATAATACAAAGTAAACACACAATGAACTATTTAAACATAATTACATTATGCATTAACATCCTAACATCAAGTCCTCTGGGGCACGCGAGGTCACATCACATAAACAACACATAACGAAAGATTACACATATGGCTAAATAACATAACTAATCTAATAACCATCATAACCATTACAATATGCATTTTCAAGAGATAACATACATATATCCATAAGCATAAGTATATTTACATCACGTGTTACAACCATAATAAAACTCATAAAATGAATGGTTACAAAGGAACTTCATAATTAATACATCATCATATAATACATTACATGTTCTTAATAACGAATACAATAAAATCTACCATACATGTGGGATAAATACATAGTACAAATACTGTCTGAATTACAAAATGAATATCTGGTACAAGCTCCATCTAAAGAATACTGTGAAGAACAAACGTTGATGGGGAACCCAATGGGTGTGGAGCACGTTCCACCTGACCATGTGGGCTTAGAAAAACCCACCCCCTATGCTCAGAGGTGACAAGGAAGTAATCACAACCATGAAAGTCATAAGAGTAACTACAATAACAACATCAAAGAATACATAGATCATAAACGACAACAACAAGGACCCACTCAATATAACCAAAGAGTCATAAAACACATCACAAATAAACCAAGGTGATAACCATTAACCACATGCCAAGTAAACCAAAGAGACAACCATAATACACTTCTAGAGGAAATCCAGAAAACAAGGCATAAGGGCATCAAGTGGAGAGTGTCATTGCATAGCCTACATGGGTTATCCTGGCCCTTCCTCCATCATGAGGCACCGACCCCCATCTATGGTTATCCTATCCCTTCCTCCTACTTGAGGCGCCGACCCCATAGGGTGACTCATGTGAAGCCATTAACCTCTCCTGAGGACGAGGTTACAACTTTTCCGACCATGGCCTTCTTAGTCTACCATTAGTTTGTGATAGCCCTAATGGATAGACAAGGTATCCAAGATTATCTTAGATGTTTTTACTACCCATCCCCCTATGTTCTATTATTAGGTTTTCACTTGTTAATCTACTCTTACGTGGGTTATCCTAAGCCCTTCCTACTTTTGAGGTGTCGGCCCCCACAAAGAGCCACTCTCCCTGAGACCCCAAAACATCAATTTCTAAAACATAAACGAGGATAAACATCCAAAAATAAAACTAAGCCTCTGGAAACCCAAGGTTCGCAACATCAATAACAGGATTCATAAAATCAACTGGGTTCCCACATCAAAAGGCCAAACACATTAAAATAAAGTTAACAAGAGAACCCACACAAAAGCAAAGATTTTCAACTCAAATCAACTTACTAATATTCCACATTGAGAAACAATTCTATTTAATCCATTGCTTCAATCTCTATTTCTACAATAAGAAAAAAAATAAAATAATAATAAATGTATGACTTACTATTTTTTTCTTTACAATTGTAATTCACAATTTCGCAAAATGAAACAATATATCATTATTATTTTTTATTATATATATATATATATATATTAAAATACATATATATATATTAAAATACATATATATATAATATTCATGCCAATATAGAATTTATTTAATTATAATTTTATATAATATATATATATATATGTATAATTATATATATTTAAAAATTTTAATCACAAAACAAAAACAAAAAAAAGTAAAACCTTTTATTACAGTAGCCGCGGACTGCTGTGGGAAGTCTACAACCCACATGGACAGGGGTGGGTACGGCCCAGCCATCCCCCCTAACCCCAAAATATAATAACCTTAGCATTAAAACAAAACACCAACTAGTACAGTTCCGCTCAACATAGAATTTTGAAATACGGTTTCATTAAAAAATATAAATGCAAATAAATAAATGAATATATATATATACTTCGATACAAATGTGTATATATACATACATTTATTTATATATATATATACACATATATTTATATATATACATTTATCAAAACATCCTCTATAAGAGACTGATCATTAAAATCAAGTGTATATATATTATATATATATATACCAAGATTTATATATATATAAAGATATGTGTATATATATATATATGAATATATATTCAAAAATTCATTTGTTTCAGAGGGGGAAATAATTTTTCAAACACAAAATTATAAACATATTGAACATTTTTAGAACCCAAAAAAATTTCTTTCATTTGTTTGCTACCCAGAAGAATTTCAAAACCCCATAAGACTTCTTCTCTTTCACAGAAAACATATTTATTCATTTTTATTTTTCTTTTGAATTAGAAAACTAAAGAATAGGAAAATGGAACCTGGAGTCCTACGCTACTAAAAATTTGATGAAGCTTTGCTTGATCCAAATAGCCTTTCGAAGAGCTCTCCTTCCTTCCTTCAGAAATTCTCCTCCAAATTCCCTTGGTCCAATTTTCTAATCTCAAATTTAATTTAGAAGAACCTCTCCTCTAAAACAATGAAAGCCTAAATAGATTTCTATAGAAAAGAACCAGAGAGAACCCAATTCTCAACACTCAATATTTTGGTGTAACTTCTTAAATTTTCCCGTGAATGAAAAAACTCACAAATTTGTTATTAAATAAAAATATATCTTCTTCTTTTTCGAAAGCTCCAAAAATCCAAATTAAAAGAATTTTTTTAATTTTATTCCCAGCTTTTCAGCCAACACTCAACACTCATTGGTCCTTTTCATCTTTTCTTTCTTTTCTTTCTATTTAACAACACTTTTTCTTTTTAATTCCGATTTTGCAAGTTTTACTTGGCATTCACACAATTCAATATCTTTAATTAATTTATTTCATAATTATCCTCAACGTGCTAATTTAATTTACACTTTTAAATAAATCACATGACTTTTAATATAAGACTTCTATATTTTAATACAAATTACTCCAACACTATTATAAACATTTATTAACATCATTTAATTATATAAATTACATCATACAAAATACCAACGTAAAATAAATACCAAAAGTACACTCACACAACCACTATAATAAATTGCAAAAATGACAAAGGTTAACGATGCACAATACCACTAGACAAGACGGTTTGAAAAGCATGGGATGGGGTGACTTCCTTGTCATCTTTGTTTCAACATCATACCCGTTGGGTTAAATTGATGCTCACCCTGTCCTGCCAAAGCAGGTGGAATCAAGACTCTATACCTGTAATTCCTGCATACAAACAAGGTCGTGTACATGTATATATATATATATATATAATCAAAACATCACATTGTGAGAAGGAATTGCAATGTAGGAGGGCACTCATGAATGAGTGGTGCTACACTATCTTCTCACCAAAACTATTCTATCAATTACAACATTAAATATAAAGTAACATTGCTAAACTAGCTGATCACATCATAAAATAATTACTAAACCACTGCATCACAATGTATTACTGAAATAAATTAACATCACCCAACCAAATGTAATCATAATGTCATATAATAATATCCATGTCCTCAAATGAAGTAGCATAATCATGAATCAATCTAAACTATTCAATCCACCAATCCAACCAATAAATAGTAACTATCATAGTCACAAAGTATCAAGCAAAAAACATAGAAAGATAGCAAGTCGAAATAGCAACATGAGGGGTATTACATCCTCCCCCCCATGAATTCGGCTTACTCCTGGAAGCCAGTAAACAATTAAGGGTAGGATTCCCTGATACAGAAGGCATCCTCCCATGTTGCTAAAGTCTCATCATTGGGGTCCCACTGGACCTGCACCTGCTCAATATCCCTACCTATGAGAGCGAGTCTCTTGTGCTGCAGCACGACCACAGGTGCTAGAGCTAGCTGCCCATCCTCAACCTATAGAGCATTCCAATCAAGTTTGTGAGTAACATCAGGAAAATATGGTCTAAGGACTAAAACATGAACAACATCGTGAATCCGCGACAGACTGGGTGGCAAGGCTAGGTGGTAGGCAACAAGACCAATTCGTTCTAACACCTCAAACAATCCCACAAAATGGGGCACAAGCTTAGAACCCTTTCCATAACAAATAGGGCTCTTCCGAGGATGAACTTGAAGAAACACTCGATCTCCAACTACAAACTGTCGATCAACTATGTGTGCATCAGCATACTTCTTATGCCTATCTTGAGCCGCTACAAGATGCTCTTGGATGCGAGCTACCTGCTGCTCTATGTCTCAAAGCATTTCAGGTCCAAGAAGAACCCTGTCCTCTAATCGATCCCAGCTAAAAGGGGTACGACAAGGACAACCATATAAAGCCTAAAATGGAGCCATGCCGATTGAACTATGATAACCATTGTTATAGGAAAACTCGACCAAATGCAGATAATCTTCCCAACGAGATTGTTGGTCCATGACATACATGTAGAGCATATCCTCAAGCACCTAATTAAATCTCATAGTCTTACCATCTATCTCAGGATGGTAGGCAGAACTAAAGTTCAACTTAGTCCCTAAGGACTGCTGCAAAGATTTCCATAACATGGATGTGAATACTGGATCTCTGTCATAAATAATTCTTCATGGTATCCCATGTAATCGAATAATGTCTTCCATGAACACCCTGGCCACCACAAAAGTAGTGTAGGAAGATCAGATTGGGGAGAAATGGGCTACCTTGGTCAGCCTATCAATAGTGACCATGATAGCGTTGTGCTGCTTGGAAGACATAGGCAAGCTAACAATGAAATCAATAGAGATAATGTCCCACTTCCATTATGGAACAAGATGAGGCTATAATAGTCCTACCAGATGATGATGCTCAGCCTTAACCCTCTAACATTCTAGACACCTAGCCACAAAATCAGCGATATCACGCTTCAATCCTACCCAAAAATATAGTGAGTGAAGATCATCATACATTTTCTTAACTCTAGGATGTGCCGAATAAGGAGCTCGATGGGCTTCATTCAAGATTAGGGTACGAAGACCCTTTGTAGGAGGTACATACATTCGGCCTACATAGCAAAAAACACCATCTGAGTCCAAAGAGTAACCAGCAAATTTACCTTCCAGTGCTCTTTCTGACTCAATCTCCAATTTCATCGCTTGATACCAATTATCTGAAGAAAGAGCTGCGAGGATCTAACTCCTCAAATCAACCTCAAGAGTAACAACATAAATCTTGTGCCTGGATCGACTCAAAGCATTTGCCACCACATTCTCTTTGCCCTGAATATACTTCACTTCAAAATCATATTCGCACAAGAATTCCATCCACCTCCTCTGTCTTGCATTCAAGTTCGACTGTGTGAAGATGTATTGCAGACTGTGATGATCAGTATGCAACTCGAACTGATGCTCTAGGAGAAAGTGTCACCACCTTACCAAGGCATGTACAACTGTAGCCAACTCCAAATTATGTGTGGGGTAGTTTAGTTCATGATCCTTAAGTTTCCATGATTCATAAGCAATCACTCGCCCTTCTTGCATCAACATGGCCCCTAAGCCTTCCAAAGAAGCATTTGTACAAACAACAAAGTCACCTGTCAGATCCGGTATTGCTAAGATTGGAGCATTAGTCAAATTTTCCTTAAGAGTTTGGAAAGCTAACTGACATTGATCGGACCAAAGAAACTTCTTTCCCTTCCTCTGGAGAGAGGTGATAGGATGTGCCATCCTTGAAAATCCTTGGACAAACTGCCGATAATAGCCTACAAGTCCCATGAAGCTACAAATTTCTAGGACATTTGTGGGTGCGGGCCAATCCACAATGGCTTGAATATTTGTAGGATCAACTGAAATTCCCTCACTTGAAATCACATGGCCCAAATATTGAACTTCAGTCTTATAGAAGTCACACTTTTCTAGGTTGGCAAACAACTGATTGTCCCTTAAGAATTGTAACACTTGTTTTAGACGTTCCTCATGTTCCTCCATAGACCTAGAATAAACCAGTATGTCATCGAGAAACACAAGGATGAATCTATCTAAGTATGTTCGGAACACTCCATTCATTAAGCTCATGAAGATTGAAGGTGCATTCGTTAACCCGAAAGACATCATAGTGAACTCATAATGTCTGTATCGAGTATGAAATGTTGTTTTATGAATATTAGTATTCACAATCCGCAATTGATGATATCCCGATTTGAGATCAATTTTAGAAAAAACCTTCACCCCTTTTATCTGATAAAAAAGATCATCAATTATTGGCAAGGGATATCGGTTCTTCACCATTACTTTGTTCAATTGCCTATAATCAATACACAAGCTGAGATAACCATCCTTCTTCTTTACGAATTTCACAGGTGCTCCTCAAGGGGAAACACTCGGGTGGATAAACCCCTTAGCCAACAAATCTTCCAACTATAGATGAAGTTCCTGAAGTTCCTGCATTGTCATCTGATATGGAGCTCGAGATATCAGCTCAGCTCCAAGTACCAAATCAATCCTAAAATCTATATCCCGTTTTGGTGGCATACCAGTTATCTCACCAGAAAACACATTAGAAAACTCCTTAAGGAGAGGGTAATCATCTAGTGACACCCCTCGACTATCCTCTGACTCCAGATCACTCATAGATACTGCAAAGAGCTAACAACCCTATCAGAAGTACCTTTTAAGCTGCATGGCAAAGATCATTCGCAATGAAATGGGTCTTTGAATACCGACGATCTCCATCTCCTTTCCAGAATCATCAATGCACCACACTGCTTTATGGCGACAGTCTATCATAGCATGGTGTCCACTCAACCAATACATTCCCAAGATGACATCATATGAGCCAAGTGGTAGGATTCTAAGGTCCACTTTAGTTGTCAATTCCCCTATATTCAGACTACAACCCTGCACAAGCTTTGACCTTGAGGCCAATTCAACATGACATTTAATGCCTTGACTAGTTGTCACCAATCTACATCACTCAACTACTAAAGGAGATATAAAAGAATCAGATGCACCGGAATCAAAGAGTATAGAAATGCTAGTGTTATGCAACACACTTGATGTCTCAATGATAGTGCTCTGGTGGTCTTCCTATCGATTATCCACTGTCGCAAAGACACGATGAGATCTCCCTGCATTGCCTATTATCAGCTCTGATCCAGCTGGTCTCTGATTAAATCCTGAGGTGCTCTTCTGAGGACACAATCTAGCAAAATGCCCTTACTGCCCACATGAGTAGCATCTAGTACATCTGCCAAATCCTCTACCCCTTGATGGGGCATTTGACTGTTGAAAGCTTCCTCGACTCAGCGCTGACTAAAAACTAGGTGTAGGCTGCACAAAACACTCCTAACAAGCTTGGTTTTGGTTCTGATCCCTACAAAACTGAGAATTGCCACCCTACTGAGAATGACAGTTTTTATTCTTCGACTGTTGCTTATACTGCTGGTGTTGTTGACCCCCTTTAGAGGGTGTATACCTGTTCCTAGAAGATCCTACAGCCTATGAATTACCTCCATGAGTGCTAAATACAAGGATAGGCGCACTGCCAATCTATACTCCAATGTGATCACCCAAGGTGATAGCCAAATTCTCCTCTACCAAATGAGCCTTTTCAACCATAATTTCCATCGTCTTCGGTTCAAAGATTCGCATGCCACCACTAATTCGGGCATTTAAGCCCTGAAACAAATGTTGCACCAACATCCCTTCATCATGGCTGATCCCTGCATACTGCTTCAATTCATAGAAGCGCCACTCATACTGTTCCATGAACATCGACATCTGCCTGAGGTCATGAAACTCATCTGCCCTGTGTTGCCTCCAATGATCAGAAAGGAAGCGAGCCTTGAACCTGTCCAAAAATAATTCCCATGTGACCATGCTAATATCTAGATGTAACTTTTTCTCTTCCAGCTGCCACCAAGAGGATGCAAAACCTCGTAGATCATGCATGACTGCGCACCAAGCTTTGGTATTTCTACCATAAGGGTGCATCACGAAGCATCGATCCAAATCAATTGACCATGTTTTCACTTCCAAACCTCCTCCAGAACCATTGAATGTAGGCGGGTGTGCCCTCATCAAATCTCTCATATGACCAACTATCACTACATCCTGATTCACAGTTATTTCCCTCCGCCTCGGTGACCTTTCCCTTTCTCTCTCGACCCACTGCTCCTCCTCTGGCCTGGATCCCAACCGATCAAGAATCTCTCCAAGAATGTGCTGCAACTGACCATCTAAATCAGGCTATTCTGGGTTCTGACCACCTGATGGATTGTTTTGAAGACTTTGTTGTTCCTCATGCTCAGAACCATGGGAACTAGGAGCTGAAGGACTTTCCGGTTTGCTCTATGACCAGCACCACGACCTCTTCCTCGGCCACGTCCTCTACCTTGAGGCATATTTCTGTGTAACAAGATAAAGGTACAAGTGAGCTCAAGAGTCAAATGCAAAGGTTTCCTAATGGACATAACTACCCAGAGACCCCATCATCTGCAAACCTTGGCTCTGATACCAAGTTGTAATGCTCGTCATGCAAACCCCCAAGGAAAAAACATTGTACACTTCTATTTTTAATAATAATACAAAGTAAACACATAATGAACCATTTAAACATAATTACATTATGCATTAACATCCTAACATCAAGTCCTCTGGGGCACGTGAGGTCACATTGCATAACCAACACATAACGAAAGATTACACATATGGCCAAATAACATAACTAATCTAATAACCATCATAACCATTACAATATCCATTTTCATGAGATAACATACATATATCCATAAGCATAAGTATATTTACATCACGTGATACAACAATAATAAAACTCATAAAATGAATGGTTACAAAGGTGCATAATTAATACATCATCATATAATACATTACATGTTCTCAATAATGAATACAATGAAATCTCCCATACATGTGGGATAAATACATAGTACAACTATTATCTGAAATACAAAATGAATGTCTAGTACAAGCTCCATTTGAAGAACATTGTGAAGAACGAACGTTGATGGGGAACCCAACGGGTGCAGAGTAGGTTCCACCCAACCACGTGGGTTTAGAAAAACCCACCCCCTATGCTCAGAGGTGACAAGGAAGTAATCACGACCATCAAATCCATAAGAGTAAGTCCAATAAAGAATAGTATAGTACAGTAACTCCAATAACAACGTTAAAGAATACATAGATCATAAATGACAACAACAAGGACCCACTCAATATAACCAAAGAGTCATAAAACACATCACAAATAAACCAAGGCGATAACCATTAACCACATGCCAAGTAAACCAAAGAGACAACCATAATACACTTCTAGATGAAATCAAGAAAACAAGGCATAAGGGCATCAAGTGGAGAGTGTCATCGCATAGCCTACATGGGTTATCCTATCCCTTCCTCCATCATGAGGCACCGGCCCCCATCTATGGTTATCCTGGCCCTTCCTCCTACTTGAAGTGTCGGCCCCATAGGGTGACTCTTGCAGAGCCATTAACCTCTATTGAGGATGAGGTTACGACTTTGCCGACCACGACCTTCTTAGTCTACCATTAGTCTACGATAACCCTAATGGCTAGACCAGGTATCTAAGATTATCTTATATGTTTTTACTACCCATCCCCCTACGTTCTATTATTAGGTTTTCACTTGTTAGTCTACTCTTATGTGGGTTATCCTGAGTCCTTCCTCCTTTTGAGGTGTCGTCCCCCACAAAGAGCCACTCCTCCTGAGACCCGAAAACATAACAAAATCAAAGCAAGGGTTGTACCATACCAAACAAGAATTAAGTCTCAACAGATGACATACGAGGTATTACCCATATCGTTAAAAGACACATAACAGAGTCCCAACAATAACTAATACAACCCTTCCAAAATAATGATATCAATGTCTTGCTACATCAAGAGCACATAAACGAGGATAAACATCCAACAATAAAACTAAGCCTCTAGAAACCTAAGGTTCACAACATCAATAATAGGATTCATAAAATAAACTAGGTTCCCACATCAAAAGGCCAAACACATTAAAATAAAGTTAACAAGATAACCCACACAAAAGCACAAATTTTCAACTCAAATCAGCTTACTAATATTCCACATTGAGAAATAATTCTATTTAATCCATTGCTTAAATCTCTATTTCTACAATAAGAAAAAAATTCAATAATAATATATATCTCTATATATATATACTTCGATACAAATGTATATATATATATATATATGTGAATAAATATTAAAAAATTCATTTGTTTCAAACGGGGAAATAATTTTTCAAACACAAAATTATAAACATATTGAACATTTTTAGAACCCAAAAAAATTTCTTTCATTTGTTTTATACCTAGAAGAATTTCAAAACCCCATAAGACTTCTTCTCTTTCACAGAAAACATATTTATTCATTTTTATTTTTATTTTGAATCAGAAAACTAAAGAATAGGAAAATGAAACCTGGAGTCCTACGCTGCTGAAAATTTGATGAAGCTTTGCTTGATCCAAATAGCCTTTCAAAGAGCTCTCGTTCCTTCCTTCAGAACTTCTCCTCCAGATTTCCTTGCTCCAATTTTCTAATCTCAAATTTAATTCAGAATAACCTCTCCTCTAAAACAATGAAAAACTAAATGCATTTCTACAGAAAAGAACCAGAGAAAACCCAATTCTCAACACTCAATATTTTGGTGTAACTTCTTAAATTTTCCGGTTAATGAAAAATCTCACAAATTTGCTATTAAATAAAAATATATCTTCTTCTTTTTCGAAAGCTCCAAAAATCCAAATTAAAAGAAGTTTTCTAATTTTATTCCCAACTTTTCAGCCAACACTCAACACTCATTGGTCCTTTTTATCTTTTCTTTCTTTTCTTGATTTTTTTTCTATTTAACAACACTTTTTCTTTTTAATTCTAATTTTGCGAGCTTTACTTGTCATTCACACAATTCAATATCTTTAATTAATTTATTTCATAATTATCCTCAACATGCTAATTTAATTTAATTATCAAAATACTAATTTTAAATAATTTAATTACACTTTTAAATAAATCACATGACTTTTAATATAAGACTTCTATATTTTAATACAAATTATTCCAACACTATTATAAACATTTATTAACATCATTTAATTATATAAATTACATCATACAAAATACCAATGTAAAATAAATATCAAAAGTACACTCACACAACAACTATAATAAATTGAAAAAATGACAAAGGTTAACGACACACAATACCACTAGACAAGATGGTTTGACAAACATGGGACAGGGTAACTTCCTTGTCATCTTCGTTTCAACATCATGCTCGTTGGGTTAAATTGATGCTCGCCCTGTCCTGCCGAAGCAGGTGGAATCGAGACTTTGTACTTGCAATTCCTGCATACAAACAAGGTCATGTACATGTATATATATATAATCAAAACATCACATTGTGAGAAGGAATTGCAGCATAGCAGGGAACTCGCAAACAAGTGGTGCTACACTATCCTCTCACCAAAACTATTCTATCAATTACAACATTAAATATAAAGTAACATTGCTAAACTAACTGATCACATCATAAAATAATTACTAAACCACTGCATCACAATGTATTATTGAAATCAAATTAACATCACCCAACCAAATGTAATCATAATGTCATATAATAATATTCATGTCCTCAAATGAAATAGCATAATCATCAATCAATCTAAACTTTTCAATCCACCAATCCAACCAATAAATAGTAACTATCACAGTCACAAAGTATCAAGTAAAAAGCATAGAAAGATAGCAAGTCCAAACAACAACATGATGGGTATTACAATAAGCATTAGAAGGAAAATGATTAGTATAAACACATTTATTATTTTCTAAATATAGGCTTTAATCTACTATACTTTAATATTCGCAACACTGACAATAATATGAATTGTGCTTTGTCATTTCCTTAAATATTAGCATCGCCACTATTTTATGCTGGTGTTGACAACAATTCTAACATCCATCACTCATCTGTATTGTTGTTGTTAATAATGCATTTGGGGTCTATCCAAAGGTCGTTGTTACACATGCCAAAATTACTCATAATATCATTATTTACACCTCACTGTTGTGTTATTGTTAACATTAGTATTTAATCGTTACACATCTTTATTGGCGTTGATGATATAATAGTTGTGGAATACATTATTATCCAATCGTGATTGATTATTATTAATGTTGAGATATTGCTATATATAAATAAAATACCCCCTACTTATCTATTATTAATGTTTTCCTAGAGGTATTACATTAATATCCATACAAGATTAAAAGAAGTATTGATATTATCATTAATTTGAGATTAATCTACAAGAATTAAATTTATACATTAATGATTAAATCTAACCACAATGATACTACTAATATTGATTTATACCAATAGTTATTGATGCTATTATTTTTATTTATTTATTTACCTTTATTTTGATATACTTTAGAAAGAACTATTTTATTCACTTTATTCTTATATAAATATGTTTATATATTAAAAGGAAATAAAATTAACTAAAACTAGTTACATGGAAATCATAAATCAATTTATTATATCATACCATAATTATTAAAAAAAAAACTTGAGGAATCTTTTATCTTTTAATATATACTCTTGTTTTAAAGTAATGTGATCCTCTCTCTCGTGAGAAGCTCCACTTTATTCCTTATCCACATTTTGTGTTTATTTTTACTTTCCATGTTTTCTGTTTTATATTGTTGTGACTATTGAAAGTTTCTAATGTTATGAATACCACGACAACCATTTTACTATTATCACTAAGCCTTTTCAGATAGAACAATCAAATGCATGCCATTACAGACCGAATAAGATTTTATGCAAGAATTTCCTCATAAGGAATCGATGCTAGATTTGGGTTTACTTGGCGATAGAGGGGGCTGTATTTGGAAGGGCAGAAAGAATGTGGCCATAAGGCCCAAGCCTGCACATGCAGAATATGGCAATCGCACTGTAATAAGCTCCAATGGGAATTAACTAGTCTATAAATCCCCGTATTTTAGAGTGAATAATGAAGGTCAAATTTTATTAAGATTTTAACTGGAGATTAGATCAAGGATATTGAGCTTTCAACTAGAGATTATGTAAACAGTGAATATGATTTACTGTTTATAAATGATAGAATCATTACAAGATTCATGGTGATATACTGTGATGCCTATTTTATTAAGACATCCACATATAAAGTATAAGTTTTTGCTGCAAATTATGCGAGATTAGTTCATGGAACATTTGGCCTCCGTTGGCTCACACATGTACATTTATCACCTTTTGACACATGGGATTTGATTTGGCAATGGAACAACAGGGTTTATAACAGCGCTTCAAGATATACATTTCCTTAAAATGTTCAGCCTCTAAGAAGATTTTGTTATGAGCCAAACAGATGGAATGAATAAAGGAAGGTGAGATTGTTTGAGATGAGATGATTTAACGATTTTGAGAAAACATGGATAAGGCAGGTGAAATGTTGACAGAAAGCCACAAGGAAATATGGATCTTGCAGATTTTTGCCAGATTTAGTAGTTGGAAAATCTTGGCTAACATGTATGCAAAACGTGGAGTAAAAGTGAAGACGCAACTTGATTGACAGAATGCCTCAAAGAAATATGATCTCAGGGAATGCGAGGATTGCAGGATATGCGTAGAGAATCATGGCTGCTATTTAAACTCTTACACCCTTCTATGTTTGAGTGTTGCATCTGCGATAGATTGTCAACAGAACCAAGGAGGTAATTTAAACTTAAAAAATTCCTATTTTGTTCAAGCGTTGCGGCTGAGACAGGTAGTGAATGGAATCAGGAAGGTTATTTAAACCTTTAAAATTTTCTATCATGCTCAAGTGCGACGGCTGAGACCGGTTGACAATGACATCAGAGAGATTATGTAAACCTCTACAACATTCTATTTTCAAGTGTTGTTGTTGTGGCAGGATACAAAAGGTGTCAAGGACATTATTTGAATTTATACACCCTCCATTGTCTAATCACTGTAGCAGTGATAGGATGCCCTTGGGATGAAGGCAACAACTACAGAATATGCACAAAATGGATTAGCTGAAGAGGTTTAAGAACATTCAAGTAGATACAAATAGCAGGAATGATGTCGAACTCCGTAGCCTTTTCCATCATCCTTCCTACCTATGCCTAAGTGGATGCTTGAAATAGGGTGTGGGGGCTTTGGAACAGGATAGGGACAACCATCTATGCGTATAGGCTGGAAGAAATTCGTTAGAGGTTGAAGTTGCAACTACCTACGTTCACATGTATGCAAAATGCTGAAGCACAGACTTGGCATGAGAGAAGTTCGACAGAATGAGTTCATGAATGCCAAAAAAAGTGTGGAAGCATGGGCAGGACACAAAATCTTCTAACAACCGAAATGGAAGCAGAGACAAATGGGGAATTTAGGGAAAATATCAGTAGCCAATGCAATCTACAGAGAGCTCTTACCTATTGTGTAGACTTACTGATCTCCGCTGGACTGTGACCTCCTTCCTTTCTCCTTCCAATCCCTCCCAACGTATCCTCTCCTCCCTTCGCATGCAACCAAATGCAGGAGCCTAAAATGGGAGGTCTGAACTGTTTGACCGAATGCCTCTCAAGAAGAGTAGTCTCAGGAATTGTTGCAACGCACTAGTAGACAGGTATGCAGAAGGAAGGAAGCAGTGACCAGGCCCCCGCATCCCCTGCCATAAGCCAAGTCTTTTCTTTTTGAAAGAATTCTCCCCAGCGAACATGCAAACAGTCCTTCCCCACGTTCCACGTAAAGGGAATGCAAAAAGTGGAAACCCCAGACCAAGCACGTGGAAGATAGGAAAGAATGTCTTGAAGCAAGGTGGAGGGTACCAGCAAAGACAGGTGTCATTATTTTCTACTTGCATATAGATATTAAATAAATTTAAACATTTGTATGCGCACATATATTTAATTGTTTTATTTATTATCTCAATTTTTTATATATAATTATTCTTACTTCATATTTAATTAATTTATTGCTAAATAAATAAGTAATATATTTATCTTTTCACCATATAAATCTCATCATTTATAGTTTTAACAGCCAGCTATTAAAATTTCCTTCAATATTAGCATAATACTAATATCGCTACTCACCTATTATGGTATCACTACTTGAGTGTACGTTCTAATATTATTAATATCATTAATGACCATGACAATGATGATGGTGTGTCGATATTTATTTTAATATTTATAATGTTTATGCTCCTAAATCACAATTAATTGATCTCATTTTGGTGTTATAGAATAATTCTTTTCAAGATAGTAACTCTATTCTTAAAGAAAATGAAAGGGTAATATATCGTAATAAAGACATAATGAATGGATGACGACTTTATTTAAATAATACTTAGAAAGGTGGCCTATATCACTAAATGTAAATGTATATTAAAATCTCAATACTCAGTTATATAAGAACAACATTAATCGAAAAAACAATAAGGCCTCAAAATCACAAATAAAACACTTACTTGATGTAGGAGCATCCAGTGGTGTAAGGGCAATCTTGCATCACCCAAAAATAGTTAAATTTCAAGTTTATCATTTTTCAAATGTTTTTACATTTTTGGATACCTTTTTTGTCATAATGAAATTTTCAATTTACGGTTTTTATTTTCTATTCCTGGGTTGAAAGATATTGTAGTTTTAGTTTCCTAGATTTGCACCTAAAAATCTTTCGAGTTGGATTTGAGGCACTTAGAGCTTCCGGAATGGCCCTGAAACTTGCCGAAATCGCCATAGCCAATTTTGAGTGTGTTCTTGACTTCGAGACCTTTCCAACGGTTCAAACGTTTCGCAAATCGAAGTCTCAGATCAAAAGTTATGGCCCTAGGAAGTTGGCACACTTTCTAGAAGATACAATTGCAAATGTTATTTTGAAATTTGAACTTCAAGTTGTAATTTTCGGCGCCAAACCATGTAAACTCAAATTTTAATGTTGTTTTGGCTCCAAACTAAGGAGGATCTTTATTTACGAGTAGGTTTCTAGTATTTTTGGGTAACTTTTTGGGGGACAAGCTCACATATTGCGAAAGGGTTATTATGTAGCTTTCTGTAACTTGCATGTGTTGTAGAAATTGGGGATTTGAGATCCTTTACATGTAAGAAGCTCTATTTTCTGAATAATAAAATTATTCTCTTGTTTGTGGGTTATTTTCTAAGTCTCGGGCTATGCCCTCATCATTACTCAAGATCCAAAGAGCGCCAAAATGGAGGGACACTACAACAAGTCCATATAGAACCCACTAATTTTTGAAATCAGCACATGACAATTTGGACAGGGAGATAAGAGGCCATATTTTGGTGAGAAGATTATTTCTTTCCCTATTGTTATTGATTTAGGCTCCTCCAAACTCTTAATCCTCGCCGGTATTCACCATTCACCTCTCTAATTTGGCAAGCTGTAACTTGAAAACAAGGTTTCGACGAGGGTTTTAGATTATATTTATTAAAATGAAAATACAACCAAGATCCCATAAACTTATTACCTTTGTTTTCCATTGTTTTTTGCTACTTTCCTCGCCGGTATTGGTTTTGGCTCCTCCAAACTCTTCCTCGTTGGTATTCACCTTTCACTTCTCTAATTCTGTGAGCTGCAACCTAAAAATAAGTTTTCGATGAGGGTTTTAGAGTATATTAAAATGAAAAATTTCCCACCTCAATTTGCTCGTCCTAATTTTCTCACAAATTTTAAAATGGAATTTAAAGAAAGTAAATTATAATACATAATATTAAATATATTATAATACTAGCAATTGCACCTTAGTGTGCAATGGGTACGCCGAAGAAGTGTGGAAAGTCAATTAAGATAATTTTGATCTATTGTTGTAATATGTAAAACTATTTTAATCATTTTATGTAATTAATAGTTTTATTTTAAAATATAATATATAATAATAGGTATAATTAAATTATTTATAATTTATTTTTACTATTATTTAAATATAATCCACATTTCATATAATAAACTTATAAATCAAATTTTATATTTACTATATATATATATATCAATTTTACCTTAAACAAATTATAAATCTAATATTATATTAACTAAAATATAAGTTAAATTGTAAGTCAAAATATAATCCAATTTTTCCACTAAAGAAAGTTTTTATTTATGCTAATTTAAATATATTAGATAACTCTTTCAAATAAATGAAAATAATTATTTAAAAATAAAAAAATAAAACAAGACATGTGGTAATGTTAAAACCTAAATGTGTTCATTATTATGATTTGATCGTAATTTTCAATTTTTTATTTTTTGATTTTAAAAAACAAATTTGCAAAACTTATTCATGAGATATATTATTTATTTTTAAAATTAAAAATAACAATTAAAAACAAAAATTCATTGTTAATTTTTTATTTATTTTTGTTTATATGTTTAAATAATATTTGTATTCCTAGTAGTACTTGGACGATTTGACAGCTAGAAGATCTTTTCAATAATTATTGCACAAAAGATCTTTTAGTAGGGTTTTCAATAATTATTGCACAAAAGATCTTTTAGTAGGGTTTCTGACCTGCCAACTTTCACTCCCATTATACCTGTCATGTTATTATTGAACTAAGTAAACTACCTACCTGTAGCACTTATATTTTTAGGCATAGGTAATCCCATATCAAATTAAAAGAATTCTACAAATTTTCTAAGAAAGCGGTAGGAAAGCAATCGAGAAAAAGGTGTGAAAAATGATGAATGACTAAGATTCATTTAATGGCTAGCAGATTGATACCAACCATTGATTGGGAGAATTAGCTTTGTCTTCTTCAAATAGGATAAGTCTTGGTGTAAATTATATAATATTAATAATATAATATAAATATAATATTATATTATACTATAATATTATATAATATAAATATTATATTATAATATTATATTATATTATATTATATTGTAATAATATAATATTATATTTATTATAATATAATATTATATAATTATTATATAATATAAATATTATAATATATTATAGAATATATATTATACATTATATTATATAATATCATATTGTATTGTAATATAATAATATATTATTATATTACATTATAATACAATCCACTTCTTCAATTTGAAATATTTTTTAATTATTCACTTTAATATCATATTATCTATTTTTTATTTGTGCGACTAATTGTTTAGTTGTAATTTTTATTCAACGATCAAATTAATCACTTATGGTGATCAAATTGGTCATTTATTTAGTCATTTATAGTTGTGTTGCAAAATATTATTAGAATTTAGTCATCTTTAGTTTTTGTGTCACATAGTCATTTATTTGCCAAATTGTACCAGTGGTCCCTTCATCATATATCCATGACCCTAATTTTCATGATTATTATGATTTTGACGAAGCCTATAATTAGATACATATTTCTATACAAGTATTAATATTATTTTCAACATCCATTCCATAATTTAAATTGATTTCTATATAATTTTCATGACCTAAAAATCCATTAAAAAATATTAGAGCTCTATTTTCATAGTCTTAAACCTATAGTAAATAGCCACTAATTTATATAAGCGGATAACCCTATCATTGTCCCTCTTATTTAGCCATGTAAAATAATTGAGATTTATCTTGGGTAGTCAAATTTAATTGATCCATGCCAAGAGATATTTATGATCTACTTCCCATGCCTAATGGGGATAAATTATCATAAAGGGGTGGAAATTGTAATATATCTATATCCTTGAAAAATAATTTCAAATAATATAGGGAGATATGTGCATGAATATTTTTTTCCAAATCCACTTTTGGAACTACTAGAGAATGGTTGGGTAGTCTTCGAGGATATCAATTTTATTGTTGGGAAATTATTGATGTAACCTTTAATGAACAATATACTTATGGTTTTGAATGTACCTTTATTTTTAAATAATTGCCTAGGAAAAAAAAGATAAGGAGTAGTCAATTTATATTTTTCACCAAAATTTCTAGTTGCAATCTTTTATATCTCTATGTAACTTATATGATTGGTGCAACATTATGCACATGACTTTTTTGAAGCGCTTGAAATTTATGCAACTTTTTTTTTTTAAAGTTCAAGCCTATTGTTCTTGAGGAGGGATATAGATGTGATAATATGATTAATGGAAAGGGGTAAGCATCATATGTAAGTTATTTGATTCTTTCAAACTATAATAACTAGTACATATATCTTAAATATTAATCCATATAATATACGTTGAGATATATCATGTTGAGACTTATTTTATTTATTTCTTAGAAAAAATGAAATACCATTGAGATTATTAGGGATTGCAATTACCTATTTACTTTTGTAGTTGGGATTAGAGTTAAGTTCAATATTATATTATTATCGATATTTTTATTATTAATAACTCTCTTTCTTTTTTACTTTTATTTTTAAATAAACAAATATTATTAACCAAATTCTTAATTGGAGAGAGCTATCTAAAAGTGATTTATTCAGTTAAAATAGAAACTTAACAATTTTGATAATGTTTTGGATAAGGATAAGAATGTGATGGTGGATTTTTTAAAATAAATATTTCTAATATGTCACATGCTTTTTTTTAAAAATATATATATATTATTAACTCTCTTTGCCTTTTTGTTTTCTTTTATTTTTGATAAGGTTAAGGCTGTGACTATGGATTTTTTTAAATAATTATTATGTTTATTTTTTATTTTTTTTAAATAGATAGATATTGTTAAATGTTTGTTTTTTTTTGTTTTTCTTTCATGGATTGTGTTGGCCTCCTATAGGCACCATGCTACCATTGTAGGGATACGCCAAGATAATAATCATGATTTAGTGTCTTTATATGTCTAAAATCAAGGTATTCTATTGTTACAAATTCTCATGAACATAATGTTCCATGTGTATCCTCTAAGTAAGCTGAGCTATATAAGTATATACCTTATGATAGCCATGATGATAAAGATAAAAATTTAAATAGCAGTTTTAAGTTTGTAGAAATGTTTGCTAAAATTAATGGTGTTGAAATTTAAATATCCAATCTAAGTAAGAAGTACAATGTTCTCTATTTTATGTAATTTAATTTTTCCTCTTTGAGGATGATGGTACAAGAGATGTTTCTACTATGTGTGTTTGTTTACATGCATATAGGTTAGCATATTCTACATCTCAAAATGGATGTGCTAATATGGATGAGCACTTTGCCATATATTTGAATTTTGAATAAATTTCATTTGAAGGTTGTGATTTTGATGATCATGATGAGGATGCATATGGTAAACTATTTAAATAGTGTAAGTAATGTAATATTATGCATGTTGACTTTTCTACAAGGAGTGTGTAGCTAAAATAAACTTATTCAAATGAATATGGCAATGAAATAAATCATAATTATTATCACAATAGTGTTTTTTCCTTAGCTAATTATAATGAATAGATAAAATAGAGAGGGTAATTGAAGGGGATTTTTACTTTTAATGAAGTTCTTTAGGGAGAGGATTTGTATACCAAAGGTTAAATAAATTTTTAGGTCATGTTTTTGAATTGCATATTGGGACAAACTATTAACACTTGTAATGGGAAATTATGTTGGCTATTAGCCAAAGTTAAGTTGGATGTTTGCAAAAGAGACTCCGAAACTCTCAAATTTGATGAAATTCATCGATCATCTCTTTAATATAAGTGTAGAACATATTATTTTAATTTCTTCTCTTCAGACTAGAATGTATGTGAAGGAAGCATTAGGCTATAATGCTTGAACAACATTGAATATCATCATGATGAAAATAAATTTAAATATCATAACATTTTACTATAGCTTTTTAATGTACCTAAATTAGAAGAATTTACTTTCAATTCTCATGTGATTTTAATATTATAACTTTATATACCTCAACTCAAGAATGAAGGTATAGCAATATATAAAACACAAATTTCATAGATTGTGATATTATCAACTCTCTTATATTCTCTATTATTATTATTCACCTATATTATTATAAATAATCATATTTTACCATTGAAATGCATGATATATAGAACAATGGGTTGAATCCATATTCAATCTTTTTTGTGCTCATGGGTTGTATGGTGGCTATAATAATCATCATTCGTAATTTTTTCTTTCTTCTAATATTGGGAGAATGTGTATGATTGGATATGAAATACATTTTATTTTGTATCTTGATGAGGGTTTCATCATCGTTGAAGGGGTGATCATATTTTTTACCCGCATTAACTTTGAAAAGAGTAAGAAATATGTTTTACTTTTCCTATTTACTTATCCTATAGATTTTATTTTGAAAATGTAATCAAAAGAGAAATATTGACATCACTTGTTAGTTGAATAAATTTTATCCTCATCTATGAAAAAAATTCATTGGACAAAAATTATTATTTTTCAATATATTTTCCTTTTTAATCTCTTTTATTTCCATATTTTCCGGTTTTGTATACATCTAGGTGTTTATAAATATGTATGTATATTTGTGTTGGACCTTTGAATCTTTCATTCTCATGCTCATCTTGGTCTATATGCTAGAGTTGAGCTTGATTCTCTTTATATATTATGGATATATACCCCCAACTAGAGATTAAGTTGGCATCTATTTTTTTGTAAAATTTATGTATCTATTATTTTAATACTCTCCACCAAAATTTTCATATTTATTTTCTTTAATAGCAATAAAATTTACCTTTAGTAGATTTTTGGTAATTATGTAAAGATTGTTGAACACATAAATAAATTGAGAGGGGGAGTGAATTAGTTTATCTTTAAATTTAATGCTTAACCAATATATCAATGAACATAAAAGCATAATTAAGGAAATTAGAAGCAACAATGAACATAATCACACAAGATAACACTATATTTACATGGAAACCCTAGAGGTAAAACAATGGTAAGAAAAGTTGCTTGGATCCAATAACCAAACCTAATCTCACAAGAATAAATATATATTAAAATGCTTTTGTAGGCACCAACCCACTAGAGACACCAATCCCAAAAACAATTTAGAAGTATCAACCTATAGGAGACACCAAAATCCCAATTAGAAAACCAACTAAGAGAACAAGAGACGCACCAAAGTCACATGAAACAAGATGCACCAACCTTTGAATACTCTAAAATGATTACATTAGAACTTATAGATAATTTTCTATCACAAATGCTCTCAAAATGTATTTGTATAGTTGATCTTTTTTATTTGGACTTCTTTATATGCACAATCTAATGTCCTTCATATAAAACAGCTATTCTTTTCTCTTTCCTCCTTAAATCAATTTAACAACACTAAAATTAAGATAATACAGGCTAATTAATCCCTTAATAACTATATTGATTGGAGTGGTGTTACCCAAAAATGAAATAACTTTTAAGATTAGGTTTCTATGGGTAGATCCCTGAGGGGGGTAGTTAGCTAAATGAGAGAAATTTTGAAGGATTTGAGAAACCAAATTAGAGACTATAATTTATTCTCCCAGAATAAAATGGAAACTTGGATTTGGAGTAGAGATCCTTCAGACATATTTTTTGTTAAATATTCTTACTCTATGATGAAGCAATAAGCCCTGTCTTACAATAAATTCAATTGGAAGTAGGTTTGGAATCCTAAACTCCTCCCCAAAAATTAATTGCTTTTGGTGGGTTGCTACCCATGGTATTATTATTACTATTGACAACCTTAATATGTAGATCAGTTTCAATATATTAACATAAGTCCTCTATTTCTTGAAGATGTTGAAAGAATAGACCACTTCCTCTTAAGTTGTTCCTTCACAAAGGAAATTTAGAACAATTCTCTTATGTCTTTGCTAGTTTGTTAGGTTTTCCCTTCTTGAAGGAATTTGTTAGTAGTTGGAAAAAGATCACTTTATCTCACACCATTATTGTTGATCTATGGAAATAGATTCCTCTAGTGGTCTCCTAAAATTTGTGGAAATAAAGAGACAATATAAATTTTAGAGATCAAAGAAGAAACAACACTGAGTTTTTTCCTTCAGTAAAACAACTTCAGGAAACCATTAATTCAACTAGTTATGGTTTCTCAAAACCATTCTCATCTTATGGATAAATTAGAAAATTAAGCAATTATGGGGCATCATACATGATCTCTTGAATCAATTGGGCCAAAATCTTAAGTAGGAAAGCTACCAAGTGGATTCCCCCTGAGGAAGGCTGGTTTAGATTAAACTTTAATGAATGTTCCAAATACAACCATAGTATGGCTAGTATAGGGGAGTGATCAAAGACAATAAAGGCATCCTCATTATAGGATACACTAAAAATCTAGGGATTTTATCCAATAACATTTCTAAAGTGATAATGGCTTGGTGAGGAATTATGAGACTAAAAGAAAAAAGATGCAACAAGGTTATTATTGAAGGTGATTCTATGGTCATTATCAATATCTTAAAATGATTTTCTATTGAGACTTGGATAATTAGTGACATGATAGATGACTGCAAACATTCTTGGCACTTTTCTTCAATATAAGATCTGTCACTCCTATAGGGAAGAAAATATGGTAGCTAACGTGGTGGTTAATGCTAGCATCTCCTGCTCAGTTTGGTTTTTCTAGAGATTTGGAAATATCCCTCTTAATATTAAAGAAATAATTTCCAATAAAATATTTGACCATAAGTGGTCACCTAACATGTACAATAAGGTCCATAATGCTTCAACCTCCTAAGTTGCTAAGTTCCTCAATGCTTCTTGACATTCTAATATTATGCATCATGTGTCCCTCTTAGGTGTGTGAATGCATCCACAATATGTATCATGTTGATAAGGATTACTTATTGATTTATATAGGAAAAGGATAGAATTAAAATTTAAAATATAAAATTTTATCATGAGGACCTAATCCCTCATCATATTAATGGTAGTGTCATCACTTTCTACTTAGATTTGGAAATAATATCTTTTCAAGATCCAAATATTATTTATTTTTGGGAAACCAAATTAATTATGCAAAAAAGGTTTTCTAAAATTGAAACACAAGTGAGGAACTTTCCAATCCATTCATCGAGTTTTAATTTGCATGATTTTTCCCCTAAGTACAGTACCCTCGATAGGTGGCTTGCTTCATGTACACTAGGTCCATAACTGATTGAATTCTTGATGTGAGTTGTATTTCATCCACTATAATGAACTACTCATTCTTCAATAATTACTTTTTTGTTTCAAACCCCATCTCGCGCTATCTATATTAAGATTATTTTGAAGGTTTCTCTTTAGTCTCTGAGTAAGTTCTCTAGCACTAGAATGGTTGGCCCAAGAAAAAGGTATGAACCTCTTTCTTATGTCCCACAAATAAAAAAATTATTTGTGGAGAATTTTTTAGGAGGATGGCTTCACTCCCTTCTTCCAAGACATGCAAGGGCATGACGATAACCGAACCTCAAAATTCTATAACTCTTGGAATGTTGGAAAGGTTGTCATTGGTGGAATTTAGTTTGAGGTTATTGTTAGTATCATTGTGAAATCTATAGGCCTCCAATATAAAGGGATCAAGATAGAAAATATTACAATAGGAAATACCAAAAATTCAAGGATAAATTTTTTGAGGAAGGTGAAAAACTAGTTCATCTACAAAATAGCTATGGTTGGAAAAAGCTACCCCCTAAAGCCTAGTAGGCATTCACTTAATTCATTATTGAACCCTTGAGGGAAGATATGTAAAAATACATTGTTATCATTTTTCTCTTTTAAATCATGTTCATCAAAGGAATGGATTATTGTTCCTTTTTACCTACTTTCATATCTAACATCATGTATTACAAAAGGTGCCTCGCCGCCCCTTCATCAAAGTCTAATCTATGCCCTCTATAAATTTTCATGTGAAACTATCCCCCAATCAAACCCTACCCCCATTTCTACCCCTATGGATATTAAGCTCCTTGAAAATAATCCATTTTCTTCCCCTAAAGCCACCCCTTTGGGCTCAAATTCCAAATCCAAAATAGGTATTCCCCTCTTTCGCTACATCCCCAAATCCCTCTTCCATGTTGCTCGTGGAGGCTGCTACCCCTCAAAAAATGATTGCCTCTCTTTCTCCTAGTAAAGCTAAAAAGAAGAAGATGGATCCCTCAGGATCTATAACCATTTGAATTTGGTATGACCTAGAGCCTTGCTAGAAGGGACTGAGTAGTAGTGGGTCACTTGAAATGTGTTCTGCCAGACTAGCTAGTGCAAGACAAAAGAATAAAGACAAAGAGATTAAAGGTAAAAAGTTAGTGCTTGATGAAAAGGATCTAATTGACTCAAATAAGCATTTCCTCCCTAAATTTGAGGATGATAGTTAAGATAGCTTTGAATTAGAGGAAGATGAGGAAATTAGAATTGAGGAGAGGAGGGGAAGGTTAATAGTGTTGAAGAGGAATATTTTTTTGAAAATAATAAAGAGGATTATGAAGGACTTGAATGGGAGAATGAATTTGGTAAGGAAAACCTTAATGAGGAGTTAGAGGATATGGAAAGGAAGAAGGAATTTTCAATGAACGTGAGAAAAATATGGAAGATAAACTAAAGGAAAGGCATAGTTGCTCCCTTGATGATGTGCCCAAAGATGTCAGTAATAACATAAGAAAGAGGATTGTTTCCTTTGAGGAATTTGTTGGTATTATAACCACTATAGTAGATGGGATCACACAACATGTATTTTTTAGTAGTGTGTTTGGTAAGTCCAAGATAAGGAAAAATAAGAGGAAATTTTGGAAAGAGTAGGAGGAGACGACTCAAAGGGATTCAACTATTGTCAGGGTTATGGAGAAGGACAAGAATATGACTATTTACATGCTAAAGACAATTTGAGATTGTATTAGCTCATCTAAAAGTAAATATTTTTGTTTTTTGTATTTAGCCAAAAAAAACAAAGAAAAAAAAAGTTATTATAAACAAGACAAAAAACTAATACATAAAAAGTAACTAAGCCAAAAAAAAATTGAGATCTTATTAGATCATCAAAAAGTAACTACTTTTATTATCAAAAACTATTCTCTAAAATATAAGACATGAAAAGCTCAAGAAAATCACACACCCATATATAGTAATAGTTTTGTACTATTCTACACATTTCTATTATGAAACCATTTTCTTAAATATCAATCTAAGAAGATAGATAATATTGATAGGTTAGTTTGGATAAAAATTTAGAACCATTAGTGATTGAGAATTTAGCCTATGAAAAATACATTATGGGTATGTGCAAGATCATGATGGGCCAAAAAGTGGCAATATGATGGGTATGTGGCTGACAACTATTTCTTTAACCAAAATTGATGAAATGAAAAGGGTTTTTAAAGGAGATTCTCAGCTTTCCACCGATATAAATTATTCTTTAATTTGAATTTAATAAGTAATTATTATTCATTTTCTATTCAAATTACGACTAGAGTCCTAATGGATAGGCTGATTGAAAAAAATCTATAGCTTTCAAACGATATCATATTTTTTGAATCCAAAATATGCATCACATTCTATGCTTCGGATAATATAATATTAAAAAAAGAAAAATTGAATTTCGTGAAGTTTTGACCAAGTTAAGGTGGTCAGACATACGAGTTTTAATATTTTAAAAAAAATTGTAATAAAAAATTCATAATTAATTATTTACTTGGAAAAAGATTACAAAAAAATATGCATCACATTCAGGCATGAGTCCTCTACTTATATCTAAAATCTGATAAAAAATTATTATCATTTTATTGTGGTTAGGGTGGTCAGACAGACACCTACTTCTTATTTTTTCCTTGAAATTTAAGTACCACTGCATTGAAATTTCAAATTTTCACCAAATAGATTTTTTTCTTTTTAAAAAAACCTAGTAGTTTAGAAACTACATTCAATTTGCTACAGATACTATTGTTACATATTTTTGATATAATATAGATAACTTATTCAAATTTTTGCATCAAGTTGCCTATGCCTGATTTTTCTGAATTTTTTGCCACTTAAGGGCCTATTTTTTCCATGATGATCCTATACATACCCTTATACTGGTCACTACCATGTCAGCCTAAGAAAATTAAATTATGAACCAAGAACTAGCTATTAACAAGTTTGTATCTAGAGCATCAATATTCCAAATTCATGGGAAAATCAAATGGTGTATCTTCAAAGCTAGATACATTTACCCTTAGAATATTCTATGACCAAAAGGAAGTAACCATTAAAAATTATTGGACACGTCACCATCCTACAATTCTACAATGTCATTCTCTCCCCTCCCTGTAGACACGTGATAGTCATTAGATCATCATGGAAAGTCATTGGCATTGGAAATACGTCACCAATTCACACACAAGCATAAAGAAACCATAGCTTATCAAAGTATGAGCATGACTTAGAAGAAACCTTAGGACCCCTATAGTTCTAGCTCATTTGAACCACCTATTTTTATTTGCTAATATTTTGCATCCTCATGAAAATAAACCTTTAGAAACAAACGTTTTGCATAGAAAAAAGATACTATGATTTTGACTTTTATGCAGCTTGCCTTGTACACATGTCAAATTTTTGCAAGCTTGTAGAACAAAAATAGCTTCACAAGGTTTTTAATGTGAGTTAGTGAAACCCTTAGAACCCCTCTAGCTTAGACCTCCTAATAACAAATATTGATATTGTATGCTATCACGGAGTAGATGTAACTTATTAATAAGCTTATACAAGCATATGGAAAGAACCTTTTCATCGATTAGGAGAAGTAAGGTTGATAACTCTATGATACTAAAGGGATTAAGATAATTTAAGCTACCAATAATTTAACTGATAGTTAGCCAATGATAAAACCCTACAAATGCATAAACCCTAACAAGATATGAGCTCCAATCCAGCCAAAAGTATCAAATGAAGAACAAAGGAATCACCATAACTAGAAGACATGAACATATCAGAGAAACTAAATATAATTGTAGTAGACAACCTCCATGTCTAGGACAAAAAAACTCATCTAGGCATCAATGAAAATTTATGTAACAATTCAAACATTGACAACATTTGTAGCATTGCAATAATTTCCATCTTAGAGGTCTTGACATCAATCAACTGAATCCTTACGCAAAAACTTTGACATCATTAACAACAATAATATTTGCAAAAATATCCCCCTTTTTCATTGATGGAAACACATAAAACAAACTAAATTATATCCCCCTTTATCCTACTCTCCAATGCTTTCTCTAACTATCTATATTTGATTGTAATGGAAAAAGAATATAGGAAGACTCATTCCACAATATTCTCCTTTGTTCTTCAACCTTTATGGATTAACATTTATATCACTATAACTAAAACTCTCTGTGACACTCGTTCTAAGGAAAATACACCAAGGGTAGAGTAAAGAAGTACTCCCCTAAAAAAATTCTTCATTTAGGTCTTCACTAAAATGGAGTTTTCACTCATAGATTCTATTTGAGATGCTCAAATGTCTCCTTAGGAAGAGGTTTTGTAAAGATATCTACAATCTAACCTTTAGTAGCCATATATTCTAATTTGAATTTTTTGATCTGCAATACTTCGTCTCAAAAAATGATGTTTGATTGAGATACGCTTTTTCCTTGAATGCATCACTAGATTCTTTAAAATATTAATTGCACTTGTATTATCAAAGAAAATAAGAATAGGTTTATTATAGTTAACCTTTATATCCTTTAATGGTTGTTTCATCCAAAGTACTTGAGTACAATATTATGGTGTAAAATGTATTTTTCCTTTGATATTGACAAGGATATTGAATCTTATTTCTTTTTCTAGCCATGACACAAGTCTATCTTCAAGAAATAATGCTCCACCACTAGTACTCTTTTTTTCATCAGCATTTCCTTCCCAATCAACATTTGTGTATGTTG
Source organism: Sequoia sempervirens (assembly GCA_007258455.2). Taxonomy (NCBI): domain Eukaryota; kingdom Viridiplantae; phylum Streptophyta; class Pinopsida; order Cupressales; family Cupressaceae; genus Sequoia; species Sequoia sempervirens. The sequence continues at coordinate 118,209,006 of VDFB02047230.1, forward strand.
TTAGAGTAAAATCATCACCTCTAGGATACCACAAACCATAGCCAATAATATTTTTCAAATATTTTAAAAGTATATTTACTACCTTTACTTTTCTTTTTTATGTGTTGCTTGAAATATTTCTACCATGCAAACTACTTGCATAAAGTAAGGATGAATGCAGTCACAAATAACAAGCTTCCAATAACTGACCTATATAGAGTCTAATTTTCTTCAGGTGACACATAATCCTTCCTTAGCTTAAATCCTATCACCATTGGTCTACTAACTAGCTTGCAATATTCCATCTTGAAATTTTTCAACATTTCCTTTATATACTTGGTTTGTGATATGAAAATTCCCTTTTGTAATTGAGCAATTTTTAAACCAAGAAAATTTGATAATTCATCAAGCTTAGACATCCCAATTTCCTTTTGCATCTCTTCTGAAATCTCCTAGCACATCTTGTCATTACTACCACCATGAATAATGCCATCAACATAAATAACAACAATCAATTGATGTTGACCTTCTACCATAATGTAGATATTAATATCTACAATTCCTCTTTTGAATACTTGTTGTTGTAGGTACTTGTCCAATCTATATTGCCAAACTGTAGGGGCCTATTTGAGTCCATGTAGTGACATTTTTTATTTGTAGAAAAAATCCTCTTTCTCAGATAATTGAAATCCTTCAAGTGGATCAAAATACACTTCTTCTTCAATATTTCCATTGATAAATTTTGACTTGACATCCATTTGATATACTCTAAAATTATTATAGACTGAATATGTCAAAAAAGTCTTAATTTCTTCCAATCTAGTTTGATAGGAGCAAAATTTTCTTCAAAATCAATACCTTCTACCTAAGCATATCCTTTGCAAAATGTTCTTGCCTTTTTTCTCATTTCCTCCCTATCTTCATTCAATTTATTTTTGAATGCCCATTTTTTGCAAGTTACATTCTTATTCTTAGGTCTTGGAACAAGTTCCCAAGTCTCATTCTTTTCAAATTTAATTAATTCTTCATTAATTTAATTAATCAAGTTCTCATCTTTGCTATCTTATGTAAAATTCTTAGGCTCAATATTAGATAATAAGAAAAATTGCCTGTTCATTCACTCTTGTTGACCTTCTCTTGGTCTTAACTCAATCATTCTTGTCTCCAAGAATCTAAATTTTAGAATGATCTCTCTTAATGTACTTAGTTTATGATTTTTCATTTTCTCTTTTATATTTCTCTTTTGAATCTTCACATTCTTCATATATACTTTCATTTTCTTCTTCGACACTAACAATTTCTTCAAAATAATGATTATTTTTAACTAATGGTAAATGATGTACATGGATTCACCAACTCTCATATTTCTACTCCCACCAATCTTGTGGAGTCTCTTACTGTAGAATTTTTATTCCCTTTTCCTTGATGAGTAGCCAATAAAAATATGTTTAGATAATCTAGACTCAAACTTTCCTAAATTTTCTTCATCCCTCTTGATGTAGCATCTACTTCTAAATATTCTGAAATTCTTGATAGATGCAGGTTTTCCATACCATAACTCATATGGTGTCTTGCAATTGTTTACTCTTATTTTTCCTCTATTAAGGATATGTATAATAGTATGAATTGCTTCTCTCCAATATACATCAGCAAACTTAATTTAATTTAGCATTGTCCTAGCTATCTCTTGAACTGTTCTATTCTTTATTTTAGCTACTCCATTTTGTTGAGGAGTTCTTGTAGCAACATACTATCTTCTAATTTTATAAATTCTTAAAAAAATTATTCAAACTCATTAGAAGTAATTTATCACTATCTCTATCAAACCTTAGGCATTTGATATTCAACCAAATTTCATTTTCAACCATATCCTTAAAAATATTAAATCTATTAAAGGATTCATATTTTTCTCTTAAGAAAGTAGCCAAAGTCATTCTAGTGAAACCATCAATGAGCAACATGAAATATGCATGGGAAAGCAGCAACTTATTTCAATGATGAAAGAGAGTAGGGCCAAGTACTTCAACATCATTAGATTTTGTGGGGCCACATTTAATTTCTTAACTGGCTGTAAGTGGTGGCACATTTTGTGGGTTCTTTGGTTCAGCTACTACTTTGAATTTCAGAAATTTTTTCCTTGGTAGTGAGGTGCTTGCGACTATGGGTGGAGATAGGAAAAGGGTGGAGCCAAAAACCTATGAAATGCATAAGAGGAATCCAAACGTCTGGGAAAAAATTCATCATGGTGGGCTGCTCCCTTTCGTTGAAAAGCTTCATTGGCCTAATTTGAAGGGCACCAAGTACTTTGAGAAAAATTGGAAGAATGGGGAAATAATTTTTTTTGGAAGGCAGGTCAAGGTGGACGAGAACCTCATTGGAGAGGTGACTGGCATGTCGACTAAGGGAATTAAATTCTTTCACGATAGAATGTTCTCTGATGAAGTGGTTATTAAATTTCCTAGGAAAGATAAAGAGAAGACCAAGCTAATAAAATTTTCCATTAGCTACTTTGAAGCTGATACGATTAAATCGCTATGGAGGAAGGTGCTTAGAATCACCATGAAATACATTACCTTGGATGGTAGATTCACCAAGGTCTACGACTTCCACTTCGCCCTGCTCAACCATTTATGTCATAAGGTAAGTGTTTCTTTACCTTTTTATTTATTTTTTTCCATGATTAATAGCTTGGAGGATCATAAGAAGGATCCTAAGAAGTACCCAATTCTGCATATTGGCCTAATTAGGCTTATTTATGAACATTTTCAAAATATGTCGGCCTTATCCAACCCTATCATTGCCTCACTCACTGAAGATGAGGATACTGAAGATAGTGTGTCAGAGGATGTTAACAAGATTGACTCTACAAGAAATGTTGAAAGTCCTCCAACCACAAATTATGGTAAGAAATCTAGATAGGGTAATCCCCTGCCCAAGAATCATGTGTTGTCCTAAACCCCACCTACTATGCTCTGAAAGTTAAAAAACCTAGCCGCTCTAGTCAAAAATTCAATCCCACCCAAAAAGATCCCTCTACTAATAAACTGGTCTCTTACTCTATGGACTCCCAGGAGGATACTTTAGAGGCTCCTAATGCTATCCAAAACTCTTACTCTTCCCATCCTACTTAAGATAATAGACCGAAATTCCCTATAGACCTTAACCCTGAGGACCACTAATTTAAACTGGATCATGCATTTCCTAGGGATATCTTGACTATCGCCAAAAATGGTGTTGTGGATTACTTCAGAATTATGAAATGGGCCTTCCATGAAATTAAAGACTTTAATCTCAAAAATAGAGCCCTCAACAACAAGCTGGAGGTTCTGGAAGGAAAAGTCAGCTCCCTTAATATTGCAGAGGGCAGGAGAAAGGATGATAGGATGAGAACGGGGGTCAAGGATAATGAAGGAAAAGTCAAATGTTTGGAAGATGAAATTGGAAAAAAAATACTATGAAAACTATTATGAAGCATAATCATAGAATGATGAGGCATAATGCCATCATTATTAATGCTATGTTTGAGAAAATGGAGAATTCACATTAGGGTTCTCTGGTTGTGGATCTAGAAGTGGATAGGGACAAGAATAGTACTGAGGATGTAGGTATTTCTAAGTAGATGAGAGCTAATCAGAAGAGGAAGACTCCTCCTATGCCCCAGATGGTTTAGGTCCTGAAGAAGGGTACACAAGACATGCACAATCTTGAAGCTGAGTTTGTTGATGCTCTTAAGTCCTTAGGTTAGCTAGGGGTTTCTTGTTGGTTTTTTGGTGGGGTTTTTTTGGTGGCCCTTGGTGGCCTTGGGTTGATGGTTGTTGGGTTTCATGTGCTCTTTTTCGCTACAGCCTTTTTGTTTTTGGTTCCTTTAATGCCTATTCTTTTTTTTTCTGTAAACTCTATGGTTTTGGGTCCCTGTAAAACCCATTTTTTCCTTTATCAAAAATATGAAATACCTTTCACCTTATAGGGCTTTCATATCTATAGTTCTACATAGGTCTATACATGAATCAAATATAATGGCTTTGTAGTAGAATATTGGATTTTTTCTTGAACCTTACTCTTTTTTGCTTTCCTTGTTGATATTATTTGCAAAATGTGCTTCTAGGCTAAGCAATTTTTGGCATATCTCTCACAAAATACTTGGAACTAATTTTTACAAGATAAAAAAAATGATATGACCCATTCTTTTATGTCATAGAAAAATCCCATTCAATTGTCCCAAAGGATAGCTTCTTCCTTTGAATTTATTAAGATTATAAAAAATTTCTTGTCTTGCATGTTTGTAAAAGTTTTCCATTTTTCATGACTTCACATCCTTGAGCATGGAATTAGAGATTGTAGCCTTTATTAAACACATCTGACATACACTTAGAGCTAGGTTATGCTTAAGTACTTTAACATATAGAACATATTTATTCCTAGATCTTCCATCAATGCTTAGAGTTCCTTTTCTACATATCCTTACAGTAGTATTATCACCAAATTTAACGAAACCACAATTCCACTTCTTCAAGTTGTTGAATTTACTTTTTATCTCTTTATATCTCTATTCATGTGACTAGGGCACCCACTATCAATGACAAATGGATTTAATTGAGAATGAAATATAGTTTGAACAATCATTTAGTTTTTAGTCTTTTGATTTTCATTCTTCATTTTCCATTCCTTCTTAGGTTCTTCCTTGTGACTAGTAGAAATATCCATATTCTCTTTCTCTTCCTATCTAGGATGCTTTAGAAAGATACTAGTAAAAAAATTTGTCTTGTGCCCAAAATTGTTACACTTATAACATATGATATTAAAATCAACTATGGTGCAAGTGCATTTTTTCTTACAAAATTACTCTTCCATGGAGGGAACTTTATACAATATATTTCCTTATGACCAAATTGATTTCATCTAAAATAGTAACCAAAAAAGGAATAATTGAACCTTTTATTGTATTCTTGCCTTTCTATATTTGGTTTTTTGAATCTCCTCTTTTGTTGGACTTGAATGAAAGCATCTTATTCTTTTTTTAGTTCATCAATCTTTGTGGATTGATGAACATTTAGAATATCAAAGGTATTCTCATCATATTACATTTCAATTATCTTCTTTGGATGTTGAGCTTCATCAAAAATAAGACCAATCTGGATGAAATTTTATCTTTGGTTGTTTATGATCTCACCTATAATTTTAGTACACTTCTCATACTTCAATTTATTTTCCAATTGATCCTTATATTTCCTCAAATCCTTTCTCAAGGATATAATTTCTACCTCAACACTTTCATAATCCATTTATTTTTCCTTTAATTTTTATAACAATACATCTTCTATCCTATTTTCTTCTTCTATATGAATTTCTAGATTAATAACCATCTTTTTAGATTCTTCAAGTTTCAACTTCAATTTTTTTCTCTTTCCTTTTTTTCTTTCATATCACTCAATGCAAAGATGAGTTCTCCCTCTAGATCTACTTCATAGTCTTCTTCATTAAGATATTCCATATCTTCATTATCTTCTAAAAGGTTATCTTTATTTCCCAAAACTTTCATTGCCATCAATAAAAATTATTTCCTTTCTTCCTTAGTACATTGATCATATTCCTCAAATGAGCTATTGTCTTATTTTGAATAGAGGTTATTCTTATTCTTTTGAAAAAATTTCTTTTTGTTTCTATATTATAGATCACTACTTTTATTTTTCTCCAAGAGGATAGTTAGAAGGATAGTGACCTACTTTACCATAATTGAATCATTTGAAAGGTAGCTTACCTCTATATTTACTAGATACTTTCTTCAACATCATCACAAATTTGGCTTCCTCATCATCAAACACATTAATTGGATTAGGGTATGTGCAGGATCATGATGGGCCAAAAAGTGGCAATATGATGGGTATGTGTAGGGCATGTGGTTGATGACTTTTTTTTAACCCAAAATTGATGAAATGAAAATGGTTTTTAAAAGAAATTCTTAGCTTTCCACCAATATAAATTATGCTTTACTTTGAATTTAGTAAATAATTATTATTCAGTTTCTATTTGAATTACGACTAAAGTCCTAATTGATAGGTTGATTGAAAAACATCTAGAGCTTTCAAATGGTATCACATTTTTGAATCTGAAGTATGTGTCACATTCTATCTTTGCATACTATAGGATTAAAAAAAATGAATTTCATGAAATTTTTGACCAAGTTAAGGTGGTCATACATATGAGTTTTTATATTTTTTAAAAGTTGTAATAAAAAAATCATATTTAATTATGTACTTGGAAAAAAATTACAAAAAAATATGAATCACATCTGGACATGAGTCCTCTACTTATATCTAAAATAATATAAAAAAATATTATCATTTTATTGTGGTTAGGGTGGTTAGATAGACACCTACTTCTTATTTTTCCCTAAAATTTAAGTACTATTGCATTGAAATTTCAAATTTTCACCAAATAGATTTTTTTTTTAAATAAACCTAGTAGTTTAGAAACTACATTCAATTTTATATAGATTCTATTCTTACATATTTTTGAAATAATATAGATAACTTATTCAAATTTTTATGTCAAGTTGCCTAACTCTGATTTTTTTGAATTTTTTTCCACTTAAGGGCTTGTTTTTTCCATGATGATCCTGCACATAACCATTAGATTCTTCATTCATCCCTTTCTTGTTTTCTTTGATGTTATATTCTATCTTTGATGTTTCTTTACACACTTTCCTCAGCTCATAAGCAGTGAGAGATCTAAACATTTCATCCATTATAAAATTATTCAAATCTCCAAATTCTTCAATAGTATAAAATTTTGCATTTTACCTTTGGTAAAGGGATTTGAGTACCTTATTAACAATTATTGGTTTATTAAATTCTTCATAAATTCCTCTAATAGCACTAATAGTTTCATTAACCTTGATAAGATATAAAACAATATTTTCCTCTTCTTTCATCTTCAAGCTGTCAAAATTGCTTCTATGAGTTTGTACCTTGGATTGCTTGAGCTTATCATCACCTTCATATATGATATGAATCTTTTTCAAAATATCCCTAACAAACTTTTAGTACATTACTTTGAAATTTTTTGAATTTGTTAACCCACTTAAAATTGCATTCTTAGCTTTAGAATTATACTCACATGCCTTCTTATCAGCTTGATATATTGGAGGATTTGTAAGAGCAATGTAGCCATCCACAACAAATTTCCAAACATCAAACCCTAGTGGTGTTAGGTATGATTACATGCTTATACTCCAAAAAGAATAATTTTCCCCACCAAATTGTGGCACCTTATTTGAGTGAAATCCATCTTGGCCTACCATGAGTTCAAATCCAAGATCTACCTCTAGTTGTTAAGCTACAATACGAAACTTAGCTATGATACCAATTGTTGAACACACAAATATACTGAGAGGGGCTAAATCAATATATTTTAAAATTTTATCCTTAACTGATACCAATGAATATATAAAACAACATTAATGAAATCAAAAGGAGCAATGAACATAATCACACAAGATAAAACCATATCTATGTAGAAACCCTAGAGGGAAAAACCATATGTAGTGAGAAAATATTCTTAGATCTACTACCTAAATCCAACCTCACAAGAATAAAGAGATCTAACAATTCATTTGTAGGAACCAACCCGCTAGAGAGACCAATTCCCAAAATAATTTATAGGAATCAACCTAAAGAAGACACTAGCATTCGAATCTAAGCACTGACTAAATAATAAGAGGCACCAACCTTGCATGAAACAAGAAGTGCCAACCTCAAAATACACTGAAATGATTAAAATTGAACTTACACATAATTCTCTATTAGAAATGATCTTAGAATGTATTTTCATAATTCTTCTTGATTATTTGGACTGCTCTTTATACATAATCTTGTCTCCTTCACATAAAAATATCTGCTCTAAAAGACAAGACATGGGAAGATGAAGTAGATTGTACACCCATTTATAGTCATAATTTTGTGCTATTCACCACATTTCTATTTTGAAACAATTTTCTCAAATACCAAGTTCAAAAGATAGATAATATTGATATGTTGACCTATACCAAAAATTGGAACCTTTGGTGATGGAGAAGTTGGCTTGTGAAAAATACATGATATCACTACCATTTCTTCTCATGGAAATTAAATTTTGAACCTAGAACTAGTGATTTAACAAGTTTGAATCTAGAGCATTGATCTCCCTTTTTCATGGACTTGAATAAATTTATTTATCTTCAAAACTAGATATCCCTACCCTTAGGATATTCTTCGACCAATATGAAGTAGTTATTGAAAATTCCTAAATGTGTCTCACCATCTTGTAGTTCCACAAGAACTCTCTTCTCTTTGTAGATACATAATCGCCATGGGATCATTTTTAAAAATTCATTTGCATTGGACATGTGTCACTAATTTGCACACTCAAAGAGAAACAAAATAGCCTAAAAAAGTTTAAGCTACATGAGTTAGAAAAAACATTAAGACCCCTATAGCACAGGAAACCTATTTTTACCTATTGACATTTGATGTCCTTGTCGAAATAAAATTTTAAAGCCAAAATTCCCCACAAAGCAGAAAGAAAGCATGATTATGACCTTTCTAGGGCATACCTTATATACATCTCAATATTTTTAAAACTTGTAGAACAAACACAAATTAAAAACTTTTGAATGTGAGTTAGCCAAACCCTTAGAACCCCTCCATCTCAAACCTCCAGATTACACATGCTGACATTTTGTGCTATCATGAAGTAGATATAACTTATCAAAAACATTGCACAAATATGAAAAAATAACATTTTCATTAATCAAGACAAGTAGTAATAAGGGTTAATAATCAAATGATACTGAACTTGGGCTTAAATTATAACTTGAGAAATTGAGAATAGTCGATAGCCAATCAATGATGAATTAGAACATAAAGTGCATGAAAGGAAAACACTTAGGTTTTTGAGGGAGTTAGGCTGAAAACCTTGTGAAATGTATAAACCCTAATAAAACATGAGCTCCAATCCAGCCAAAATTATCAGATGAAGATCCAATTCATCACTACATCTAGCACACATGAACATATCAAAGCAACTGAATATAACTATAATAGACAATCTTCATGTCTAGTGCAGTCAAACACATCTAGGCATCAATGGAAAAATTTTCAATAACTTAGACAACATTGACATCATTTGTAGCATTGCAACAATTTTTTTCTTAGAGGTATTGACATGAGTCCTTTACATCAATCAACAAATTCTTTATGGAGAAAATTTAACATCAATGAAACAAGCATATTTGTACAATTTATTGCATAAATGGCATATTGGTTCTCTAGACCAAGCACAATGTTTTATACACACTTTTGTTACCTTGTACATTTTGATGCCATGTAGGCATGTGGCCCCAAGACATGAAAAAATATTTTATTTTAAAACAACTTGTGAGATATAATTAAATAAACAATTTTTTATTCCATCAATTGAATAGAATAGTATATATAAGGGTTGATACAAGAGCATCTAGGTATGCCTGCAATTTGTATCAACCTTGATACAATTTTTTATTTTTTTTTCTTTAAACTTTTATTTTGGTTTTCATGTGTTTGTTTGCTAGCATTCATTCTCGACAATTTCATTTACCTATCTAACTGGTAAATCAATATGGAAGCCATTTAATTAATATAAATTCCCAAATGCCAAGTAATTCAATATTCAGGACTATTTAAAAAGGAAGATTTTAAAAACATAAGATAATTCCAAAGTATGGCATTCAAATTGGAAAATGTAATTTTCTTGGGCCTAGGACTTTGGACAATCCACATTCCTTGTTTTTCTTTTGGCAAGAAAAAATGAACATATTTATGCCTCTTGGTATGCACTAAAAAGGGTGAATAGAAGGAGTCATATGTGGTTGAGAAGAGGAAGTTTAATCGCCCAAGGTGAGGAAAAGACAACAAGGTAAAAATCTGGAAATGATCAAGCAAATTGACCTCTTTTGGGAAGGAAAAATCTGCCAAACAAACACTCAGTATGTGGTGGAGTTAAGAGATGAAAAGAGGCATTAGAGGGTGTGAAAAGAGAGGGTATCAATCCATTGTTTAGCTAAAAAAAAATTCTGGAAATAACACCCAACTAGAGGTGTGGTGCTGAAGATTCTGGAGGAGTAAGAAGGGGTTGAAATCAAATAAAATAACAAAGCAAAGCATTGGAGTGTATGCAGATTTTTCCAAGACAATTTCCATGTGTAATTTTTGACAAAGATGAATAGATAATTGTGGCCTATTTTTTGGAAAACAATTTGATTAAATTGGTGTTTGAAAATTTTCTAATATTTTTTACATTGCTGCAAATTTTACTCTCAGCTACATGGTTTAGATTTTTTGATCTGCATCATTTGGTATCAAAGTGGGTGACCCTAAGTGTGGAGAGGATCTGCTAGGACCTATGGGTGGAACTATGAATAGATCACCAACTGGGAGGCAGTTGAAACTAGAAGGTAAGTATGAGAAGCAATTGTGGAAAGCTCAAGAGGGTTGTTGTAGGTAGAGGAGTCCTGAATAGCAAAGACTTGAAAGTTGTGAAAAAAGTGTCTTGTAGATTGCAGAGTGTAGAATGTGTATGTAAAATATTGTAGCAGTGAGATGACATGGGAATACTATTGAGGAAGAGGCCCATGATATGGGAGGGTTGGATATACTATGGGAAGAGGGAGATTTTGATGATGATAGTTGACATTAATGTGAGAATGAACAAATTGGAAGCATGGAAGCATGATAAATTGGTCAATCATGATGAGGATAAGAAAAAGGATGCTAGTGTAATAGTAGTTAAAGATGAAGAGGCCAGCAGTAAAGAAGTGGAATTGGGCATAGCAGTGAATGAGGAAGAAAAGAATGAAGTGAGCATTGAAGAGGTTTTAGTAATGGCAAAGGTGAAGAAGATTTGTTGGCACAAATTTCAACAATAGAGAGTGAGCGTTTTGAGAAGATCACAATGAATAAAGGAGATAAATAAGTCGCAGGAGTTGAAGACAACATTGCAAAGGAAGATGTCATAATAGCAAAGAAAAATGAGGTATTTTCTCAAATTTGTGAATTTAGTCATGATTTTTCCTTACCTTCATTTATGAGAGGAGAAATTGACGAGTATGATGAGGAGAAAATAAAATAGGATATGGAAATCTTTAATTTTTATAATGTCGATCATATTGACTTATGTGTGGATGAGTGGGCAGGGAAATTTTGGTGGTGGTGGTCGATCTATGGTGGGATTGATCCCATGAATGAGGAGCCAAGAGAAGGAATAATTTGGCAAAGGAGGGCAATACATGGTGGAAGTGAATTCATGAGAGCCTGGGAGAAGGGTGGTGAATGGATTTGTGGAAGTAGGATGGTTCTTATGTCGATGAAGTGCTAGAAAAAGATAAAGAAGACGTAACCCTGTGCCCCTTCATAGTAATGGAGTTCGCTATAGATTTCTTGCAATCTAAGAGAATGGTTCTACCATTCAACTCCAATTTTGTGACCCTATGCTAACAAAATTTCTACCTAGCATGTTTGATGTAGGAGCATCCAAGTATGCTTGAAATCCATAGCAACCTTCATACAATTTTGGTTATTTTTTCTTTAAAATTTTGTTTTGGTGTTCATGTGTTTGTTTGCCAGCATTCATTCTTGACAATGTCATTTACCTATCCAACTAAAAAATCAATATGGAACCTATTTAATTAATATCAAATTCCCAAATTCCAAGTAATTCAATATTGGGGACTATTTAAATAGGAAGGTTTTAAAAACATAAGATAATGCCAAAGTATGGCATTCAAACTAGGAAATGTAATTTTTTTGGGCGTGGGACTTTGGACAGTCCACATTCCTTTTTTTCGTAGGAAAAAAAAACATATTGCTGCCTCTTGGTATGCACTAAAAAAGGTGAATAGAAGGAGCCATATGTGGCTAAGAGGAGGAAGTTTAATCACCCAAGGTGATGAAAAGATAGCATGGTAAAAATCTAGAAATGATCAAGCAAATCGACCTCTTTTGGGAAGGAAAAATCTACCAAACAAAAACTCAGTATGTGGTGTAGTTAAGAGATGAAAAGAAGCATTAGAGGGTGTGAAAAGAGAGGACATTGATCCATTGTTTAGCTGAAAACAATTTATGGAAATAACACCCAACTAGAGGTGTGGTGCTGAAGATTCTTGAGGAGTAAGAAGCGGTTGAAATCAAACAAAATAATAGAGCAAAGCATTGGAGTGTATGCAGATTTTTCCAAGACAATATCCATGTGTAATTATTGATAAAGATAAATGAATAATTGTGGCCTATTTTTTGGAAAACAATTTGATTAAATTGGTGTTTGAAATAGTTTTGAATTTTTTTACATTGCTACAAATTTTACTCTCAACTAAGGTTTAGAGCTTTTGATCTACATCATTTGGTATTTGAGTGGTTGATCCTAAGTGTGGAGAGGATTCACTAGAACCTATGGGTGGAACTGTGAAAAAATCACTGATTGGGAGGCAGTTCACACTAGAAGGTAAGTGTGAGAAGCAGCTGTGGAAAGCTCGAGAGGTTTGTTGTAGGTAGAGGTGTCCTAAATAGCGAAGAGCTGAAATCCATGAAGAAAGTGTTTTGCAAATTGTAGAGTGTAGAATGTGTATGTAAAAGATTGTAGCAGTGAGATGATATGGGAATACTATTGAGGAAGAGGCCCATGATATGGGAGGGCTAGATAGAATATGGGAAGAGGAATATTTTGACAATGATAGTTGACATTAATGTGAGAATGAACAAATTGGAAGCATGGAAGCATGATAAATTGATCAAGCATGATGAGAGTAAGAAAAAGGATGCTAGTGAAACAATAGTTGAAGATGAAGAGGTGAGAAACGAAGAAGTGGAATTGGTTGTAGTAGTGATTGAGGAAGAAAGGAATGAAGTGAGCATTGAAGAGGTTTTAGCAAATGGCGAAGGTGAAGAAGATTTTTTGGCACAAATTTCAACGATAGAGAGTGAGTGGTTTGAGAAGATCACAGTGAATAAAGGAGATAAATATGTTGCAAGAGTTGAAGAAAACATTGCAAAGGAAGATGTCACAATAGCAAAGAAAAATGAGGTATTTTCTAAAATTTGCGAATTCAATCATGATTTTTGCTTACCTTCATTTATGAGAAGAGAAATTGAAGAGTGTGATGAGGAGAAAATAGAAGAGGATATGGAAATCATTAATTTCCATAATGTTGATCATATCAACTTGTGTGTGGATGAGTGGGCAGGTAGATTTTGGTGGAGGTGGTTGGACTGTGGTGGTATTGATCCCATGAATGAGGAACCAAGAGAAGGAATAATTTGGAAGAGGAGGATAATACATGGTGGACATGAATCCATGAGAGGAGAGAAGGGTGGTGAATGGATTTGTGGAAGGAGGATGGTACTTGTGCCGATGAAGTGTTGGAAAAAGAGAAAGAAGACATAACTCTATGAACCTTTCATAGTGATGGAGTTTGCTATAGATTTCTTGCAATCTAAAAGAATGGTTATACCATTCAACTCCAATTTTATGAGCCTATTCTCACAAACTTTTGACCCATTGTGTTTGATGTAAGAGCATCTAGGTATGCGTGTAATCCACTTCAACCTTCATACAATTTTTTTTTTTTTCTTTAAATTTTTTTTTGGTGTTCATGTGTTTGTTTGCCAGCATTCATTCTCAACAATGTCATCTACCCATCTAACTAAAAAATCAATATGGAAGCTATTTAATTAATATCAAATTCCCAAATACCAAGTAATTCAATATTGGGGACTATTTAAAAAGGAATATTTTAAAAACATAAGATAATGCCAAAGTATACCATTCAAACTAGGCAATGTAATTTGTTTGCGTGTGGGACTTTGACCAGTCCACATTCCTTGTTCTTTTTTTTGCAAGAAAAAACAAACATATTGCTGCCTCTTGGTATGCACTAAAAAAGGTGAATAGAAGGAGTCATAAATGGCTGAGATAAGGAATTTTAATCACCTAAGGTGAGGAAAAGATAGCAGGGTAAATATCTAGAAATGATCAAGCAAATTGACCTCTTTCGGGAAGGAAAAATTTTCCAAACAAAAACTTAGTATGCAGTGTAGTTAAGATATGAAAAGAGGCGTTAGAGGTGGTGAAAAGAGAGGGCATCGATCCATTGTTTAGTTGAAAAAAAAAATTGGAAATAACACCCAACTAGAAGTGTGGTTCTAAAGATTCCAGAGGAGTAAGAAGGGGTTGAAATCAAACAAAATAATAGAGCAAAGCATTGGAGTGTGCATATTTTTCTAGGATAATTTCCATTTGTAATTTTGGAGAAATATAAATAAATGATTGTGGCCTATTTTTTGGAAAACAAATTGATTAAATTGGTGTTTGAAACCTCTTTGAATTTTTTTACATTACTACAAATTTTACTCTCAACTAAGGTTTAGAGTTTTTGATCTACATCAAGGGTTTTTTTTTTTTTAACTTTTTATTTATAAAATAACATATATCATATAACTTAGGTGGTGATTAAGGAATGTGCTACAATATAGATGAAACCCAAAGTAAATTTATTTTAGGAACAATTATGGTATGCTTTGGGTCCACAAATATTTTAGTTTTCCTTTTGGGATTTAGATGCTATTCATTTCAAACAATTCTTATCATAATATTTTACCTATATTTTTCTTCATGGTGGAAAGTGATGGAATATAGTGAAATACAATTTATTTATATAATTTTTTAAAAGAATTTAATGCTCATTAATATGCAGTGATGTTAGAATAGTGGTTTTATTGTCTCATGCATGGATTGTCTATTAATGGAGATGTTGTGATAGCCACAAGAAGGTATCTATATATGAACTCACAATTTTAGTTTGTTTGAAGTATAATCAACAAGGTGCATGCACTCATCATAGAATTGGTGAGCATGTGGTATAGTAAAAGGGATAAAATAATATCTTAAAAAATTATAGAAGGTACTAAAAGCAATCTAAATTGATTTTATATGTGTATATAGCATCCCATGAGAAATTTGTAGTGGAATTTATATAATTAGAATACTAATAGAAGTGGTGTAAAGGATGTAACTATGTTTTCATAATGTAGAAGTGGAAAATTTTAAAATTACCTTATACGCATGGAGATATCTTACTTTATGGAAATTATAATATATTAATGTTATGCATGTATAGAATATGGTTATATGACTCTTGGTATTTAACAACCTAGTTATAATGTTTGAATATTAGTATTGTCATCATTATGTATATATGTATAATGATTTGTTTGAATGTATCATGGTTACTAAATGTTGTAAACTCATTTTAATAGACATCAAAACTATTTACAAATTATTTTTTTCTAAACACTTGCGAGTTTTTTGAAGAATGTTGTGATATAAACTTAAGATTTTGTCAAATATTTTCAAAAGAGTTTGTTATCCTAAATTATTTTTGATTTGTAATAAATACAATTCTAAAAATATTCTTCTTTTGATTTCCACCCATAAGGACTTCCAACATAAAACTATTTATGTCTAGTATAATATCTTAATTGCATACTATTTCGTTAACTTCATATGATTTGATATGCAATTTTTTAGGTGTTGTTGACTATTAACTAAATACACAATCTTAAAAAATTATTTACTTCATTTTGTAGATAGGTGCAATGAGTTGAGTCCACAAAATGTTCAAAAAGTTGAAGTGTTTTCCTTAATTTTTAAAATTTGTCATAATTAGACTAAAAAATTAAAGCACTTATATATAGAATCTTAAAATGATCTAGTGATATTAAATGTATTATTTTTAGTCTAGTTTTCAAACATGTAATTTATTCTAATATCCAAATGATGCAAATTAATTTTTAATAAACATGCATAATAACCACTTTTTAAAAGTTACATTTTATAGACCATATAAAATCCTAAGAGTATGGATAAGAAAAAATAGTAATGATCTCTTGTTTGGATGAATAATATATTTTCTATAAAATAGGAATAATTCTTTTAAATGAATATAAAGATATATAATAAAAAAACTATCCTCAAATATAAAATCTTATTTCTACTCATTCTAAAGTCATTTTTCTTTATACTTATAAAATATTCTAATTAAAAATTTAAAGATTATTTAAATAAAATAATTAAAATATTTAGGGCTAGAAATAGACTTAGTTTAGCTAATTGACTCGACCATTTTCCATGTCACTTCAAACAAACTAATCATGCACTTCTAAAAACAAGGAAAAATATAAAGCAACAAAGGAATGCGCCAATGGTTTTGAGAGAGATAATTTATACTCCTATGCCTAGTTGTAGATTAAATTATTTGTTTTTATATCGAATTTGATGGTTTATTACCAAAAATAAATGGGTTTGTATCATGTTATTGAGATGTATATTATATTTTATCGTCTACATTGGTTGATATGGTTGGGAAATTATTTTTCATTGCTACACTAAGTTTTATAGAGATCAATGAATGACATGTCACCATATTTCCTTTAATTTTAGCATTTGGGAGTTTTAAATTTCCTTCTAAATTTATGAAATCTCCAAAAGAAATTATAAATTCCTTTATTCATAATTTGAACACATTTCTATCATGAATTATGCATTTTATTCTTATATTTTTTGCAATATATGTGTTTAGTATTCTTTTCAAAATGGTGAAGTGTCATATTCTAATGGTTATTGTAGCCTTTTTACATGTATTGAGCTTTCAAATTCAATCCTAGAGTTATTCCTAGTGTTTGAATGAATTTGAGTTACTTTTATTTATAATAAAAAATTTCACCAAACATTTACTACTAGATTTATTTGTACCATGCTTCATTGTAAGTGATTTATACTTGAAGAATCCCAAACTTGAGTTTAGTATAACAATTTTCTAAGTTAAATGATGATTGAGTTGGATTATGCTAAGATTTTGGCATACTATTTGAATGGACATGAATTATTTTACCATTCTATGGTAGCTTGGAATCAACTATCTAACTTAGATATTTAATGGGTATTAATAATGGTGTAGCCATGAACTTTTTGATACTTTATACAAAATTGATGTGTAGAAAATAGAACTATAGTTTTCATGAATTGAAAGGAAATGTTCTTCCACACATTAAATCCTAGAAGAAAATCTATTCACTCCATTAAACATAAGAGTAAAAAAAATTAGAAATAAATAGTTTAAAGAGAAAATTAAGCTTAACTTTCAATAACATAGAATAATAAAACCAATTAGAAATAAATACTTTCATTGATTATGGAAAAAATTATAATTAAAATACCATGATATAAAGTCAAAACAATACAAACTAAAAATCACATTCTTCAAATTTGAAACTAAAATCTCTAAAATAATCTTTAACATAATCCATAAATTACCTCATATTGACAAACACTAAACTTTGCATTGACCACTATAACAACCACTAACACTTTGATTATTAAAAATAAATTAACATACAAAAATTAATGTTGCACTTGCAACTTATTTGGTAACCACTAAAAAATAAACTATCACATGTAATAAAAAAAACTATGCAAAAATACCCATTCAATGGGACTAAAAGATTAATCGTTTGATTCATAATCTCACCCCATGAAATTAACCTCAAACCTAGGATAGACCATATAAATGTTAAAAAGAAGAATAGAAAGAATCAATACATCTTTTTCTTTTATTTCTCTGGTTTTTGTGATTTTTATCGGCCTTTTCATTTGGTTTGATATCAACTTTCTTCTTGATTAAGATGAAATGCAAGAACCGTGATATTTCAATGGCGTTCATGCCATTGATTCTATTAAAGAGTAGGGACAAACATAAAGGTTTATCATTCCTTGCATGAACTCAACATAACCCAATTCAGCTTGTAAAGAGAAAGAAACGCCCCCCGTGAGAAGTGACAAGAAACGACACATCATATTATTACAGCAAATGGAAAATTCATCGCCAGCAATTCACCGAGGGAAAATTCACCATAAGAAAATTCACCACCATGACAATTCACCATGCAAAAAATTAATTACATAAATTTTTGACCATTAATTTTCCATAATAATAAATTACTGATAACCGTGAATTTTCATGAATTTTCCTAGAGCCTATTATTACTACTAAAATTGTCCCCTTATTTCATTGACACAATTTCTCTTAAACTCCACAGATAGGGGAAGAAACTAGGCATATGGGCGGAACCCACTATGCTGATACTTTTAATATTATGGAGACTTTTTCCAATTTGGAGGATTGTCACAGAAGACAATTTTCCTTCCGTCTTCAATCAACTTCGGGATACAATCATTGCCTTGAGAACTACGAAGAAACTGGATGTGATAGAGAAACACAAAAATAAATCTCTTCTGGATTCGCTGAAATTTCTTCTCGCTTCCTTCACCCACCTTGTTACTTTCACCGAATCCTAACGCTGTGCATACAATTATTTTTATTTGTTTTGTTTATCTTCCTTCCCACTTTCTATTCGGTTTCTTCACCCACATCGTCACATTCTGCGAATGTCAAATCTGTGCAGGCATATCTATTTTTTGTGCTTTGTTTATCCGAGTTCTTCGTGGTTTTCACAGTAATGATTGTCCTGGCCGGCTTGTCTTCTTTCGACGAAGAAATTTATATATGTGAAAATTTGATTGGAGAGTTCTTTTTAAAAAAATAATTGGGTTAATGTAATAATTACTTATAGTATATTTGTAAGTGAATTTGGTTTATATC
This sequence comes from Sequoia sempervirens, assembly GCA_007258455.2. Classification (NCBI taxonomy): domain Eukaryota; kingdom Viridiplantae; phylum Streptophyta; class Pinopsida; order Cupressales; family Cupressaceae; genus Sequoia; species Sequoia sempervirens. Next base: position 118,227,706 of record VDFB02047230.1, read on the forward strand.
TTAATGCTATTGTCATTTATTTTTACATTTACTATTTCACATTTTAGATTAAGTTTGTGATTATATAATGATTGGGATCAGTTTTGCATTCATGAATCTTTTAATTTTTTCACTTTTTAAAATTTGAAATTTAATTTTTTGTTTAGTTGATTATTTCATTAGAGTCGATGTGATGCATTTTATGTTGATTAGTGCAATCAATGGATGTATTTAATGATATTTTATCATTTGTTTTAAACAATCTCTATCTATCTTAACTTTAATTTGCATAAGAAATCAGACAATTTTTTATTATATTTGAGTAAAGTGAACATGACCATCATGATAAAAAAAATTCCTAAAAGGTGTTTATAAACACCACCTATCCATAAACCACTTGAACATTAAATAACTGGGGTAAATAAGTCTGTCAAATATAAGAATTGACAAGCTCATTTCAATGAGATACAATGTCATTTCCATAGAAGATATTATTTCTACATTCATAGAGAGCAATTTTGCATATATCAATTTGATAGAATGCAAGAAACAATGTTTGTTTCTTAAATTCTCTTACTCTTTCCAAACAACTTCAAGCATGGTAACATTTGTAGCAATAGTGGTTCAATTGCTTTCCTTTAAGAAAGAGTTAAATATATGTAAAATGTAAAATAAAAAATTGTCGAATGAAAAAGCTCTCTTCCGCTTCAAATAAAAATAAAAACTTATTAAAAAATTAACATAGTCTAATGGAAAATTCAGTTCATATAATGGTAAAAATTACACAGAACACCTATGTACTTTATTTTTTAGATTCTTTTGATTATGGTGTCCTAAATGAAATATCTAAATTTAAGAGTAGCATATTCATGTGTGCATTCACCTCATATCCTAATTTTTCTTATTATTTTTTAGAACTTCATTTTTAACCTTTTTTTTTTTGGCATAAAGTAGAAATATTTAAATTGTTTTTTTCATAAGCTTTAGATAATGTAGATATAGGGTAGACCATCTCATAGTCATTCTTTGTTTTTAAGGCCTTTCAAAGACATGAATATATCAAAAAGAAGTTGCTAACTCCAGACCACCTCCAACTCAACTTTCAAGTAGTTCAACTTCTAAAAGAAATCAAAATATTCTTTAATAGAAAAACTGAAATTTTCCTTTTTAACAACAATGATCTTGTTAGTCATTCCTTTAGAGACCAAGGCTTTCTCCTAGAATATTTTTTTTATCTTTCCTTCCACACACACACACCTCAAATCTGATGTGGAAGGATCACTCCCTTGATATATAGATTAGAGTAGGGACAAACCTAAAGTCTATCATTCCTTACAGTGAACTCAACATAACCCAATTCAGCTGAAAAGAGAAAGAAACTTCCCCCTCGTGAGAAGAAGTGACAAGAAAGGAAGAAAGGACACATCATATTGTTACTACTCAAATTGTCTCATTATTTCATTGACTCAATTTCTCTTAAACTCCACATATAGGGGAAGAAACTAGGCATATGGGCGGAAGTCACTATACTGATACTTTTAATATTATGGAGACTTTTTCTAATTTTGGGTATTGTCACAGAAGACAATTTTCTTGCCGTCTTCAATCAACTTCAAGTAATAGCGTTGTTTATTTAGTCCTGAAGCCACTCGGGATACAATCATGACCTTGAGAAATACGAAGAAACTGGGTGTGATAGAGAAACACAAAAATAAATCTCTTCTGGATTCGCTGAAATTTCTTCTCGCTTCGTTCACCCACCTTGTTACTTTCACCGAATCCTAACGCTGTGCAGACAATTATTTTTATTTGTTTTGTTTATCTTCCTTCCCACTTTCTATTCTGTTTCTTCACCCACATCGTCATATTCTGCGAATGTCAACTCTGTGAAGACATATCTATTTTTTCTGTTTTGTTTATCCGAGTTCTTCGTGGTTTTCACAGTAATAATTGTCCTCGCCGGTTTGTCTTCTTTCGACGAAGAAATTTATATATGTGTAAATTTGATTGGGCAGTTCTTTTTTTAAAAAAAATTGGGTTAATGTAATAATTACTTATAGGCTAGTATATTTGTAAGTGAATGGTTTATTTCTTAATGTTATTGCCATATATTTTTACATTTATTATTTCACATTTTAGATTAAATTTGTGATTATATAATGATTGGGATCAGTTTCACATTCATGAATCTTCTAATTTTTTCACTTTTAAAATTTAAAATTTAGATTTCTTGTTTGGTTGATTATTTCACTAGAGTTGATGTGATGCATCTTATGTTGATTAGTGCAATCAATGGATGTATTCAATGATATTTTATCATTTGTTTTAAATCATCTCTAATCATCTAAACTTTAATTTGCAAAAGAAATCACACATTTTCTCGCTATATTCAAATCTCTATTCCCAATTGTAATATCAACTTGTATAGAGATTTGAGTAAAGTGAACATGACCATTGTGATCGAAAAAAATCCCAAAAGGTATTTATAAGCACCACCTATCCATAAACCACTTGAACATTAAATAAGTGGGGTAAATAAATTTGTAAAATATATGAATTGGCAAGTTCATTTCAACTAGATATAATGTCATTTCCATATAAGATATCATTTTTACACTCATAGAGATCAATTTTGTAGATATGAATTTGATAGAATGTTAGAGACAATATTTTTTTCTTGAATTCTTTTACTCTTTTCAAACAACTTCAAGCATGCTAACATCTGTAGCCATTATGGTTTGATTACATTCCTTTAGGAAATAGTTAAATATATGTAAAAAATAAAATAAAAAAATTGTCCAATGGAAAAGCACTCTTTCTCTTCAAATAAAAGATAGCTTTTTTAAAAAATAACATAGTCCAATGGAAAATTAAATTCATGTAATGGTCAAAATGTAATGGTCAAAATTACATAGAACACCTTTCTCCTTTATGTTTTAAGTTTCTTTGATTATGGTGTCCTAAATGAAATATTTAATTTAAGATTAGCATATTCATGAGTGAATTCACCTCATATCCTAATTCTTCTTAGTATTATTTTTTAGAACTTCATTTTTAACCTCGTATTTTTTGTTCCACATTTAAGATTACATTCGTGATTATGGAATCAATTTCAATAAGTTCTAGATTTACAAATATTCAAACCATTTGCTTTGAAATTTTTGAAATTAAAATTTCCTACTTCACCAGATATTTAACTTGTTTTTGTGAGACAACATAATACACATTATGTTTTTGACTAAAAAAGTAGGGGTAAGGGCCCCTCATCCCAAACAAAACATTAATAGTCAATCCATAAAGCTAGAAAGTCCAACCATAGCACAAGAAGAAAAAATAGTCCACCAAGTCAGAGTAATTTTTTTATAATAAAAGTAGGGAAAAGGGCCCCTAAACCTGCATAGAGAACAACTAACAAGCCAACTAGCTAGCAGAACCACCACCACAAAATTGGAGGGTCAAAAAATACACAAACACCCCACAACAAAACAACCCTAACCAGAATGAAACAACAAAATCCAGAAGCCAATCATATAGCTAGAGACTAAAAAATAGAGCATAGACCAGCATAAACAAGAGGGCATGTAGACCCTGAAAGTACCATGGTATAACAGCTAAAAACTAGAGACACAGAGGACACACATTACTTTTTGGGATTGTAGATTAAGTCCCATTCCTCAATCAGCTGCTCCATCTCCTCACTACACTATTTCATCACTTCATTAGTTTTTTCTACTAGTTGCATCTCCTCAACCTAAGAGTTAATCTTTCTATGACCTTTCTTGAATTTGGTTAAACCATTCACAGTACCAAAAATAGCCCTTTGCATGATACCCAAAGTAATAGATATTAACATATTAAACACCCTATCCATTCTATTCACTTTATCTTGCAGCTCTCATAATTGAGTGAGATCAAATTCAAAGGGCCTATCTTTAGCTTGCATTTCCTCTTCCATGTCCAACATGGCCTGCCCATCTACATCTTTTGTAACTTTCCTAACCACGTCCTCAATTTATTTTACAATTTCATTATCCCCTTCATATTCATTATCCTATAAATCTTGGACCACCTCTTGGTCAACACCCTCCATCTCTTCATCTTCATCACTGCTAACGAAATCCTTCAAGAGGTCTTCACTCAAGACCACAGACAGTTCCTTTTTGCTAATATTTATGGGGGTTAGAACCACGTCTTCAGGTTCTTCTCCATGTTCTTCATAATTTATTTATTTTCCTTTGGTCAAATGGCTTGCCAACCTAGCTGACCTTCTTCCACCTATCCCACTACTAGAGTCATTGGTTTTGCCCTATTCATCCTCATCTCTTATTTCAAGGGTAACTTTTTTAGTTTTTTTAGGTTTGGCTTTCCTCTTAGCTCCTGAGGGATTACTAGGAGCTTTAGAGATACTATCCTTACCTTTTGACATTTGAGACAATAGGGTCCCCTTTGATAAGGAGACCTTTCATGGAATATTGTTTCATAACTAAGGGAATAGTTGGGCTTTTTGGGGGGAGGTTTAACAGAGGAAGTTACCTCACCATAATATTTCTAGGAGGAAGAGGGTGGGGGTTTGGTTGGTTTTCTTGAGTGATATTAGCATTGGGGTCATCTCCCAAGGAAGGGCCCAAAAGGGGAGTGATGGTCAAGGCATAATTATAGAGGCACTAAATAAGGACTTAGTATAGGGGAGGTGAAGCCCCTTTAGCCTTACATTTCTTATGAGAAGGTAATAGAAAAAAAGGAATATTAATCTTTTCATTTCTCCTAATGTGGCAAAGAAAGGGGAAATAATACCCATGAATTATTATGTACCTACCCTCTAGGGTAAAGCATTTCATTATATGCACACAGGCCACCCCATAAGGGGTCGGTAATTGTTCGTTGTCATAGCTATTCTAGCACCACTCGATATTCTCTTCCCCTTTAAGAAAAATGTTAGTTTTTTGGTTGATTTTATCCACTCTTAGAACACTATACTATAAGTCAGTCATTGCAGCAATTAGTCATCGGGACACCTCAAACCCAATGCTTCCAATTTGAACTATGTCTCCCCTCCATGAATTGTAGAATTTAGTAATGATATCATTATTTAATCCTCTCATTGCCATAAAAAATGCATCATTCCTACATCTTTGAAGAGCCTCCAAAGCTTCACATTTTGGTGCAACAACACAAAAGAAAGTGGCTCATATCAATTACTTGGACCCCCCATAGTAATATAGTAACAGAGGATTTAAGATAAAAAAAATTTACCAACAACTATAATAGCAACAATGGAAAAAAAGTAAACAATTCTCAAAATAATATAGGCTTCACCAAAATTTATTAGAGGAATAGAGGCACTGACATCCACTAGTAAAATTCTACTAAAGTTGCTAAACTTCAAGAAAGAACTATAGAGGCCTTTAACTGAAGTCATTTTAGAGATAGGAGCCTAATAAATCTTTCACTAGATTTGGATAATATTGTTCCAACACCCATAATCTGTGTGAATACAACCATTAAAATTAATAATAATAGATATTAAAATCTATTTATAGTACAATCGTCTATTGAAATGACAGCTAACTAACAAAGGAATAGGAAATATGCAAGGATTCTTTGAAAACGATCTCCATAACCTTGATCTCATTATTAAAATAAGCCCCAAATATTTAGTGTAAGGAGAAATATGATCCACGATCTTGTCAATAAGACCCGCCTCATAGTACTCAGCTTGGGTTAAATAATACCTTTGAGGGAAAAATGTTTAAAAACATAAGTCTAGATGATACCTTTTCGTTATTCTTAGTTTTATCCTAGATCATGGGAAACTTTCCATTAAAGCATTCTATCATAATCATGTGATGATTAATTCTAATATGCCAAACTATATAGAAGCATATAGTTAAAATATGAAAGCAAGCTGACATCATCAGGTCCACTTTATTCACCACCTCGCCATCACTTTTGATACACATCACCATTTGAGTTGCAGCTTTAATTTTATTATCACCATCTGATCAACACAATTAAAATTCAAAAATGGGTGGGAGACAACCAACCAAATCCCTAGACTGGGTAGCAACCCTTCAACCAAAGAGAAAAGAAGCATCGAAATCAACTAGAGTAGACCCCTCTTGACTGGTCTTTAGCAAGCAACTCTTTAATTTGAATCAGAATATGTTCAAACTTCTAGAACTACCACTAGGGATTAGAGAGCCCAACATTGGAGATTGCATCCACAAAAAAATTACCTTCTATGAAGATGTGAGGCATAGATAAACATTCCATAGAATTAAACACATGCTTTGTGTCTTGGATAAGGTTGTTGATATTATAGGGGGGCTCATCCAGGCCTTTGACGAATTCAACAATCAATTTAGAATCTCCCTCAATGATTTCTTTGTTCCAAACCAAGTTCTCTCAGCCTCTTAATACCTTTCTAGCTAGCAGTCACCTTGACTTCGACACTGGTAGCACATCTAATACATTTTTCATAAGATTCTATACATCTCTCTTTAAAGTTTCTTATCAAACCTCTAGTAGCATTAATTCCCAGATTTCCTTTAGAAAAACTATCATAATTTAGTTTAACCCAATCCTAAGGAGGAGGCCTCCAAAGAGTCAACTTCCTATTGAGGATGTTGGCCTAGTTGATCTTAGTCCTATCCTAGTTGAGACCCCAAAGCTGCTTGACTCTCATATCTATAATTAGGAATGGTTTTAGAGAAACCAAAGAATTTTGAATTCAAGTTCTCTATAATTTGTTTCTTTGTACAATAAAACACTGAGCTCCACTACTCCTCTACTTTTCCCTTAATTTTTTATTGTTTCTTTCCTTCCACAGGTTCCAATAGACCAACATGGGACTTTCTTCCAAATCTCCTTAGTTACAAGATGAGAAAAAGGAATAGATCTCTATTGGCTCACAAGGGCTTTTAGGTCCCTCACAAACAACCAACTTGATAGGATATCTTGAAAGGCCATAGACTAGACTTCCCTAGTGAAAGGACAATGGATAAGTAGGTGACAAATAGATTCCTTTGCCAAAAGATAGAGAACACATATGTTCACAAATTAAAATCATTTCCTATTGAGGACATTAATGGTGAGGATTCTTTCATGTATAGCATCCCACCAAAAGTAGTTGACTTTTGGGATGAGTTTGGAATTCCATATAAGGTCCCAATTAAAATTTTGATCAATCAAAGAAGCTCCTTCCAAATTTTTGTAAGCAAATTTAACCAAAAATGCCCCCAAGGGGTTATCACACTAGATCCAATCATCAATTCCACCTTTAATAGCTAAGAAGTAGTCACCCAAGAGGGATCTTAGAGTAGAAAATAATTTGGAATGGTGCAATACATTGCTACATCTTCTTAATCTTAGATCGACAACATCCTACTTAAAGTTTCTCCATCTTGAAGTCTCCTCAGACCAATTGACATATCCATAGATAGATTTACCATAAAGACTTTTGAGGTGATCTTTTTTAGGAGATAATTGGGTCAGTGAAGAAAAAATATGACCATTTCCCCACACCTCATCCAAAAAAGTGATAGCTCTTACATTCCCCACATTCCTTCTAGTTCCTTGTTGTAGTTTGTTCCTATTTTTTAGAATATTATTCCAAAAGGTAGATCTGCTAGAAAAAATCTTGAGGGGACAACAAGAAACGAAGGGGTCATTCCCCATATATTTAGCACTAAGCATGCTCAACCAATATTTCTTCCCTTGGACGATGAGCCACCTTATCTTGCTCATAGATTCCTTACTAAACACCTTTAATCTTTTAATCCCTAGCCCCCTCATTGTTTTGGGGAGCACACTTTCTCCTAGCTAACAAGAGAAATCCTAGATCTCTCTTCCATCCTCAACTAGAGGAAGGTATTTTAAATTTTTTCAATCTTCCTTATGATGAACACAAGTATCTTAAAGAGGGACAAGTAATAGACCAGAACATTTTGAAGAGAATATTTTAGAAGCTAGAGCTTACTAGCTTAGCTAAGTCATTTCCCTTTCCATCCATCTAGCTTCCTTTGGATTCTCTCAATGATGCCATTCCAAAATGAGTTAGGAGGTTTCCTACTACAAAGAGGAAGGCCCAGATAAACATCTAGAGAACTTGATTCCTAACACCCAAGGATTCTTAGAATCATTTCTTTCACTTCTTAAGTAGTCTTAAAGAAATAAAATTATATCTTGATATAATTTATAAACTGGCTAGAGGAATCAACATACTTATTAAGAATAGCCATCTAGTTTGCTACTTCCAATAGATGCAACCCCAAATTGAATAGTATCGTCAATGAATTGTTGGTGGGAAGTAGGAGCCAATGAGGAAGCAACATAGAAACCATGCAAGTGACCACACTCAAGATTCTTTTGGAGGTTTTAGCCCAAAACTTTTGCAACAATTATAAAAAAGTAAGGTGATAAGGGCTCTGATGGAGCTTCCCAAAAATTTGTAATTTCTAAGCATCCCATGGACATATCATCACTTTGAACCTTTATCCCCATGTTTGGATAGGGTTTTTCTTTTGAAATCCCTCTATTCTTCTAATGGGTATGTGCAGGATCATGCTGGGCCAAAAAGTGGCAATATGATGGGTATTTGTAGGGTATGTGGCTAACAACTTTTTTTACCCAAAATTGATGAAATGAAAAAGGATTTTAAAGGAGATTCTCATCTTTCCACCAATATAAATTATGCTTTACTTTGAATTTAATAAATAATTATTATTCATTTTCTATTTGAATTATGACTAAAGTCCTAATTGATAGGCTTATTGAAAAGCATCCCTAGCTTTCAAATGGCATCACATTTTTAGAATCCAAAACATAAATCACATTCTATGTTTTTCATACTATAGGATTAAAAAAAGAAAAATTGAATTTCATGAAGTTTTGACCAAGTTAAGGTGGTTAGACACACGATTTTTTATATTTTTTAAAAATTGTAATAAAAAATTCATAATTAATTATTTACATGGAAAAAAATTACAAAAAAATATGCATCACATCTAGACATGATTCGTCTACTTATGTCTAAAATATTATAAAAAAATATTATCATTTTATTGTGGTTAGGGTGGTCAAATAGACGCCTACTTCTTATTTTTTCCCTGAAATTTAAGTACTATTGCATTGAAATTTCAAATTTTCACCAAATAGATATATTTTTAAAAAAATAAACCTAGTAGTTTAGAAACTTCATTCAATTTTCTATAGATTCTATTCTTACATATTTTTGAAATAATATAGATAGCTTATTCAATTTTTTACTTCAAGTTGCCTAGCTCTGATTTTTCTGAATTTTTTGCCACTTAAGGGCCTATTTTTTCCACGATGATCTTGCACATACCCTAATGCCACGTTGACTTGTCTTGTCGGTTTCCAATTCTTTAAGTCATCACTTGAGCCAGCATATGCGTTCGGCCACTGACCCCTTTGGTTTAGAGCGTCAATCACCTCGTTGGTCATCGACTTTAATTGTTTCCTAAAGTTGTGTTTTGATATTTCCCCAAATGACTTAAGGTTAAGTCATTGATCCATGAGGGTCAAATCGTCATCAGCCTAAAAATGGCCCCGTATTTAATGCTAACCTTGTTGTGTGTGCAAGTTTAGAGATTAAAGACAGTGGGAAAAGATCCTGGTTGTACCCCGCTAGCTTGTAGATGTTAAATGTCGATCAGTTATGTAGCACGAGGACAACGAGACGAGGATACATGTCCTTATATGGATGTGGGACCCGATCTCCACTATCATTCCTACCATCAGTGTTACCAAATTCATGATGGAGATCAAATGTAGGAGTCAATATACATTATTCCCTATGGAATCACATAGAAAAGGTGAATGCTCATTTAAGGCTGGGAGATCAGTGAGATCTCGACACGTGGATTAATGCACCAATTTTTTGAGATGGATGAAACCTACCAATGGAGGAGTTATCATTTGATTTGGATCGATGTTATTGGTCAGAGATAAATGAATGAAGCACTGTTGGAATTCAAACTTAGTCATCTGAATGTAAGCTGTTTGATCCACCATCTCATCAAGAGATCAATGGTTGATTTTTAAAATTGATAAAAAGGAACGTGATAGCCATTTAATTTTGCAACCTATGGTCATTAATGATCTGCTCTTCACAAGTGTGATCAAATTGATCTATGTGCATGTGGAGACTTAATTGCCAGTAATCATGAAGTATGATATGCATATTTCCATGCACTTGGGAAATAAATGGTGATAATATGCACGCTAACGAACTACCACCATTTCATGCATGTGTTCTCTCTAGGTATTGATTGTCATTATCATCATGTCACTTGATAAATATAGGATGGGATAATTGCTAATTGTGTCATTTCCATTTAGCAGTTGGAAATTTTCTAAATTGTGGCCGAGTGAATATTGTTTAGTGTGAGATCAAGAGACTATCATACAGTGAATATGAGCAAACCAATTGCTTCCACAAGACCGGTTAGAAGTTCATCCAGACTAAATGTGCAAAAGTCTCATGATGACATTCTAGAACACGCGTTGGCCATAGAGGACAAGGTTCCTATTAACAAGTTCGTCAGTGCACCTTCAAGGTGTAGCAGGAGATTGCAATTCCAGGGACCTACTTCTAGAATGACATATGACAAAGGTAAAGGACCAGTACAACCTACTGTAGGAGCTTATAGGAAGGTGAGATATGGGCATGGTTCTTTCAGATGACAAAACTCACCCATTGACATCACCGACAACCCATCTGAAAGTGAAATGGAGATAGACTCTGGCTATTGCCAATATCTCACGACCTTGGGCCGAGTTCCATCCCCTGGAGTGGATGTATTGTTTGTCCCACCTTTAGCTATCAAGACTCTGAGTGGACGAGATGGTGCTATGCTGAAATGGGACAAAGACAAAGAGGGAGTTGAGGTTTCTTCTCCATCTCTTGCAACAATGTGAAGTGGGAGCGTGTACCATGGATTGTGTGCTAGTGGTGGTAAGTCTTATGGTTGCTGAAAAGGTGGTGTGTGGAATGGAAAATTTTGTTCTATTTGATAATTTCTATGGTGGGTTTTCTTTCTTTGCGTGTGTGGATGGTATTTTTGAGGTGCTTGATGCTAACTGTGTGCTCTCATGGAAATATGAACATTGGAATTTTTTCTTATCTAGTGGCTGAGGGAAATTTTGGTGGCACTTTACTTTTCCCTTTTTTGGTGGCTTTTGCAATTGTGGTTTCCCCATTTCAACGTGTTACTATATAATCAACATGTGGCAAATTTTGAAATGTAGATAAAATTTGAAGTGAAATGAAATTTTCTAATGTGGTATGCATTTTGAGCTGGAAGCTTTTCTTCTCCCTTCTATTATAAAAGGGAATTAAGGGCTCATTTGCAAGGGTGTTATGGTCTTTTAAGTCTATATGTCCAATATACACAACAGGGTAGAAATTAAAAGGAATACTAATAAATAGAATAGTCGAATTGTCTTGGTCTTTGAAATATCCATATGTAAATCTTAAATAGTTTTATATAAATTATTGATATCAAAACAAATTTCATGCATAATCCATATGATCTCCTCTATAAATGATCTTGAAAATTTTGAAAGCAATATCAAGTATATTTTGTTCATCTTCAAATGCTTTGTTTGAATGCATGTCTTTATTTCTTCTTTGGTTCAAAGAATCAATTAAATGCTTAAACGAGGTCATGAATTTGTGAGGATTTATAGAGGATTTGGTAAGAAGTGATGCTTTATGTACAGTGAGTTTTCATAAAGCAAGGCCTTATGAAAATAGTCTTGAATTATCAAATTTAAATAATTTTTATTTAATTGGTTGTAAGCTACATGACTCCATTACCTAATTGATGAAGACACTAGTCTATTTGTCATGGTATTTTTCACTTGAATGATAATAATAATATATCAGACTATGGACTTAGGGTTAGAATAAAAATCTCTTAAAATTCACATACTATGAGGCATGTGTGTGAAATATTTCTTTGTTCCTAGTGAATTAATAGTTATTTGCTCAAAGACTAGCCAACCTTTGAGTGAATTATGTTATTTACCCCTCATAGGAACCGATCTATGATTTTCTATGTCATTCATTAAGATAGTCAAATGAAATGTTAGAAGGAACACCCTCCTAGGTCCCACAAAGCATAAAGTGTAGAATATTTTTATCTTCGACTGAATCTTGTTAGTTGGCCATTCATTTTAAGGGTCTTGAATATAGGAGTTGGATACTCTTTAGAGATTCCTTCGGTGTACTAGGAAACACACCAATAGAATGGTGACTCTTCTTGGGAAATTCTCATTATCCAAACACAGATACAAAATGTAGAGTCAAAGGGTGAAGTGAATTTGAATGTCTTGTTTAGATATTGAAAAATTCTTGAACCTGGTAGACAATTTGAGTGCAACAAATATTGAAGGATCTGAACATGACTCTACTACGGAAGATAGCTTAGAACATATTCTATTTGTAAAGAAACTTTATCTCATTTGAAGTTTAGTCCTCTAAGAGGAGGTGGCAACTCTGACTCAAAGAACCTGATAAAGCATACATCAATCGGTTAGACCTATAGTTTTAAAGACAAAGGATAGTCATCTGCTGCAAATTACCAGGTACTTTCATATAATCTAAAGAAGTTGGAGCATATTATGGATAAATTAGGGTAAATTTTACATGCTCAAGATGTAAATGATTCCCTAGTAGGTGAATTAGCACTAAATGAGGGAATATTAGTAACAATTCAGCATGCTTTTGTGTATAAGTTGGAATTTATGCATTATGATAAAAGGAGCATGTCATATTGTGAGATCTTAGGTAGCATTTGTAGGGAATATACATGCTAAAGGCTTAGGATCATTTTTATAAAAGGAATTGATTTAATATTGTATAATTGCATAGTATATTATATATTCCTTTTCAAGAATTAAGGACAAGTTATCAATTTATGCCATTTGGTGGAAATATGGATAAAAGCATGCAAGGTGAATAGTCCTTGTCCCACCAAGGTAGTTTCAGTACTGCTAGTTACAAGACCATCAACTTTGACAATATTTATGGTTATCCAAATATTGTACCACCCAAGGTCAAGGACAAAATACTAGAGTTCAATAGTGAAAAGTCAGAATTAACAAGTAAGCATGTGCAATAATTTGATGATGTGATGGTTGATTACAAGATAGATTTGAAAGATGTGGTTATGAAGCTTTTTGTTCAATCACTAAAAGGAGATGCAAGAGATTGGCTCTCTTTCTTGCCAGTTTCCTCTGTACATTGTTGGAATGAACTTAAGGCATTTTTCATGGAATAGTTTGGTGAAAAGATAAATCCAAGTGTTGCAAGGAAGAACTTCATGGAGATTTCCAAGAAGAAGGAAGAGTTGATCCCTGCTTTCAACCTTATATTTGTAAAGTTCATAAGGAAAAATCCTGAACACATGAGACCAAATGATGTTGAATGTTTGGTTGTATATTTGGGAGCATTTGATAGTAAGATGAGCTTATTATTAAGGGATAAAGAGTTTGCTACCTTACAAAAATCCTGCCAAGAGGCTATGAATATTGAGAACAATTTGAAATAATCAATCATGAGAGGACCTATGATTGCTAGCACAAATAGCTCTAATAGAATTCAGACTATTGAGCCAAACTGATCAGGAAGTAAAAGTGTTTGTCAGGAAAAGGAGCCCATATATGTTACATTTGCATTACTCCAATGAGATGCATAACAAGAGTGATCATCAACTTCATATCAACCAGAATCAAGAAGGGCTGACCTAGTTTTTTCTATCAAAAATTTGTATGAGATGAAAAGACATGTAAATGAGTCACCATATGACTTAATTTCAAGATTCTTACATGTTCTAATGGAGATACCCAAGAGTGTTAGACCTAATTATTTAATGTGCATTGATTTTTTTTATGAATCTTACAAATCAGGATCAAGCCAATGGCCTAGAAATTTGAAGCCATGTAGTCTTGATCAAGTGGTAGATTAGATAAGCATTGTGGAAGACATTGAGCATAGTCATATGCCACTAGTTGTTTCCCACAATGGGGGAAATAATTTCCATAGTGAGGATAATCAAAGGCTAATATTGACAAATCAAGGAGAAGTATTAGAGTCTGAACAATTGATTGTTGAATGTTATCATTTTACAAGCAACACAGGAGAAAATTCATGTAGTATTGATGAGGATGAAGAGACAAAGTGTGAGGACAAGGAAATAATACATAAATATCTTCCTTGGGATGTCATAGGATATAAGCAAACACAATAGATACATGGTGAAACCTCACAAATTGATCTAGCCAGGAATAATGATACACTAATCGGTGATGGGAATGCACTTGGTCTCTATTATATGGCACAAATGAGGAATCAAAAGGATGAGATAAAACTTGGTCAGTTTTATATTGAATATGATTCTTCTTATGAAATGGAGATCGCATCTCTTCCTTCTAGTAGGGGATATGTTAATAGCCTTGAGGGGGTGTGTTTCCTAGGTAGTGAGAAATTCTCTTCATGTGGAGAATTCTTTGAATGCGGATCAATTGTTATGAGTGAAAATGATGAAGAGAATATTAAAAATGTTTCTCTTTGTTCTTCAAGTGATTACACTAATTTTGAATGCACTGATGAACAAAATTATTGGGATCTTGACACTGAGGAAGATGAGGTACATGTGACTATCATGAAGGTATTGAAAAATCCTTTATTTGATGAACCTGTATTGGACAACAAGGTCATAAATGATGACTCCTATTGGTGTAGAAGCAATCCTCTCTTTGAAGAAAATCTTGATGAGTACTTGGAAAGTAATACTAGTGAATGTGTTGTGGATGGTACAAACAAAAGCCAAGTTGACACTAAGGTTGGTAACTTTTCCTTTGAAGATGTCAGACTTGACTTAATAGTTTCCCAACTAAATGGAAGATGTGGAAACACAAACACTAGTTGATTGGTTTAACAACATGTGATTGAGAAAATTGTACCTCATAAGCATCAAAAGGGTGACTTAGACTTTCTGACATCTAAATGTGATAATGGCTCACATGATAAAGGAGTTCAGGACTGTGATGGCAACTTTGAATGTAGTATTGCTATCAAGGGGGATGTAGATGATTATGCTAATTTTCCTATGGTAACTAGATTTGTTCTTGAAAAGGTGGTTGAAGTGTCATCCACTCATATTCCAAATGATGATATTTACCTTAACATAAAAGGAAGTCCACTCTTAGATGACCAAAAGGAAAATTAGGATGAATGCATTGATACTCGGGAAACATCATTTTATTGAGGAGAAGGGATTATTTGATGATTCTACAGAATATGTTAATATTGTAGGATTATTTGATCCATGTGAAAAGCAATTCAAAGGTGTGCACAACTAGAGGAATGATTTTATTCAATATGAAGTTGCATTAAAAAAATTCACAGATGCTCCCTACCTTATGGACCTTATTATGAAACTTCTTTCATCCCATGAAGACAACACTTGAGAAAAGTACATGGAAAGCATGCCTGATTCTGTGTTTCTTCTCCCTGATTTTGTATAGGATTGGCCATGTATGAGAAAAAGTGTTTATGAGGTTTTCAAATTTGATGAAAAAATGGCATGTGATCCTACAATTCATGATTGTGTTGAATATGAGAGTTTTATTTTCCCAGTTTAGTTTGATGAACCTATAGTGGAGAGGGATGATGAATGGAGTAACATTATAGAAAATAGAATGGATAATATCACTTATGATGGTGATAGTGGCTCAGGATTGCACAATGTTAATATGGACTCACTACTAGTAGAATAGGAAAAAGTCTTTGATAGAGGAAAGAATTGTTCTTGAATTTTGGGGGGGCAAGGGCCTCCAGGTTATGGATCGAAGCCAAGTGTTTAAAAGTGGCTTCTCATGGAAATAAATTGAAATGTATATTTTTTGAATAGTGTACATAGGTTGGTTTGGCTTGTTTAGTTTCTATTGTGTCTACTTTCCTTGTCTAGACTAGTTCCTGGGTTTCTGTCTTCTACCCTAGTCTACTTCAACCTGAGATCTAGATTCTTGCTACACCCACTGGGGGTATACATCCTTGATCATGAGCCACTGATAGAGCTTCCAAAAAAAAAAAAAAATTCTAACTATCCCATGGACACAATCATCACTTTTAACCTTTATCCCCATGTTTGGATAGGGTTTTTCTTTTGAAAGTCCTTTATTCTTCTAATGCCACGTTGACTTTCCCTTTTAGTTTCTAGTTCTTTAAGTCATCACTTGAGCCATGTGCATTTGGCCACCAGCCCCTTTGGTTTATAGCACTGGTCACCCAGTTGTTCACTGACTTTAATTATTTTCTAAAGTTGGGTTTTAATATTTCCCAAAATGACTTAAGCTTAAGTCATTCATTCATGAGGTTCAAATCATCACCAGTCTAACAATGGCCTTGTATTTAATGCTATCCTTGTCATGTGTGCAAGTTTAGAGATTTGAGACCATGGGAAATGATCCTTGTTGTACCCTGCTAGCTCGCAGATGTTAAATGTCAGTCAGTTATGCAGTGCAAGGATAGAAAGATGAGGAAGCATGTCCTTATACGGATGTGGGGCCCGATCTCTATTGTCATGCCTATCATCACTGTTACCAAATTAACGATGGAGATCAAATGTGGAAGTCAATCTTCATCATTTCACGTGGGCTCTACACTATAGAAAAATGGCCCCTTGTCATTTTCATGGTGTTTTAAGCCTTGCTTCATGTTGTTTTGTATATTTTTCTCTGATTTAATGTTGTAATATGGCTTGACTATATTGTTGACGGTGTTTTTTGCACAACAACTCAGACAAGATACAAGTATCCTATCTCTCTTGAAAGGTAGATCTCTATCAGCAATACACAAGAGATAACCCCAAGGTCTCTAATGTCAGGTCTTCACAATGCAAAAACAACTCAGTGATAAATGTGAAAATGCTGGTAATCACAAGGGACCTTACAAACAAATGTTGGATGATCTTTAAAACTTATCATATTTTGCATGATAGTGATACTTTGAATCCTAAATCTAACCCAAATAATAAAAATAATAGCAAAATATAAGGGTTTATGAGAGATTTCTGAAAATGAAAACTACTCCTAAGACCAACAATGTAAATTATGAAATGCTTGAAATGGACCAATCCCTCAAACTAATTCCCCTTTAACCTAGATTTCATTTGCAATCTTAGAGAAATAGTGTAATCTTCTAAGGCATTAAAGATTTTCAGATCATGAACATTCATTCAAACCAACCCTATTTGCAATTGAAATAAATAAACATTCACAATTTAACTAAGCACATGAATATAAGGTCCAGGCTAACTTTACAAAGCAACTCACAATCAACCAGCCGCAAAAAGTATGGACCAAGGATTGCTACAAACACCTCAAACATCAAACCATAAACAACATTGAATCATTTCTAACCTTAAATCTAATATATATGAAATATATTCAAGCAATCTTCAAAAGATAGAATAACAAGAACCATGCAAGATAAGTCAACACAAAAGAGGTCACCAAAGCACAATATTTGCAATTGTATTGAATTACCCGATAATAACAACAATTATAGTATTCTGAGATAGCACTTGCTTCAAAATTAACTCCTAGCTCTCACCTTGCTCTTAACTTGCTTCAAAGTCTAACTCCTTTTCTAACTAGGCCTTACAAATGAGGTAGAATGCCATTTTATAGAGACTTCATGATATGTTGGCCCAATTAGGGTTACAAAGATAATCGGCCCCAAAACAAGTCATCCTAGAAAGTTCTTAAAAAAAATTAAATATAGCATTAAATTCTTGAGAATCCTTCCAAGTCGGCCTGGATTCTATAATGCAACTCAAACCAATGCATGTAGAAGATGAAGGAGGGATAATGGGAAGCAAAAATTTCAATGCAATCATTCATTATCGAGTCCCTTATCATTATCTCAATCTAAGTTATCTTACACCTTACAAAAAACCTTCTCTAAGTTAGAAAAAGTTGGAGTGATTAACACTTTAAATTTCCTCTCAATAGATTTAATCTCCTCCCATGATTTCCTGATGACCCTATCCCATTCCACTTTGAAATCTTGTTATTTCTCCATGACAACAATGTAGGTGGAGGCATCATCCAAATGGTAGGCTATGATTGGACCATCATCAATTGGGGCATAAATTCCATGCCACTACTTCCTTGATTTCTCCAAGCTCAGGTGCTTCAGTGCAAACTTCTTCCTCCCAGTCATGATTTCAAAAAATGAAATACATTTACCATAAATGTCAGTCAATGCATTTCCTAACTACTTCCCTTGCTTATGAATTCTCTTCAAAACTTTATTCTTAATCTGCAATGGTTCATACCACTCCCAGGGTTCTGAAACTTTTGAGGAGGGCAATATTTCATCTTTTACCAATTTCTCCTCTGTGTAGTCCATGATGGTCTTCAGCTTTCACAAGAGGAGGTATGTATCATTTTTTTCCTATCCCAACACATTTTGTAGCCATTCAAATTTCCTATATGCATCTTCATAGGTGGACACAATCTCCTTAATCATGTTGTTCCCTCTAAGCATCACTCCTTGCAACCATTCATGCATAGTCTATGGGGAAGCCTTCATCTTCTTAATCTTCATGAATGCCTCTTTAGGAAGAAATCCCTCAGGGGAAACTCCTTCACTTTCCATAGCCTGCAAAGGCTTCATCAAGTGTTGCACATACCTACAAACATCGTTCAACTATTTCTACAACATTTACTTCTTCTCTGTTTCTTTATCTAACTTCCTTAAGATGGCCTGGTAGGGCTCTTAGAACTCTTCTTTCTCCTAATCCTTACTTGTGGGCCCCAATTTTATTTTCTGAATAGTATAGTCTGAAGGGACAATCTCTCATTTTCCTTTGTCTACTACTGGGGTGGAAATATGGATTATCCTGTTATCTACCTCATCTCTAGTGATCTTGAAAATCACCTTCGCCTTCTTTGCTTTTCCTTTTCCAATATTGGCTAGAAACTTATCCCAATTTGGAGGAGTGTCATCCACAACTATTTGCTTGCTTTTCAAGCTTTCTTTGAGCCAACTATGAGTACAGGCATCCATTTGTTGCTTATCTTGCTTCTCTTTTCCAGGTTGATCCATGGAGGAGTCAACATCTAGGTTCTGTAATGAGGGGACCTCTTCACTTGTATCTTCCACTTTATCTTTCTCCTTATCATCGTCCAGATTTTGATTTTCCTCTCAGTGTATTGTGTATGTCACCACCTGAATTGGGGAAGGAGTTCTCTCATATGCCTCTTCCTTCTCCATATACTTTTCTCCTTCATCACTAGTTGGTGAGTCCTCATAGGAAACCAAAGAAGACTACAAGATATTACCAATTTCCACTTCTGCACTGTGAAGGTCTCCATCCTTTAATTCCTCTATCTCCTCACTTTGATAGATGTCCTCACTAGCAGCCTCTGTCAGTTCCTTCTCTTCATCATGCAACTCTTGATTTGAAAGAGGGGTAAGAGTTTCCTCTTGTTGTTGTGCAGTGGAGGAAGTTGCAGTGGCACCCTCTTTTTTTTTACTTTCATTTGGAGGAGTTTTGGCCTTTTTGGTGTAAACTTGTGTCTTTTCCCAAAACTCTCAACATATATCAATTGTGGTCATGTGTCTTCACTTTGTCCTTTAGGCTTCCCACTTTTTTTCCTTGAATTTCTTGCAACTCTCCTCCTTCTAGGCATAGGGACACTATCCTTTTCCTCTCCTTCCTCATGCTCTTCCTCTTGAGCAAATGTCTTCTCCTTAGAAGCAGTTTTCCTCTTCTTAGAAATTGGCTT
The DNA here is from genome assembly GCA_007258455.2 of Sequoia sempervirens. Classification (NCBI taxonomy): domain Eukaryota; kingdom Viridiplantae; phylum Streptophyta; class Pinopsida; order Cupressales; family Cupressaceae; genus Sequoia; species Sequoia sempervirens. The sequence continues at coordinate 118,247,512 of VDFB02047230.1, forward strand.
CCTTTTCTTTTCTTCTTCAACCTCTACTTGGGCACCCTTTATTTTGATCTTGAAGTGAGATCCAACCTTCTTTTTACCTTTTGAGTCCTGCTCATCTTCCTTAGAGGTGGATTGGGACTCCAAGTTTCCCATAAAATCATTTGTATACTGCTTTCCTTCATTGTCCAATTCCCAAATTTTATGCTTGATCCATAGCTTGGTGTATTTAATCACACGAGCATTGATTTGCTCCAACTCAATCTTTTATTCTCCTATCTAGTCAAATTCACCTATTAGCTTATCATTGATGGGCTCATAATCATGGTTTTGAATTATCTCCCCATCATCATCAACCTAGTCTGGGATGGCCTTGATGTTGTACAGCCTGATCAGGTGGGCAGGTAATCTTGAGAACTTCTTCCTTTTGACCTCAAATTCATCTTTACAGTTAGCCCAATAATCCTCAATGTTATCTTTTTGTCTGAAATCTCTGCTAACTCTCTTTTGCGCACCCCCAGTTTTATCAAATATGGACCTCTTAGAGTGGAATTCCAAACCAAGAGTACCCATCTCTTCCTTAGAGGAGTTTGTTGTGATTAGGGAAGGATAAGCATCATTGCATCCTATCCTTAATGGAAAATCATTTCCAAAACTAGTTTTATGCATGTCCTTCAAAATATCATCAAATTCATAAATCTGCGTTGTAACCTCCAAGAGTATGATGCAGTATGTTGGGTACCTAGGCAGTCTATAAGGATCTCTTTCACAACCATCAATTCTAATGTAAGAGAAAGTGGTAAATTGGTTAAACCATGCTCCAAACTTCTGGATTAGCTCCTTTGCAGCATAAGAAATTCTTACATATTTTGCTCCTTGGGGTAACCTTGTAATGTACATGGTGAATGCATCATTCACCCTCTTGTAACTAGAACTACCCAAATGAAATTGGGGATAGACCTCATAGATCACATCTTGGTCGAAGACTCCTCATGTTCTCAACCCTTTATATGGGTGGAATCTTGCCAATGCATAAACCGAGTATGATGTCATTGTGAAGCTCTTGGTCTATAGAACATTGCACAATTGTTTATGAATTATGGCACTGATGACACCTGCCCAATGGTAGTCTATTCCTTGATCCATCCTAACTATCATATAAAACATCCATGTCTTAAATACTCTTGCATTCTTCAAACCCATCACTCTACTCAAAAGAGTGATTACATCATAGTAGTCCTCCTTGAATTTTGCTCTGAACAACTATTTATGCAACTTGGAGATAAGTGGCTTGGGTTTCTCCAACCAAGAATTGATAACTTGCAAAGCCTTGTTGGAATCCTTTGCATAATGCTTCTTGGCTATATCAAGATCAAAACTCATCACATGGGATTTGTATAGCATATCAAATGTTTGAGCCACCGAGACAGGGGAGAAATTAGCAAGTACTCTGCCTTGTGGACTGATCACCCTTTGTGTACTCGGATCATAATGTATGGAACATTCTAACACTGACTCATAACATTGCACTGTGGAAGGGAAGCTACCCACATGAGCCAATCCAAAATCCACCAATCTACTGGCTAGCACAATTGGGTCTTCTACTACCATTCTTTCCTTAAACTCCACATAATCCCACTTTCCTACATTTATATCTGTCACTTCCGACCAGCTAGAAGACAACTTTCTTTTCATGTCCAACTTGATTATTTCAACTTCTGAGATAGGAGCTCACTCATAGCTGGGATCCATTAACTTCCCCTTATCCCTATCAGCAATGGCCTTGCTTGATTCAACCTGCATTTAGAAAGGCACCACAATAAGTGTCCAAAATGAGAATTGGTGTTAGCTTATCATAAATGACATATTTATCCTAAAAATTAGTCCAACAATGCTTAAGATCTCTAAAAAAATATCACAAAGATCATCCCTTTTAAAATCTCAGGTTTTTTATCCTCTCGCAGAATTATGGCCGAGGAATCTTGGGGAATTCTGGGCCGGGTAGATTTTAGCGATGGAGGAGCAATATTCACGCAAAAATCATTTGATCACTATCATCACTTAAGAAATGGCATGATACATCTTTAAATCATTCAAATTAATCATGTGATGCAAAATCATTAAATTTTAACTCATGCATTCCCTCAATTCTTCATTTAAAACAAGTTTTTGGGGAATTCCATCGGGGACAGAAATCCACAAAATTGGCAAGACTTCACATGTTTTCAGGAAAATGACAGAATGGTGGAAGATCAGGGGTTTCTAGAGTAGGTGGAATTATGTGAAGCATTTGAAATCCTGAAAGTTTCGATTTCACTGTGATTTTTCCCAAATTGATTGAATGATTACAAATTTGGGCATTTGATCTCAAATTTCATTCCTTTCAGATTGTTCATTGATGGACTCAACTTTCTATCTTATCTAAGGGAAATTCGATAGTGTTGAAAATGAATTCTAATATTGAAACCCTAGGATTTTTCCATGATCGCACAGTTTAGATCTCAATTCGTTCTCCTATTCAACTAACCATGATAAGTTCCACTAAAACCCTCAAAACAAGGTGAGACAGTTATCGAATGCAAATGGAAAAAGCTTGGTTCTAATTCACTCAGGGTGCCACTTTCATCAAATGTTAAGAACCCTAGGTCGAACTAAAACTAATCGACATTAAGCACAAAATCAGAGTTAAAGACCAAATCAAGTAAGGTCTGGCACTATTAAATCATCAGTTTAGCAAAGTATGGCAATATCAAAATTAGGGAAGACATCCAAAAGAACTATGGGTAGCCCTAGTTTCAATTTGCAGACTCTCAGCATGCCAAAATTCAAACTCAAAGCATGTCCATAACATCATAGAGTCATTCATACTCATCAATTAAAAGTAAAGGCACCATGAACATACCATGGATGAAGAACAATTCATGAGGGTAGCAACTAGAAAGAATCTCCAAACTCAAACTAATGCAAAAGGTGCCAAAAAGATGTCACTAAAGCAAGTGATTCAAAGCTCAAACACAAAATTCACACACAGCACTCAGGGGTCAAGCTTCTCTAAATTCAGAACAAGGAAAATGAAACTAAGTTTCAACATAAAATCCCTCTAAACTCCATTAAACATGAGTTGCATATTTCATACAAAAAGTATTAATGCAATGAAAAGACAACCCAAACAATTTTGGGGATTTGAGGTGATGAAGGAATTTCAGGGATATGAGAGCCTGATAGAATTTTGAGAAATCCCAGGGAAGATGGAAGTCCCTAAGGAGCCAAAATCTCTAAGAACAGTGTTAAAACTAGCCTCCATCAGGCTTTCAAGCCGATTAAGGATTTCCACCCAGGGAGAAAATTTCTAAAATCAGAGAAAAACCCAAAAATTTCCCCTAGACTTAAGATTTTCACAGTATTGCTTCGAAGGGGTCACTCGCACAAGCAGAATAATCACTCAAGGACACTTCAAAGCAACCAAATTTCATAATCAAAGGATCAAAATAATCTAAGACCAAAGCAATAGAGGTTCCCTACTTTCAGTGGGGCATGTGTGTGAAAACTACACAAAAAATGGCAACTCCTGTTGGGGAAATGCTCCAAAGCATTTCAATGAAAAATTGGAATCAAGAACCTAGAATCTATGGTTTTAGTCCTTACATTAGGTCACCTATTTCGTAGAGCTTTAGAAGACACAAGTAAGCAAACATTTCATGTACTAGGGTCGAAGTTTGTGCACATGCATTCATTTCCCTTTCCTTAGTTGCAATAGGGACCAAACTTGGTCTGACCAAGCTACATAAAGATTCTAACTCCAAAAGCATCCTAGATAGAGCCTCGCTGCCAATCAGGCATCCATAGCCCCGATGAGGTTATCACTTTGGTCATCCCAAGCATAGTTCTACTGCCAGCAAGGCATCCATAGCCTTGGTAGAGATACTTGGATACTCCTGATAAGTTGAATTCATTCTTTTGATTTTCAATATTTTCTCTTTTCTTCTCTTTTCTAATATTCTTTTCCTTTCACTTTCATTTCAACCTGTGAACAATGAAGTTCACACTCAGGGCTAAGAACCACAATGGCACTGAAGCAGAACATAAGATTCTTAACCTGACTAGGCTTCATAAGGACTATATGCAACCATGGAATTTTAAAAGATCTGTGTAGAAATATGAGACCCGAATACATTCTAGATTTAATGTAATCCCATGGTTCATCTACTCAAAAATTTTAATGTATATGACACTAAATAAAGGACCTTCACCAACTGAATCTGGAAGGATGATTGAAGTTTGTAAAAGAAATATTTAGAACAATCCCAAATAACATAATGGTTCCCATGTAGGTGTAACAAGCCCCAAAGAAAATAGGAAAACCCAAAGCAGAAGTAGAGAAAAAAAAAACCTACCCTAACCAAAGCAAACCTATTCTAACCAAAGTAGAAAACAAACAAAGTAAAGCAAAAGGGAAACCTATTTTAACTAAAGCAGAAACAAAACAAATGAAAAGAAACCTAATCTACTTATTTACAAGAAAAGAGCTATAAACAACTCAAGATTGGAAGTAATGCTTCAAATACTTCCCATTGATAGGAAATGGGATATCCTCTCTAGTGAGAGTCTTCAAGTGAAAAGCATTGTCTCCCAGAATCTTTAAAATCTAATAAGGGTCGAGCCAAAGATTGTCAAATTTTTCATGCTCCCCTTTTTGGTCATGTGCTTTATACTAGTAGAGAACCAAGTCAGAGATTATAAAGGCTATTACCTTGGCTCTTTTATCAAACCATCTCTTAACTACACCTTAATGTTTGGAAAAGTTTTCTATGGCTTCATCTCTTCTTTCTTCAAGGTGTAACAGTTCAGCCAGGCGGGCTTCACACTTATCCCCTTCATCATAATATTCATTAATGAATTGCAAAGTGAGGATCTTTAACTTGATGGGAAATACAAGTTCCAAACCATACACAAGGTGATAAGGAGAGGTCCCTAAGTATGTCTTATGTCTTGTATAGTCTACCCAAAGAGAAAATCTAAGTTGATTGTGCCAATCCTTGGGATTCTTCTCTAATAGCATACAGATGACTATTAAAAGGTTCTTATTAGAAGACTCAAGCAATCCATTTCCTTGTGGATAATAATTAGATGGAAATTTTATGATGATTCCATGATCAAAGGCCCAATTAGAAAATTTCAATGATGCAAATGCAGAACCATTATCACAAACTAAAGCTAATGGACACCCAAAGCAATTAATAATACTTGATTAAATGAAATTGATTACCACTTCAGAAGTACATGGTTTACAAGAAAGAGTCTCAATCCACCTAGTGAAATAATTAGTGACAATAAGAATATACCTATGGCTTGCAGAGGAAGGTGGATTGATTGGACCTATGAAATCCAATACTCATTGAGCAAACGGTTTTATCTTTATAACTGGTTGAACTAAAAGAGTTGTATACTTCTCTCTGCTCGCTGCAGTCTAACACACATGATAGGTTTTGACATGGTTGTGTGTGTCTTTGAACAATGTGGGCCAATAATAACCAACTCTAAGAATCTAATTTTTTGTAGAGGGTGCAGATCCATGGTATGTACCGTATCTATCATGAAACTTTGCCATTACTCTTTCAGCTTCTTCTTTTCCCAAGCACCTCAAGTAGACACCCTCATGATTTTTCTTGTAAAGAATAGCTCCTTTCATCATAAAACTATCACTTTTCAGATGCAAAGCTCTCCTTTGTATTGAATTAAGATGTTCAGGACATTGTTGATTTAGGAGGTAATAGATAATATCATAATACCAATCCCCTGGGGATACATCTTGGAGGTGATAGTGTTGAGCTATAAGGTCAGAGCCCATCTCAACCATTTTTTTTGTTAATCCTTGTCCTCTTACCAGCTTCATGGGTTGAATCTCAATAGCATATTCCTACAACATAGTTACCCACTTAGCTTTGAATTCTCCCAGTTCATTTTGCATCAACAACAACTTGACTGCAGGATCGGGAACTATGGAAAAGACCTTATTCCTTAAAATGTAATGTCTAAATTTATTCATAGCTCTAACCAAGGCATATGCCTATTTCTCTACACTTGGATACCTTAATTTTGTATCTTTTAAACGAGCACTCATAAATGCTATGGGATGCTCATTCCCTTGATTAGACTTTTGAGTTAACATGCCAACACATGAATGGTTAGAAGCAAATGAGTATATGTAAAAAGGCTTGGCATAGTCATGACTTACCAACACTGGGGCTTCAACAATAGCTCTCTTAATTTTTGCAAATGCTTCTTTTTCTTCTACATTCCTTTCAACTTTGGCTTCTTGCTTCAACATTGCATTCAATGGTTTGACTATCTCAGCAAATCTAGTGATGAACTTCCTTATGAAGTTAATTTTGTCAAAGAATGATTTCATTTCCTTTTTGCTAACAGGTGGTTGAATCTTGAGTATGGCTTCCACTCATTTAGGTTCAATTGCAATCCCTCTCTCAAAGATAACATGTCCCAATAGTTTTCCTTCAATAACTCCAAAGATGCACTTCTTTGGATTAAGAGAGATGTTGAATTCTCTACACCTCTGGAACACTTTGCATAAATATGCTATATGATCACCTTTTTTTTTAGAAAATACAGTCAGATCATCCATATAAATAATTATGCACTTACCAATGATGTCCTTAAAAGTGATATCCATGGTTCTCTGGAAGGTGGCTCCAACATTGATCAACCCAATGAGAATTCTCATGTAAGAAAAAGTTCCCCATTTTGTAGTAAAGGAAATATTATGCCTATCTTCATATTGTACCATAACTTGGTTATATCCAGAGTACCCATCTAGAAAAGACATCATTTGAGATCCATTGACACTCTTAAGCACTTCATCTAGTGAAGGGACTAGATAATTATCTTTTTCTAATGCCCTATTAAGGTTCCTAAAATCAACACATAATCTGATCTCTCCATTTTTCTTTCTCACTGAAACCAAATTTGCAATCCAGGTTGAATGTTTTACAGGAAATATAATTTGAGCTTAAAGTAGTTTCTACACCTCCTTTTGAATAACTGGCTCCAACAAGGCATTAATTGGTCTTTGTCTTTTCCTGAAAGGTCTGGCTCCTGTATTTAGAGGAATAGTCTGTGTAATAAATGGAGTATCATATGTCTTCAGATCTTCATAACTCTAGGCTATCACATCTTGGTATGCATGCAGAGCATCAACAATTCCTTTCCTCTCTTCTGGAGTGCATACCTTGTCAATGAAGACATTTTTCACATTTTTTGGAGTTCCCATATTGTATGTATCACATTGACTACTGATGGACTCCTTTTTTACCTCTTTCTCTTGATCCTTTACCCTATCAAGATCAAAAATCCTTTCTAGTTGTACCATTCCTCTTGGAATAGTATTAGTCTTCAAATTAATGACCCCTTCTAGGTCCATTTTTGCTTCTTTAGGTTCAACTTCATCAATAATCTGAGAGGTGAATACATTAGAACTTGTGATGAAATATAGGATATGATTGTCATCCTCGAACACTTGGAAATTAGTTACATTGTCAGGTACTGAAGGTACTGGAGTTAATTCCACAGTGAAATTCTTTAAACCAGAGAGGGACAAGGGCTGCAAAGTGCTAGCTGCCTGAGCCAGAGAATCTACGGTTTGGTTCTTACTGCATGGTATCAACTGAGTGTCGAAGGCATCAAATCCTTTGATGAGATCCCATACTCTATTCCTATAATTGGCCATCCTTCTATCATGACATGAGTATTGATTCCTAACTTGCTTAACCACTACCTCAGAGTCTCCATACACTTGCAGAATCTTAACCTTCTTATTTAGTGCCATGAGCAATCCATGAATCAAAGCCTCATATTCTACTACATTATTGGTATAATGAAACTAAAGTCTATGAGCAGCAAAATAAGTCTTACCTTTTGGGATGATCATCTCAAATCCTTCTCCAACACCTTGCTTTGATTTGAAGCCATCAAATATCAATCTCCAACAACCAACAACTCTAGATCGCTTAATTGTATCTCTGACACTGCTACTACTAGAAGATTCTTCAAAAAATATCACTTTCTTTCCTTTGGGATCATTTTGAATATTTTGTATATCAATCTTGATTGTTGGAGTGGGATTAATGCACCTCTCTATCTACTCCACTATTGTTTGGAACAAGCAAAATTCCAACTCTGAGTGGGAGGCATTATGAACTCTACACCAACTAGGCAGAAGCAGCTCCTCAAAATTCATGTCTCTACCCAAATTAATTTGATCGTCCACACACTTCTGGATGAATTCCTAAAAATTATCTAGTAAACTAAGTTGGTTGTCTTCAGGATCATCATCATTTTCAATTGGTTCTACCAAGGCTCCAGTACTACTAGATTCTACTATAAGATCAATAGGTGTGGTATGCAACATAATAATCTCTTATGTGTCCACTTCTTCTTCAAAGGGGGATGCCAGTACACAGTTTCCCATGCTTACTTCTGGCACCAGTATTTGATTTGAAGTATTTTGATATTTTGTGATCACATACTTCATATGAGGTTCTCTCTAAATCCTGATTTGATTTGGTACCCCCTTCCAAGGGAGCCACATATGGGACTGATCAGTTGATACATATCCCTTCAAGGCCTTAGTAAAGTCTTTTCCTAGAATCATACCATAAGTATCAAGTATGTTTGCTACTTGAATGTTAATGACCTACTAAATTCTGGGATCTGAAGCAATTTTCATAGGGATCATGCTTAACTCTCCTACTACATTCACTTATGTTTTGTCTAGCTAGGTAACTTTCTTTTGAGAAGTAGTAGGGGTAATTCCTAGGGCTCTACAAATAAAAAATGGCATTACATTGGTGGAAGCACCTGAATCTATAAGAAAATTATGTATATTCTTCCCAAAGATGCGAACATAAATTAGAAAGTGAGGTGTTTCTATTTTTCGTGTAAATAGAGTCAACTTAGTATCAACTTGGGAAACTTGGGTTTTGTCTTTTTCCTTCCCTTGGTCTACAGATGATGTTTGGACCTAACTCTAACACTTTGACACTTGGGAACTAGATACTTTACTAACATTTTCACTATCTTATCTTGCAATATTACATTTGCACATTAGGCACCTAAGACTGCACTCCTTATGGAAGGTACTCTTAATAATTCAAACGCAAACAAACTTACCTTGAGCTTCTTAAGTTCTTCAGCCACATATTAACCTAATTGCTCTGTACTCATCTGTAGGAGCATCCTTGAGGTACTCCACCACTTTTTCTTTGCTAGTATTTGCATTCTTCCCTCTAGATGTTCCAACCTATTTTTTCCCTTGACTGTATAGGTATTGCTTGGGCACATGGGGATATGTTGGATTATTGTTGGCATTAGGATCAAGAGGTATGGTGAAATTTTTTGGAGGGATGGAAGTTGTGAACGAACCTCTAGCTTGTGGATGTCTGGTTGTTAGATCTCTTAGATCATACTTTTTGATTGGCTTGTGAAACACCTATACTTATTCAACACTATTTTCTTCTTCCTCCAAGGGACCATTTTCATTTTTAGGATTTTCATTGAACATCTATGAAATTTCATCTCCATTACAAACCTAATTTTCCTCTTCTTCCTACTTACTTGACTCTTCTTTAGGCCCATTCTCCTCACTATGTGGGAAAGGAGCATGATTCAGCACCAACACAAGTGAGTCATAAGGAGTGGATGGTAGTAACTCTTGATTACTAGAATTATTCTCCACTTCATAATAAAAAATGGAAGCAACATCCTAGAATTCTAGACAATCCAGCTCAGAATGATGACTTGTTTTATGAAGCCTACACCAACTGGACAAAGTTTCCTCTGCCAAAAACACACCACTAGAAGGATTTTCTTGATTAGAATGATGATCTAATGGAGTAGGGACACCTCCATTGTTTGGCCTTGTATTCCATTTTTTTTGTCTAAGTGGCTGTCTCCTCTAAAATCCTTGTCCACTAGCTTGTCCTCTGTCAAAAAATTTCCTAGAATCTTTCCCTCTTTCAAAATTTTGTCCTTTGTCAAAATATTGTCCTCTGTTAGAAGATTTCCCATGTTGGGAATCTCTATTTTCTTTATTATAATTAGACTGCATACTCCTCTGAGAAGCCTAGAGTTAACTATTATAATTTCTTAGATAAGTAACCTCCATATTCAACTTCTTCACCTACTCAATCAACTCATCTAATCTCTCCTTGTCAGGATTATTATAAGAAGTCTGACTTACATTGTTTTGAGGACATATTGACACTGTACTAGAACCTAGAGACTGATTCAAAACTTTAGAATTATCCAAATAGGTAGGGAAACTAGCCCCTTGTTGTGAGTGAATGGGTTGATTAACACTTTGATGGGGCTAATTTTCCATTGGTGGGACTTGGTTCATCGGACTTGGATGTGGAACCAAGGGTAACTGTGGCACTGGATTCATAATAGGAGTATGGTTAGCTAGAGCTTGATTGAGGACTTGAACCTGCCTTGGGTGAGAAGTAGGTCCTAACGATGGTAAAGGGATAGACAAGTGCTTTCTTAAATCTATACTAACCTTGATAGCATTTTTGTATGCACCAAGCAAGGTGGTTTGGGAATTGGGTCTCCATTTGAGGAAGGTAGTTTTTAGGCTATCTAGACCTTCATAATAGACCTCTAAAGCAATGGAATCATCTAAAACATATGGAGTTTTTAACCTAGTATATTCCCAATGAAATCTATTATTGAAGGACCCTATAGGCTCATTTACCTCTCTCTTAACCTTCATGAATTGGAGATACAACTCATTAACACTAATGGGAATCATGAAATTTTGCAAAAAGGTGGTTTCTAACTCATTCCAATTATGAATCGACCCAGTAAGTAGATGATTGTACCAATAGAATGCATCTTCCCCTAGAGAGTAAGGGAAAATATTGCATGCAACATCCTCATGGTTGATCCCTCTATCCCTAAGGAAATTCTAAACAATCCTGATATGTTCCTATGTAGTCCTATTGGGATCATTAACATGGAACTTTGAATAGAACTGTTCAGGATTCTTGGGAATGACATTGTAATTACTGAAATATAATGGAGATGGGTTGTTTCAAAGGAAAGCCATTGGCAAAGGTGGGGGTGGTAAAGGTTGATTTATAACTAGCTAAGGTTGCTAAATGGGAATGGCTTTAGAATAGGATGAAGATGGACTAGTTGAAGATGAGGATGAAGGAGATGATGGAAGTGGTTGGGTGGATGATTATTCTCCCCTTCTTTTGGTCCTTCTTGACTTGGTAGGAGCTTGTAATTCTTGAAATTCTACTTCCCCTGGAGTAGATCTAGTTCTTCAAAATCTTTCATGAGAAATGGCAGATAGAAAATGATCCAACTTGCTTATTCAGACCCTCCTTCTAGCGCCAATCTATTGATGGTGTTTTCCACACAATAACAACTCAGACAAGATACAAGTATCCTATCTCTCTTGAAAGGTAGATCTCTATTAGCAAGCCACAAGATATAACCCCAAGGTCTCTAATGTCAGGTCTTGACAATGCAAAAAAACTTAGTGATAAATGTGAAAATGTCGGTAATCACAAGGGACCTTACAAAAAATACTAGATCTTTAAAACTTATCAGATTTTGAAAAATGGTGATACTTTGAATCCTAAATCTAACCCAGATAATAAAATTAATAGAAAAAGATAAGGGTTTAAGAGAAATTTCTAAAAATGAAAACTACTCCTAAGACCAACAATGTAAATTATGAAATGCTTGAAATGGACCAATCCCTCAAACTAGTTCCAGTTTAACCCAAATTTCATTTGCAATCTTATAGAAATAGTGCAATCTTCTAAGGAATTAAAGATTTTTAGATCATGAGCATTCATTCAAACCAACCCTATTTGCAACTGAAATAAATAAACATTCACAATTGAACTAAGCACATGAATATAAGGTCCATGATAACTTTACAAAGCAACTCACAATCAACCAGCTACAAAAAGTATGGACCAGGGCTTGCTACAAACACCTCAAGCATCAAACCATAAACAAAATTGAATAATTTCTAACCTTAAATATAATATATATCAGATATATTGAAGCTATCTTCAAAAGATAGAATAACAAGAACCACATAAGATAATTCAAAACAAAAGAGATCACCAAAGCACAATGTTTGCAATTGTATTGAATTACCCAATAACAACAACAATTTCAGTATTTTGTGATAGAACCTGCTTCAAAATTAACTCCTAGCTCTAACCTTGTTCTTAACCTGCTTCAAAGTCTAACTCCTTTTCTAACTAATTGTTACAAATGAGGCAAAATTCCATTTTATAGAGACTTCATGATATGTCGGCCCAATTAGGGTTACAAATATAATCGGCCCCAAAACAAGTCAGCCTAGAAAGTTCTTAAAACAAAAATTAAATATAGCATTAAATGCTTCAGACTACTTCCAGCTTAGCCTAGATTCTCCAATGTAGTTCTGACCAACACATGTAGAAGATGGAGGGATAATGGGAAGCACAAATTTCAATGCAATAGTTCATTATCTAGCCCTTTATCTTTATCTCGATCTAATTTATCTTGCACCTTCAAAAAAAACTTCTCTAAGTTAGCCAAAGGTGGAGTGATTAACACTTTAAATTTCCTCTCAATAGATTTAATCTCCTCCCTTGAGTGCCTAACAACCCTATCCCATTCCACTTTGAGATCCTGATATTTCTCCATGACAACAATGTAGGTGGAGGCATCATCCAAATGGTGGGTTGTGATTGGACCATCATCAATTGGAGCATAAACTTCATGCCACTACTTCCTTAATTGCTCCAGGCTCAAGTTCTTTGGTGCAAACTTCTTCCTTCTAGTCATGATTTCAAAGAATGAAATACATTTACCATAAATGTCAGTCAATGCATTTCCTACTCTCTTCCCTTGCTGATGAATTCTCTTCAAAACTTTCTGCTTAATCTGCAATGATTCATACCAATCCCAAGGTTCTAAAATTTTTGAGTAGGGCAATATTTCATCATTTACCAACTTCTCCTCTGTGTATTCCATGATGATCTTCAACTTTTGTAGGAGGAGGTCTCTATCAGTTTTGTCCTATCCCAACTTATGTTTTAGCCATTCAAATGACCTATGTGCATCTCTATAGGTAGACACAATCTCCTTATTCATGTTGTTCCATCTAAGCATCACTCCTTGCAACCATTCATGTATAGTTTGTGTGGAAGCCTTCATCTTCTCAATCTCCGTGAATGCCTCTTTAGGAAAAAATCACTCCGGGGAAAATCTTTCACTTCCCATAGCCTGCAAAGGCTTCATCAAGTGTTGCACATACCTACACACATCATTCAATTGTTTCTGCAACCTTCCCTTCTCCTCTGTTTATTTATCTAACCTCCTTAAGATAGCATGGGAGGACACTTGGAACTCTTCTTTCTCCTGATCCTTACTTGTGGGCCCTATGTTTATTGTCTGAATAGTATAATCTTGAGGGACGATCTCTCCTTTTCCTTTATCTTTTGTTGGTGTGGAAATGTGTATTATCCTGTTATATACCTCATCCCTAGTGATCTTGGAAATCACCTTGGCCTTCTTCTTTTCTTTTCCTTTTCCAATATTGGCTAGCAACAAATCCAAATTTGGAGGAGTGTCATCCACAACTATCTTCTTGCTTTTCAGCCATTCATTGAGCCAACTTGCATTAGAGGCATCCAAATGTTTCTTATCTTGCTTCTTTTTTCTAGGTTGATCCATGGAGGAGTCAACATCTAAGTTCTATACTGAGGGGACCTCTTCACTTTTATCTTCCCCTTTATCTTTCTCCTTATTATCCTCCGTATTTTGACTTTCCTCATGGTGTATTGTATATGTCACCACCTAAGTTGGGGAGGGAGTTCTCTCATGTTCCTCTTCCTTCTCCATAAACTTTTCTCCTTCATCACCAGCTGGTGAGTCCTCATAGGAAACCAAAGAAGACTACAAGATATTACCAATTTCTACTTCTACACTCTGAAGGTCTCCATCCTTTAATTCCTCTGTCTTCTCACTTTGACAGATGTCCTCACCAGTAGCCTCTATCAATTCCTTCTCTTCATCATGCAACTCTTGAGTTGAAGGTAGGGCAGGAGTGTCCTCCTATTGGCCTGCAGTAGAGGAAGTTTCAGGGGTACCCTCTTTTTTCTAACTTTCTTTTGGAGGAGTTTTTCCCTTTTTGGTGTAAACTTGTGTCTTCTCCCCAGAACTCTCAACATCTATCAATTATGGTCCTATGTCTTCACTTTTTCCTTTACGTTGCACACTTTGTTTCCTTTAAATTTTTGAAACTCTTCTCATTTTAGGCATAGGGATACTATCCTTTTCCTCTCCTTCCTCATGCTCTTCCTCTTGAGAAGATATCTTCTCCTTAGAAGCAGTTTTCCTCTTCTTAGAAATTGGCTTACTTTTCTTTTCTTCTTCAACCTCTGCCTGGGCACCCTTGATTTTGATCTTGAAGGGAGATCCAACCTTCTCTTTACCTTTTGAGTCCTACTCATCTTCCTCAAAGGTGGATTGGGACTCCAAGTTTCCCATCAAATCATATGTATATTGATTTCCTTCATTGTCCAATTCCCAAATTTTATGCTTGATCCATAGCTTGGAGTATTTAATCATAGGAGCATTGATTTTCTCCAACTCTGTCCTTTCTTCTTCTAGCTAGTCAATTTGACCTATTGGCTTATCATTGATGGGATCATAATCATGGTTCTAAATTATCTCCCCATCATCATCAACCTAGTCTGGGATGGCCTTGATGTTGTATAGCCTGATCAGATGGGTAGGCAACCTTCAGAACTTCTTCCTTCTGACCTCAAATTCATCTTTACAGTTAGCCCAATGATCCTCAATGTCATCTTTGTGTTTGAAATCTCTACTAGCTCTCTTTTGTGCACCCCTGGTTCTATCAAATATGGACCTCTTAGAGTGGAATTCCAAACCAAGGGTACCCATCTCTTCCTCAAAGGAGTGTGTTGTGATCATGGAAGGAAAAGCCTCATTGCATCCTATCGTCAATGGAAAATCATTTCCAAAACTAGTTTTATGCATGTCCTTCAGCATATCATCAAAATCAAAAATCTTCCTTGTAACCTCCAAGAGTATGATGTGGTTCGTTGGGTACCTAGGCAGTCTATAAGGAGCTCTTTGACAACCATCAACTCTAATGTAAGAGAAATCGGGAAATTGGATAAACCATGCTCCAAACTTTTGGATTAACTCCTTTGTAGCATCAAAAATTCTTACATGTTCTGCTCCTTGGAGTAACCTTGTAATGTACATGGAAAATGCATCATTCACCCTCCTATAACTAGAACTACCCAATGGCAATTGGCGATAGACCTCATAGATCACATCTTGGCTGAAAACTCTTCGTGTGCTCAACACTTTGTATCCAAGTGGAATCTTTCCAATCAATAAACCAAGTATGATGTCATTGTGAAGCTCTTGGTTTGCAAAACATTGCACAATTGTTATTGAATTATGGCATTGATGACACCTACCCAATGGTAGTCTATGCCTTGCTCCATCCTGACTATCATATAAAACATCCATGTCTCAAATACTCCTACACTCTTCAAACCTGTCACTCTATTGAGAAGAGTGATTGCATCATAGTAGTCCTCCTTCTACTTTGCTCTGAACAACTGTTTAGATAACTTGGAGATATGTGGCTTGGTTTTCTCCAAGCAAGAATTGATAACTTTGAAAGCCTTGTTGGTATCCTATGCATAATGCCTCTTGGCTATATCAAGATCAAAACTCACCACATGGGATCTATATGGCATATCAAATGTCTGAGCCATCGAGACAAGGGAAAAATTAGCAAGTACTCTGCCTTGTGGACTGATCACCATTTATGTACTCGAATCATAATCTCTGGAACATTCTAACACCAACTCATAACATTTCACTATTGAAGGGAAGCCAACCACATGATCCAATCCAAAATCCACCAATCTCCTAGCTAGCATAGTTGGGTCTTTTATTTCCATTCTTTCCTTAAACTCCTCGTAATCCCACTTTCCTATATTTGTATCTATCACTTTGGACTAAATGGAAGACAACTTGCTTTCAAGGATCTTTCTTTTCATGTCCAACTTGATTCTTTCAACTTCTAAGATAGGAGCTCCCTCATCACTAGGATCCATTAACTTGCCCTCAGCCCTACTAGCAATGGCCTTGCTTGATTTAGCCTATATTCATAAAGGGACCACAATGAGTGTCCAAAATGAGAATAGGTGTTAGCTTATCATAAATGACATATTCATCCTACAAATGAGTCCAACAATGCTTAAGATCTCTAGAAAAATATCACAAAGATCATCCCTTTAAAAATCTTAGGTTTTTTATCCTCTCGCGGAATTTTGGCAAGGGAGGAATCTCAAGGAATTCCTAGCCAGATATATTTTAGTGATGGAGGATCAATATTCACCCAAAAATATTTTTATTAATATCATAAGTTAAGAAATGGCATGAGACATCTTTAAATCATTCAAATTAATCATGTGATGCAAAATCATTAAATTTTAACTCATTCATTCCCCCAATTCTTCATTTCTAATAGGTTTTCGGGGAATTTCATTGGGGACGGAAATCCACGAAATTGGCAAGACTTCACATGTTTTTGAGAAAATGAGGGAATGGTGGAGGATTGGGAATTTTTGGAGGAGGCAGAATTTCGTGAAGGATTTGATATCCTGAAAGTTTCTATTTCACCGTGATTTTTCCCAAAATGATCGAATGATCACAAATTTGGGGATTTGATCTCAGATTTCATTCCTATTAGATTGTTCATTCATGGGCTCAACTTTCTAGCTCGTCTAAGGGAAATTTGATAGTGTTGGCAATGAATTCTAATATTGAAACCCTAGGATTTTTCCATGATTGCATAGTTTAGATCTTAATTTGTTCTCTTATTCAACTAACCATGATAAATTCATCGAAAACCCTCAAAACAAGGTGAGACAACTATTGAATGAAAATAGAAAACAATCGGTTCTAATTCACCTAGGGTGCCACTTTCATCAAATGTTAAGAACCCTAGGTCGAATTAAAACTAATTGAAATCAAGCGCAAAATCAGAGTTAAGGACCAAATCAAGTAAGGGTTGGCACTATTAACTCATCAATTTAGCAAAGGATGGCAATATCAAAATCAAGGAAGACATCCAAAAGAACAATGAGTAACCCTAGTTTCAATTCGCAGGCTCTCTGCATGCCAAAATTCAAACTCAAAGCACATCCATAATATCATAGATCCATTCATACTCATCAATTAAAAGTAAAGGCACCATGAACATACCATGGATGAAGAACAATTCATGAGGGTAGAGACTAGCAAGAATCTCCAAACTCAAAAAAATGCAAAAGGTACTAGAAAGACATCACTGAAGCAAGCAATTCAAAGCTCAAATATAAAATTCAAATAAAACACTCAGGGGTCAAGCTTCTCCAAATTTAAAACAAGGAAAATGACACCAATTTTCAACATAAAATCCCTCTAAAATCCATTAAACATGGGCTATAGATTTTGTACAGAAAGTATTAATGTAATGAAAAGACAACCCAAATGATTTTGGGGATCTGAGAGCTTGACAAAATTTTGGGAAATTTTGGGGTAGATGGAATTCCCCAAGGAGCCAAAATCTTTGAGAGAAGTGTTGAAACCAACCTTTGTTGGGCTTTCAAGGTGATCATGGATTCCCGCCCAGGGAGAAAAATCTTGAAATCAGAGAAAAACCTAAAAATTTCCCCAAGACTTAATGTTTTCACAGTATTGCTTCAAATGGGTCATTCATACAAGAAGAATAATCACTCAAGGACACTTCAAAGCAAGAAAATTCCATAATCAAAGCATCAAAAGCATCCAAGACCAAAGCAAGATAGGTTCCCTGCTTTCAGTGGGGCATGTGTGTGAAAATTGCACAACATATACTTATTTAGGTACTAAAATTCAAATAATGATCTCTTGTGAAAGTGTTGTGAGGTGTTGTAAAAAATTTCTACACTCTTCTAGAGTCTACTCATTACAATTCACCTAAAAACCACCTTTTCATCACTAATCAAGACCTATTTTGAAGTGTTGCAATGTCTTCTAATAAGATTTCACACTTTTTTAGGCACAACTTCACTATTTACACCTTTCTTATGCTTTATTTGACCCCTTTGTGCACTTATATCTTCAATTAAGTGTATTTTTGAATGTAAACCCGATAAACAACATTAAATATGACTTAATTCCCAACACCCATTTTCAGGTCCCAGGTGGGACCCATTTTCCATGGGTGGCGAATGAGTTCCCCTTGGCTCCAAATTCAAAATATTTCATATTTCCTTTTGAGTTTTTATTCAAAATCACTTGATTTCACCCTATGATGAGGTATTAATAGGTTAAAATAAGGTACAATATTGTATAAATAAGTGTTTTTACGCCCATTTTAACCCCTATTCATCAAGTTCACTTATTCACGCATTCAATCAAGCATTCAAGCACTGTATAACATCAAATCAAGCACTTTGGAGCATCCATTGACACATCTTTATATTTTCATCAACAAGAGTTTGGTAAGTTGATAGCATTTGCATATTTTTTGTTTATCATTCTCTTTTATTCTATTATTTCATTAAGGGTTTGATTACCAAAGTAGGGTTTGTCCAAGGCAACCCCCTATTTGCCAACCCTCAACCATTTTTCCCCTCTTGCATGTGTGTTTACAAAATTTTGTGTGTAGATTTAACAAGAATTTAGGTGTTGACTGGTAAACAAGTCAACTAGGTGCCTCAAGTCAAATCAAGCATATTTCAAGCTTGGAGAAGGTTTCTTGTCTGTTTCCCATAGAATTGACTTCGGCAACCTGACAAGCAGATATTCCCAAATCTGGTGTTGTAGAGTTGTCTCCTAATTTATCAGAATTTTGGGGGAGGACTAATTCACCACCAGTGGAGAATGAGTCCCACCTTAAGGTTGGAAATCTAAGTTTTGTCAGATTCCAAATCTTGACACTTAAAAACCAGTTTCTGACAGTTTTCATTAAAAGCAGGACTAATTTGCCACCCTAGAAGAATGAGTCCCACTGTTGATTTTTTGTGATTTTAGACAGCATCTAGAATATTCCAAAATCTTTATCAAACCTCTAGGTTCACACTGATTTAGTCCATCTCTTTCTTTTTTTCCTTTATTCATTCATATTTCATTGTTTTCATATCACATTGTATTTTCTAGCATAACATAATTCTTAAATTTTGCATTCATAATCAATCATTTAGATCATTTAGTTGCATTTATTTTATCTCATTTAGCCTAAACAACATCATACACATCCTAATTTGAATGCACCTAATTATCAATTTTGGCCTACCTCTCTCCTTTTAGGTGAAAAACCCTAGACGAGCTAGAGAGTCATGTGGTGCCAAAAATCTATGGTTCATGCTCACACATAAAAGGTGAATTCTTGTTAAAGGCTATGAGATTACTGAGATCCCATCATGTGGATTAATCCACCAAGTTTGTGAGATGGATGAAACCTACCAATGGACCTGAGTTATTATCTAATTTGGATTGATGTTATTGGCCAGAGACAAATAAATGAGGCACTGTTGGAATTTAAACTTAGTCAGCCCAATGTAAGCCGTTTGATCCACCATCTCATCAAGAGATCAACGGTTGACATTTAAAATTGATAAACAAGAACATGATAGCCATTTAATTCTACAGCCAACAGGCATTAATGATCTGCTCTTCGCAAGTGTGATCAAATTGATCTTTGTGCGTGTGGAGACTTAATTGATGGTAATCATGAAGTATGATATGTAGATTTCCATGCACTTCAAAAATAAATGGTGATAATATGCACGCTAATTAACTGCCACATTTTTGTGTGTGTGTTCTCTCTAGGTATTGATTGTTGTTATCATCACGTCACTCAATAAATACAGGATGGGATAACTGCTAATTGTGTCATTTACAATTAGTAGTTGGAAATTTTCTAAATTGTGGTTGAGTGAATATTGTTCAGTGTGAGATCAAGAGACTATCATATAGTGAATGTGAGAAAACCAGTTGCTTCCACATGACCTGTTAGAAGATCATCTAGACTAAATGTGCAGAAGTCCCGTGATGACATTCTATAATGCATATCAGTCATAGAGGACAAGGTTCCAAATAAAAATCCTATGAGTGTGCCTTCAAGGTGTAGTAGGAGATTGCAATTCCAAGGACCTGTTGCTAGAATGACATAGGATAAAGGTAATGGACTAGTACAACCTGCTATAGGAGCTTATAGCAAGTTGAGATATGGGAATGGTTCTTTCAGATGATAGAACTCACCCATTGACATCACGGATAGGCCGTCTAAAATTGAAACGAAGATGAACTCTGGTTATTGCTAGTATCTCATGACCTTGGGCCAAGTTACATCCCCTAGAGTAGAGGTATTGTTTGTCCCACCTTTAGCTATCAAGACTTCAAGCGGGCGAGATGGTGTTGTGCTAAAGTAGGACAAAGATGAAGAGGGATTTGAGGTTTCTTCTCCATCTCTTGTGATGACACAAAGTGGGTGCATGTACCATGGATTGTGTGCTAGTGGTGTTAAGTCTTAGGTTTTTGAAAAGGTGGTGTGTGGAATGGATTTTTTTTTTTTTTCATAATTTCTATGGTGGTTCTTTCTCTGCATGCATGGCTAGTTTTTTAGAGGTTCTTGATGTTGACTATGTGCTCTCATGGCAATATGAATGTCGGACTTGTTGCTTATCTAGAGGTTGAGCGAAATTTTGGTGGCACTTTACTTTTCCCTTTTAGGTGGCTTTTGGAATTGTGGTTTCCCCATTTCAATGTGTCAGTGTAGAATCAACATGTGGGGAATTTTGAAATGGAGATGAAATTTGAAGTGAAATGAAATTTTGTAATGTGGTATGCATTTTGAGCCAGAAGCTTGTCTACTCCATTCTATTATAAAAGGGAATTCAGGGCTTGTTTGCAAAGGGGTTTTGTTCTTTTGAATCTATAGGTCTAGTATATGCAACAAGGTAGAAATTGAAAGGAATACCAATAAATAGAATAGTTGAATTGCCTTAGTCTTTGAACTATGCATATGTAAATCTTAAATAGTTTTATAGAAATTACTGATATCGAAACAAATTTCATGCATAATCCATATGCTCTCCTCTATAAATGATCTTGCAAATTTTTAATGCAATATCAAGTATCTTTTGTTCATCTTCAAATGCTTCGTTTGAATTCATGTATTTATTTCTTCTTTGGTTCAAATAATTTATTAAATTTTTAAATGAGGTCATGAATTTGTGAGGATTTATAGAGGATTTGGTAAGAAGTTATGCTTTATGTACAGTGAGTTTTCATAATGCAAGGCCTTATGAAAATAGTCTAGAATTATCATATTTAAATAATTTCTATATAACTAGTTGTAAGATGCATGACTCCATTGCCCAATTGATGAAGACACTAGTATATTTTTCATCGTATTTGTCACTTGAATGATAATAATAATATATCAGACCATGGACTTAGGGTTAGAATAAAAATATCTTAAAATTCACTTACTATGAGGAATGCATGAAAAATATTTCTTTGTTCCTGGTTAATTAATAGTTATTTTCTCAAAGACTAGCCAACCTTTGAGTGAATTATGTTATTTACCCCTCATAGGAACCAATCTATGATTTGCAATGTCATTCATTGAGATAGTCAAATGAAATGTTAGAAGGAACACCCTCCTAGGTCCCACAGAGCATAAAGTGTAGAATATTTTAGTCTTCAATTGAATCTTGTTAGTTGGCCATTCATTTTAAGGGTATTGAATATAGGAGTTGGCTATTTTTTAGAGATTCCTTAGGTGTATTGGGAAAAACACCAACATGCTCACCTTGTCCTGACCCTTTTCCACAAGTAAATTGATGAGTGTTGTGGCAACAAAAATTGTACTCCCTTCTTGGAGATAGTAGAATCTCTGGCCAAATTTGGACAAATTTTGGTACCCTTTCATTAATTACACTTTAATTCATCATTAATAGGCCCATAAGATCCATTATTTCAGACCTTGAGGATTCTTTTAACTAAAAACTTGATGAAATCATTAACATCACTTAAAATTTTAACAATCGACCCTAAAAGTCTAGGGTGGGACTCATATGCCACCTTGGGCATATGAGTCCCCCTAGGTGGGACCCATATACCAGGATTGGCGTATGAGTCCCATTTGGGGCTTTTATAGAGTTTGAGTGGGAAAATCACCTTTCTAATTCAAATTTTTTGTTGATGTTAGCTTTTGAGATCTGAATAATGGTAAATTAGGTGTTAATGGCTATATAAGCAAGATTTTAAGTCATTATTTCATCTAAGCAAGCATTTTTAAAGAGAAATTTCAAGATTCAAGCATTCAAAGTCTTCAAGTTTCAAAAGCAAGCAAAGTTGGAGTCTTGAAGTATCATTAAGGTGTTTTTGCAGGTCTTCAAGCTCACTTTCATCCAAGATCTAACATTGTCAAGGGTTGATCATCATTATCTAGATGGTAAATCATGATGGATTCTAGGTTGGGGAGATGCAACTAGCCATCAAGCCAAGTCTAATGACTTGTTTCCTAAGTGATTTCATCCTCCATTATCACTCTACATTCAACCTAAGGAAGGTACAGGCATTATTAGGGATCATTTGGGTGATTAGATTTCTCTCAAAGTGAGTCATCCATTTTCATATTTCATTCATGCATCTCATTCTTACACATTAGAATAGGGTTGCATTGCATTTCAAATTTCCTAAACTTAGAAACACTTAAGGTTATCGTTACATTCCTATTTACATGCATATTTCATTATTTCTATCAAGGTTTAAATACCAAACTAGTGGTTTGACCAAGGAAAACCCCCCATTTTGTAGTTTTAGATACCCTTTTTCCAAAAACTTGTTCTTGCACTGAAATCTAAATCTAGGAATGATATGCCTAGACTGGAATATGAGTCCTAGTAGGTCATAATTTCAATATTTTCAGTGTTTTAGAGCTCCATCTAGTCATCTTTAGATTCCTAGGTGCGCACATCTCATCTTACAACTTTTTGTTTTGTCTTACATGCATTTTTAGATCATTTAGCAAAAGATTGCATCATATTAGAATAATTAAGCATTACATATCTCATTACATTTGTCTTTCCAAGTCCTAACTTGATGGTGAACCACTCATTATTTTATAATTAGCCCCTAGGATACCCCCATTGCAAGATCTCTTTCTCCTTTGCATTGAGATCTCCAGGGTTATCCTTGAATGAGATAATTATAACGTAGGTCTTGCTCTATGTTCTAAATGATACAAAAGCATCCCATCCCATTTTCCATTATTTCATTTTGGTGAACCTGCATTTAGAACATCATAATTCTGATTTGGAGTGCATTATCATCCTAGATCTTGCTTGTGTTAACATTGCATTAGGGTTTGCATTAGTTAATTGGCACTCTAGGGTTTCTAAATTTTGCATTAGTGAAAGTGCATATAGCTTGCATTTTTTCACCTCATATCATTGAAAATCATACAAAATATGCATTTTCACTTAGGTTACAAATCATACAACATAAAAATCATAAAATCAATTGAAAATTTTGGGAAAATCCCTCACTGGGACTCATATGCCCCTCTGGACAAATTAGTCCTAGTGTAGATTTTGAACTACATTTTCTATATTTAAATTCCTTATTTTTGAGCTTTTGTTTGTTGTTACAATCTTTTTTCTTTAGTTGGCATAACTTCTATTACATTAAAATCACTAGAGGTAGCATAATTTAAATTCAATGCAATTGTGGATAGAATATGATTCTTGCAATTTTCATTTTCAGCATTAGTTCATAGCTCAATTAGATTAGATTTCATTTGGCATCCATTAGAAAACAAAACCAAAAACAAGACCAAACAAATAAACCACTTGGAGAAAGTATAGTTATTTGACTATGTCAAATCTCTTTTTCTAGGTTAACCTAACCCTCTGAAATCCTTTTAGTAGTGATGAATTTGACATGTTAGATGAATCCCTTGAGGAATTCATCTCACAAGTTTCATCCACTAAGGCTTGTCATGACAAACCAAAACCAAGAGACGTTAATGTGATTCAACCTCAACTTATCCTTTGCCCACCTTCACATAAACCTCAAATTCAAAACAAACCTATTTACACTCTTGAACCACCTAAGAATATTTTTTTACACCAAGTCACAATACCATTTCTCATAAATATAACACTAGAAACAATCTGCAACCAAAAAAACCAACTACCACACCTTTACCTTTGCCTAATCTCATCTTTTCTAGTGCTCCTCATTTTCCTTCACATAGTGGGAAGGAGTATGATCTTGTTGAACTCCTGCAAATATTTCCCTATGGGACTTGATTCAAAGCTCCCCTAATTATCACACTATGCTTCAAGTAGCCTTTCACCAAGTTGTGATCCCCTCTAATACAAATGAAAGTGATGTGGCATCTCTAATTAAAGGAATGAATATAGTCAATGTAGACATTAATTTTCACCAACATGAGCTCCCTCCCTTAGAGATGAGAAAGAAACATGATGCCTTCATGATAATAGCCAAATTTAACAGAACAGGAATTAAAAGAACCCTTGTTGACAATGACTTAGCCCTTAATGTGTGTAGTGTCAATATTTTAGATAGATTAGATGTGGACAAATCAAAAATTGAACCTAACTCCTTATCAATTCTAGGATTTGAAAATTTATGAAATAAACCACCCAGTGTGATTACATTACCTATTACAGTCAGAAAGGCTACCTCACAAACTCCTATTCATGTTATCCCTCATGACCTTTCATACAATCTTCTTTTAGGAAGACCTTGGATTCATGAGATGAATGAGGTTCCTTCAACAATACATAATGTCATGAAGTATGTCTATAACAATAAGGTATACCAAGTTGAAATAGATTCCAGCTTGAAATTTTCTTACAAGTTGAAAAAGGAATGACAAGTCCTCTAAACACATTAATTCCAACATCAAACATAGAACCTATGAAAGATGAAAAACAAGAGATGGAAAAAGTGTCAAAATTGTTGGATGATGATTGGGTTTCCTTATAATTCACACACTCATTTATGGGAGAGTACATAATCGCAAGTAAAGGAGATGAAAGGAAAAAAGCCAATAGTGATGTCAACACAAAATTGAGAAGAACAATCACAAGCATCTACCTCATCTACTTTAGAAGAAGACACAAGTTATACAACAAAATTTGATTAGATAGATTATAAACAACCACCAAACCCAAAAGAAATGGAAAGAATTTATGGAAAAGACTATGAGTTTGTGAAACAACTTGGTTACAGTGGAAAAGGATGTGGTGAGAAAGAACAAGGTATTTGTGTTCTTGTAGAACCTAACATGAAAAAAAAAAATTGGTTTGGGATATATCCCTTCCAAGATTATGCAAGCAATGAAAATACCCTCGCTAAACATCAACCCCATCATGTGTAATCCTAAAAACTCTGTCACCTTGAAGCATCCATAATTGATTGATACAAACTGTGAAGAATAATTGGAATTTCTCAAAGACAATGAAGCCTTGAAACACATGCTAGGATTCTATGACAAACCATTCATTCCTCCTAAAAATAAGCGAGTTACATGTGCTATGATTAATACTAAGGAAAAAGACAGAGAAGAGGAAAGTAGTGAAGTTGACATGAATAGAGAAGAATATAACCCTAAATTTCCAAAATAAAATCCACTTCCTTTAGGAGATACCATGGATATACCGATGGATATTAAACATGAAGAAAAAGTGATTAAGATAGGAAAGTGCCTTGATGATGAAGAACAAGAATACCATGCAACTTTACTCCATGAATTTCTCAAACTTTTCCTTTGGACTTATTTGGATATGTAGGGAATTGATCCTAAGATTGTAACACACAATATAGTCCTCACTAAAAATGTTAAGCCTGTTAGACAAAAGATTCAAAAAATGAACCCTATGATACCCTTATTAGTTAAATTCCAAATTGAGAAGCTCCTCAAAGCTATTTTTATAGGACCTATAGACTATTCTCCTTGGATATCAAATGTTGTCATAGTCGCAAAATTGGGCAATCGTATTAGGATGTGCACAGACTTCCATGCTTTGAATAAAGCATCTTTAAAAGATGACTTTCCTCTTCCTAATGTTGACATGATAGTAGACTCAATTGAGGGACATTCTTTGTTGTCATTCATGGATGGGGTGATCCCACAATACTGGTTTACAATTTTTGGCCAAACTGGACATTGAACTAATTTTTTTAAACAAAATCTTCACTTTCAGGCACCTATAGCTGCTAAACCATGAGGAATTTGAAGATGATACAAACTAGTGATTTGTGAAAAAAATTTAGTAGATTCTAAATATATATTTAAAAAAATAAAAATTGATCTAGATTGCATTTCATTTTCCATCTTCAAAAACTAGTTTTTAACAGTAAACACCATTTTTAAAGAGCGGTGTTCACTGTATACAACATAACTTTTTTCTATGAAGGATAAAATTCTAATTTTTAAAAATTTAGATTTGTAACTATGATATCTAGGGCTTTCATTTGGTTTCATAGTGTTTTATTGGATTTTTTTTCTTAATTAAGTTTTGAAGTCAAACCAATTAAAATTTAGACATAGGTAGACCATATACAACATAACTTCTTTTGTATATATCGAAATTCAATTTTATTCTTTTTTTTTTATCAAGGACATCAATACCTAGCAAAAAATATTTTTCAATTTTTTTTTGTAATCTACTATTTTTCCACATGTGTAGAAAAGAGAGCTTGATTTTTGGTGAAAAACCTTCATTCACAATAAATAAAAAATAAATATAATAATCAAATTAAATATATTTAAAATTATACTTCTTGGTAAGCTTATAATAAGGACTACATACTTACAAAAATAAATTTTAAATGAATTCAATTGATCCCCCAAAATGTAAATCAAAAGTGGTTTTTTATCAGCATTTTGATAGTTGTAAACGAGACTCCATTATAGGTATTGTTTAAAACTAGAAGGTTTCTATCCAAGGGGGTTTGATCTAAGGTGGTTTGATCAGACCATATTCAATTGGAATCATTTAAATTGAACTGTTCAAGGCTTAAATAATCATATTTTCTAAAAATATGTGATTTCATCAAAAATTAGGATGTCCCAAAAAGTGTAAACCACTATTGTGGGATCACCCAATGGATTTTTCGGATATAATAAAATATTTATTAACCCTCAAGATCAGTAAAAAATAGTATTTACAATAGATTGGGGAACATTTTGTTGGGTAATGATGCCTTTTGGATTGAAGAATGTGGGTGCAACATATCAATGAACTATGACATTGATATTTCATGATTGCATACATAAGATTTTGGATGATTGTGTTGATGATATCCTAGCAAAATATTTAACTAGACAAGCCAATGTAAATTTCCTTTAGAAAATATTTGAATGAATAAGAAAATATATCATGAGATTAAATCCAAAAAAGTGTGTATTTGGTGTAGATAGTGGAAAAATTCTAGCTTTCATCATATCTCACAGAGGCATTGAGGTGAACACGAAGAAAATTGATGCTATATTTAATATGCCACCTCCTAGAAACATCTCTCAATCATGCACCTTACAAGGTAGAATTCAGGCTATATGAAACTTCATAGCATCCTTAGCAAATCGAACATTACCATTCACACATATCCTTAAGAAAGATGTTCAAGTTAATTTGAACAAGGATTGTCGACATGTTTTTGAGAGTTTGAAAGATTATCTTGTCACTACACCTATTTTACAACCTACTATGTAGAACAAACCATTTATCCTTTATATGTCAGCATCAGCCTATGATCTTGTAGCATTCTTGGCTCAACAATATGAAAACAATAAAAAATATCATGTTTATTACATTAGTCGAACTTTGATTTATTATGAAAAATGATACATAATCATAGAAAAACAATGTTTGGATCTTATATTCACTACAAGTAAAATGAGAAATTACTTACTAAATGTCGAAATACACATGATGACAAAATTTGATCCTTTAAGAAATATTTTCACTAAAACAGATTTATCAAGATGCTTAGCTAAGTGGGTGAGGTTGTTAACTGAGTTTGACCTTAAATTTTTTTTGCAAAAAGCAATTAAAGGTCAATCCTTGACCGACCAACTAGTTGATGCTCCTTCTCCTTTGGCATTGCCTCATTATGATTCAATCCCTAAAGATAATGTGTTGACAAATGAAACTAATACATGGGAGATATATTTTGGTGGATCTAAGTGTAGAACTAGCTTTGGTGTGTGGGTTATAATAATACTACCCGTGGGGGAGCCTATTCCCTTGTCTTATAGGTTAAACATCCTATGTATAAAGAACACTACCGAGTATGAAGCAATGCTCGCTAGATCGTGTGTTGACTTAATTATGGGGGCTAGAGACATTAAGATATTTGTTGATTCACAATTGATCATTAAACAAATAAATGGAACATATCAAGTGAAGCATGAAAATTATCAAAATACAAGGATCTTTCAATGACTTTGTTAGAGAAGTTTGAATCATTTACGATTGATAACATCCCTCGAAAGGATAATCAACATGCAAATATAATAGTAAGTGTGGTTTCTCTTATATCTCCTCTAGATACTTCAAAATACTTCACCCTCATTGTGCATATAGTTATGAAACCATCAATCGAAGATAAAATATAAGAAGTATTATCAACAACCATGGAAGACTTGAGTGAATGGTACAATGCAATATTTAATTATTTGAAAGATGGTACCCTTCCTAAGACAATAGCTAAGGGGTGATCCCACAATAGTGGTTTACAATCTTTGGCCAAACTAGACACTAAAATAATTTTTTTAACTAAATCTTCACTTTCAGGCACCTATAGCAGCTAAACCGTAAGGAATTTGAAGATGATGCAAACTAGAGTTTCATGAATTTTTTATTGTAGATTCTAAATGTATTTTTTTTCAAAAAATTTGGAATCAAATTGCACTTGTTTTTCCATCTCCTTCAAAAACTAGTTTTTTTCAAAAAAAAACATTTTTTAAAAAGTGAAACTCACCGTATAACACATAGCTTTTTTTTCATGAAGGATAAAATTCTAATTCTTTAAAATTTAGATTTGTAACTCTGATATCTAGTGAATCCACTTGGTTAGATATTTTTTTATTGAATATTTTTTCTTTAGTCAATTTTCAAAGTCAAAACAATTATAATTCAAACATAGCGTGATCGTATAACGTGTAACTTTTTCTGTATGTACCGAAGTTCAATTTTATTTTTTTGTTGGATCAAGGACTTCAATATCTGGTGCACTCATATTTTTAAAAAAAACATTGATAATCTTCTATTTTTCCACATGTGCACAACAAAGAGCTTGATTTTTGGTGAAAAACCTACATTCACAAGAAATAAAAAAGAAATATAATAATCAAATTTAATTTAATTAAAATTATAATTTATTGGAAGCTTATAATAAGGAATACACACTTAAAAAATAATAATTATAAATTAATTCATTTGATCCCCCAAATGGAAAATCAAAAGTGGTTTTTTATCGGCATTTTGATAGGTGTAAAGGAGACTCCATTATAGGTATGGTTTAAAACTAGTGGGGTTCTATCCAAGGGGGCTTGGTCTAAGGTGGTTTGATCAAACCATATTCAATTGGAATCCTTTAAATAAAACATTTCAAGGCTTAAATGATTATATTTTCTAAAAATGTGTGATTTCAGCAAAAATTAGGATCTCCCAGAAAGTGTAAACCACTATTGTGGCAGCACCCTAAGAATACCCGAGCTTGTCTTCCAAAACTTGTATCTAAGTATATAATTATCACTAATGTGTTGTTTCAAAGGTCATTTGATGGTATCTTACTTAGATTCCTTAAAAAATATGAAATCCTCATAGCACTTGAATAAGCTCATGCAGGTGCTTGTGGTGGTCACTTTGGAGGAAGAACATTAGTCCAAAAACTAATCCACATAGGATACTATTGGAGACATATGGAACAATGGGAAACCATTCAAGAACAATTACATGAAGAAGTTCTTAGAAAAATTTAACATACAACATCACTTTTCAACACCCTACTATCTGCAATATAATGGTCAATCCAAGTCAACTAATAGAACCCTTGAACAAATCTAAAAGAAAATCTTTAGCAAACATAATAAGGATTGGCACACATAGTTAACATATGTGCAATGGGCCTATCACATGAATGTTAGATTATCCATAGGAACTACACCTTATAACTTCATCTATGGTACCAAGGCAATAATGCCCTAGGAGTTAGAGATTTGTAAATTAATAATCACTCTTCAAGGAATTATTGATGAAAATACTTATAAGGAACAACAATTGCATCAGCTTGAAATGCTCAACAAGCAGTGCTTCAATGCTCTTGAGCACCTTCAAGATTACTCTAGGAGAAGGAAGCATAGCTATAATGGAAATTTCATCCCTCGTGCATTCAATAAAGGTGATTTGGTCTTGTGCAAGAATCAACATAACATCAATGTCGACCCGACTGACAAAGGAAAATTGAACCATAATTGGTTAGGGCCTTATATAATTAATGCATGCTATGGGTCTAGTGCATACATGTTAACAAAAATAGATGGCGTGCCTCTAAAATAACCTATAAATGTCATTCATCTATGCAAATACTAGGTCTAACCATCTTGAATAATGTGAATGATAAAGTAGTGGTATTTCTGAATGGTGGATCTAGACCTACACAAATGCAAACAACAAACACAATATTAGTCAATTATGTAAATCAAAACCATCATTCCCCATAAGATTCATTTGAAGCATGAAGAATAAGAAATAAAGTAAATAACACAAATGGAATCAAACTAAATCTTATTAAAATGCTCAAACTATCAATCCCATGGGGGAATTGGTACTGTTTTGATGTGGAAAATAACTCTTTTCCCAATTCCTTGCAAGCTTGAAGATGATCAATGGTGCTTCTTGATAAAATTTTCCATAACTTAGCTATGAAATTGATAAAAAACTATGAGACTTGGATGAGAATGGATGAAATTGCTCAAAACATGAAGATAATGACTTTACATAAGTTGTGGATCAAAATGCCTAAGATTATGGATCCCAAATTAGTAAAAGAGGCTTCTATTTATAGAAGAGGAGGATGGAAGAATGAGAAAAAAGGATGAATGTGGGACAAAAGATCAACCAATAGCACAATGGCACTTGTCAACATGTGAATGGAGAGAGGTGGATCACATTTTGATGAATGTGCACATAAATGTTATTAGGTGAATATTTGAAATTGGAGAACTGACATGTTGGAGGGAGAAGAAAGAAGAGTTAATACCACTTGGCTCAAGAAAAAGGGCATGTAAGAGGCCTTTAATGCCTTGTTGGATGGACAAGTCCTTTGGGAGATAGAATGCAAATTTGAAGAATATTCCAACTTGATGCCTTTTTGAATGAAAATAGGAGATTTAATAAATCAATTAAATTCATTTGCTTGCACAAGTTGCAAGATCTAGAGGATTTTATGGATTAGAGTTAGGATTTAAACATGATTTGATTAACTTAGATGATAATTAGTTGATTTGACACTTTGAATTAGATTTTAGGATCTAAATAAATCAAAATGAGAGAAATAATGAATACTAGCTTTAATTAAATAGAGTTGGATTTATTTAATTAAAAGGGGGTGCTGTTAGATTTAAATCAAATTTAAAGATAAATTTATTCAATTTAAGGGAGATGACTTTAGAACTTAATTAAATAAAATGAATTATTAAATTAAAAGAGGGACTATATGATTAATTAAACAAAATGGTTTATTTAATTAATAGGAGATGATGATTTAATAAGATAAAATTAATTTATTTAATTAAAAAATGAAATGTGATGAATTGAATCAAATAAAGGTCATTTAATCAAATGGTTAGTAAAGGAGATGTTTCTGGATGAACTGGTGTTAGTAAATCAGGATCAGGTGCATGATATCAATCAGTATAATTTTTGTGTTTACATTTTTCACCTCTTTGAAGCAATGTACCTGTTGTGTTGGGTCAAAGAATAGGCTTTCTAAGATCAAAATTCAATTTTTTTATTTTTTTTTCAGATGCCCCACCGCTACCCCAGCGAAAGAATTGCACTAGTATACTACCCCCTTGAAAGATTACATGAAAATTTGGATTTTTAGGTGATTTCTCGAAAAAGAGGAAAAGCTACCTGATAGGTCCAGAAAGGCTCCATGATGCTTAAAATGTGCCAAAACATGAAAAAAGACCTAAAATGAACTTTGGTTGGGAAAAAATGGGATTGGGAATACAAAACCCTAGTTTGACAACTAAATAGGGTCAAAAAACCCTAATTTTCATGCTTAAATAGCCCTTGAGGGGTCACTTTCAATTCATTTGCACACGCAGCCCTTTGAAATTTATTGTTTTGAGCTCTGACCTTCATGCGAGATGGCACAAAGAGTGCTTCCCCAACACATTTCTAAGTGAGTGCAAGTCTACCAGTGACTTCCAGGCATAGGACCACCAGTATGTGACCCTAACCCAACTTGTCATTTCAATTATTTTGCACATTTAATAGGATTTGAAAGTCAAGCCGCTGAAAGGGTAGAATTGGAAATGCTAGGCCTCAAATCATGGTGCTATTGTAACCTACAATGCCACATCATAGTTTAGGATTTAGGGGTCAAACTCCAAATGGTGATGCATATGCAAATGGTACCATCGTGACTCAGTTAGGTCTTTAGGGTTTCTAGGTTAAATAGGTCTATGGTCAAACAATGATGTTGTGGTTGAGTTTGCAGTTTGGGGATCCAAGCAACATAGTTTGGAGTTTCCAAATAGGGACACATTTGTAAATAGTGACACCTTTGTTGTTTCAGTTGTGAAAACTTCAAATGGGATCCAAAAAATTTATGAAACTTGACATTGTGACTTTATTGGTGTAGGAGGACAAAGACCCTATACATTCACACGAGCACCAGTCCCCAGTGCTTAGCAGGTTGACCAGATTACATGAGTTGCTTCAGGAGCACCTTGGAGTGATTGGTCTATGGTACATCGCGTACGCACCTACTATTAGGACACACTTAGGCATGATGACTGCACTAGTCGAGTGATGGCATAGTGAGACGTAATCCTTTCATCTTCCCACCGACGAGGTGACCATCACATTGGAGGACGCTTGGTGGATTCTACGATTGCCCATCCATGGCAGGAGGGTGATATATGACATGGAAAATGGCACAGATGCATGCTATGAGATTATTGGGATCGATGAGATTGTCTTGACTGGGGGTCAAATTGAGATTAAGTGCTACAAAGGTCGAGTGTTGTCATTTTAACTGATTGTGGCAGCCATTATTTTAGGTCTTGTAGCTCCAAATTGGTGGGGTAGGTATTTCAGTCCGATATGGAGTCTATCTTGGGAGTGGATGCTCTTTAGGAGGTGTTTCTTTTCATGGGGACCAGTTATATTGTCCTCACTTTACCATTATTTGCACAAGTTCGCATACTGTGACAACAGAGCCCTTAATGCTAGAGTCACACTTCTACACATCTGGGCCTGGAAGCACATTATCGTGCTCTTCCCATGGGTTATAGTTGTTTACGTGGAGCCCGATGACCCAATAGTTTGGTGATACAAGGGTGGTTTCACATTCACACACACAGGATAGGCTGACATCCCTCACTGGAGGAGGGTTATTGATGATATGACCACATTTACTTAGAGGCCATGGCTAGGGATGCCCACCTCATACAATGATGTACACCAACTCTTTTATGTGAGGTAGGATTGACTCATGCAGGGACATGAGTACATGATGATTGAGCGCTACTTACTCGATCGAGTAGCAAGACGGTTTGGAGACATTCAGGACATGTCCGAAAACCAATATGTGACCATTTTTGTGAGGACCACTAGGGAGACTATATGGGGTCACACGATCCCACCAAAGGATGCGGTCAATATTTTTAGACAACTGGTAGCCTGACCTTAGGCATATGATCAGGGGCAAGGGGACCTAGGCACTACACAAGCTTATGATGACTGGTTTAGGCCTCCAGTTCGATTGACAATGCTAGGGATAGTACTTCCATGGTAGAGACCCTGAGGCTAGACAACAAGGTAGGGGCGAGATCGAGGACGAGGACAAGGAGGAGATAGAGATAGAGATAGAGGAGGACCACCTCCACACCAACCAAAGCACAGAGATAAGGGAGATGAGCATTAGTAGAGAGATGCCCCTAGGGATTAGTGACCACCTGTGAGGGACCAACAACCCCCACATGGAGATCAGCCACTACCACCACTGCCTCCACCACCTCAGCCTAATCAGAGGGATGTGCTCATACAATAGCTTTAGGCATAGGTGCATACATTGACAAAAGAGAGGCACCAGGCCTGGAAGTAGGTCTAGGCCCTCACAGTAGAGCTTGACCACGAGAGGTAGCAACATCAGGCTACAAAGCTATAGTTAGCATAGGAGGTGGGAAGACATTGGCATATGGAGAGTATGACAACTACAACACAGGGTAGGACTATCCTCATGCAGATGTACCATGAGGCCATGCAAGAGGAAAAGTATTTTAGGATCCACTATCAAAAGGAAGTGCCTCTAATAGCTCAGGTGCTAGAGTTCTCCCAGTAGACAAGGTACAAGAAGGATCAACCTGAGAGGCAAGTGGGTGAGGGGAGTAGCCACTAGGGCTAGCTCACATTTTTTATTAATAACACTATTCTCTTTAAGATCCATTGGCTCAATTTTTGATAGCACTATGGGAATTTTTATACATTTTATTGATGCATACACATGACATTTGATCTTTATTTTGTACCATGATAGTCACATTATTTTGATATATATGATATGATCAGTTCGTTTATGAGATGTGTCTATTCTATTTATGCATGATTGATGGATGCACTTACTTTTCTATATGTGATGTGATGACATGATGTGACTCTCTATTATGTGATGTATGTATGTATGATTCTATATTATGCAATGTATGATTATGCAGATGCTTATGGATGGATGGATGGATGTATTTCTGTTTCAATATCTTTTCTATGCACTTTTTATGATGATGATGATGTATGGATGCTATGGATGAAAATGTTTATGATATGCAAATTATTTTGATATGCTTAGACTAACAGATCTATATTATTCCCCTAATGGATGGTGTTATATGTTATATTAATGAGATGTATGAGAAGTTATGACATATTCCTTTTCTTTTTTAGTATCTTTTTCAATATGTATGATATGATGTATTTATGGATGATATGATGTTTATATGACGATGTGATGATGCACATGATATGATATGATGATGCTTTTATGATGACATAATGATTCCTATGTATGATGAAAATGGATGATATGATGATACATATGTGGATGATATGATAACGCATATATGATAATGTTTTTATGATTATGTAATGGATGCAAATGTATGGTTTATGAGATGCTTAGAATAACCAATCTATATTATGCAATGATGAAATGCAATCCATGTGAGATGATCAATTTTTCCTATATGATATGATATGATATGTTGTATGCTAACGGTTTGTTGATGCAGAATGGATGCATTAGTGATGTTTTTTATTAACTATCATGGCACCATGTTAGCGTAGAGAGAAGAAAGAAGAAATGAGATGTGGACAAGAGGATCCAATAAGTCCATGATCCACAAGAATTTATTAGAGATGATGATGATGATGATGATTTTCTTCTTAGGAACTAGGATTTTAAAAGGGCTATTTTCCTTATGTTTGATAACACACATAGGCACGATGCATCCAAGTATAAAGAACCAGGATGGCGTTGCACCTAGTGTGATGGAATTTGACTCGACAATCAGATAGGGGTACTCCTATTCACACCTGACATACCAAACCCTATTTAGAATGCAATTCATATATTTCAAACATCTCAGAACAAAATATAGAAAGGAAATCCTTCCTATGTGGTCAACAAGACACCTAAAACACCCTCCCTACAAACCAAACAAAGTAGGCATGACCAAGGTTATATTACAAGAACATCCAACAAGCACCATAGATAAAAAGATAATGATTATTGCCCCATTTATTTCTCTCTAAATCCTTTTTCTTGGACATCATCGAGAGGTCACATGAATGATCATAATAAGATAGGTCAAAATACAAAGACCAAGTAAACAAACAAGCTAATGTTTTTCATACCGCTAGCCAAGACTAAACTATGGTGATGCCTGATGTTGATGTCCATTATAGGAAGGATGCATCCTAGTACATGATATTATCAAATGATTTGGGAGAAACTAGATGATGAGCTATTAATACCAAGATTTGACCAACTTGTTTACTTACTGACCTAGACTTGAGACTTTGATGTTTTGAGTTTTCACTTTCAACCTGCTAGACTTGTTTTTGATTGTTTCACCAAAGGTTGAGGTTGATGATGATTTATTTTGA
Organism: Sequoia sempervirens; assembly: GCA_007258455.2. Taxonomy (NCBI): domain Eukaryota; kingdom Viridiplantae; phylum Streptophyta; class Pinopsida; order Cupressales; family Cupressaceae; genus Sequoia; species Sequoia sempervirens. The sequence continues at coordinate 118,284,039 of VDFB02047230.1, forward strand.
GTGGATGCTTATTGTGGGTGAAAACAAGATGGGATAAATGGATTTTTTTCAAATATTTGGATGTTTTTGAAGTTTTTGAAATGTTTTGAGGCTATTTTTTGATTTTGGTATTTTCAAGACAGTTTGCAAATGTTTTGATTTCTAAATTTTCTAATGTTTTTGGTGCTTTCTAAGATTTTGACCAAAATACTAACCTAAAGACCTATCCTAGGGGCCTCAGGGGATGATCAAATATTATCCTTTCCTATTTTATACATGCAGAGACCACATAGTTCGATTGACACATACTAGATTATTGATGAAATTTGAACAAGCAAATTGCTAGTTTATTATGGCGGACTCCTAAAGGATTGACCTAAGTGTCTTGGGGAAAGATCAAAGATCAATCTTGCCTAAATTCATAGCTCAGAGACATATAGTTTGACAAGATGACTCTTTTTTTGACTGACTTTTGACCGATTTTTGTATTTTGAAATCTTTTGAATGTTTTTGGATTTTTTGATTTTTTGATGTTTTTGGATTTTTTGATTTTAAGGAAGACTTCAAGAATATACATGAATCCGATCTGATGATAACATGCTCCTACTGTGTTGTAATAGACTACTCCAATATGGGCAGGACAAACTAACCTTAAGAATGGGTTGAGTAGTACTAGGAGGGATCATGATATGAACATAGGACCAAACTATGATGCAAACATGAATGGGTGATGAAAGGAGATATGGAATGCGATGGATGAATGATACAAAACAAGCCATGGAGATCCTGGTGGATGGAGAGTGCTTATTTACACAAGGTACCTATTTTCCAATTTTTCACCAAGGTACTTGCCCAAAGCGCCACCAAAGTGGTTTTCATTAGAGGATGATTTTTCTTTTTACTATTTTCAATCTCTTTTTTCTGATTTTTTTTATTTTTTGTATTTTTTGATTATTTTGTATTTTTTGGTTTTACACCTTGCAAGTTTTATACATATTTATTTTTAAGATGGGAGCTATTTATGGGATCCTATAGAGGTTCTCCTTTAGGATTCGATAGATTATATGCCCCTAACTTGTAACTCACTATGATGATGAATGGTCACAACGAATTGGGTTCAAACTTCCCCTTGCTATCTAGATTTGGTACATTTTTCTAGTTCTACTTTAGTACAAGCTCTCTGACTTGAAAGGTCTTACTCTTGATCTTCTTGTTGTAACTCCACTTGAGACGGTTTTGGTAAACTTGAAAATGGTTTAAGGCATCCATGTGCCACTCATCCAATAATTCCAGTTGTTCAATCATTATACCCGATATTCTTCATCTGTAATGAGATTTTGCAATGATATCCTTAGGGATGGGAGCTTGACCTCAATGGGGAGGATGGATTTTGATCCATAGACTAGGGAGAAAGGGGTTGCACCTATTGGTGTGTGGATACTTGTTTAGTAGGCCCATAAGTTGGGATTTAGCTACAGGTTCTAGTCACAGTCAACTTCATTGACCATCTTTTTGAGGATTTTTAAGATGGTTTTATTTGTAGCCTTGGTTTGGAAATTTCCTTGGGGGTAGTATGGGGTGGAGAAGCGATGTTGGATTTTGAAATTTTGGCATAGGTAACAAACATCCTAGTTTTTGAAAGGTGTCCCATTATCTGAGATAATGGCTTGAGGGACACCGTAGAAGAAAATTAGGTAGTTCAAGATGAACTTTGATATCTGCTTTCCTATGATATAGATCATTGGAATGGCTTCAACCCACTTTTTGAAGTACTTTGTGGTAGTGATGATGAACTTATGTCCATTGGATGAGGTGGGGGTGATACTGTTGACAAGATCGAGCCCCCATTTTGAAAAGGGCCAAGTTTGTAATGATCAGGTGGAGCTCCTGAGTCAATGCATGGATGAGATCCCCATGTTGTTGACACTACAAACACCTTCACACATAGTCATGAACTTCCCTTTCCATTGTAGGCCAATAGTACCTAGTCGTTAGCAGTTTCTTAGCCAAGGTCATACCACTTGAATGTGAACCACAAATTTTGTTGTGTACCTCAGTTAAATTGGTCAAAGCTTCCTCAACATTTAGGCATCATAAAAGGGTTCCTTCAATGCTCCTACAATATACGATATCTCCTAGGATGACAATATGGGATGACTTCTTGACAAAGGCTCTTTTGAGGTTCAAGGTTATATTTGCAAGGACTCCTATTCTCAAGTAAGTGTATATATCATGATACCATGGATCACTGAGACCAATAATTTCACACACAAATTTAGACGTTGGTACCTTGAATGCTGGTACGAGAAGATTCTCTATGAGGAATTCTTACTTTGGGACATTGTGTGGGATATCTAGGAGTGATGTGATTGTTGCCATAACATCCACCTCTCTATTATTTTCCCTAGGTAGCTGCTCAAATGTGATATCAATGAAGGACTCATTGAGGATTTCCACCAATTTATTGTATGGAGTTAACTTTTCATCCTTTTTTTGATACTCGTAATTGACCTGGTTGATTACGAGTTATGAATCTCCATAGGCTTTGAGTGTCATGATCTACGACTACACTGTAATTCTCAATCCTATGACAAGAGCCTCATATTTTGTATTGTTATTCATGCAAGGTAATGATAGCTTGTATGATTTAGGTATGCAATCACCTTGTGGACTGATGAATAAGATTCTTGCTCCTAACTCGTGTTGTGTGTAGGATCCATCAAAGTAAATTTTCTAGTGATCTCCAACACTTAGGTTGAAGATTGACTCATTAGGGAACTCAGATATGAGTGAATTCTCTGAATATATTTGTTCTTATGCCAGTTGATCTACAATTACTTATGCTTTAACAACCTTTCATTCCACATACTCAATGTCATGTTCTATCAAGATCATAACCCATTTAGCCATTTGCCCTGTTAGCATTGCTTTAGAAAGTAGATACTTGAGAGGGTCAATCTTAGCAATGAGTTTTATTTGATGTGCCATCATGTAATGTCTAAATTTTTGTGTTGCGAACACGATTGCTAAGCAAGATTTCTCAATGGATGTATAGTTTAGCTACTATCCCACTATGGTTTGACTAATGTAATAAATAGATCTATCTTTCCCATTTTCATCATGTTGTGCCAAGAGAGTGTCGAGGGCTGCTATTTTTGCTGATATATATAGGATGAAGGGTTTTCCTAGAATTGGTGGCATGAGAACTCGTGGTGTGAGTAAGTACTCCTTGATTTTTTTGAATTCCTTATCACATTTCTTGTCCCATTTGTATGCTACACCCTTGTCGAGTAGATGAAAATATGGGATAGCCTTATCTGCTAGTTGCACTATGAATTGGTGGATGGACTACAGTCTTCCCTGTAACCCTCTTAGTTGTTTCAATGTTTTCAATGCCTCCATTTCGAGGATTGGTTTGAATTTAGCGGGGTCTACCTTGATTCCTCTCATGGATACAATGTTCCATAGGAACTTTCTTGATTGTACCCCAAAGACACACTATTTTGGATTTAGTCGAACCTTGTACTTTTCTAGCCTATCAAATATGGAGCTTAGAGTTGATATGTGATCCTATAATTTCTTTGATTTAGCCAATATGTCATCTACATAATCTTCCATAGTTTTATGAATCATATCATGAAATATTAGTGTCATGGCCCTTTGATAAGTAGCTCCTACATTTTTTAGCCCAAATGGCATCATATTCCAGCAATATGTCCCCCATGGAGAAGTGAAAGTCATTTTGTGTTGGTCATCCTTAGCTATCATGATCTGGTTGTAACCTAAGAATCTGTCCATTAATGATAGCATCTCATGTCCTGTTGTCATATCCACAATCATGTGAATGTTTGGGATATGGAAATCATCCTTGGGAAATGCTTTGTAAAGGTCTTTGAAGTCTATGTAGATGCAGATTCCCCTAGTGGGATTTGAAATAGGTACAAGATTTGAGACCCACTCTAGATAATCAATCGATTGTATGAATCCCACATCTAGGATATTTTGTAATTCCATTTTGACCAACAATGATATCTAGGGATGCATTTTCTTAGCTTTTGTCTGATTGGCTTTACTTTAGGATACACAACTAGGTAGTGAAGCACAACTTCTCAATCAAGCCTAGGCATGTCAACATAGGTCCACACAAAGTTTTTCTTTCTTTCTTTTAGGAATACTGCTAAGAGTTCCTATTCTTCTATCATAAATGATTCTACATAGAATGTAATGTGTGGTAGTTCTTTTGTTCATAGGTTGACTAGATTGCACTTCTCTACTAAGATTGTTGACTTCTCCTGATGAGTAGCACTAAGGGGAATATTGAATCCTTCATCCTCTAGCACCTCAAAGAGATTTTCACCATTGGATGTGTCCTTTATTTTTTCTATTTTTGGGTCAGAGAGTGCCACAGTGTGGTTTTAACTCAAAGACCTAGAGATTATTCTCATATTTTCACTTTTGGGACTGAAGGATTCAATCATCTCCCCATAGTAAGCATGTGTGTCTAGCATGATGTTGAACCCTGCCTTGCGATCTATGTATGGTATAGTATCTTGTAATCCCATGAATTTTGAGAGAACCTCATCATTTTCAAATGTTTCCAAAATTGGTGGTCCCCATTGGTCGTAATCAATGATTTGGGGATAGACTAAGTTTATTTCATGGGTTTGATTGTTTGACTCAAAATACAAGGTACTAATCATGAGCAAGGAGGAATCCTCAAAGAGCATGGGAAATTTAGTTACGAGATCCTCATCACTACATACATTAGTTATGTCAAAGGTAAAATTTATCTATGATGTGAGCTATGGATTCTGGTAACTAAAGAGTGGATGCCAATAGCTGAGGGGGAGTTTTGACCCTTTTAACTAGGGCCACTTTTCCAAGTATGGTTACCTTTAGAGGGGTACACTGAGGCCATAATTTCTTATACGCTTCTAAGTGACAATGGGTTCTAATAGGCTTTTGTCATTCTACCCAAGTTTCTTATTATTTTTGTAACCCATGCGAAGTATCATTTGTAGTCCTTTGCTCCTCTCATCCATTAGAAGATCAGGCACAAGCCTTTCATCTTGATATAAGAGACTGGATATGTCTTTTTCATCTACTATTTTATGACTTAGATCCCCCCAACATTTGAATCTAGAGGGGTCTTCTTTGAAGGTTTGGGATGATGTTTGAACTAGTTGGGGTTTCCCATGAGACCTAGGAGATTGAGGTAACTCTCCTATTATGAAATAACTTTTTTTCATCTTGTAATCCCCACACCCATTATCTTGGACAATGACTTTGATTTCAGAGATATCAGGAATGGTAGGTGTGTTTGTCTCAGAAGTGGAGGCTAATGTAGTTGGGTCTACATATGGAGTTGTAGGGCCTTCATCATTCTTTGGGACTTGGGATTTTATAGTATTTTTCTTCCAGGTTCTTGTAGTAATAAAAGGGCTTGGGATCACCATGGATTGTGACCTCTTTATTTTGATATGGGAATTTGATGCACTGATGGAAGATTGATGTGATATATCACATCTCATGGATCCATGAATGCCCCAAGAGGATTTTATAAGGCAAATCTAGGTCAAGGACCTGGCATATGGTTTCCATGATGGCTGGCCCTACTTGAATAGGGAGTTGAATAGTGCCTTAAGACACTCTTTCATGATCATCATATGCTTTGATTGTGATATCCTTAACCTTTTCAATGGTATCTTCTGAGAATCCCAAATTCTTTATTAGTTTTACCGAACATATATTTAGACCCACACCCCCATCCACCAAGACCCTTTTAACTTTGTTTTTTATGAACCAAGAATTCAAGATGGATTGTGTGATTATGAGATGGCTAGGTGGGGAAGTCTTGATAAAAAAAAAATTAGGAGATTTGGGGTGGTGATATGTTTGACCATAGCTTGGAATTGGTCAACATCAAGATCCATGGAGACAGTGGATGAAGCCAATGCTTCCTCTAGGATTTTTCTATGTGCGGGTGATATCTTTAGCAACTCCATGATGGAGATTTAAGCGAGATTTCTTTTCAGCTGGTCTAGGACATTGTAGCCATTGGGAATGGATTTTGGATTCGAGGTGGATGCCCTAGGTGGCTGTGATGGTCTAGCAATTATATCTTTTCCACCATGTGTGGTGACTCCACAATCAGCTTTGGCTCCCTTGATATTAAGAACTGTGACCATTTCATCTAGGGATGTGACAACATGATCATACACATGGTTTACATTGCCATAATTTTCCTTTCCATTGTTGTTCCCTTTGTTATGATCCAATAACAGATTCATGTATATTTTAAGGTCTTGATTTCTAGCTGGTTGGTCAACATTTATGATTTTGTCATCGATGAGGCCTTGGATCAGATTTTTCAACCTCATGCAATTGGTCATTGTGTGCACCTTTATTTTTTGAAAATCGCAAAGGTGATTTTCATTTTACCATGGTGGTTTCACTTGGGGTTCTTGATAGTTCTCATAAACAAGAATTTTGATGAGATTCTCGATTACCAACTTTTTCATGATGGATTCAATCGATTCCCCAAGGGTAGTGTATTTTCACTTGGGGGGATATTGTTTGTTCTGCAGGAGTGGCCCCCCTTGATTATTTAGATTTTTGGCTTGATTGTTGGGTGGTGGTTGTGATACCACATTAGCTTGTGTGTTGTTTTGATTGTTTCCTTGTGGTTGTTGGTATGTTTGGGTGTTTTTTTGGAGCATTGATTATGACCTTGGCATCAACCACACCATCATTAGTGATGCTTTATTCTTTTCCCATGTGTGAGGTTTCTCATTGTAGCTATTGGATGGGAAGTTGTATGGATACTCTTGATATGTGGGTGCCACCCCTTGTGCAATGAGGGTTCTTTTGATGTTTAGCACTTTGGGGATCAAATGGTTGTATGTGGTAATACATTGCATCTTCAGATGGAATGACAAGGCTTTCTCAAGAATAGCAATGATGGTGCAAATTTTTTGTTCCTCTAGCATGGTCCATTTTCTCCTATTGGCCTTGGATTGCCATCATTGCAAGAAGGAAGTGAATGATTCCCCTCTAGCTTGTTTAAGAGAAGATAGTTACTCTAAACTCACATCCATGCCTATGTTGAATGCATAGTTCTTTATGAATGCATCCATGATCTCTTGGAACTTTTTAATTCTAGGAGGAAGATAAGAGAACCATTCCATGGAAAGTCCAACCAAACTTTGAGGGAATAGTAACATCAGATATGTATCATTGTATACAAACTCCATGCAATGTACTTGGAATTCCCTGATACGATCTTTAGGGTTTATTGTCCCATGATATTTTTCAAATTTAGGGATTTCAAACACCTTTGGGAATGGTACCATTGCAAGGATCCTGTTGAATGGGTAGGGGCACAAATTGCTTGGTATTTTCATTATTTTCCCTGATTGAAGATCTAGCACCTATTGTGAAAGCAATCTGATTTGTGTTGTTACATCATTTTGTGGATTAGGATATGGAGTGAATTTTTTTTGAGGTGGTTGAAATGTTCAAGTGATGGGTGGAGTGTTTTGCACATTTGTGGGAGTTTTTTGCAAGGTCTGTTGTGTGATCAAGGCTTGTTGATATGCCTACATTTGTTGTTGTACCAACAACACTTGTTGTTGGTCTTGTTGTTTTTCCAACAATGCTTGTTGTTGGTCTTGTTGTTGTGCCAACAATGCTTGTTGTTGGGATAATATTTGGGTTGCTTCTTGTTATCATTGGTACTATTGTAGGGTTTTCTGATATGCTTGTTGTTGAGTAGCTTCATATTGTGCTTGCACTTATGCTTGTTGAGCTTGGTATTGGACTCCTAAGCTTGAACTTGTGCTTGTTGGGCATATTGTACATCTTGGGAAGCTTGTGCAGCTTCTGCAACTTGTGCAGCATGAGCTACTTAAGTTCCTTGCACATCTTGGGTAGCTTGGGTAGTTTTTTGTTGTAATAGGGCTTGAGTTTGGGTAGCTTGTTGCACTTGTTCTACAGCTTGTTACACCTACGCTTATTGAGTAGCTTGGTGTGCCTATGCTTGTTGAGTTGCTTGTTGTACAACTTTTGTCTTTTGTTTTTCTTTTTGTGCTTCAAACTTCTAAAGTACCTTTTGATAGGCTTGTTGTGTTTCTTGCAAAGTGATGCTATATGGGTTTTCCATGTTTGGCCTTGGTGGTGGTGGTGGTGGATTTAGAATGGTGTCTGTTGTTGTGATGAGGGGTGTTGTTGTATTGATGATGGGGATTTGCATGGTGGATGGTGTGATTGATATGCTTGGTCCTTGAGAGACCATGTCTATGGATGGTGTAGTGATTTCTTGTGTTGCTTGGATGGTTTCCACCTATTGTTACAATATCGATGGCATGATCGAAGGATTTGGTGTGATATTTTGATTTATGATTGGGGGTTGTTTTGATTGTGTTGATTAAGGATGGTAAAGGGAGTTTCCCTAAACCAAGGAGAGGTGTGGATGTTTGTGGTAGAGGTGGAAGTGGTTGAAAAATGGGTGGTGTGTTCCCTTGAGGAAATGATGATGATGAGGGGTCAAAGATTTCCCCTTATCCAAATAGCTTGCCTTCTCCTTGCAAAGTTATAGGGAGAGAGGCTTGTATGTTAAGAGAATATGTAGGTGTTGTGTTGAAAGAGGATGGGTTGTTTGGGTCATTAAAGATAAGAAAAACATAGGGGTGTAGCAGATTTTGAGGAACAAATTAACCCAAGATGATATTCACATCCAAGTCTTTATTGTTTACAAGGGGGTGTGTTTGAAGAGCATAAAGTAATGAGCTCCCCTTGTTGACAATTGGTTGAGTTGGAGAAATGTATGAGGTGGTTTGTGGGATGGTTTGAGTGATGCTTTGGAATGGAGGTGTGAATGAAACTGGTGGCATAATCCCAAGAGGCTTCTCCACAATAGTGCTTACATCAAAATCAATAGGGAGTTTAATCCCTTCTTTGACCAATTCTAACATGTATTGTGAGGGATTAAGTTTCATCATGGTATTGAAAATTTTGTGAGTCTTGGGATTTTGGACCATTTCAATAATCTCATCTTGATTCATCCCTACAACATTGTCGATGATTTCCTCTATTTGGTCACCTTCCTCTTGATGATCTTGTGGAAGTGGAGGAAGATTGAGTGTGGGGTTGCTAGCCCCAATGGGATTCATTTCAGGTGTGGTTTGACTCAAGTCACTTGAAGTGGATGTTTCTTTGTTCGTTTGCATGTTCTTCTTGTGTTGATATCTAGTTTGCACCATAAAATGAGTATCAATTTTTAGGAATGTGGGAGGTGAACCTCTAACTCCTTGAATTGATCTAAACTTTAGGTACAAAAAAAGAAATTCTAAGGTATTGAGGATCAAGGATGATGATGAAATGATGAAATATGTGTGATTGTGGATGATTTGAACTCTTAAGAGATTTTGAAGGAAATACTAGCTTTTACGAATTTCAGATTGATGTTGGATTTGATTGATTTGGAATTGGTTTAATTTTATTTTGATTGGATTGGATTTGGATAATGAACTCATAAACTATAAGAGGTTGGATTTTTTCCTAGAGTAAACTTGTCCACAAGATGATAATTTGACTAAGTGTGCAAAGAAGGATTCATCTACACACACCTAGTCAAACAAGATGATTTTGATTTGGTTTAAGAATTTTCCCAAAGGGTAGTATGAAGGATTTTTTCAATATTTCTGAGAGTTGTTTGTGAGATGGATTTTCATTTTGATTTTTAGGATGGATGAAGGTGTTTTTATTTTGATCCTAAGAGACTTAGAGATACTTTTGTTTACTAGACCTACATGTTGAACAACATGCTAATACTTCCTATGTGAGATACTAAAACCTTTGAAAAAGTGTTGGATTTTGACAATAGTAAAATGAATACAACTTTTTATTGTTCTTTGATGCATGTTTGTAAAATTCAAAGATCAATCTTTCTCTAAATTTGTAAAGCATATACAAATGTTTCTTGTGAGCTTTTTGAGTAAGGCCTTTGGACTTTGGTTTTTGGATTTTAATCTTTCAGGAAATCATTTAAAAGAACACATGTGTGGGGTCCAATTATTTCTTATCTTTGCTTGAGTCCTTTTTACTACAAACACTTTCTTGATTAGGTTTTCAAACTAAATGTCTAATGTCCCAATTTCTTCTCATCCCACAAAGTCCATTGTGTGGAAATCAAGGAAACTAAGGCAATAGTTACCTAATGTTGACTTTAGTGAGAGAAAATTGAGATATAAATTCAAATGCTTAGAAGACTCTAGGGATAGAATCCCTAGGGCAAGCAATAGCACTTGGATTTTGTCAAAGGTATTTGCTTCCTATAAAGGGTTTGAAATTTGATGATCATGGTTAAATGTTTGTTTTACAATGTTTTAGACACAAGCAAAGTGTTTTGATTCCAAGATAATGCACAACCTTATTAGACAAGAGAAAATATGTATTTAATCCCCACTTGGATAAATCTAGCTGTGCTTATTCTTGGCAGATGATTAAAATCTTGACCACACTGGCTTCCCTCCACAACACTCACTTCTATGGGTCAACCAAGCTTTAGTACCCATGAAACTCCCATGGAATACTTCTCATCTCTACCAAGAACCAAAAAAATATGGGGTGGCTTCAGAGATCTGACCTCTTGCACCAAAAAATAGAAAGGATTTTGGCTTTTACACAAATTGGTTCTTAGTTAGGGTGATCAGGGACATTGCACCTTGTGAGCATCCAACAAGCCACTAAAGACTTTAATAAATCCTAATAGGGGATCTTATACTTTTTAAGGTAGTACCCTATTCTAAAAGACACTGTATGGCTAAGGCCTACATACCATTGTACTTGATAGTTTAGTCTTATTCTTTTATATATCAACTTGAGTGAAAAACTGGTTGGAGTCACCTTCATGTTCTCCTTTCAGATGTATCTCTTAGGCAGGCCCCTCTAAGGGTAAATAAACGTGAGCGAGCACATATGTAGTTCAATTGATCTTTGTTTACATGAACAAAGAGAGAAAACATGTGATATACTCCACTCACACTAGCAAGATTTGTTCAATTTTAAGAATCCAAATTGAAGTGTGGAGGAAATATTTTATACAACTTAATATCACCAAAATACTTTTGATTCTCAAGATCACTATGAAGCACAAGAGAAGTGTATACACCTTTTAAATGATATTACTTTGTAAAAGATATTACAAAACAAAAAATACACATGTTCATTTTAACCTCAAAAGAAATAATGGATTCTTTTTATGCACCAAAAGGAAATGTGAAGTTTTCTTGTTCAATTTTAAAGTCCCAAAACCAACTCTAGTAAGTTCCTCAAGTTATTTTTAATCCCTTTGATTGTTCTTTTTAATCCCAAATGAAATTTATTTTGAGTCCTAAAACTTAAACAGAACAAAGCCTTAAGAATGAGATTATAATTGCTCCTAAAGTGTTTAAAAACACTTGATACCATAGAAAGAACATGCCATAAGAAACCTTGTCTTTGCCTCCTTTTCCCTTTTGATCACTCCAACCTACAAAAACTAGTAAAAAACTATAGAAAATAGAGCCAAGAACCAGTTAGAAGTCAAGGGTGAACAAAACTAAAAAGAATATGTTAAAAATAACTTGAAATCTACCTTTTACCCCACCCCAATGATGCAATCTACAAAGGCGGTGCAATTTGAAGCAAGTCAATGGCACTCTGGTGAAACCAACGGTTCTCTATGGAGAAACAAAGATCGTGATTGCCTCGTTGTTTCACCCAGTGGCACACTTTGGAGTTTGGTTGACCCAGGCTAAGTGGAAATTCTTTCAAAGTTGCATTTTGAAGTTTGACAGCATTGCTAAATAGCAGCACTAGGTTGATAGCGGCACTGTTTGACCTTGGAAACATCATACTTTCATGTAGACACACAAAAATTTGAAAAACAATGGAATTTTGTCAAAAAATGTGTTAATTCTTCAAGATTTTCCCTCCTTCTAGTGCCAAAATGTGAATGGTGGATCTAGACTTGCACAAACATAAACAACAAACACAATATTAGTCAATTATGCAAATCAAAACCATCATTCCCCAAAAGATTCATTTGAAGCATGAAGAATAAGAAATAAATTAAAGAACACAAATGAAAGCAAACAAAATATTATTCAAATGCTCAAACTCTCAATCCCATGGGGGAATTGGATTTTAATGTGGAAAATATCCCTTACCCAATTCCATGCAAGCTTGAAGATGATCAGTGGTGCCTCTAGATAAAATTTTCCTTAACCTAGCTATGAAATTGATGAAATCTATGAAACTTGGATGAGAATGGATGAAATTGCTCAAAACATGAATATAATGACTTTACATAAGTTGTGGATTAAAATACCTAAGATTTTGGATCCCAAATTAGAAAAAGAGTCTTGTATTTATAGAAGATAAAGAAGGAAGAATGAGCAAAAAGGATGAATGTGGGACAAAAGATCAGCCAATAGCACAATGCCACTTGTCAATATGTGAATGGAGAGAGGTGGATAACAATATGATGAATGTGCACATAAATTATATTAGGTGGATATTTGAAATTGGAGAAGTGACATGTTGGAGGGAGAAGAAAGAAGAGTTCATGTCACTTGGCTCAAGAAAAAGGACATGTAAGAGGCCTTTAATGCCTTGTTGGATGCATAAGTCCTTTGGGATGGAGAATTCAAATTTGAAGAATATTCCAACTTGATGCCTTTTTGAATGGAAATAGGAGACTAATAAATCAATTAAATTGATTTACTTGCACAAGTTGCAACATCTAGAGGATTTTATGGATTAGAGTTAGGATTTAATCATGATTTGATTAACTTAGATGATAATTAGTTGATTTGACACTTTGGCTTAGATTTTAGGATTTAAATAAATCAAAATGAAAGAAATAATGAATACTATCTTTAATTAAATAGAGTTGGATTTATTTAATTAAAAGGGGATAGTGTTAGATTTAAATCAAATAAAGATAAATTTATTCAATTTAAGGGAGATGACTTTAGAACTTAATAGAATAAAATGAATTATTTAATTAAAAGAGGGACTATATGATTAATTAAACAAAATTGTTTATTTAATTAATAGGAGATGATGATTTAATTAGATAAAATTGATTTATTTAATTATCAAATGAAATGTGATGAATTTAATCAAATAAAGGTTATTTAATTAAATGGTTAGTAAAGGAGATAATTTAGGATGAACTAGTGTTAGTAAATCAGAATCAGGTGCATGAGATCAATCAGTATAATTTTTGTGTCTACAATATTAGAGTTAGTAGATAACATTCTATGCACTCTCGCATTTCTTTGTTCTGGAAAACTAATTATTTGTGTCTTGAATACTAAAGTAATTATTTAAATTAACTTTTAAGTGATTACTTTAGGTTTCATAATATTCAAATTCATCTTGTGTGTTATGTTAGATTAGATCCTTACTTGCAATTAATGTTCTTTAATTAGATCACATAAAGATGTTAAGTCATGTAGACATTTATTAAATAGTCTTACCAAGATTATTTGATAAATCACATTGCAATTAAACATAAATGCAAAAACATCAAATAATCATATATATATATATATATATATATATATATATATATATATATATATATATATATTGTGTACATGTCATCAATATATATAATGCTAGTGAGGTTTGTGACTGCTAGATCCCTCAAGATCTAGTGCTCACATCTATCTGGAGGTAGTCCATCAAGAGATGGTAGTATGTGATTGTAATTGTGAGCCACTGAGTACATCTAAAGCATATTGTAAACCTTGTACTCAACCAAGGGCCTCCCAGTGATCCTCTGCCAGACGATCTCTCTCTGCCTTTACTCTGGCTACCTCTGACTAAATTTTGTCAACCTCTATTGGGGTTCAAGATGATTGAGCATCCTGGGTAGCCTTGGATCAATGGGCGTGCCTCTTGAAACTCTCATACATTGTTTGCAGTCTAACGTATGGCTTGACCAACTCTAGATCTTTCTTGATGATTAGTGGGGGAAAATAGTCTATATTAGCAACCTCATAGATTGATGGGGGCATTATCTCAACAACAACCTAACGATAGAGATCATGCAAGTCTCTCATAGCTCCTTCCAAAGAGAAATCATAAATATAATCAGTACAAATCATGATAGATATATAAATAGACATAAAATTAAAACATAAAGCATGGACATAAGCATAAAGCATTGCAGTAAATAAAATATCATCACCTATCTCTCCAACTGGATGTGTAATGTTAGCATCATCATGTGTAGGATGCATGGAGGATGTGCTAGCCTCTTCATGAATGTAGGTATTAGTGTCTGCTACAAATATTGATCATGATCTAGTCATATGAGTAGGATTTGGCTCTCCCCACTCGTTCCCCACTAGATCCTCATCCACTATCACATCACCCTTACTCATCAGCTCCTCATCCTCATCCTCCTTGTCCTCATCCCCCTCCTCCTAGCCATCATAGTCAGGATTTGGAGCCTCATCATACTTATCATCTATTATATCTTTGAATATGTCTACAACCCTAAGTCATGTCTCCTAAGCTCTATCCTCCTCCTCGTCTACCTAATTAGGGAGTGGCCCTGCATTACCTATCAACTCATCCATCACAAATAGAGGAGCTAGTCATGCTACTACCCATCACTCATCATAGAAATCTATGGTACCAATGTCATTAGTGTTAGAGACTGGAGGTATATCATGATCCTCATAATTAGATTCACTATAGATGACATCATCAATAGTGAATCATCTAGTGTCATTGAGCCTCCTGGAACTCTATACTGATCTCCTCAAGAAGGGTTGATCCATGGGCAGTACTTGGACCTATCCAAACTGTCGCATGACACAATCATAGTAGAAGGGGTGTACTATGTAATCATGACTTTCTATCATAAATCTATCCATCAATAATCTCCTCAGCTGACGAGTCTCATTTGGCCACTATGGTATAAGCTAGTAAGGTCTCTATATGATCTCCTCATCCAGTCGATCAAATCAGAGTCTCCAAAAATGTAAATCCCATACTTCCATTGTTTCCTTAGTGGATAACTTAATGCGTGAGGGTACCCTAGGGAGGATGTACATGGAAATCCTATCAGCCTAGTGCATGTGATATGCTCTAGGCACCACACCTATAGTAGTGTATAGTGTACCATACTATCCACCTCATGAAATGAAAATTTTCTTAGATCATAATATAAGTGTGCAAGGATGCTACACCCCCAGGAATATGCATTCCTCAGCCCTACCATCCGCTGAATCATATGTACTAGTCCTCCCTCTAAATGTTATCCCCAACCATTAGGGACTAGTACTAGTGTCACAGTAAACATCATAATATGTGCAACAAATGGAGCTCGTGAATATAGTAGCATGGCTAGATTGATCTGCGGCTGCATGATGTCATCATGAATTAGACCACCAATACAATATTGCATATCATATTTCATCTCATGAAATGATCGATCTGCTAGAAAATGTACCCTCTTGCCCTGAACTAGAAATTGAAGTATGCGATGGATGTCCTCTAAAGTGATCGTCATCTTGCCTATTAGGAGATGAAACATGAATGTAGTTGCATCCCATTTCTTTTCCAAAGCCATTAGCTCATAACATCATGGTACCTCATCGGGGTGGAGGTACACCCAATACAAGCCTGTCATCTATAATATCTTTATATCCTCTGTTGAAAGTTTTGGGGCTAAGTCTTAGAGGTGACAAATCTTTCTGCCACTAAGACATCATGACTAAGGTGGAATCTAATAAAAAAGAAAAAATATGTCCTATAATCATTCTAAAATACTAAATCTACACATCAACAATCAAAAATATGTACAAAAGTTATTATAGTGTACTCTTCTAAGGGTCCTAGACACTTTAGACCCCTTTTGGGACACTTCACAAAGAAAGGGGACACTACAACAAAGTGGGACACTTTGTGACAAAAAGAGACACTTTGTGACAAAAAGGGATACTTTAAAAAAAAAGCGACACTTTGCAGAAAAAAGGGAGAATTTGTGAACTTTTCTTCCAAGGTCCGAAATGAACTTAAAAATGTTTACAAATCATAAAATAAATGTGTAAGGACAAAGATAAGGTAGAAAAATCAACTCACTTGATAATTTTACTCACTGCAGGCTATCTACTCTTATAGGATGTCTAGTCTCAGAGGCTCGTACTCTTGTCGGCTTGACATCCTCAATAAATCTTCACTAAAGTCAAGATACAAAAAGGTAAATGATAAAATAGTTTGAAATTACTTCACTTTCTACTCTTATATATGCTAAAAATTAGGGTTTTTACTATATTAGGGTTAAAAAGTGTCTTTCATTCAAATTAACATAACATGAGCTAGAGAGCTCTATTTTCAACCTCGTTTGTTGCATTGGAATCATGGTTCCGATCCCATCCTCATAAAATGTCAATCATTATCTGGTATTGTACTTGGAAATACCCTATGATATGACTTACCTTATTCAATGTAGTTAGATTGCTACCTTGATTCAACCTTCGTAAAGCAAGTAGAATGAAGGGGGAATACATCTACCCTCGAATTTGATTTCTAGAAGAAGTTAGATAAGAGGATTTTTGGAAAAATAGTGAATTATGTTGTAGGATGTGGTTCCTAACATTTCTATTTTGTAGATAACTATAGCGGGGGCTTCATTCTCCCATGTTATGAATCAATAAATATGAATATCCTTTTATGAATTTAAGTGTATTGTTTAGAGTCCTTTAGCTTGCATATGCACATAGAGTCATATGGATGCTAAAGTGGGGGATAAATGTAGAAATGGAAATTACACTCCCTTTTTGGATGTAGTACAATCCTTGGGATAATTTGGACCTATTTTGGTGCCCTTGCATTAATTACCCTTTAATTCATCATTAGTAGGCCCCTAAGACCCATTATTTTGGATCTTGAGGCTTGTTTCAACTAAAAACCCAAAAAATAATCAAAAACACTCAAAATTTTAACAACCCACCGTGAAAAACTAGGGCGGGATTCATACGTCACCTTGGGTGTATGAGTCCCCTAGGTGGGACCAATACACCAAGGCTAGTGTATGAGTCCCATTTGGGTCTTTTTTAGCGTTTGAGCGAGAAAATCACCTTTTTAATTTAAATTTTTGGTTGATTTCAGATTTTGTGATCTGAATAATAGTAAGTTAGGTGTTAAAGCCTATATAAGCAATCTTCTAGGTCATTATTTCATCTACGCAAGCATTTTTCAAGAGCAATTTCAAGATTCAAGCATTCTTTCACAAGATCATTCAAGTTTCAAAAGCAAGAAAAGTTGAAATCTTCAAGCAACATTAAGGTGTTTTTGCAAGTCTTCAAGCTCCCTTTCATCCAAGGTCTAGCATTGTCAAGGGTTGATCATGGTTGGCTATGGTGATTCATGATGGATTCTAGGTTGGGGAGATGCAACTAGCCATCAATCCAAGCCTAATGACTTATTTCCTAAGTGATTTTGTCCTCCATTATCACTCTACATTTAGCCTAAGGAAGGCACAAGCATTATTAGGGATCACTTGGGTGATTAGAGATCTATCAAAGTGAGTCATCCATTTTCATATTTCATTCATTCATCTCATTCTTACACATTAGAATAGGGTTGCATTGTATTTCATATTTCCTAATCTTAGACACACTTAAGGTTAGGGTTTACATTCTTATTTACATGCATATAAATCATTGTTTCTATCATGGTTTAATTACCAAACTAGGTGTTTGGCCGAGGAAAACCCCCCATAAGAAAATCAAGTCTACATTATGTTTTATAGGTCTTTCCGTAGACACACTTAATTACCAAACTATAGAATAGGGTTGCATTGTATTTCATATTTCCTAATCTTATACACTTCATCTCATTCTTACACATTAGAATAGGGTTGCATTGTATTTCATATTTCCTAATCTTAGACACACGTAAGGTTAGGGTTTACATTCTTATTTACATGCATATAAATCATTGTTTCTATCATGGTTTAATTACCAAACTAGGGGTTTGGCTGAGGAAAACCCCCCATAAGAAAATCAAGTCTACATTATGTTTTATAAGTCTGCATTGTATTTCATATTTCCTAATCTTAGACACACTTAAGGTTAGGGTTTACATTCTTATTTACATGCATATAAATCATTGTTTCTATCATGGTTTAATTACCAAACTAGGGGTTTGGCCGAGGAAAACCCCCCATAAGAAAATCAAGTCTACATTATGTTTTTTAGGGTAAGTGCATGGATCTATAACACAATTTTGGTGTCAAATTGGAAAAAAAATCATAACAAGCCATATTCCACTTGCCAAATTTGGAGAGCACCAAATTTTGGTGAGTGCCAAATTTTCCACTCTCCAAATGGGTTGAATTTTGCAATGAATGTTTGTGAACTCTTTCTTCTTCTCTTTCTCTACCAGTGAAACTACATACATGAAATAAACATTTAAGTATCAATTTCCATTTACATATGGACATTTAATTTCTTATACTTTAAGTTATATTTCATGTATATAGTTTCAAGATGTTTGAGAGTGGTTTCAAATCTCTAGGAGTTATAATGCAATTATAGTTTTTGAAAGATCTTAAAAAATTTAGACTTAGTCAAATTTCAGTAATTAGCATGTCAAATTTTAGTAATTAGGATGTCAAATTTTAGTATTCAATAAGTTATATCTTTCTCTCTCACTCTCTCCTTCTCTCTAATCTCTATCTCTCCACTCCCTCTCTCTCTCCCTTTCTCTCTCCCCTCTCTCACACACAC